>OX940911.1:7586935-8789435 GCA_954871355.1 Cabera pusaria | reverse complement strand
TCGAAAGTCTTGCGTTGCGTCTGACATCTCCTAGGACTCAGACTACCATAAAAAAGGCAGACGGAGCCGTGCCTAACACCCGAGTGAACGCAAGTTCAGTAATACTAAATGCTTGAGTAATAAGTTTCCACGCTCATTCCGGCATAGTCAATACGGCATGATTACTACGTAAGCAACGCTGCGAAGTAATACCGCACGGACGCGTCCGTCCCTGCTGCCGCTTGGTAGCAAACTGATCGCCGAAGCGTATTCCTCAAGCATTTAGTATTACTGATCTTGTGTTCACTCGGGTGTTAGGCACGGCTCCGTCTGCCTTTTTTATGGTAGTTTGAGACCTAGGATTTCACTACGCCTAACGCGAGCGTTTTGGTGTTTGTTACAAGGTCTAACGTAGTGAAATCTTAGACTTAGGTATTTATATAGCGTGGTATATAAGAATTAATGCATTTAAACTGTGTATAGGTTAAATATTTGTAGGATGAGAATAACATTTATTTTCTGTACCTACCTATTTAGAAACAGATAGTTTTCTGTTCTGACTGTCGATTTAAACGTTAATTAGGTTTTATTTTAGACCTCAGTGCCTATAATTCTGACTTTTGACGGAGTAGTCACTGTACTTTTCGAGAAGAGGCGAAGTTTTTATAAATACCTACAAACATAACTGTACATGAGGGCCCAGGAGAATGGTTGGCTTTGACGCCAGAGGTAGCAAGTTCAATCTCCGCCATGCACTAATAGATTTTTCTAGCGAAAAATGTATGTGCGCATATTGTAGTAGCCCTCCGGTGAAGAAAAATCGTTAAGAAAACCTCAATCCGCATGGTGGTAGGACACTATCTAGTGTCTGCCTGGCCAGCTAACACCCTAACGTGCTACCATCCTCGACCATATCATCAATTACTAGCAGTCACTCTTTGGTTGCCTTCGCATTCATTTCAAGGTATGGTTTAAAAATAATAAAAATAAAAAATAAAATTTAAAAATAGGAGCGGATCGAATTGCATCATTAAAACTATTTGTGTACCTACGTTCAAAAAATAATAATAAATATACACATTAGAGTTCATTTCAGAAATTGTAGTGACAGCACTATTGCGCCGTAGCAACATTTTTGTACAAGGGCAACCCTTGCTTACCCTATTTGCTTTCAACCAAAGAGAATATAGATACTACGTCTTTCAACACCCCGGTGATAAGGACGTAAAAATCTGTAAAAATATATTTTAAGTGAGTAGAAATAAAATGTGATTCTACATACCAAATGTCTAATTTATGGTGTAAAAATATTTTACTCCAGTCACAGAATAATGAATAGTACAAGCTCCAGTGTATAGTGCCATTTTCTTGCTGAATGTACATTTTTACAAATTAGCTGAGAAATCAGTGACCATCATCATCAGCCTATGCTAGCTAGTCCACTACTGGACATCTCTACAACTGCACGCCACTGAGCACGATCCTCAGCAACTCTCATTCATCTCCAGCCACCTTGCGAAGATCATCGATCCTTCAGAGAAACTCCGACCATAGAGCCCTTTCCAAAGCTCGCTAAGCGATTCTCAAATCTATCCCTTCGTTAATGTCTCAGCACATGTCATAAAGGGTAGCACGCACTGATTGAATAGTTTTTGTCTTTAGTCTTTGTGGCGATGTGAAGACCCGACGTAATTTTCCATATGCTGCCGAACCCAGCTGTATTCTTCTATTGGCCTCTCTTTCGAAGTTGTTTTACCTAAATGCAAAGTTTGCCCGAGGTTATCAAACATACTCTTTAACATACCTGTGTTAAAGAGTATGTTTGATAACCGTACCTAGCTAGGATATAAGTGTTCTGTGATAGGTACACAAAAAATACATACGGACGAACTGAGAGCCTCCTCCTTTTTGAGGTCAGTAAAAAGGATACCTACTTGAGCTACCTTTTATGGTTCCGTTTAGAGATCGCCGACGCAATCTCATACATTGTTACCTTCAAGCTTCATATAATAAATACATTTCGAAGGATAGAACATTAAACCCTAATATAGTTGTCTTTGGTATGTCCGCCAGAATCAAACTAGTAAAAGTGATTTTTCTTGCTTAATACCAGCGTTATCCAATCAAACGTCGTGCTCGCTATGTCAGCGGCTAGCCAATTGGATCGCGTTATGGATAAACGGAAATTGACGTCATTCGTTTCGATCCAATCAGACTACGAATTTCGTAGCAATCAAATGACGCCGTATCTCTAGGTAATAGAGGTCTAAAAAATAACAAAAGGAAAAGGAAATAAAGGAAAAACTGAATAAAAAACAAAATAAAAAAACCATTCATTTTAATCTTCTATGATAATATAATTTCTTTATTATTATAAGTATCTTGTAAGAGAATAATTATTATAATCAACATATAACTTGCAAAGAAATCTAGATTTTATTTCTACCGTCGTACCGACTAACGAAGACGTTTTACAGTTAAATATACTTTCAAATATAAAATTTTAAATAAAATATAAATAATCGAGTATTATACTGTTACAACAATCTATACGTCTATGGTTGACCAAAGACAACGATACAATATTGTTGTGTTGTGTTGTGTTGTGTTGTGTTGTGTTGTGTTGTGTTGTGTTGTGTTGTGTTGTGTTGTGTTGTGTTGTGTTGTGTTGTGTTGTGTTGTGTTGTGTTGTGTTGTGTTGTGTTGTGTTGTGTTGTGTTGTGTTGTGTTGTGTTGTGTTGTGTTGTGTTGTGTTGTGTTGTGTTGTGTTGTGTTGTGTTGTGTTGTGTTGTGTTGTGTTGTGTTGTGTTGTGTTGTGTTGTGTTGTGTTGTGTTGTGTTGTGTTGGGTTGGGTTGGGTTGGGTTGGGTTGGGTTGGGTTGTGTTGTGTTGTGTTGTGTTGTGTTGTGTTGTGTTGTGTTGTGTTGTGTTGTGTTGTGTTGTGTTGTGTTGTGTTGTGTTGTGTTGTGTTGTGTTGTGTTGTGTTGTGTTGTGTTGTGTTGTGTTGTGTTGTGTTGTGTTGTGTTGTGTTGTGTTGTGTTGTGTTGTGTTGTGTTGTGTTGTGTTGTGTTGTGTTGTGTTGTGTTGTGTTGTGTTGTGTTGTGTTGTGTTGTGTTGTGTTGTGTTGTGTTGTGTTGTGTTGTGTTGTGTTGTGTTGTGTTGTGTTGTGTTGTGTTGTGTTGTGTTGTGTTGTGTTGTGTTGTGTTGTGTTGTGTTGTGTTGTGTTGTGTTGTGTTGTGTTGTGTTGTGTTGTGTTGTGTTGTGTTGTGTTGTGTTGTGTTCTGTTGTGTTCTGTTGTGTTCTGTTGTGTTCTGTTGTGTTCTGTTGTGTTCTGTTCTGTTCTGTTCTGTTCTGTTCTGTTCTGTTCTGTTCTGTTCTGTTCTGTTCTGTTCTGTTCTGTTCTGTTCTGTTCTGTTCTGTTCTGTTCTGTTCTGTTCTGTTCTGTTCTGTTCTGTTCTGTTCTGTTCTGTTCTGTTCTGTTCTGTTCTGTTCTGTTCTGTTCTGTTCTGTTCTGTTCTGTTCTGTTCCGTTCCGTTCTGTTCCGTTCCGTTCCGTTCCGTTCTGTTCCGTTCTGTTGTGTTGTGTTGTGTTCTGTTGTGTTCTGTTGTGTTCTGTTGTGTTCTGTTGTGTTCTGTTGTGTTCTGTTGTGTTCTGTTCTGTTCTGTTCCGTTCCGTTCCGTTCCGTTCCGTTCCGTTCCGTTCCGTTCCGTTCCGTTCCGTTCCGTTCCGTTCCTTTCCGTTCCGTTCCGTTCCGTTCCGTTCCGTTCCGTTCCGTTCCGTTCCGTTCCGTTCCGTTCCGTTCCGTTCCGTTCCGTTCCGTTCCGTTCCGTTCCGTTCCGTTCCGTTCCGTTCCGTTCCGTTCCGTTCCGTTCCGTTCCGTTCCGTTCCGTTCCGTTCCGTTCCATTCCGTTCCGTTCCGTTCCGTTCTGTTCTGTTCTGTTCTGTTCATTCTGTCTTTTGTATCATATCATCATATTTGGACGTAATTTGAGTACTCACAACCAAAACTTAGTAGATGTCTTGGAGAGATTAAGAAAAGTTAATTTAAAATTAAATTCATCGAAGTGTGATTTTTTAAAGAAGGAGATTTTGTATTTAGGGCATTTAGTGTCTGAAAAAGGTGTTTTACCGGACCCTGAAAAGACACACATTCTGAAAAATTATCCTACCCTACAAAGTGCAGACGAAGTTAAACGATTCGTTGCATTTTGCAACTATTATCGTAAATTTATAAAATCATTTGCAGAAATCGTAAATCCTTTAAATAAACTAAGTCGAAAAAATGAACCATACATATGGTCTGAGGAGTGTCAAATTGCATTCGACACGCTTAAAAATAAATTAATATCACCGCCTTTGTTGCAGTATCCCGAGTTTTCAATAGATAACGAATTCATAATACAAACAGACGCATCAGTTTTCGCACTGGGAGCAGTATTATGTAATAATGATTTAAGACCAGTCGCATACGCCAGTCGACCTTTAAATAAAGCCGAAAAGAACTATCCCACTATCCAAAAAGAGCTTCTCGCGATAGTTTGGGCAATTAAGTATTTTAGGCCATACGTTTACGGCCGAAAGTTTACAATAATAACAGATCACAAACCTTTAATATATCTTTTTGGAATGAAAGATCCTTCTAGTAGATTAATAAAATTTAGGTTGACGCTAGAGGAATATAATTTTAAAGTCGTATACGTAAGAGGTAAAGACAACCCAGTCGCAGATAGTTTATCTTGAATAATTATAACGTCGGACGAGTTAAAAAGCATGCAAGAACAAGTCGTAAATGTGATGACTAGAGCTCAAAAGAAACGGTTGGACGAATGTGAAAGAATGAAAGTTAGCAAGGAAACGGATTTTAATAAATTTACAGACAATTGGCCTGATCAACCAAGAATCGTAGATATATTAAAAAAGCCGTGTGAGTCAGTGGAAATGATATTTTTGGAAGGAAAACGGTTAAAGAAATATAGGGAAAAAGGTATGATAGCTGAAGAATATGAGTGTTTTGCATACGTGTCAAGTAAAAAGCTATTATGCATAAATCTTGATTTTAAGGCACATTTTTTGCGAGCCGAATTTGTGCAGAAATTAAGTTTATGTTGTAGTAAAATGAATATTGAAGAAGTTTGCATAATAAAAGAGAAAGAGAATATAGATTTTATCAAAAACGTGTGTGATGAGATTAAATCACTTGAGAAATGGTCCGGACCACGATTATGCATATTAAGAGGAATAAAGAGAACAAATGATAACGACGAGAAAACATTAATTTTAAATGATTTCCATTTATTACCATCTAGCGGTCACGCTGGTGTACGTAGAATGGTTAATACTATCAAAAGACGATACTATTGGCCAAATATAGAAAAGGACGTTCAAGAATTCGTGAAAAAATGCACGAAATGTCAGAAAATGAAGTATTTTCGTTATGTTAAAGAGCCGATGGAAATAACAACAACAGCTTCTTCGGCTTTTGAAAAAGTATTTTTAGACGTAGTTGGACCTTTAGATAGGGATACGGAAGATAACTGCTACATATTGACCATACAATGTGAATTGACGAAATTTGTTCAAGCCATTCCAATGAAAAATAAAGAAACCGTGTCTATTGCTGATGCATTTGTAAGACATTTTATTTTAAGGTTTGGTGTTCCCGAAATAATAGCAACAGACCGCGGGAAGGAGTTTATGTCTTCTACAATGGAACAGGTTTGTAAACTTTTAAATATCCAAAAATTATCGTCAACAGCGTACCATCATCAATCAATAGGAGCATTAGAGAATTCTCATAAATCTCTAGGCGCATTTCTGAGAATTCAATGTGAAAATCATACAGATACATGGAGTTATTGGTTACCTTTCTGGTGTTTTAGCTTTAATAATACAGTCCATACGGAAACAAAGTACACACCATTCGAATTAGTATTTGGGAAACTTTGCCACATACCTTCTAAAATATCTGACTCTGTAGAACCATTGTATAATATTGATGACTATCCTTTAACTCTAAACTATAGACTGCAACTAGCTCATGCCGATGCTAAGAAAAATTTGTTATCCAGTTAAAATAAGAGGAAAGAATGTTATGATAAAACCGTTAATTCTTTGAAATATGAGAAAGGCGATTTAATTCTTGTAAAAAATGAAACCGGTACAAAATTGGAACCAATCTATAAGGGTCCATATATTGTAGTAGAAGATTTGGGATGTAATATTAAAGTAAATATAAATAATAAAATAGATATAATACATTAGAATAGAACCAGACCTTTTTACGAATAAGATTATATAAATTGATATTATAGATATTTGTTTAGATCATAAAAATGTTTGATTAATTAACTAAATTGATGTCTTGTTTTGTAACGTAACTTTAGGATAACTTTTGTTTATTTTGCATTTCTTATTTTAAGTATAAAAAAATAATATTGTATGACATTTTTTTTTCTTTCACCCCCGGAGGTGAAGTGTGTGTATGACGTAGCTTAAGAACTAACACATAGGTATTGACAGTAAGGTAATATAATTGTACGGTAGTGTGCGTACGCGTGCAACTTCATATAATGTAATACTTAGCATAATTAATTAGAGACAATAAATAGCTTCAATGGAGTGCAGTCGTGTCATTTTAATATAGTAATAAACCCCAACATTACACTATCGCTGCCAACTGCATTTGACGCAATTGAACTAATACTCTTCTTAACATCACTGTCAGTAAATTCACGAAATTCAAACGGAGGATAATTAGGAGTTGGAATAGCAGAAAGATTGTTTAGGGTTGTGGCTTTAATAGAAGCATCGATATTATTAAATGAAGAGAAATGTTTATTAAGTAAATTTAGGTCTAAGTTTTTGGGTAAGTTGTCTTGTCGTTGTTTTCCGACTCCTAGTGACCGAAGAAATTTCCATACTTTGGCAGGATCATCATTATCGATAGATTTGTGAATGTGCTGGCGTTGAGCATTCCTACACACCTTATTGCAGTGATTACGGGAGTCGTTATACTTTTGCTTGTTCACAACAGTAGGTCGTAACTTATACCTGGTTTTGGCTAAGATCTTCTTATGCATCACATTTTTTATTGCACTAGTGAGCCAAGGAGCAGGTAGATGTTTGATTTTTATTGGGCGAAGAGGAGCGTGAACGTCATAAAGCTGTAAGAGGGAACTATTAAATATTTCAACTTTAAGCTCTATGGTGTCGGCATTTATAACATCTGTCCAGTTTATTTCAGTCGCATCCGTTCGCAAACGTTCTATGTCAATGTTACCAAAACTGCGCTGCAAACGTATGGTAGGCTTAGCTTTCGGCGGCCGAATATAAAGGAAATATAGATTAGGTCATGGTAGGAAAAGTCAACCGCCACGTATTGGCCATGCTTAGCAACACGATCTCTGTTGGAAACAAGAATTAAGTCCAGAAGAGAGGGCGTAGAATTTGGAAAGTGGTGCGTAGCATAAGAAGGAAGGATATTGAAATTGGTGGCTCTAGCAACAGAATGAAGTTTAAGAGATCGGAAATCATTTTTAAGCAGACAAGTATTAAAGTCACCCATAACAATGGAATGATCAAAAGAAGGGGAGAAGTTTTCTAATAAGGATTCAAAAGAAGCAAAGTAATCAACACGGAGAGAGGGACAGTAATATATTCCAAGTAAGAGTTTAGTGTGCGATAGTGTGACCTCGATGAAAAGGTGTTCACCAGCATTGGCAGGGGGTGGTTGCGCTGACATACCAAGGATAGAAAAAGGAATATGCGTACGAAGGTATATAGCAACGCCTCCTCCACCACTGCCAACGCGATCGTTACGAAGCAATCGAAAGCCAGGAAGAGAATAGAGAGATGTGGGGAGGCAAGGTTTAAGCCATGACTCCGACACTAAGATTGCATGTATGTTTTTATGCTCTAGGGAAACCTGCATCTCTGTGAAATGTGCTGGGATGCTGTGGGCGTTGATATGTACGACATTAAAATTCTTAGGAACGTCATAAAATTGTGAATCCAAAAAGCTGGTAAGACATGGTATACTGCTAAAACTGTCAGCACTTGAAATAGAGTCATTAGAAGAACAGGAAACAAACTCATTTTCACTGCTAATGTTAGACATAAATGTATACCTAATGACAATAATATATAAAATAATATACCAATTAAAAATATATGTAAATATATACCCAATATGCAAATATTTTTTACAAACGAAATAATATTCAAAATCAAAACAAGCACAACCCGTTGCATTTCAAACCACCCACCAAATTGCGTTTGAAACAAAATCACAATTTTGTTAGATACCTATTTACAAAAAAACAAAAAAATATCGATTACAAAAACATGTGAAAAAAGATAAGTAAATTAGTATGTACAAAACTAATAAAACATTATGTATCTTAAATCAAGAAAAAGGCAAATGTGTTAAAAACTGAGTGAATTGTTCATAGAAACAAATAATATTACTTAATAAGCTATGATAACAAGTAAAATATTAAACTATTTATTTATTGACAATCAATAATTAGTAAGGATACGCAATACAACAATTACAAACAATCTATTTTAAAACGAGAGGGATGCGCTAATTCGTATAATTTTAATTATTACAACCGTTTCATTATTCATGCAAGCATTCTTAGTAAGGTATATTTTCACCATCTGTGACGCTGGCAAAATGCGCATAAGGTGTTAAGCATATATATATTTAAAAAAAAAAGTTAAAGCAATGACATTGACATTTGACATTAAGATGTCATATAAATTAATATCTGTCTGTATTCTGTCATGTCATAACAATAGAAAAGACAAAGAAATATATATATATGCACCCGCACTAAAAGAGCAAATTTAAATTATAAATATTATAATAGACTACCTACAATTATTGACGATTAACAAATAAAAAAGAAAGTAATAGTCGGTATCACGAGACGACTTATACAGCCTCCCCTAAATTAAACAAGAGAGAATAAATGTACCTACTAAGTTAATTCCTTTTTGCGGCTGCAGCTCGGCGCGATATTTTTGTTGTGACAGGCTCCTTTACCACAACTGTAGGCTTAGGGGCCATCTTCTGTTCGACAGCGTCGATGTCCCCAAGGCAGCTAACTCGGTGCCGCGCTCCGTCTACACCAATGATGAAGACGAAGCCCTCCCTCGTCCAGCATTTCGAAACCCCGAAGCGCTGGCGAGCCGCCATGAAGAGATCGTGTCGCGCTTTAGTCAGGAACTCGGATAAGGTTATACCCGAGCCCTTGAGGCCGGCCTTCGCAGTCCAAATCTTGTCCCGCACACTGACATCACGGAACTCGCAGAGGATCGGCCGCGGCTTGTCAGTGCTTCCCGTACGGCCCATCCTGTGACACCGACTGATATAACCCACTGAGAAAGTTTCTTGCTTAGGCCGCTCAACCACAACCTTAGCTACAGCCTCACCTGTGTTCTCCGAGGTTTGCTCAGCAAGCCCATGCAACATCAACATCTTGCGCCTTCCCCGCATCTCCAGTTGGTCTATGCTGGCAGCAAGACATTCAATCTGAGCTTGAATCGCACGCAGATAGCTTATTACAAATGTTTTGAATGTTGCAAATTCTTCAGCCAGCTCATCACGGCTAGGGGATGGATTAGGCGCATCAACTAATTTATCTTCGAAGCTGTCCATCCTTTTGGTAAACATAGCCATTAAGTCATTCATAGGTTTTGTCACTGAAGAGGCGTCCATGTTGATATTGTGTAGACACAACAGTGATTCCAGAACACAGTGAAGTGAGAAATAATTTTAATCTTGTGGTAAAGTGAAAAATATAGCAGGAGATTGCAATTTGGCAGGTGAGATGTTTGTTTATTTAATTACAACATAAAAGAAGGGCTTGTTTCTATTTTTAAACATTAAAAAGTTTAGTAAGCAAATTTGTAGCTGTTACTTTTTTAACACCTACCCACCTACCCAATTTAATACCTACTAAGATTTATATTATATGGATGAATTAATAATTATCAACATATATTTTCTCATATAATTCCTCTAGAAAGTTTGCACTACCGTCTTCTTGGATGTAGCTCAAGCGTTCGACAAAGTTTGGCATAAGGGTCTCGTACACAAACTGACAAATATGCTTCCAAAACAGTTTGCAGATATTCTTGAGTCTTACTTAACACAAAGAATGTTTAGGATAAGACAAGATGACTCATATTCAGAACTAAAGCAGATAAAGGCTGGAGTACCACAGGGCAGTGTTTTAGGTCCGGTCCTGTACGTATTATACACCTGTGATATTCCTCATTTAGATAATAACACTATCGCAACCTTCGCAGATGACACAGCCATTATGGCTACAGGTATCACCCAAGAGGAAGCAGTGGAAAAGGTTTAGACAGCAACTCTATTGAGTTTTTCTCACCTGGTAATATATTGGGCACCCAAGATACAGGCTTAGCCTAGTTTGGGGTCCACTGATAAATTACTTAGTGTTATAACTCTATGAAATTAAATCTTAGTCAAGTGATAATAATATAATTGTAAACATTTCGGCCTTACTAATAAAAAATTGCCTATACATCTGTTAAACGGTTGTGCAGTTGCACAAAGAATAAGCGCTAAACACGCGTCAATCCATTGTTTGACTAATAAACGTTGAATAGGCGGTGGGTATCTACATAGACGTTTAACACTTTTTTCTTTTTCATCTGGCAACTATTAGTCAATTCGTTTAGAAACTGTTTTCGTGTTAAATAGTTCCGTAAATTATTATTTCATAAAGTTTACTGTCATGTGTGTCATGAAATTTTGTTTTCGGAATGCAATATTAATCAAACTACGTTGTTTTTGGAACTTTTTATTGAAATTAGTTGACATACTAGAAAATGTTATTTTAGTAGAAGTGAAAGATTTTAGAACGAAACACTCAAATTGACAGTTGTCCTCTGTCTACGCTGTTGACATTGTAGCCATGGAGACTAGCGGTCTCCATGGCTACAATATAAACATGATTGTAGCCATCTTTGTATAAATTGTCAATTTCCAAAGAGAATGTAATCACTGCGTTTAGTTTCTTCCGCATAGCTTTTCGTAAACCTGTAATTTGTATTTAAAATGTAAAATCTGAATTGTTCAAAATAATGGATCTGCACGGACTTCATAATGTTTTCGATTTTTTTATTTGCCTCTTCTATCTCCCAATGGTCAAATATGTCGAAATAGTTTATGTTATCCATTTCAATGAGAACAAATCTAACACATGCAAACGATCCTCAAATGACAGCATACTTTTTGAAGTTTGAAGAATCAAAACGTTTTTTTACAGAATCCTAGACACAGATTCAATAATAGTTACTATGTCCATATCAGCTGATAATAGAAAAATTCGCCATTTTAATTCTTACTTAACACACTCTCTAAACAAGGGTCCCAGGCTGTTTAAGAAATGGACAGCCTCCTTTGATAATGGCACATCTGTATACCAACTTTATCCAAGGCTTACGTCAAAAATATTTTTATTGGTCAGCTTTTGTGGTATACAACGTGTGTACATAGTGAAAAAAACTTTATTAGTAAGGCCGATTTAGTGTATAACATATTATCTAATCTACATCTGAGTTATAATTTGTAATAAATATCTTTATCTTTATCTTTATCTTTAGTTAACTCCATAGTTGCATGGACAAAGCAATGGCGAATAAAGCTCAACGAAAGTAAATCTGTACACGTAGATTTCACAAACAAGAGACCAAACTACCTTCCGGTATTCATAAATAATCAACCAATACCTTACGATAGCAAAGCAAAATATCTAGGGATGACATTAGACGCAAAGCTAAGCTGGAAGCTGCATGTCAAAAAGAAACGTGAAGAATTAGAGCTTCGCTACAAGAATATGCACTGGCTGTTTGGAAAACATTCATCTCTGTCAGTGCATAACAAAATGCTATTATATAAACAAGTCCTTAAGCCAATATGGACTTATGGTATCCAGCTATGGGGATGCACCAAACAGAGCAACGTACAGATTATACAAAGATTTCAAAACAAAGTACTCAGGAGCATTGTAAAGGCACCCTGGTACATTAGAAATGACGATCTCCATCAGGACCTAAAAGTGGAACACGTCGCTAAAGCGATAAAACAATATGCTGAAGCTCACGATCGCAGACTTCACCATCATGTGAACGTCGAGGCTATCAAGCTCCTCGACAACACGGACATAGTAAGAAGACTAAAAAGGGTAAAACCGTTTGAATTACTTCAGTGATATTTTACTAAGTGAGTGATAGTGAACGCTATATAAAAGAACACAATAACAAAGTGTCTGCCCCTTAATAGAGACATTAGGAAAAGTGTTAATGGACACATTCTTAGTAATATTTTAATATTAAATTAAGTTAAAATCAAGTTCCTTATTAGCCTAATTATAAGGCTAGATTGTAATATCAGTGAGAATTCTACGTGAAGTAGATGAATCACTACAAAAAAAATTATATATATAATTCCTCAAGGAACTCCCGCAATTTTAATACATTTTATAGTTTTAATTGAAACTATTAGTAACATTATTCGTCCAGGAACTTTAGCTGTACGTTTAACTGCTAATATAATTGCAGGACTCGACGGAGTTTTCCGAATGCTGCTCAGCCCAGGTGAATTCTTCTCTGGATTTCTTTCTCGAAGTTGTGTTTGCCTAGTTGTAGCGTCTGCTCTAGGTAAACATACTTAGTGACAACTTTGAGTGGGATTCCATCTACGGCAATCGGTTACCGGAACAACGTGCTCGTTGTACATGATTTTTGTTTTATCCAAATTCATCCGGAGACCGGTGCGACGAAAAGCATCAGCTAGGCCATTCATCATCCTTTGTAGGTCCTGCAGCGTCTCTGCCATAATGACGATGTTATCTGCGAATCGTAAGTGTAATGTACTTGCCGTGACTCACTCCTCAACGCAGGTGGACATGTTTAGTTCGCTGGTTCTGTACTTGTACAGTCATCGTTGCGGCATTATACAGACATCTCATCACTGCGAAATATCGCCAGTCGACTTGGCAATGCTGCAAGGACTCGAGAACGGACCAGGTTTCGATTGAGTCAAAAGCCTTCTCATAGTCCACAAATGCTAAGCACAGGGGCGATTGTACTCTTACAGAAGACTGTACAATCTGCCGCACCGTGTGGATGTGGTCTATGGTGCCGTAACCGCTTCGAAACCCGGCCTGTTCTGGAGGTTGAAACTCGTCGAGTCTTCTCGCAAGACGGTTCGTGATGACCCTTGAAAACAGCTTGTGACATGGCTCAGAAGCGAAATCGGGCGGTAGTTTTTCAATAGGGCTTTGTCTTCTTTTTAGGGTTCCGTAGCCGAATGGCAAGAAATGGAACCCTTATAGATTCGCCATGTCTGTCTGTCTGTCCGTCCGTATGTCACTGCCATTTTATTCCGAAACTATTAGGACTACAGAATTGAAACTTGGTAGGTAGATGTATTCTGTAAACCGCTTACCGATTTTTATACAAAAATAAAAAAAATTAAATTGTTAAACACAATCCAAAATTTCATCGTACCAACGGGACTTGAACCCGCAACCTCCGGAATAACATGTTCCGGTGCTTTGCCAATTAAGCCATGGTGCGAAGTAACGTTACGACGAAATTAGTGGTGTGATTAACTTACGTAATAAGTAGTCATAGATGGCGCCACCAATGCATAATTGGGTTAACAAATGCAATCCACTAATTTCGTCGTAACGTTACTTCGCACCATGGCTTAATTGGCAAAGCACCGGAACATGTTATTCCGGAGGTTGCGGGTTCAAGTCCCGTTGGTACGATGAAATTTTGGATTGTGTTTAACAATTTACAAAAATATTAAGTGTGTAAAACTTCAAAGAAAACATAATAAAAAAAATTAAAGTTTAAGGGGGGCATCCCTTACATGGAACTGGAACAAAAACATTTTTTTTCTTCAAAACTATACGTGTGGGGTCTATGGATAGGTCTTTAAAAATGACATTGAGGTTTCTAAAATATTTTTTTCTCAAAGTCAATCATTTAAAAGATAGGCGCGTCTAAAGAGGTAAAATGTGTGTCCCCCCCTCTAACTTCTAAAGCAAGGGAGTGAAAAATCTAGAAAAAATATATTCTGTAGATCTCAATAAAAACTTTCAACGAAAATTGGTTTGAGCGAGATACAGTTAGCAGATGTTTAGATATAGCGACCGCAAGTATAACTTTGTTTTTAATACAAACACTATGAAAAACAAAGTTATTTTTGTAGTTGCGAAAAATCATAGTTATAGAATACTCTACTGTGTTACGGAACCCTACGAGTGCGAGTCCGACTTGCACTTGGCCAGTTTATTTGAAAAACAGAACCACCATGCTTCTATTCCATGCCTGTGGAATTAAAGAGCTGTTGAAGCTGTTGAACTGCTGGAGCTCCCCCGGCTTTTAAAAGCTCGGTTGTGATTCTCGTCTCGGCTAATTTCGGGCAGATCTTCTGTTAAGTGGCGGCTTAAGGTGGCTCTAGAATCCTCAGTATCGGGTACGGGCCTTGAAGCATGCGATGCGTAGAGCTTGCCGTAGAAGTGTTCAACTTCCGACAGAATCTCCGACTTGGATGCGACGACTAGTCCAGTTGATGTTGTCAGATTTGTGAGATGGCTTCTACCCAGAGGCTGCGTGAACACCTTCGACCCCCGATTCTGCTCGATTGATTCTTTAACCAAGAGCGTGTTAGAAGATCGGAGGTCGCATCCCACCAGCTTCTTTATGGTTTTATTGCGCACCTGGTTAGTTGACAAAGCTGACAAAGGGTCTATTCGTCTCTCTTCCATTAGCCGAAGTGTTTCTGTCGAAAGTTACGCTTACGCTTACGCATACGCTTGCTTTCGCAAACTTCGTCCCTTCATCCCTGAGGATTTCCACCACTTCTTCGAGTTTCTGGTCTACGTCATCTGTGGTTTCCAAAGCAGCGAATCGATTCTCCAATTTTAATTGGAATGTTTCGGACCCAACCCCGGTTTGGAGTAGGTTTGGTCGGAGCGTGGACTTCACAAGTTCAAAATCAAAAACATCACAAGTAAACAGCAATGTCAGGAGCTCCAAACCGCTCGACGATCCGAGGTTTTGGTCACGACGATTCGGTGATCAAAGTAAACACAAGTAATAATTTCTTCAATTTATTCTCGAAATTTTGAGGAGGTCCGACCACTAAGACGGCTAAAGTGAGAATGCAATAAGTCCGGCATGCGCTCGGCCTTTTATAGCAAAACTAGGTGAGCCATTCATTTGAATAAAACACCTATCCTTGCACAATATTTATAATGTTACCGTTGCTACAACATTACACAGAGACATCTTAAGTGCACTGCCTTATTAATTTAGAATCTGTGGTGTATACTGTCTACCCATAGTTCGACAGGGCGTCCCTACGGTATCTCAGGGTTCATTGGGGTTTCATCTTCTTTCATTCTTTCATTGTACTCTTTGGTCTTCTGCACAATCTGCCGCACCGTGTGGATGTGGTCCATGGTGCCGTTACCGCTTCGAAACCCGGCCTGTTCCGGTTGAAACTCGTCGAATCTTCGCGCAAGACGGTTCGTGATGACCCTTGAAAACAGCTTATAGACATGGCTCAGAAGGGCCATCACGATCTCATCGGCTGACTTCGGGCAGGTCTTCTGTGAAGTGGTGGGTTAAGGTGGCTCTACAATCCTCAGTATCGGTTACAGGCCTTGAAGCATGCGATGCGTAGAGCTTGCCGTAGAAGTCTTCAACTTCTGACAAAAACTCCGACTTGGATGCGACGACGTTCCCCGTGGACGTTGTCAGCTTTGTGAGGTGGCTTCTACCCAGAGGCTGGACGAAAACTTTCGACCCCCGATTCTGCCCAACTGATTCTTTAATCAAGAGCGTGTTGTGTTAGAGGATCAGAGGTCGCGTCGCACCAGCTTCTTAATGGTTTTGTTGCGCACCTGGTTAATTGACAAAGCTGACAATGGGTCTGTTCGTCTCTCTTCCATTAGCCGAAGTGTTTCTGTCGAAATTTTGCACGTGCGCTTGCTCTCGCAAAACTTCGTCCCTTCATCCCTGAGGATTTCCACCACTACTTCGAGTTTCTGGTCTACGTCATCTGTGGTTTCCAAGGCAGCGAATCGGTTTCCCAATTTTAATTGGAATATTTCGGACCCATCAACGGTTTGGCGTAGGTTCGGTCGGAGCGTAGACTTCACAAGATCAAAATCAAAAACATCACAAGTACACAGCAATGTCAGGAGCTCCGAACCGCTCGACGATCCGAGCTCGAATGAATTATGGAGCGTCGGGCGGCCGTATTTATACCAACAACTGAATGAATGAATGAACAAAATGAATACAGAAATAATAATAAAGTGATTTTGGTAATAAATAATGAAGTTAGTAAATTAAATATTTTAACAATCTTAAATGAATTCAATCAACTTGAAATTCTCAAATAGACATCCGAATTATTAATTTAGCGTTTAAAAATGAATTATTATTTATTGGGACTCATTGGGAGTAGAATAGAGCGTCGACACGGCCATTCTGATAGGTGGTGCGCGCTCTGCACCAGCCTGAATATAACTTGTCCTCCATCTAAAATAAAATGTTTTGTTTGAGATTGGTATCTTGAGCCTGAAGCTTAATTATAAATCTCAAAATGAATTAAGAAATAATAATAAAGTGATTTTGGCAATAAATAATGAAGTTAGTAAATTAAATAATTCAACAATCTTAAATGAATTCAATAAACTTGAAATCCTCAAATAGACATCCAAGTTATTAATTTAGCGTTTACAAATGAATTATTATTTATTGGGACTCATTGGGAGTAGAATAGAGCGTTCGCGCCGACATATATATGCATTTTTCTGTATGACGCCGCGAATATAACCGTCCAGTCAAGATCAGCAGACTGAACCTTTTACTCCTTTACATCTTCGAGCATTTACCAATGGAGATGTTAACGTTGTAATCCGCAAACATTTTTTTCTGCCGATACTTACGGGGGACGAGGTAAACACGCATTGCACACACACAAATCACTCACTTTAACAATCTCGCACACTAGCTTGAAACACGCACACAGTTTCAAAAATACAGCGTAGTTACGCACGCTCATATGGCCAATAATGGCTATATGGCCAGCAGAGGGTTACGCCTTGCGTTAACACCTCCATTGGTAAATGCTCGAAGCTTTACATAGTGAGACAAGGGGACGTTATTTTCCCCAAATTGTTCACAAACGCTCTAGAGGAAATGTGCAGACGCTGAAATGGAAAGAACGGGGCATAAATATCAACGGCGAAAACCTCTCACACCTGAGATTTGCGGACGATATCGTTATCATGACTGTCTGACTGATAAGCACTTGACAGCTATCTAACCGGAAGGAAGATGCGGTCTAAAATGGAAACGTGTTTATCTGGAATGAAAAGACGGCACTGTGACGATGCGCTGGAAAACTGACTATACTCCAATCCACAAAGCGCAACTATCCCAACCTGTCTTCCATTAAAAAACAACGGGTTGCACTCCGAGAGTGCCGGAAAAAGTGAAAACTTGAACATTAACCGGTCTACTCTCCCTCCGTCTAACGCAGGTCACGTGTCCTGACGCGAGTTTAACATTTTTTATTTTATATATATTTATAAATATATAAAAAAGTTCACAACACCGCTAAATAAGATTTCACTTCAAAAAATTAACGACTGCTTGCCTGATGACTAGCAATGACGACTGACCATTTACACGAGGCTAATTTAATGTTCCATTCCAGTAAGGAAAGACAAGTTGGAGTTGCGCAAATAGAGACATTCTATTACAGTGGATAGCCGACGCAGATTTTACACCTTGATTGGACTGGTTTAATGGCTTGGTTTACTGGGATTCCTGTGTGTAAATGGTATCTAACAGATAGCATGATTGACTAGCTTTTACTTTTGTATAACAGAACGGCAAGTGAGTCATTTTACTTCTCTTGATTCCTGATAGGAAGCGGTTGCTTTTATCTAAAGGACAACGTTGTAGGAAATTAATAGGGTTACTTTCATCCTTTATATTTATCTAGGTTCCTACGCTAATATGTAATACTGAGGGCCTTTTTCATCGTGATAATTAGGACAAATTAAAAATTGAATCATCAGAGCGGAGAAATTGAGTTAAATAACTTATACACAAAAGAAACAAAACAAACGAATTAAGAATATACTCAATTTCAGCTCAGACCAATTAAGAAGTCAAGACCGAGGCCGAACAACACGCTGAGGCCGGTTGAAACTATGCCTCGCCCTGTACATACACAGTCACACGCACACATATATAACGAAACTACGCCTCATCTTGTCAAGCGCGCGGAGTGTCACGCTATAATAATTCGCAATTTTTAAAGAAAATATGCCAAATTTTGATGTGAAACGGTGTAAAAACCAATATTTTAGAAATAAAAAGCAGGATGGAATCACATTTTCACAATCATCACAAAGTTTTTGCTGCACGGCAGCACTCACTAAGTGCACATTGCACACTTGGTTTCGAAACCGGCCTCAGTGCGTTGTTCGGCGTTGGCGGTCTTGACTTCTTATTTGGTCTGAGAATTTTAGTGACATTTATGATCCTTTATTTCGTGGGTCGAACCACTGACGCATTTCCTAACTCTTCATTGTCCTACTGCCGTTTTCTATTTCAAGACAAATACCTACGATACTATCATACTCTTACTATCTTATTTCCGCCGTGCACTAATGGATTTTTCTTTAAAAAAAATGTCGTGTGCATTTTAACGCCCACCGGTGAAGAAAAACATCTTTAAGAAACGCCCGGCTTAGTAAGCTGGTAAGATACAGGTGTAGAGCAAGTTAGTTCTAGTGTGCTAGCGCTCTTATCTATATCTACTTTAAAAAATAAAAATGAACCCCTATTTCTAATGGTCACGCTATAACTTGAGAATGGGTAGACCGATTTGGTTAATTTTTTTTTTGTGTTTGTAATTGTCAGGAGAAGGCTTTTATATAAAGGTATTTAAAGGAATTAAAGTAATTTTTAAGGCAGGCGAATCCGCGGGGCACAGCTAGGACATAAATATAAGCATTATACCAAAGTACTTGCCTACGATTTAACTACATAGGTGCGAGTATGAGTACTTACCATATATAGGTAACGTGACCAGACGTCCCGTTTTGAACGGGACTGTCCCGTTTTTAGGTAATCTGTCCCGGTGTCCCCAAGAAAATCCGTGACCGTGTCCGTGATCAATCTCCAAAAATGTCCGAAAGAAATAAGAGCGCGCGGTCGGTTACCTTAGGCCGTAAGCACACGGCGTATTTTAAGCGCGCAGACGCCGCGCGTTTCAGGAACGCGCGTCTTCGGCGCCGTAGACGCTGATTGTTGCGTTTGCATTGATGATACAAGCGCGCGCATGAAGCGCGTATACGCGCGTTTGAAGCGATACAAACGCGCGTACAAAGGAGCGGAGTAGGGGCAGGGGGGGGGGAACTACAGGCAGGGGGGGGCGACTACAGCGCATCTGTATCGCTGTATCTGTACGTATACGCGCAGTAGAGGCGCGTTTCACGATCGCCCCGTGTGCTTAAGTTACAAGGTTGCGATCGAATCCCGTTTGAATCGCGTATACGCGCGTAATCTGCGCGTCGTCTGCGCGTTTAAAATACGCCGTGTGCTATGGGCCTTACCTGGCGTCACCGCGATGCAGACAGGTACGCAGACAGGCAATATGATTGGATTATTTGATACTCATTTTTTCTTTATCCAATAGCCACGCAAATTTCTAGGTACTGTTATTTTTTTTTGACGTATATAAATTAATATCCCGTTTTGTGTGAAAAAATAAATTGACACGTTAGGTATAGGTATTATAGAATCAAGGAGAGTGGTTATATATTGGTAACTGGGGAATGAAAAAAAACTGGGTAAATTGGTGGTTTAAACTGATTGTGAGGTGCGACTTCAGTAGTCCTGAATCCATTGTAAGGAGCTAGTAAAATTGCAAAAATAATCAAAATCAGTCTGTTCTTGACCACTGCTGGTCCACCTGTGTTCAGGCCCGCCTCTCCTATAGGATCCAAAAGATGACCAAACAATGCAGTTATTAACCGCCGACAGTTTTCCGGAGACAGTCGTCTCCGTCGCCCAACCCCACAAATGAGGTCATTAACTCGAGTGTGACGATCACACCCCTCTATATGGGAGGGTGTAGGCCACGAGTTAGTTAGTCCCATAGCAGGCCACTGAGCTTGATTTTCAGCTGTTCTTTTCCAACCACTACCAGCCAATTTGCGAAAATCACCTAGCGTTCTAAGCGTTTGCGGTCTCCTCTCTAGAACAAGGCAGAAACAGAGCATTTCTGCAGATGAAAAAGAGAAAAGGGACCGCTTAGGTACCACGAGGTTTCAAGTTTTTTTATTTATATCTTTTTTTATATATTATAGGCTAGCGTTTGACCACTATCTCGCCTGTTGGTAAGTGATGATGCGGTCGAAGATGGTAATAACGCTAGGCCTAGAATGGGAACTGGTTCTCAAGGATACAATTATTAAGTATTAATGATTTGGTCCTCAGACTATCATAAAAAAGGCAGACAGATTCGTGCCCAACACCCAAGTGACCGCAAGTTCAGTAATACTAAATTCTTGAGTAATAAGTTTCCGTGCTCTGTCCGGCATATTCAATACGGCATGATTACTACGTAAGCAACGCTGCGAAGTAATACTGCACGGAAGCGTCCGACCCTGCTGCCGCTTGGTTACAGAGTACTTTTTTATTTGGTAGCAAACTGAGCGCGGAAGCGTATTACACAAGCATTTAGTATTACTGAACTTGCGTTCACTCGAGTGTTAGGCACGAATCTGCCTGCCTTTTTATGATAGTTTGAGGATTTGGTCTTGCTACGCCGGAAAGAGACAGTGACGCCGCTATAAGTGCGGCCAATTCGTAGCAAAGGGTAGCAAAAGAGGAAATCTTTTGCACAGTAAAACTAATGTGAAAATGTTAGGCCTTGTTGGCCCTTAAACGTAGTGATATTTTTTAAATTAGATTAAACAAGCTACAAACTACGCAATACGATAAACGGCATAGGGCTACTTATGAAACCGCATCAAACTAATTTTAGAAGCAGGTACCAATTCCAAGGGTTTTCCAATTTAATAGTTAAATTTATGGTCCTTCAAGCCGGATTTCATGACCGTTTCCTTTATGGCTATGACGCCGCTTGCCCGCTGCCTTAAATTAATACATCTAGGGCCAAATTGATAATGCGGACTCAGGTTTGGCTGTGCCTTTATTCAAGTTCAAACTCGAATTGAATACTTTCAACTGCCTCACGAAATCAATCAAACGAAATTAACAGTTCAATCCAAATAGCACAACTGTCTCAGCCCTTCTTTTTAATTGTCTGGCACCGAACATCGTGAACCGATTGATGACATGTCTTTGTTCGGCAGGTTTGTTCGAACCACGACCGAAGCCTACCACCAGTAATTACCCATTAAGGACTATCCAGAGATGACGTGTAGGGCTAATTAAGGCCTAATCTTACGAAAAATAACAGTGACCACCCTCCCCCCTTGCTTGATAATGACCTTAAACTATATGACTGCTATCTCCACAAAGCAGCAACTAGTATACTTGTTTGATGATGACCCTAAACATAATTAATGCTCTTTTTATAAACCAGCAACTGGCAGACTTGTTTGATAATGACTCTAAACAACATGACTGCTCTCTTCAAAAAGCGGCAACTAGAAAATACTTGTTTGATAATGACCCTAAAAATCAAGTACTGCTCACTCCACAAAGCGGCAACTGGCAAAGTAGCAATAGCACCAGATGCACCTAAATCCCGAAAATTCCCACTAAAAGCGCCAGTTCATTGCATTCCCCAAACAGCACCGATTATAAACCAAACTGGGTTACCTAACGTGTGATTAGAATAATTCCAGTTGGCCGCACGTAGGTGGCCGAGGGCTGGGAACATTACTAATGAATTATCGACATATTATGCTGTTGGGAATAACACTATGGAATGACGGTACTTGAGGTCACGCGCTTTGGTCACCGATATGTTGCTGGTCATATTTACGTTTAATTAACAATCTGATAGGCTAGCATTTGACCACTATATCGTAAGCGATGACGTAGGTAGAAGATGGTGAACACGCTAGGCCTGGAATGGACTGACGCTCAAGGGCTGTGCTGCCGGAATACACTTACGTGATGTGCTGGTAACTGTTTGTAACTGGGTTATATATATAGGATATTGTATTACAGTCTATCAGTCTAGGCAGGTGGAAAAACGAACCTTTATATCGGTAAGTAACCCCTCTATAAAACATAAAGTATGTCAATCTTTTGGGGCAGGTTATCTTCCCGACATTCCTAGCGACAATAATTTGTGTGGCGAGCGATTGGTGTCATTTTCTATTGATGCAAACGTAATATACAATGTGCCATTGACCATTTTTCTGTCAGCCATAGAGTCAGTCTTTATACAACTAAACATATATTTTGCATAACCAAGAATGTTGAAATATCATCAAAAATAAATTGATTTTAAATATTAAATAACAAGGTTTTATTTTATTTAAATATTAAGGTGTTTGTCTAAATCATAATAATTAAACGTTTAGTGGTATTGTCAGTTGACTCCAATTCTATCAGAACATATAAAATCTACATATATCTATTTCCACAGGTAACCTAATTTAAAAAAAAAACCAACCTCAGTTACTGTTTCAAAATAAACTGTGTTAGTAAGACGTCTCAATTACGCACACGCTAGAATGGTACTTTCAAAACAGTAATTTACGATATTTCCTTGATTTTATTTATAATCGCAATCACATAGCAAAAGCTCTGAACGGCTAGGGAGAAGTTCTCTTTACAGCTATAAATTAGACTTATGCTCGTAGCTTTGCATAATTTATATTGCCGTCTGATTCTACACAGTTATGCTTATAACCATCTATATTATTTAAGTAGCTAATTAAAATTACCTTTGTATTTTTATGTCAGATTGGTAAGCGTTTGACCCACAAAAATATGAATAATAATACCTTATTGTTCATATTTCTGTTGTTTGACCACTTTTTCACCTGGGGTTTCAAACTTCAAACTTCAAACTTCAAACTTCAAATAATTTATTGTTCATACTACAGGTAGGTACATGGTGACATAAAATAAAATTATCTCTGTAGTTTGCCTTTAAGGCGTACAATATTTCGGTTAATTAGATAAAATTAGTAGGAATCATAAGATGTCACAGAATACAATTAAATCACATATTTATTACATTATATTTCAGAGTAACAACGAACACGACTATACAAATTATGTCAAAATCTAGCACATAAAATCATTACTAAATGTCAAATATAATTTACAAATTATCAAATTAATGTTAGTATTATTCATAATTATCAATTAAATATTATATTAGTATCCTTTAAAAATTCGTCAACTGTATAATAACATTTTTTAATTAAGAGTTCTTTCAAAGATTTTTTAAAACTAGGTAAGTCACGATTTTTTATACTGTCTGGTAGCTTATTGTAAAGTTTGGGTGCCATTTTATAAACAGTCTTGCCGAAAAATGCTGTTTTCGATTCGTAATGAGACGAAGCTACTACTCTGGGACGTGTTTTTCGAGGGTGCCTGGTTTCGTGGAATAAAAATTGATGTGGATATTGTTTGACGAACACACATGCTTCCAATATATATAGAGAGCTGAGTGTTACTATGTTTAGTTTTTTAAAGAGCGGTTTACATGTTTGTCTTTGGCTGGCACCAAACATTGCTCTGACACATCTTTTTTGCACTCTGAAGAGTGACAAAGCATCTACTGAATTGCCCCAATGCAGGATACCATATCGCATATTAGAAGAAACAAAACCATGATATGCTGTTAACGCTGTTTCTCGTGAGCAAATTTGTGTGAGTCTCTTTATTGCAAAAACAAAACGGCTTATCTTTTTACACAAGTTTCTGATATGTATCTTCCAATTTACATTACAGTCTAGTTGGAGTCCTAAAAATCGATATTCGTTTACAAAATCTATACTTTGCCCGTTGTAGTCTACGTTTATTTCAAGTTGGCGTTGTTGTGGTAAATGAAATTGCATAATTTTTGTTTTTGAAATATTAATAATTAAATTGTTATTTTTAAGCCACTGAATTATTTTACCTAATGATGATATTATTTCTTGTGCTGCGTCATTGCCATTACCATTTGAACACTTGATCAGAATTGTTGCATCATCAGCAATTTTGTGGCTTATACATTCAGGCAAGTCGTTAATATAAATTAAGAAGAGCAAAGGCCCTAATATGCTGCCTTGTGGCACTCCATACTCTGTTACTCTCAAGTCTGATTTAGCAGTTTTTTCATTCTTGTCTTTATCTATAAAAGATATAGAGGTATACTGGGTTCGATTACTTAAATAGCTTTTTATTAGGTCATGCGCTGGTCCACGGATACCAAGCCGTTGTAATTTACATAAAAGGGTTTTATGGCAAACAAAATCAAAGGCCTTTGTCATGTCAATGAATAAAGATACTATGCGAACGCTATCATTAATGCATTCGGATACAGTTTTCATTAATTCGTAGATTGCCAAATTTGTTGATCTATTTTTCCTGAAGCCATATTGGTTTACATTTAATAAATTGAATTTTTCAAGAAAAGTATATAATTTGTTATGTAAAACTTTTTCGAAAATTTTAGAAATGACTGGCAATAAGGCTATGGGTCGATAACTTTCACAAAGTTCTCTATCTCCCTTTTTAAATATCGGTTTAATCACTGTGATTTTAAGTTTATCTGGAAAAGTACCAGAATTTAGAGATAGGTTTATAATATAGCTAAGAGGTTCAGCAAGTTGTTTCGAGCAATATTTAATGGGGATAGTGGATATCTCGTCATAGCCAACAGTACTTGTGTTTTTCATATTATTCATAATTTTTAATACGTAATCAGACGTTATTGGAGTAAGGTTTAGTGACGATGCGATCGATAATGCAATGTAATCAAATGGAAGGTATCAATTTTTTTTTATATATGTCTGATAGGCCAGCGTTCGACTACTCATGCGAGAGAGCGAGAAGACTTACGTCTTCTCGTGACCACCGTCCATACAACTGATCGAAACGTCGATGTAAATAAAACTATGTTTGAGCGCGATAAGTCCCGTTACCCGTATTACATATAATATAATTATGTGTATAAATCGCAAAAGTTTAATATTAACAATTCCTATTTCATGTCAAACTGGCTATGCCCAGTGGCTTCGCTCGCGTTATACTGTCTATTCCTGTGAGAAATTTAAACTAAATCGGTCCAACCCTTTGACCGTGAAGAAGTCCCAAACAAACATACCTACTAACTTTCGCAATTATAATATTGGTGTTGATAACTGAAACAGTGTTGGTACCGCGGCGGACTAGCAGAAGTCCTACCACTACAACGATACCTCTTGCCTGTTTTTAAATTTTGATGAATTTAACTAATAGTTAAAAAGGCTACACCCAATTACCCTGTCTAATACTAGATAGTAACTGTCTATTAACAACTATATATATCCTTCCTCCACCTGTGGTTGAGTGGGAAGAGATTGTATACCATCAGCTAATGAACGGCGAAGTCAGTTCATCTCACGTGAAGTTAACGACATGTTTCACTGAATTCTAGGCCAACGGTGTTCACTTAACTACTACTTAGGTTAGGGTTAGCTCACAAGTTCTGGTACTTATAAACTAGGTAACTTGTTTACTGCTTTGCCTGCGTGGTTTAAAGAGATAAACGTGTAACTTTACAGGAAAAATTAAAGGTACGACCAAAATGCGGCGCTAGGTGCAGATAGCGGAGTAGTTTTTGTGCCGACTGGTTCACACCAAACGCGATCTACAGCGATCAGAAAACGATCGAAAATCAGATCGCGAACGCGCACGCGGATGCAGGACGCCGCAGTGTGGTCCTACCTTAAATGAGAAAATGTTTGACATTTTATATCTCGTTGCATGAGAGACTATTATTTATTCTGTGATAAGGGTAAGGGCGAAGTGACGCGCGAAATTCTTGGTATCTATGGCTTAGCGTACCACAGTATCTGTTATGCTCAATTCACACTGAAGAGGGTGGCAGTGAAGGAGTAAGCTTCAGAGTCAAATAATTTAGAATGTATTTATTTAGAGACTTGAAGGTGAATTTCAAAAGGTCACAGTGACTGCGGCCGCTACCAGAGAAAAAAGTTAACAAACAAAAAAGTTAAACAGAGTTAATATAAAATAATAAGTTAAAAATATGCATATATCGTACGCATATTTTCAACCGAAAAAAGGAGGAGGTTCTCAATACGTCTGTATTTTTTTGTATGTATGTTACGCTATTACTCCGCCAATTGTAAACCAATTTGAATGATTATTTTTGTTAAAGGTAGGGTTAATCTCCAAGGTGGTTTAATTTTAATTTTATCGAGATCTGATAAGTGAGATATCATGTGAGACTCAACATCTTTATCTCTCAAGGTAACAGGCGCAGTGCAGTGACATGCACAATTCTGGCAGTTCAGAATTTAGCACACCGCTGTATATGTCATAGGTGACCTACCTATCGCTTTACCATAAGTACCCTTAGTACGAGTTTTCATACCAAATCGATATCTTATATCGAACAAATTTTGTATGAAAAATAGTAGGTATAGCGCCTCTAGTGGTTACTACACTTCTAGACCAATCAGGGAGCTAGAATAAGTAGAAAACTATGTGAGATCTGTCAAAAGCGTTTACGATGAAATCTCGTACTAAGGGTGAGGTACTAAGGTACTAAGGTACTAAGGTACTAAGGTGAGCGTCGTGCTAGTCCTGTTACCTTATACCATAAAAAAAGTATCTTCAGAGATATGATGATAAATGTCTCAAACTTGCTACTGAAACTGACTCGCGCGGCATGGAAGTCGGTTGTTTTAGTTTTTAAACTCATTATCTTAATTATAACTTATGTTTTTGTAATATTTACATACAAGCATCTTCTTACAATTTTATCACACTAGCTAGAGAATCAGTGCTACAGGTTTATCTGAAAGGTCTAGTTAGTTCTCATTAGCACGGAAGTGTCCCTAATGATTGTGTTCAGAGCATACAAATAAGAAGCCAGTTATAAGTATGGAAGAAGTTGTTTGTATAAGTATATGTATGCCTACGATACTACTTGCTTCGTGGGCCTTTACGCATTGCGGCATTTGTTGCCTTGTATAAAAATTATAAGTCAATATTTTTAAATACTTGTATAAAATAATATGCTTTTAAACCAACATTATTACTCTTTTTAAAGTACGACCACAACGCGGCGTCCTGCGTGCTTGTTCTAGGCGGGGATCAGATAGCGCAGTAGTATTTGTCGTATAGTAGTGACGGCGATCAGAAAGATCAGATTGAAAATAATATCGCTCACGCGCACGCGGAAGCAGGATGTGGTCGTACGCTGCGGTGTACGGTGTACGGTGGGTCGTACGCTGCGGTGTGGTCGTACCTTTAGTACAATAAAAACTACCGTGCCATCTTGAAAGTTCGGAGTACCACGCAATATTCGACAAAACTTGTTGTACAGGCTATGACACCGTTTTCAATTTCCTGAAATGTTCACTAAAGTTGCAGTGGTTTGTGAATGTGTTATTTTATTTCACACCTTTTTAGAATAAGTCACACTACTGCGATACTCAAGCACTGGCCCACTCTAAGCGCAAAAAGAAGCCATTTCATTGGTTAACTAGATGTGATATTATGTTTCTTTGAAGTGTTTCACACTTTATATTTTTGTAAATTGTTAGACACAATCCAAAATTTCATCGTACCGACGGGACTTGAACCCGCAACCTCCATGAATAACATGTTCCGGTGCGTTGCCAATTAAGCCTAATTTTGGATTGTGTTTAACAATTTACAATAATATCGTTTAAAAACTAAAAAACAACCGACTTCAATGCCGCGCTATTCATTTTCAGTACCAATTTTGAGATGTTTATCTCAATATCTCTGGAGATACTTATCATACCTCGATAAAATTACCATGGTACCACACTTGGGATATCTCCTTTCGAACAAAAAAAGAATAATCGAAATCGGTTCATAAACGACGAAGTTATCCGCGAACAAACATAAAAAAAAAAAAAAAAAAAAAAAAAAAAATACGGTCGAATTGAGAAACCTCCACCTTTTTTTGAAGTCGGTTAAAAATATAAAGTGTGAAACACTACAAAGAAACTCTCGTTGGATTTGAAAACTGTACCTAATGATTTCTTCCGAATGATTAACTTACGTAATAAGTAGTCATAGATGGCGCCACCAATGCATAATTGGGTTAACAAATGCAATCCACTAATTTCGTAGTAAGGATACTTCGCACCGTGGCTTAATTGGCAAAGCACCGGAACATGTTATTCCGGAGGTTGCGGGTTCAAGTCCCGTCGGTTAACTAGATGTGCTTTAACCAGTCAAATAGCCTCATTCTTTGCAAGCAGATCCACTTTTGAACATCTTTCTCTAATCTTCTCGAAGTCACTTCCCATCACATCACCGTCTTAAGACGTTACAAAAACATAAAATTAGCATGTTAGATATGTAGCATCTCAAGGAATCGCAACATAAAAATCGCACAGTGAAAACTTCTAAGTATCTACCTATTCATGGCAAGTTACCTGTTCGCGGCATACGGCATCAAATGACTGCTCTAAGCGTAATGGACGCCATAAGACGCCATTTGAAGTAAATAGAAACGTTTATAAAACTAACGGATTCAAGATGGCCGCCCCGTATATGGGCTTTCTTGATGCCGTTCTAAGTGGATTATTATTCAATAGTTAACTCGTTACCTCTCCAGTATTTTGCGGTTTTTGAGTGCTTTGCAAAGTTCAAGTCCAAGTTCCTACCTACTTAGTTACATTTTATAGAATTATTATTTTACTGTCATTCGAGAGTTTGAGGTTACGTTTTTTCCTGTGTCCTCATGCAGGCTCATACCCCTACATGTGATGGATTAGTGGCGCTAAGGAGTGATCACTGGTGGTAGGTTTCAGCCATGGCTAAACCTTTCACCAATAAAGACATGTTATCCATCGGTTCGTCGAGTTCCGGCGTGATGTTCGGTACTATTCGGATTGTAAGACGAGTTGGAATAATTGCGCTTTGTTGATAAGACTAAGTTGTCTTGCGCCTCGTTTCATTGACGACTTCCATTTGCAGACGCGATTTAAGGACAATTCCATTTTATATAAGATTTTGTAAGATCAAGATAGTGGTTAAGTACACTCTAAAGACTCATTAATGTACTGAAACCGGCCATAAAAATTGCACATCGACCTTTAGAAAGAGACAATCGGCTAATTTCGGCTTCGTAGAGCGTTATCTCTGTCGCACAAAATACTAACGGTCCGGTATCTATTAGGAGCTGTTAAAACAATTATGATTTGATCATTTTGATCATTTTTTTGGTTTATTCCCGTCCACCCACGAAGACTGCCCCCACGTGGGCGTTATAATAAAAAATATTATGTAGGCTAATAATATAAAAACTTATCGCACTATTTCTAAAAAATGCCCAATACTGATTTCGCCATTTAATTATTGTTTTTGGGCATTCACGATAAATATTTCGCTATTTATAATAGTATTTGAGCGTTTGCTCAAAAAAGGAGGTTCTCAGTTCGTCTGTATGTCTTTTCAACCAAAATGGATTTTGTTTATGTATGTTACTCGATTACTCCGTCAAATGGGAACTGATTCGAATGATTATTTTTTTAATTGGTAGGGTACGTTTTCAAGGTGGTCCCATTGTAATTTCATCGAGATCTGATAAGTGTATCCAGAAATATGGAGATAAACACCTTAAACTTAGAACTGATGATAAGACTGACTGACTTAAAATAGTTTAAAAACTAAAACAACCGACTTCCATGTCACGCGAGTCAGTTTTAGTAGCAAGTTTGTGACTTTTATCATCATATTTTTGAAGTGGTCTTACAGCACAAGTAAAGAAAAAAATCCGAGAAACAAAAAAAGTTGTAAATTAAGGTAAATTTTGGCACTTACAAGTTTTTACGAAATTTGCCTATATCTTTTTATCCTGTTGACTCAGGACCTTGATTTTTACACTCCAAATAGGGACTATAGACTTCAGTATCCGGTATAAATTTCAACTTGCTTGGTCTAACCGTTCCTGAGAAAATCGGTGATGACACACGGACAGACAGACAGACAGACAAACATACAGACGGACAAGAAAGTGTTCCTTTTTTACCTTTTGAGGTACAGAAGCCTAAAAAGAATTATTCAAATCGGTATACAATTTGCGCAGTAATCGCGTAACAGAGATTTAACCCCTACTTTTCGAAAGCAGATTTAAAACGAATAGCGCGGAATGCCGCGCTAAAAAAAAACGAACATCTCATTAGATGTTAGTTTTTTTTTAGCCTACCGTTTGACAACTATCTTACTTGTAGCACAGTTTTACAATCATATAAAACTATGCTTGTAGGTAAGGGATGTATTAAACCTAATATGGGAACTGGCTCTTAAAGACAGCTGTTATAAAATGTTACATGTTTGAATACGTACTGACTTTATAAACAATATTAAATAATTTGAGTTTGAGATTGTATAGTGAGATAAATATTTATATAAAATTTAAATTTGTCTCGTTTTTTGTAGTTTTCTGTACTAGTTTCCTTTTTACATTTTGTTAAACATGTATATATCATATTATGTTGTATACGTACGAGTATTTGTGTTACTTGTGTCTTATTCTGCAGGTAAATTTTTTCAGTTTTAGTTAATGTTTTTAGGTATTGGTGACAAATAGTTATAAATATTAAAATACGGGACTTATCGAGCCTAAAACATAAATCTTATTTACTCGACGTTTCGACCAAGTTGCATTGATCGTGGTCACGAGATGACGACAACCAAGATATATAAACATTGTAAGGCAGTATCCGTTTTAACCACCAATCCACCTCCTTACCTCGGATAGGTCCAGAAACATCTTGGTAAGCCATGATACCCTGGTAATTCAAAGGAATAAACGATGCGTTTTTTCGTCATTAAGATACAATAATTTATTAAACTAGTAGAACCGGTTTTTTGAGTGGTAGGACTTCTGCTGATCCGCCTGGGGCGGTACCACCACTTTGCCAATTAATTTTCAGCTGTGAAATAGGTATGTTTTTCGGTTGAAATGGCAAGGTGTCCTGTGAAATTACAGGGCATGTGAGACTCAACATTTTTATGTCTCTCTCAAGGTAACAGGCGCAGTGCAGTGACATACAAAATTCTGGCAGTCCAGAATTTTGCATGCTGCTGTATCTGTAATAGGTACACGATAGGTTTTGCTGTCAGTTTGCTCATAGTCACGGCCGTGACTGATGGATAACTGATCATGTAACGGGGTGACGGTGACTAACCAATATTTACATACTTTGATTTGCTGCATGAGCAACCATCAGTCATAACTTTTGGTTTTGAATGACGGATTACCTACCTTATAATGGACGCTTTAGTCAGTCAGTCAGTCAGTATGTTAGAAAAAGATTCTTATAGTATTAGATTTTAATGTGCATGCATAATGGACTGGATACCCTTAAATGTATAATCGGCTGCCACCATTTGTAACAGACAATTGTATTATGCATCACCGAATCATACAAATGGTGATATACATATTTTTATGTGCAACTTTTATATGGACCTTGTCTGCAATAAAGATCAATTATTATTATTATTCTTGTATTTCGTTAACATCACGGGTCGTTGAACGCCCGGTCCTTTGGAAGGCATTGACGGAGCCAAAGCCAACGTCAAGAGGCCCTATACAAAGATAAACTTAAATGCTATGATTTGTGGATGGAGAGATGAAAAACTATAAAAAGATGGTACATTTTTGTCATGGCTATGATTGTGTTAAGCTTGATATCTGTTTATTATTATTATATTGCCACAAGCCTGCCACCAATTCTAATAAGTAGTGACTGAAAAGCATATATGTTTATGACCGTCTGCCACTGAAACCTAAACGTGGGGGTGGATAGGCATAAGAGTATGACCGTCTGCCCCCGAAACCTAAAGTGGGGGTGGATAGGCATAAGAGTATGACCGTCTGCCCCCGAAACCTAAACGTGGGGGTGGATAGGCAAAAAAATATGACCATCTGCCCCCGCAACCTAAACGTGGGGGTGGATAGGCATAAGAGTATGACCATCTGCCCCCGCAACCTACACGTGGGGGTGGATAGGCATAAGAGTATAACCATCTGCCCCCGCAACCTAAACGTGGGGGTGGATTGGCATAAGAGTATGACCATCTGCCCCCGCAACCTACACGTGGGGGTGGATAGGCATAAGAGTATGACCATCTGCCCCCGCAACCTAAACGTGGGGGTGGATAGGCATAAGAGTATAACCATCTGCCCCCGCAACCTAAACGTGGGGGTGGATAGGCATAAGAGTATGACCATCTGCCCCCGCAACCTACACGTGGGGGTGGATAGGCATAAGAGTATGACCATCTGCCCCCGCAACCTACACGTGGGGGTGGATAGGCATAAGATTATGACCTTCTGCCCCCGCAACCTAAACGTGGGGGTGGATAGGCCTAAGAGTATGACCATCTGCCCCCGCAACCTAAACGTGGGGGTGGATAGGCATAAGAGTATGACCGTCTGCCCCCGAAACCTAAACGTGGGGGTGGATAGGCATAAGAGTATGACCATCTGCCCCCGCAACCTAAACGTGGGGGTGGATAGGCATAAGAGTATGACCATCTGCCCCCGCAACCTACACGTGGGGGTGGATAGGTATAAGATTATGACCGTCTGCCCCCGCAACCTAAACGTGGGGGTGGATAGGCATAAGAGTATAACCATCTGCCCCCGCAACCTAAACGTGGGGGTGGATTGGCATAAGAGTATGACCATCTGCCCCCGCAACCTACACGTGGGGGTGGATAGGCATAAGATTATGACCGTCTGCCCCCGCAACCTAAACGTGGGGGTGGATAGGCATAAGAGTATGACCATCTGCCCCCGCAACCTACACGTGGGGGTGGATAGGCATAAGAGTATAACCATCTGCCCCCGCAACCTAAACGTGGGGGTGGATAGGCATAAGAGTATGACCGTCTGCCCCCGAAAGCTAAACGTGGGGGTGGATGGGCATAGGTATGTCCGTCTGCCCCCACGTGGGGGCAGTCTTCGGGGGTGGACGGGAATAAACCATTTTTTTTATTCGTGTACACCATTTTTTTCTAGAAGTGCTGTCTTCAGGTTGGGCAAAAATAAATTAAAAAACATATTCACATCATGTTAACGTATTTATTTTTTTACAGCTGCAGTACCTATACCTACATAATAAACACCATTATACCTATTGTTAAAATTAGACATTCTAATAAAAATCGTCCATATCTAAACAAAGTTGCTTTTTCGGTCTCCCTTTTTTCGGAGTGCTGAACTTAATTGCAGTAGACTGTGTTTCAGTACTGACTTCGTTTAATATATTTTTCAAAGTTCTTCTTGAAATTCCAGTGGCATTTGCAACTCGCTCTTGAACCTTCTTATCGATCGATGTGCAATATTTATCGCCGGTATCTGTAGGTATTGTATTATATAAATTAATTTTAAAATACCATACATAGTTACAAAACCGCGTCTGGGATCCACTGTTAGCGCGGATAATTTCAAATTTGAATGAGGAACACCAAAGTTCAGAAATGGCGGCGACGATGGCATCGCGTCTCCGTCGCGAGATGGCGTTTGCGACACTCGCGTTGATGTCTTTTGTATTGAAGTTATTATAATATAACCATTCAATCAAAGATTTTATCAACAGTCATTTATTGCCAGTAATGTTGATCTGTGGATTTATTATGCAAAATCTATCCTAAAGAGAAGATAAAACAATATTTAGGTTTGGAGATGGCATGGAGAATGCGCAGTAAATACTAAGGATCCTGAAGTCAAGTCGATGAGCTCGTGCAGCGTATACAATGTTATCAGCGATACATTGCATCAGTCGACTTACTTGCTTTAAAGCATTGATAAAGAGCTTTGACTGCTTTTTAAATGAAAGCGCAAGGGCAAAGTGTAAAGCAAAGCAAAAAAAAAAAAGTAAAGCCAATTTGGTATTTTAGGACAGGATGTATTGATATATTTCTCCGACTCCACCAAAATCAGACAAGAATTGAAGACCATTGATTGAATTAATGAATGTTTGTTTGTTAGAAAAGTATGATAACCATTTTAAAGTAGCTGGTGTTATGTGTATGAATAGGTAGAGATCTTCTACGATAACATGACCCGCCCCTCCAAAATTCAAAAACGTTTGAAAGTTTTTGTGAAAGTATTTACAACGCACCGCCACACATGTGTGCGTACTGGTACTGCCGGTTCCGCGACATTGCATACATAATTAAATAACTCCTAATTATGAACGTACTTTGTACCAACCAATACTGCAAAAAAAGTTTCTATGAAATTTATAAGCAATACTTTCCGTTAAGTTAGGTTGGCTACAAAGTACGTTCATAATTCGGGTATCAACAATGTAGGGAAGTGGCTACTCTTATAACGTAGTACAACATCATTACAACTACATACAAACTCTTTCGTAAGGATGTGACTACACACATTAAAACAGTCATTTGGAGGGGCGGGCCATGTTATCGTAGAAGATCTTTACATTAGTTTTCTACCCGTGTTGTATAAAGGATGCTCTAAAAAGCATCTGTATAGTGTACACCCACAGATGCCTTTTAGAACATAATAGCAGAGCAACCGACCACGGACTTGTAGCAAGTAAAATTACCCCCAGACGCTGGACAGTCCGGAAATATTCAGAATGAAAAAAGGCAGGAACAACATCTTAAAAAAAAAAAATCTATCTAAACCGCGTCCAAAGCCGCTACAGTATCTAGAGTACCCCGCGCAACAACTTATGGTTTGAAAGTGGGTCAACAGAGGCATGCTACAAACCATACTTGCCATTGTATTGTAGAAACAGATAACATTATTACGACTAAATGTAATGTAATCATTAACAGGTTGAACTCTTGGGGGGTAAGATCCTCGATAAATTATAAATTCAAACGTACATGTATATAATTTTTTAAATAGTAATAAGCAAGCGTTTGATCACTGTCTCACCTGATATTAAGTGGAGATGTGATTGACTTGACAATAATAGGTATATGTTAAAGTTGATATATATATTATGTACCTATACCTACTATCTATTGTCCCCATTTTAACCGACTTCGCGAGAAAGGAGAAATTCCCTAATTCACCTGTAATTTTTTTTTAAATTGTTTGCTACGTTAGAACTTCGTCATTTGTTCACCGATTAGTAAAATTCTTTGTTTTTAGATAGTATGCTTTTTGTTTTTTCCCGTTGTGAATTTATCGAAATCTGATGAGTTGATACTCATCAGATTTCGATCATCTGATGAGATATGGACATAAACACCCCAAACTTGCTACTGAAAATTACTAGCGCGGCATATGAAGTAGGTTTTTTTCGTTGTGATCTTAAATCAAGTTAGAAAATCTGTCGCCAAATATCTAATGTGTTCGGGCAGCTATCCCTGAGAGCCAGTTCCCATTTTAGGTCTAGCATGCTACCATCTTCGACCGCATCATCACTTATCAACAGGTGAGATAGTGGTCAAACGCTAGCCTATAAGAATATAAATAAATTATAAGTAAAAAATATTTTTTAAAACAAGCTTTTATCTGGGACAATGAACTAAAATGTTAAAAATTAATTCTAGTAAGTATTTGGCGTGTAAGTACTTACCTATATTCTTAAAAGCTTGAAGCACTACCCGTTTTTCAGGCTAGGTAATTACTATACTTCAGTGCCTCAAGCTTTTAAAAATATAGGTAAGTACCAAAACAGTAACAAAAGCTTGTTTTTAAAAATATTTTTTACTTATAATTTATTTTTAACTTTATAGTAGGTAGGTGTAGATACCGACTACCTAAGTATTTAAGAGAATTTATGATGTTTTAAAATATTCCACGGATATTTGATGTGATTATGGGTAAAGTGCTCTTCAAGGAAAATCAATCTACTCGGTGGGGCTATGTTGCTTTATAACAGAAATGCCATGGCCACCTTACAGCTTCATCATCAGATCCTGGCTATCTATTTAAGTGTAAAGTTCTCCTCAAGACGAATCATTTGAGCCCAAATTCACTGGGGTTACGTTATTTTATCACAGAGATGCCGTGGCCACCTTCCAGCTTCATCACCAGTCGCTAAATATCATCTAGGTGTCAAGTTCTTTTTAAGACGAATCAATCGAGCCCAAACTCGGTAGTGTTTTGTTTTTTTATCACAGATATTCCGTGGCTGCCTTCCAGCTTCATCATCAGACCCTGTCATCTAGGTGTAAAGTTCTCTTCAAGACGAATCAATCGAGCCCAAACTCGGTAGAGTTACGTTGATTTATCACAAAGATTCCGTGACCACCTTCCAGCTTCATCATCAGACCCTGGATATCATCTAGGTGAAAAGTTCTCTTCAAGACGAATCAATCGAGCCCAAACTCGGTAGGTTTATGTTGATTTATCACAGAGATGCCGTGGCCACCTTCCAGCTTCATTATCAGACCCTGGATATCATCTAGGCGTAAATTTATCTTAAAGACAAATCAATCGAGCCCAAACTCGGTGGGGTTATGTTGTTTTATCACAGAGATGCCGTGGCCACCTTCTGTCTCCATCATCAGACCAGCTCCATGGTACCGTATCATTGTATTGTCACCGAAGATACATAAGTACACCAAATTTGAGTCCAATCGGACATCGGGAAGTGGGTCTAATTTAGCTTCCAAGATTCCGCCCGAACATACATTGTGACATACATACATACATACATACATACATACATACATTGCAGGTTAAATAAAAGCTTGTAAAAAAAATGTCTTACTCATGTTTAAGTTCCAAAACCGGAAAAAAAGTGTCTAAAGTATCTAAAGCGAAATAATCTTATATGATACATATAACACATATTGTTCAATATAAGTCTTCACTGTAACAACAACATAGGTACATATTAAAGCACATAATAATATGAAAAAGCCAATACCTACGAAAGCCGTCCAAGTGCGTATTTCAGCGATTCCCAACTCTCCGGTCGACAGGTTCGCAGAACATACATTATCTGCAAATCCGTTGTTGTTAAATTGTATAAATCATACGTGCGGCCCGTTGTAATCTTTCGCGACGTTAATCCAGCCTGGATGGAGGGGGTACTCTAGAGTTGGTGAGATAATGTCGATTGGAGTGGTCGAGATTATTACGACGATGTTAATCGTGTTTGGGTATCCGTGTCGTAGCTATTCATAAGTTAGTTAAAAATTTGAAACAATAATACTCGTAATTTAGCTGGCCTAATTAAACCTAAACATGGCACCTATGCCCATTTATTCAAATTCAAAGTTTTCAAGATAAATTATTGCAAAAATCAATAAGGTATTACACCCATTTTTGAAAAGTGACTCATTTAGATAACCACCAAAAAATTTTTTTGACGTGAGTTGGTAGTGTAAATAAATGCAGTGATATGATCTTCGATCAAGAATCTATAGATATAAGGTCGACGCAAAAAGAATGTCCCGACGAATAATCGAACACAGTGACGAATAGCCGTAAGTATAAGATGATGTTTTACAGAATTGCGACTTTATTTTAAGGTATTATGGTCGTAAAGATGGTGATCATAAAACAGTTTTATAACTTTTGTCTCTGTTTATTAGTCAGTATACTGTTTATTAGTCACTTTGGACAGAATTTGGCTTTGATTTTGTAGGGAACCCGTTATCTATAGATTCTTGATCGAAGGATATGATAGTTGAAAGTTGACACTTCTAAGTTTACATAGCCGTATGACGTAATAACATGGCGACTACTGGTACTTGTACTACTATTTATTCTGTGCTACTGGCGACTACTATATAATGGTGTTATGAAACAGATTTATGAACTAACGTTTTACCATATAAAATACCCTATTGAAAAAATGCTTCAATTAATTAACGTAGTACATAATAATTACTATATTTCTAATAGGGTCGGACTAGGGCGTAAAATCATCTTCCTACATGACTGTATTACAATTTTGTTTGCCTAATTTGCCGCTCGGTTCTCGTTTTACACCACTTGCACTATTATTTAAAGAAAATAATGTTGTACCTACCTACCTAGTCTGTATTCATTTTAGCTCGACTATAATACATCAAATATCAATTTGTAATTGTTTTAGTATAAAAACGAGAACTTAAAGTGACTGTTTTATGTTATTTACTTTATTTTTTACATTACTGGATTAAGTGGTGTGTACGTGTTAGGTTAAGTTGATAGTGAATCTCTTTTTAATGCTTGTTTTAAACCATGGATGTGTAATCTATATCAGTAAGTTACTTTTTTTACCTTTTTTCAACTGAATTGCTGTACCTGTGGAGTGAGGGCCTGGTGACCTAATAATAATGTAATATGTAATACAGGTTTTTAAATAACCTACATCAGGCACCGGCTCTTCACAAAATTGGTTGCATCCAATTCTTGCTACGTACTAAGTATTATTCTACTTTTATGATATTCAACCATAGTGAAGATAAATAAACGGATATATTATTATTATTATTCGTTTATTCAATTTAACTCACGGGTCGTACACGCCCGGTCTTTTGGAGGGCATTGATGGAGCCGAAGCCAACATCAAGAGGCCCTTTACAATGTTTACTTAGGTATTATTAATGGATAAGGAGGAAATATGGGAAACTATGTTATAAAAAGATGGTACATTATTTTATGAGACTATTGGGTGAGCTGATTAATGTCGGATTGCTGGTCTATGGGATGAGGTACGGCACCCGCCAATTATGCCTCATTACAAAATATTTAGGCGGGTGGTGACTTGCCACCCACTGAATGGACCCCCCATAAAGGCGGACCGTTATGTCGGCGCCGAGGGGCAACATTGGCGTGGATAGCTAAGGGTGTTGAGAGGTGTGCTGCACTTTCACTAAACGCTACTAGCGGATTTATGCCTTTAACACTTCCACCCTGGAGCTTAGGTCTTAGCTCTTGCAATTCCCACCACCGGCCGGCCGGTCAAGGCAAGCCGGGTGTCAGAGGGTCTCATTTAGCCCTCACGGGATAGGGGTACGCGGTGTCGCCACTCACCGTCGGCTCGCCACAAAGGCGCCCCTGCGGGTTTATTATTATTATACTTTATTATTTATTCTCTGCTGAACTTTACGAATGTGGTTATCGATTTTATTAATATTTTGTACTCGTTCTTCAAATAAGAACAGGTCACTGCTACTTATAATTGGGCTTTGACCTACATTTCAGTTTTAAACCAATTAGATTTTTTTATTGGATTGGAAGTTCTTTGTTAAAATTTCCCTATGATTATGATAGTAAAACTGTGCGACATTGGAGTCACTGTCACAGTCGCACGGTTTTAATAATATTCCCCGTTATTCGGGCGTCCGCAAGCCCATCGATCACGGCGGATTTCCGCCAACGCTAAGTATTGTTTTATGCTAAACTGCTGTATATTTCATATTTCTGAATTTCATTTTGGCGAAAGTAATAGATTAAATTGAAACTGTCCAAATTTTGAGGACCTATTTGAAAATTGTTATTGTATTGCGTATTTGAGTCTTACGTATTGTATTCAATGGCTACCAGACAATAAAATTACTAGGTATTATTAATAGTTAGTCTAGTGTTTGCCTGGCCTGCTACCACCCACTCTCAAGTTAGAAAATTTGTCGCCAAATATCTAATGTGTTCCGGCAGCTATCCTTGAGAGCCAGTTCCCATTCTAGGCCTAGCGTGCTTACCATCTTCGACCGCATCGTCACTTAAAAACAGGTGAGGTTGTGGTCAAACGCTAGCCTATAAGATATAAAAAAAATAAAGTTAGACGTATCCTATTGCAAACAATATTAGAACACCTTTAGGTACGCTACGTTACATTATAGGACGCCTTTGCCCAAGGAAAGCCCCCAGTAAGACTTTTATGCATCTCTATCTTGGGCGTTCACCAATATTTGCTGAAGGCGTTGACAAGCCATGATCTAGTGGTAAGTGAGCCTGACTACGAAACGGAAATTTGAATTTCAGTCGAAATAATCAAACAATGGGAGTGCAACGTTCTCATAGATTCTGTCTTTTCGTGGAAGCTTGTTAGTCTCGAGTATTGATTCCAAGAAATATGAAATTGTATTTGCTTCAATGTATCGTATTATCTTGCCTCTTTCCTGTATTTCATATTACCGTAATAAGCTGAAAAGTCCTACGATATCCTACAATGTTTATTTTGGTATTATTTACTTCTCTATTTGATAGCTTGTTTATTATTTGCATTTGTTAGTATAGTTTAATACGGGACTTATCGCGCTAAAACATAATTTCGCGCTAAAATGTATCGTTAAAATTGTAATCCTCGACGTTTTGATCAGTTGCATTGACCGTAGTCACGAGAAGACTCTTCTTTTCTCTTAACCACGATCAATGCAACTTATTTCTGTATTACAAAGTAATAAAAAACAAAACTACGGTTTGCACTCCGGGAGTGCCGGCGGAAGTTAAAACTTGATCACGTCATTTTTGAATATTTTGGAATGACACCTCGCGCAAGTGCCGTGCGCTCCGTCTTACGTATTTTCGATTAGGGCACGCGACCTGACGCGAGTTTAACATTTTTTACCCAACCCAAGACAAGTGCACAATGCAGTTAAAGAAGTTTTCATAAAAAAAAATTACGTATGAGATTTGTTAGTTTCAATTCAGTAGTACTTTTATTTTACCTTTGGTTAGGTAACGTCCAACGTACCAAGTCAAATTGGTGCGAGGTGGCGTAGTCCAGGGTGTAAAAGCGTCTCTGGTTCTCTAAGGAAGGCTGAGACCTTCTCAGCGGGTATTTAGTCAAGTATAGTCAAACAGTAAAAAGGTTAGTCAGTAAGTACCGAAGTACGATAAATTCAGGATTATTATTGACGTCAAAATGTTAATCGTGGTCTGAAAAGAAGATGGTCATGATATCCGGACCGTATCTTTTGGACATATGTTGGACCCAAAGCACTTCAATGAGATCGATTTTCAGTTCTTTACTAACTTACTTTCCGGTCTCTACTGGCCTCATTAGAGATATCGTCGCTCTATATAGGTAAGTAGAGCAACTTTTACTTTACCTAGTAGTTTAAATTAGGCAACCAGATGTTCAACGTAGCCAGTCCAGAAGACGAGCCGGCATCATCATCATTATCATTTCCAGCTTGGTAAACCCACTGGTGAGCATAGGCTTACAATTGGTTCTGCTTCTCTCTACGCTTGCGTGAAAGAAACCCATTACAGAAAGATAGCATACTTTACCATTGTCAGTTTCTCGTGAGGCAATACGACGCTGCTTGAAGTTGACAAAGTCGGTATAGGTAAGGGCACACCGCAATCTGCGGGCGCGGGCGCTATCTACTTTTCAATTCTATTCTGATCGCCGTAGATCGCGTTTGGTTGGTACCAGTCGGTACAAAATTGCACTATCTGATCGCGCCCGCCCCAGCGCCCGCAGATCGCACCGGTTTGGCCGTATCTTTAGGCAAACAATAAACTATCGATCACATTGCGGCCACGGTGGCAATAGCTGCAGTTGAATTTGTAAGTGTAAACATTCATCCAGCAACTAGTAGACCAGTAGAATACTGACTGATCGCGTTGGTGTAAATGACGTTTGCACCTCAGTACTTACAATACCTATTGTACAATTACAATTGTACAATTGTACCTATTGTGTTTGCACGCAAGTAGATTGCTACCGCGACCGCAAGATGATCGCATTGGTATGCGCTTAACTTTATCCTTAGCTTTACGTATGATGATCGTAGTAGGTACCACTGATAAGTACACCAAGTGGTATTTTATTTAGAGGACAATTGCTATATTCAACCAAGAAGCGGATATTGAACTACAAAGACAGTCCTTGTTTATACATTCAGCCCTTAAGTCTTTCAATTCAAAGAAAATTACCATTAAAACTTAACAGATTCACACAGCCATATTAAGTTCTGAACGTCTTTAGTAAACTCGTACGAACATATTTTAAGGTTCGTGTGGATAATCCCCGCGTTCATACCTGAACTTTATACCTGAAGTTGGAGACGGTGGTAATAGCTTTTGTTACTGCTGGTAGGGTGGCCTTGGATTTGGTGTTTGTTTAGATAAGTGTAAATGATACGAAACTCTTCATTGGCGCTGAGAAACATACAATGTATAATTTAAGATCGTTTACAAAACGAAAAAAACCGACTTCGCGTGTCGCGATAGTCATTTTGCTAAGTTTAAAATATTTATCGGCATATCTCCGGAGATAATTATCAGATCTCGAAAAAAATTAAATGGAACCACACAAAAAGCATATTCTATCAATAAAAAAACTATTTTCTTAAATCTATATATAGATAATTTTTAGAATATATAGTTATCAACTTACTCAAAAGTAGTAAGGCGCTATGCAAAATATTGATTCATATTTTCTTCTATACAGACGTCCAATGCTTGGTGGTTTAATTACAATCATGATATTAAGGCTGAGTTGCAACATCCTACTTTAACTTTAACAAACGTCAAAAATCTGTCAACTCCATACAAAAACACGTTATAGTAATAGTTACGGTTAAAGTAAGATGATCCAATTCAGCCTAAGTGACGATAAAACAAACATTATATGGTAGGTACTATAATCTTCTATTCCCCTAAATCCATGGTCACATCACATCCAGCCCATAGTTTGATACCGTCGTATGGAATGGACGATTTGAACGCGACCAAAGTTGGAGTGTTTACCGAGACCTTGTTACTTTATGCATAACACCGTCCACGGCCGATACAGATTCAACTCTTACAACTTTCTTATTACATTGTTGTATACTCTCTTCCTTTTAGTGTGGTGGAGATTTTGAAAAGATTTGCTGTAAGTTTCGCCTTTTCTTTGTGTCAAGTTTGTCTTGAAATTATATGTGTGGTTTAGCATAGAATTGCTGAAAACTCGGAAGGAGCTTTTATGTCTAACCAGCGATTGAAGGTACGGCCACACCGCGGCATCCTGCGTTCGCGATCTAGGCGGCGATCAGATAGCGCAGTAGTATTTGTACCGACTGGTTCACACCAAACCCAATCTATGGCAATCAGAAAACGATTAAAAATCAGATAGCGAACACGCACGCGGACGCAGGATGCCGCGGTGTGGTCTTACCTTGAAGTAAGCTGATGATGATAATATTTACGTATTGTCTAGCACTGGAGACCTACAACCTTACCTTACCTTAGGATTTTATTCTCGTAAACAGATTTTTTCAGGTGAGATAGTGGTCAAAAGCTTGTCTATCTGCAAAAAAAAAGTGACGTCTGTACTTGAATGTTTGAAAATATATTTAAAATACCAAACTATCTAGTTACCTATATACCTGAGTGGTTGGCTGAGAGTGGTTACCTATATATATTTAGATAGATAGATAGAATACGCTTTATTGCACTTAAATATCTTAAAATTACGTACAATATTAATTACATTTACAGTACAATCGGCGACCTTATCGCTAATTAGCGATCTCTTCCAGGCAACCGTGGGCTGATTTGAGACACATTTATATCATACAGATGGTAGGTGTGCATGAGAAGCATCAATATATTATTATTTTAAAATGATAACTACAAATAAAATAGTACACGTAAAATTAATAACTACATAGTTACATATACATTATAACATACTAATTTCTACATACTATAAAAATAATTTATAGATAGGCATATATTATAATAAATAATTACATACAAACACATATATAGAAATACGAAATACATACAAATACATACCCATATACCTAAATATATACCATACATACAAATGAATTAAGTAGGAAGAAATAAATGTATATAAACAATTTATTAGCATAGCAACATCAAGAAACTACTTATAATTTACTCTGAGAAAGGTAAAATAATTTAACACGATTTTTTAACACATTCAAAGAAGTAGACATCCGAATATCAACTGGTAGCTGGTTCCAGAGACGAGCTGCTACAACTGTGAAAGAGTTGTCGTAAAAGGAACTCACGTGTGGTGGTATGCTTAAAGTCAGGTTTTCTGATGACCTCAAATTGTGTTGCGTGGAACAATGTAGAAAATTAAACCGTTCTTTAAGATAGTGGGGAAAGGAGGGAATAAAAAGAACACTGAATAGAAAAGAAAGAATATGTGTATTCCGGCGAAGACGTATAGGAAGCCACTTGAGTTTCTTGCGAAAATCAGAAACATGGTCATATTTGCGCAAGCCAAATATGAACCTGATGCAGAGATTTTGAATGCGCTCAAGTTTATCTAATTGCTCTTCATTCAGATCCAGATAGCTGACGTCAGCATAGTCGAGTAGAGATTGTGCAAGCGCAATTTTAGTAGCTATAGGTAGGAAATTTCGCAGCCTACGAAGTGAGCCGGCAGATGCAAACATTTTTGAGCTGACTGCTTCGAGTTGATGACTCCAGGATAGGTTCTCATCTTACTAAAATGCCAAGGTTTTTCACTACCTTACTATATGGTACCGTGACTCCATTGAATAATTTATTAATATATATTTATATCATTTACAATGAACACCATTCTACGTTGATAGAGTTATGATATGATTCGAAAGCCATTAACTCCGTTTGCTCCTCCATTTCGTAGGACAGTATTAGGCGCTAACTCTCCTGTACCTAGAATGTGTACCTTAGCTAACGACAATTGTAAATTATTAAATATATTCGGTGACAATCTTCTCATTTTAAAAAAATCTCTAAGTCAAGCTTTGCCTTGACTGTAGAGTAATTTATAGTCTTGTTTACTTATACACACCAATCTTCAGTGTAAGAAACTATCATTGTAGCCTTCAGCATATTAACATATTTAGAAGACACTTTTTACATTTAGACTTACATAATGTAATATTGATAATAAAAAGAAAATTTTTGTTTTGTAAATGCATGCGGTGCTTCCCTTAAAAAATAGTGCATTTAGTTATATATATTGTGTAAGTATACTTAAGTATTGTTTTAATGTAACTATTACTGGGTAGCCAAATAAATAAATAAATAAAAAAATAAATAAATATGATTGATTAGCTGATTATGCTAGGTAAAAGTTTACAATCCATTTTGCTCACCTACCTATCTACATACTACTTTTTTTACATCTAGCTAGCTATGCTAGCATTTGATCGCTATCTCGCCTGGTGGTAAGCGGTGTCGAAGATGGTTAACATGCTAGGCCTAGAATATTCTCTCTAGAATGTACTCTCAAGGGCTCTATTAAGCTCTATTAAGATCGGTAGACCTGGAAAAAGTTCATATTGTCCTAAGTACGAGGCATTGCTGGGTACTTTTTGGTAGCAATTGCATGCGGAACAGCAATATAATCCTGCTACCATCTGTGGAAATACTCGCCTAAGTACATTAATAGAAATCGCATCAAATCAAACATCTAACGCACTGTGGTATTACGTCATGTACCACACCTGTAACCTTACCCGCCTGCGCCTAAACATTCGCACAATACTTAGTAAGATACCCTGATCTGCAGATTGACATTGCGACCTACCACTCCTAGTAGCTTATTGAGAAGGGACATTTCAATGTTTATCCAGTATCGATAAATCATTATTTCACAATCAAAGGGCAACAAACCTTTCTAGGCCTAGGCCTAGAAAGCCGGCAAATTGCTGACTGTTGCCTAACTTTTTGCTAGTGACCACTTATCATCAGGTAGGCCGTTTGCTAGTTTGTCACCTATGATATAAAAACATAGTTTATAAACCTGTTTTAAATACATAGGATAATTTTAACGCGGACGAAGCCGCGGGACTAATCGGGTTAATAATAAGGTAAACGAATATCAGTATCATAAAGTTACCAACTTTTTATTGATAACGAAGATTGAAATAATTTGATCCAGGCCATTTTGATACCTAATTTATTTAACAATTCAATTTTTCTACTCTTTGCAAATTACCTAAATATTGAATGTCCCATTTTGACTGTCTTTCAGGCACAAAGAAGAATGTACAAAGGTGTCATTTTGATATAGGTCCGAAAGATTTAGGATTCCTAAATCTAGGCTAATATTATGTACCTATTTAGTTTCTCTACGTATGATAGGAAAGGGTCCAATTTGAATGACATGATTTAACTAAAGAAAAATAATAAATAAAAAGGTTCTGTTTGTACTTTAAGATATGGTACATAATTTGTAGAGCCTGGAATTTTCTTAAAGGTACGGCACACCACCACAGATTATATAATAGTTACTGCGTAACAGATATTTCACTCCCCTACAAAAACACAATACCAACGTTTATTTCAGACAATACAAGCAAAAATGTGTCTAAGGCGCTCGACCTAGCGTTGTTATTACTTCGTTCAGCCCACGATGTACCGGCGCGCGCCCGATACAGTAAAGGCTTAAAAAAAAGTTTACGAAATCTTTTTATTTATCTCACAAAATAACATCAAAATTCCTAACTAAGAGTCGAATTTGAAGTCGAGAAAGTGAATTTTACGCCGTCTTGTCATTTTAGTATCGTTAGCATAAAAAAATGAAAAATATTATGCTTGTTTTTTGTCAAACCCGCAAAATGACTATGTATATATAAATCGTTTCTAATATAAAATACGAATGCGCAGTTATACCGTCATTCAAATAATAATATACTTTGCGCGCGCGTGAGCAGTGACAACCTACTGGCAGATAGTACCGCCGGCGTTGCTCGAAAGTTTAGATATAAAGCGCAGTAGCTATGGGCGAGTGAGGGAGGCCTGACACCGCAGCGTCATGCGCGCACGATCTGGGCGGCAATCAGATAGCGCAGTAGTATTTGTACCGACTGTTTCACACCAAACGCGATCAGAAAACAATTGAAAAGTAGTGAGATTGCGCCCGCAGATCGCAGGACGCCGCGGTGTGGCCGTACCTTTAAATATTCTCCTTCCCTGGACAACCTGGGACAGCATTCGAAAAACTCCGTCGAGTCTTCTCGTCGCCTATACCGCAGTGTCTAAAGACAAAAGTCTTTACCCAGTGCGTCCTACCTGTAATGACATACGGAGCCGAGACGTGGACACTCACAGTTCGGCTGGTCCACCAGTTTAAAGTCGCTCAGTGGGCTATGGAGAGAGCTATGCTCGGTATTTCTCTGTGGGATAGAATCCGGAACGAAGTAATTCGCCAGAGAATTAAAGTTATCAACAAAGCTCAACGGATTAGCAAGCGGAAGTGGCAGTGGGCTGGTCATATCTGCCGCAGGACTGATAACCGTTGGGGTAGACTTGTCCTAGAGTGGAGACCGCGAATCGGAAAACGTAGCGTAGGACGTCCTGTGACCAGGTGGAGCGACGACATACGCAAAGAGGTGGGCAGTGACTGGAAGAGAAGAGCCGAAGATTGGGCTCAGTGGCGCATCTTGGGAGAGGCCTACGTCCAGCTGTGGACTGACACATGCTGATGATGATAATGATGATGGACAACCTGTAGATGTGCAGTTAATTTTCTTGTTTTTTGTATATATATGTAATGGAGGGTAGTTTAAGCTATCTGCCAGAATGTTAGTGAGACCCTTTAATTATGTAACTAATTTAATTAAATTTTTATTTTGACAAAGATCTATGCTATTATTGATTTTAATATTTGACTAAAGGTACGGACAAACCGAAGTGTCCTGCGTGCGCGATCTAGGCGGCGATCAGATAGCGCAGTAGTATTTGTAATTTTGTACCGATTGGTTCACACTAATCGCGATTAGAAAACAATTGAAAAGTACTGAGATCGCGCCCCCAGATCGCAGGACGCCGCGGTGTTGCCGTACCTTTTACTGTTATTTAAAGTTTCTATGTAATAATTGTTAATGTGCCTACCTACTTATTTTTATTTTGTTATGAATGTAATGTGTTAATTAGTGTAAATGGTAATAACCTTCCTAAAATTTAATAAATAAAGTGTGTAAATGTAATAAGACAAGAGGTAAATGTAGGCAAGGTGACTGGCGAGAGCAGGGTGAAATTAGCCAAGGATTATTTTTAATGCTGAATAGGCTATGTCCAGCAGTGGACTAGTATAGGCTGATGTTGATGATAATGACGCTGAGGCAAGCGATTAATAAATAAAAAAAATATTGAACTACGATCGTGGTCTACACTATTAATAGTGTACCTACAATAATGTAATGTACAATTGGAGAGGCCTTTGTCCAATAGTGGACTAGCTTAGACTGATGATGATGAAAATCATGATGAGGTTAAAGGTTAAGTAAAACATTCATGTCATGTTAAGTGATGACATCTACCCATTGATGTACTACAACTCTACCTTTATGAGAGTCTGGATTGCTAAAATTATGCATGTCACATCACTTCGCCCTAGAGGGCGTTAGGTATGTTATTCTTGTTTACATCGTATAATAAAAATATAAACGGTAGCCCGTTTGCCTACTATCTCGAGTGTTGGTAAGTGATGATGCGGTCGAGTATGGTAGCACGTAAGTATATGTAATTACTGTTAAGAAGTAAATTACTCGGATGAAATAATTACAAATTTACCGACGAGAGATAATGCATGGATGATAAACAGTATTTACAGATGGCGCCACCAATGCATAATTGTTTACAATGCAATCCAGTAATTTCATCGTATCGATAAGATCGTACTGTAGTTGAATTGGTACAGCGCCTGTGCATTTCCCGGGTGAAATTTTGGATTGTATATAACAATGTACAAAAATAAATAAAACCGGCCAAGTCGAGTTGGACTCGCCACCGAGGCTTCCGTACCAACGTTGGTAGGTACCAATTAAGCTAGACCTCTAAATTGTATGAGCGCTCATATAACTCAGAGGCTAATCTTAATTGGCGTTAACTATGTTTGTATGGGGACACTCTTTAATTTTCAACTATTTTTTATTTTTTGGAAATTTTTCCTTAAGTAGTGCTGTAATACCTTGCTTCTTGCCAAATTTCATGATTCTAGGTCAACGGGAAGTGCCCTATAGGTACTTTCGGATGACCTGGAACTGTTAATTTTGGTTAAAAGTAAGGCCTTACAGCAAAAGTAAAGGGAAAATCCCGAAAAATAAAAAAAGTTGAAAATTAAGGTAAATTTTGGTACTTAAAAATTTTCCTGAAAATCTAAATTTGCCCATATCTTTTTACCATGTTGACTCAGGACCTTGATTTTGTTTTTATACACCTAACTGGCTGGCCGGCGAACTTCGTACCACCTAACAGACAATGAATGTCGTGTTACCTATTAGATGAACTTAATTTAGGCTTTTATGAACGTAATACGATGAATTCATATTCATCCATATTCATATTCATTTATTCATATTATTATAATATTCAAAAGAGATATTAAGTTTAGTAATGCATTATGGCAATACAGAAATAGAATAAAAATACAACAATCAAGTACTTCAACCGCGTGTCAGCAAGACATGATGGAATGAAACAATGTTATTATTGTTAAAGATAAGTTATTAACTTGACATTAGTGCGATTCAGTTTAATTTTAATTGTAAAAATATAATCACCAGTATTTAATTTTAATTCTGAATAAGTATAGGTCTCACTTTATTAATAACTGTCTAATATTTTATTGCCTTATGGATAAGACTGTATACGGCACTCATAAATTGGCTATCACATTCTTGCATATCTCTATATTTACCTACATTCTGACACACTATAAAATTGATTAGGCATTGATTATTATTGTCTTGATTGCTTGTAAGCATTAAAGAGAATATAACCACTACACTACAAAAAAAAAAATGGCTCCACACAATTAGTGTATTCAGCCAGTGTCAAGTATTAAAATTCTTAAGGTTTTTGAGAATTCAAGTCGTAAAGATGGGTCAAAGTCACATGTCAGGTCAAGTTTCAAGTCAAAGTCTAGTCCAAGTCATACCCTCAGTAAAGATGTGGACGATACTGAGTAAGCATACATTTCTGAGCGCACGTGTATATTTGATAATCAATAAATATGTCATACAATTGTCATTACTAACAGTATTTATAATTTAATAACATGTTTAAAATCTACATTACTTGAATTCACAAAAAAACACGCGATGACCCTTATTAATTTGCGGTTTACCGTATCGACGGAATAAACAATTGAACATCAAATGATTTGCAGTTTTGAAACCCAGGAACATTTTGGCAAAATATTTTATCTTATATATTTTTTTTAGGTCAATTATTCATTGTTTTTAATACATATCCTATTCCTGACAAAAACAATTACAAAAATACAAAAATCATAAAAATTGGGCCAGCCGTTCTTGAGTTAAAAGTGTAGTAACTAACATGACTTTATTTTATATATATAGATAGGGACTATAGACCTCAGTATCTGGTATAAATTTCAACTTGCTAGGTCCACCCGTTCCTGAGAAAATCGGTGGTGACAAAATCGACAGACAGACAGGCAGACAGACAGACGGACGGACAGATGGACAAGAAAGCGATCTTATAAGGGTTCCATTTTACCTTTTGAGGTACTTAACCCTAAAGGTGTAGATAACACTTAAAGAAACATAATTTTTGCATAGTTTTCCATTTGTAAAGTTTACTTAATATATGTAAAAGTATCTAGATGGCGCTAAAACAATTATCACCGTTCTCCTTGTAATTATTGTATCAATGTATAAGAAATACCCTGCAATGGGCAAATGAATTATCCACGATGTTGTACCAAATGCACTTGCTTTGTCAACTTTTATTCTAAAAATGTAAATTCTTTACTAAACAATTTTGGATTTATAATATTAGTAGGATGTGTTGTAACATCGAATATCGATTCTATACATCGATATAACCTCAACTCTAAGCCTTAATACTGAGGTGGTCGATAGTCCAATAATTTAAATGCTAAACCCACTGCTGACTATAATACGTCTCGATTGTGCCTTAAGTACATATTATAAATAAGGGGTGTGTCTCTAAACTGCAGATTTAGATCTATTGTTCACTAATAAGATATTACTATGGTTAAAACAATTGTGAACGTTACGATCAGTTCCCATGGAAGGACTACCATAGAGTATTATACTACGAGACCGAAAAAGATAATCGTTTATTACACGTAATAGTTTGAAACTACCTCCTTCTACTCCTACCTCACCTCCTGTACGATATTTTTCTTACATAGGTTTCACACGTATAGACATAGTGCACTGTTGTGTTCAATGTATATCAGTAATTTATTTTACGTTTGTACTAATATTGGATTATCTTAGTTTTATTTATAATATACACCAATAACGGATTTTTTAAATTATTGTAACCAAATTACGTTCATAGTTGTACAATGTACCCAAATGAAACAATAAAGAAATTGAAAAAAAAAAAGAATCAATCACGCTTAAACTATATAGTAATTTCCTATCTCCATCATCAGATCCTCGTTACGAAGTCCAATTTATATAATAATGGACTAGTGACTAGTCCATTATTGACTAGTCACTACTCAAAACGAATCCATAGGTGGAGGTAGGAGCATTCTATCGATGTTCCGCCTGACTTGCTACCAACAAGTAGCTTACCACCATCAAGGAGAAAATCTGCCGACATAACCTTATGGTGTTTCGGTAGCACACACACAGCCCTTGAGAGTCAGAGTATTCTATGCCTTGTGTGTTCACCATCTTTGGCCACATCATCGCTTACCACAGGGCGAGATAGTAGTCAAACGCTAGCCTATAAGATTGTATACTCTAGGATAACGGCAAGTATGTCAGAAGCATTCAACAGTCAGCAATACCCAGTCTGTGTAAGATTGCCACATAGTTAGTCACAGACACACAGCTGTCTTCATACCTATCCTGACCAGAACCTACGAAAGGGCATACGGATTCCTATGAGTAAACGTTTAATTGAAGTCAGTGACTGAACTTAGCACAAATAGGAGTTTGGATTTTCCAGGATGTTAGAATGCGCTGGAGGATGATTCGATAGAATTTATTGAAGGTGATGAAAATAAATGTGGTCCAAGATAGAAAGTTCTCAATTCGTCTGTTTGTTTTTTTTTGTATGTATGTTACCCACTCCGCCAATTGTGAACCCATTTGAATGATTATTTTTTTACAGTTAGGGTTTATCTCATCTCCAAGATGGTCCCATTAAAATTTTATCGAGATCTGATACGTATCTTCAGAGATATGACGATATATATGTCTTAAACTTGCTACAGAACTGACTCACGCGGCATGGATGTCGGTTGTTTTAGTTTTAATTGATTGATTCCCTGAGAAAGCATCGTGATAGATCAGCAACTGCAGACAAAATACAACATGGTTCGTTAACAGCCGCGGGATTGACAACATAATGAAGCCGGTCGCCAAACGAAGCGATAATATATTTTGTTTGATTAACAGGAATTTAATGATTAAACGCTGCGATGACTAGCCGGCTTCTTGGTTTCAAAATACTCGTATTGGTTTCGATAAATAACAAGCAATATTTTAAAAAACCTTTTTAAACACAAGCTTTAACATAGCCTAGAATCAGAGTAAGTCAAGCCAAATCCAAAGAGCCCAAACACGACAGGTATAACATGTGTAGTTTAGGATGCCTTTGGCCACCTTCCAGCTCCATCATCAGATCAGCACCATGTTATCATAATATTGCATTGTCACGCGACTTACGTGTGTAAGTCGCGTGACCATTCAATGTATGCAAAATTTTAGCTCAATCGAACCCCTGGAAGTCCCTCTAAAATCAATCGCAATATTTGTGACGGCCAAATAAATTCGCCGTGAAGTAGAGATAAAGCTTGTAAAGAGACATTTTATCTATCTAATATAAACATCTTTACATACATAGTATAAAACCGCAGAAATATGAATAATATACCTTATTATTCATATTTCTTTCTTTAATATAGGTATTTATAATAGACCACAGGTGAAGAAAGTGACCGGAGATTAACACCCCCAGGTTGTGACGCCACACACCCTTCCGGTGATTGAACTGTTGATGCTATTATTAGTACTATACATACTTACATATTTTATGCAGTATACACATCACCCTCATTGTCTTCACTAATATCGTTGTATGTTTTAATTATAGCCTTTGTACTTTTCAGTACGTAGTCATTTAGATGTTCATCATCATCATCATCATAAGCTTATGTCTGTCCACTGCTGGACATAGGCTCCACCTATGGCACAACTTTTCTTTGAGTTTCCAGACGTTGCCAGATTTTTTGAAAATAACCTATTTGATCCCACTGCTGGGCAAAGTGCTGTCAGGAAATATAATTAAATATTTAATATAAGATTTATTTCCCTCTTTAAATGGTATATACCCGTTACAATAACAATTGTCCGAGGAATTTAGCACTAATTTAGATAAAACAAGTGTAGCGGTGCCTTTGTGTTGCAACCAACCTCACATTATCATAAAACAGGTAATTCTAAAGATTCTATCAATATTGGCAATACAGTACCATTGCAGGACCTAAAGATATCTTCACACTTAGCCTCCAAACTGAAGAACTGTTTCCCAATTCTGTAAGCTAGTGACCCGCTACCTCTGGCTTCAAAGCTGACCATTCTCTCACAGCGCCACTGTGTCCTCTATAGCTTTCGTAACTACCGACTAAGAACAATTTACCAGACAGGTTCATTTCCACCTTAAACGGCATCATCACTCACCATCACGTGATATACTAAGTTAGTAAAGGTACGGCCACACCGCGGCATCCTGCGATCTGCGGGCGCGATCATAGTATTTTTCAATAGTTTTCTGAGCGCGGTTGGTGTGAACCAGTGGGTACAAATACTACTGCGCTATCTGATCGCCGCTTAGATCGCGCACGCAGGACGCTGCGGTGTGTCCGTACCTTTAATAATAACCAACTGAATATTATTGCCAACTTAGATATCAATGTAGAATCATCCATTTCCGGAGCATGTTGATGTGAACATTGCCTTAGTAACCTAAGTTCACGAAACACAAATCAGTGCCAGATTTGGAGCCATGACCGCGCCTTCTAATTTCATTAATCATTGCCTCAACTTAGGTAACATTAGCCATAATTTATCTAAGTAGGCGGGACATTACTTAAAGGTCTTAAGTGAAGTGTCTAAATTGTGCTCATAGCTTTAGAAAATAGCTACGTACACGGCCGTAGCTTACTGTTTCAATAAACTTGCAACAAATGTTTAAAACAAATGTTTTAAATTAAACGTTTGTTTTAAAACAAATGTTTTAAATTAAACGTTTGTTTTAAAACAAATGTTTAAAACAAATGTTTTAAATTAAACATTTGTTTTAAATGTGACGTTCGAGGTCTAGATGAAAGATGAATGGCTCTGTCTTTTGTCTTATGTCTTTTGTTTTGTTTTAATTCGAAGCAATAAGTTATTATATATAAGTTATTTTATTATATATATTATTTCATATAGTTATTAGTATTAATAAGTCCATTAATTAGTTATTCATTTTGCATTGTCAAATTGTTTATAAGCCACCGCCTTCCATATAATTGTTATCCTTTCCGTACATGGTTGTCTGGAAGAGATCTCTTTAAGCGATAAGACCGCCCATTGAGCCTATTAGATTTATTTATCTAGTTCCTAAGTATTTTTCTGTTTCGTAAGTGGTGTTTCAATAAAGTGTATATCTATCTAAGTTATGTTTTTGTTATTTTTATTTTTAGAATAATTATTATTGATATGATCTATTTAATGTTATTTGACGTGTGTAAGTGCAGATTAAGATAATTTAATTTGCCCATATACTGAATAAATGCTTTGACTTTTGACTTTTGACGGTATCTTTGATTTTGCAGACGGAATTTTGATGAGTGCTGTGTGTTACAGGTGAAGTTATGACTCATTTACTTCAAATGCCGCGCTATTCTTTTCAACCGACTTCCCAAAAAGAAGGAGGTTCTCAATTCGTCTGTATTTTTTTTATTATTATTTAATTTGTATGTATGTTACGCGATTACTCCGTCAATTGTGATCCGATTTGAATGATTCTTTTTTTAATCGGTAGGGTACGTTTTCGCAGTGGTTCCATTGTAATTTCATTGAGATCTGATGAGTATCTCTAGAGATATGACGATAAACGACTCAAACTTGCTACTGAAATTGACTCGGGGGGCATGGAAGTCGGTTGTTTTAGTTGTACTATCTTAATTATTTAGTAGGTACTAAGTTTGAGGTGTTTACCTCCATATCTCTGAATATACTCATCAGATCCCGATAAATTTACAATGGAATAAAACGGGAAGTATAATCTCTCAAACAAACAAATAATCTTCCAAATTGGTTAATCAATGTCGGAGGTGAGAAATTGAATTTCGAACCTCCTCCTTTATTGACGTCGAATAAAAAATAAATTTATTTTGGCTTCTATCTTGCAGCCTAATGTCAAACCTGATTTCAACACCACCAATAATTATAATCATTGTTCTAGCACGTTCCTCGAGTGCAGCGACAATAAATCGCCGGCAACTGTCGGCGGCGATGGCCACAAATCGTACCCTGGGGCGATGCTGGTGCCGAGATATTGGGTCGATTAAACACCGTAGTGCTAAAGGTTGGCCTGTAATTGGCTATAATATTGAGATATAATATAATAAGGATTAGGTACATAATTGTTATACATAATAGTATATTATGTATCTTTGAAGTGTTACACACTCTATATTTTTGAAAATTGTTAAACACAATCCAAAATTTAATCGTACCAACGGGACTTGAACCCGCAACCTCCTGGATTAACATCAACCAATGCATAATTGGGTAAAAAAAAAAATGCAATCCATTAATTTCGTCGTAACGATACATCGCACTGTGGCTTAATTGGCAAAAAGCACCTGGACATGTTAATCCAGGAGGTTGCGGGTTCAAGTCCCGTCGGTACGATGCATTTTGGATTGTGTTTAACAATTTTCATAATAGTATAAGTAAATTATGCTCGTATTCCAGTAAAATGTGTCCCTATGTGTACTCTATGCCTGTTGTGCGATATGTTTTGAATAAGGCCAATTTAATAGATAACATTTCACACTTCATTAAATCCATCATTAACCATGTAACGGAGGGCATAAAATATTATTTATCTTTTCAAAGTTAGAACTGCATAATTAGAAATAACGTTTTGTATTATTTAGGGCCAGTTTCACCAGTCACTGATAGCGCTATTAAGAAGAAGATATATAACTGATTTTTCACGGCTTCTATATGGCGTCATGTGTCAGTTAGTTAACTGAAACATTATCAGAGACTGGTGAAACTGGCCCTTACTGTAATAATGACAGAAGACCTTAACACTAACTGAATACTTTTGGCGGGAACGTGAAAAGTGTGTGTGATCTCATTGTATTTTTTCCTAAAACTTGTGTTCTTTCGCGAGTTCATGTGTAATAAATGTGGATTATTAACCATAAAGTGCCGGTGAATGTGTGCGAGTGTAGGGAAACAGCACAATGTTGAAAAACATGCTATTTGCGTTCTCACCAAATTTACACCGAAAATCTTCAGTAAACTCCTCATCTTTACTGAAAGTATGACTTAGACTAGACTTTTACTTGAAAACTTTTTTTTAAATTTTTTTTTATATACTTTATAGGCTAACGTTTGACCACTATCTCACCTGTTGGTAAGTGATGATACGGTCGAAGATGGTAAGCACGCTAGGCCTAGAGTGGGAACTGGCTCTCAAGGATAGCTGCCGGAACACATTAGATGTTTTGGTGACAGATTTTCTAACTTGAGGGTGGTAGCTGGCCAGGCGGACACTAGATAGTGTCCTACCACCATGCGGGGGTTGTTGGTTTCTTAACGATGTTTTCCTTCACCGGAGGGCCACTGTGAGAAGCGCACATAAATTTTTCGATAGAAAAATTCATTGGTGCACGGCGGTTTGAACTCGGTACCACGGCTTCAAAGCCGACCGTTATCCCGATTACGCCACCGGGTCCTCAACTAACTGAAAACTGACCTGAAATGTGGCTTTGACCCATATCTACGACTTAAATTCATTTTTCAATTAAATTAATTCAAAACTTGAAGAATTTCAATACTTGACACTGGCTAAATACACTAATAGTGTGGAGCCATAAAAAAAAAACACTAACTGAAGATTAACAGATGTCAATTATGTGATCTATTAAATTTGCCCTATTATTATATAATACTGATATAAAATCTTTGCTCTTAAAGTATTTGAACATGGACAATATAGGAGAATCCTGTAAATACTTAGGTCTTTGGACGGAATTAGTTTGAAATACATTAATTACATTTTGTAAAAGTTTCTAATCACGTGTCAGCTTTTTAGGGTTTCTGACAATACAATAATTCATTATTGACACCAAATGCACAAAGAAAAGTTACAAATATGTAGATAATTTAAATTAAATGTACAATGGCCGGTCTTAGCGCTAAAAGCTAAACTCTACCCCAGACAACTTTGGATGGACCCACAGATCTAGGATTACACTATAACGTAGTGAAATTCTAGATCTTGGATGGACCTGACATTTATGTTGAGCATGGACAGAGGTATGGTTAGTAGAAAATAACCTTGATCGTCATATCTGTGTGTCTGTCTCTCCAAATACTTTAAAACTGTGTTCAAGCCTTTTTACAGTTTAAACTAAGAATAGCGCTATTCTGATCTGTTCTCAAAAATTACTTTAAGATTAGAAAAACATTGGGTGATCAAATGAACCACTGCGCCATGGAATTTATTAATTCCATATGACCTTAAAAGCGAGCTAGGGAAGCGTACAAGCACGTAATACGGTACGAAATGAATGCCCGGCACGGTAGCGTTGGTTGCGACTTACACCATTCCACGGGATCTCAAACTGTTCTCTAATTCCCATCAATGAAAAAAACCGGCCAAGTTGAGTTGGACTCGCCCACCAAGGCTACCGTACCAACGGCTTCAGGACAAACTTAATTTCTATCCATACAAAATGTATTGCTACACATACTAAGTTTGTTTTAGTAAATTAACTTTTTTATAACAAATGTGCCTCAACAGGTATTTTGTGGGCGTGGCCCGGTGCTTTTGGGCAATTTGCGTACAAAGCTAGGTTCCCGGATATAGTTTCCGGAGATATCAACCGGATATAGTGACGACGTGGTCAAGGATTTTAGCATGCTAGGCCTGGAAAGGGAACTAGCTCTAAAGGACAGTTGTCGGGACACATGTTTGACGACAGATTTCCAAATCCAAACTTTAGGGTACCTATCCAAGCGGACTCTAAACAGTGCCTTACCACCATGCAAAGCATTTGTTTGCATATGTTATGAACGGATATTAAGAATAAGTTCTTCGATCACCTCATCGCTTACCACAGGGCGAGATAGTGGTCAAACGCTTGACTTTAAAATTTTAAAAAATACTGTCAGTCACAGCCCTACTAGGACTGCACGTCATGAAGTGAAAAATTAAAAATGAAACATTATAGAATGATTTGACGGTGTACAACGCCATCTATCGGTTTTATAAGGAACTTACCTAGGAGCGGACTTAGGTAACCCCAACGTGACCCGAACTAGCATTGACACGATCTCGGTATAATCCGAGTTTACCCGAACTCGAGCCAACTAATACCCTAACGAGTACGTGTGACGGCCCAGTCTCATTAATTACCCACAAAATACAGTGCAAGGCGGTCTAAAGAAGTTTTCACATTTAAAAAAAACTAAAGTTTTAGAAACCATGGTCTACACAGACAATGTACCGCTATCCACCTAAATAGACGCGATAACCATCTCACTGCAGGGCTGCTAGATTGGTCCTAAATCTACACTTAGAGATAGTGGTACGGATTTTAAACTAGGTACTGGCACTGGATAGGTAACTACTGAGTAAATTGGTAATTTACAAATGAACATATGTTTCGTGTTTTTACCTTTCTTAACCCGTTTAACCCGTTGATTTTGAAAAAAAAAACACATTATATTAGTACAGAATTCCTCCAAGAACGAATTATTGGAGGTAATGACATACGGCAAACTTAAAGAAAGAGCTGATTTTAACAAAATATTGTTTTATTATTTTTACGTTAGGTACCTACCTATTAAACTTATTAATTGTTCAAAACAATGGCGGTAATTGTTCTCAATACATAGCTGGATTTGAACATAATCTTGTGAAGAGATCTGCGCTGCGGGTTGTGTGTTAATAGTATATTACGATACGTGTGTCTTAAGTAGTCTATTATTGCACGGCGTATGTGGCGTGATGCTACGCCGTGCAATAATCGACCACGACAACTTAAGTCACGAGTATTGTATATTATTTTATAGATGTCAGTGTGACATCTATAAAATAATATAGATAGTTTCCGTGCAACAATCGACTGTTTAAGTCACGGAAAAGCGTGCGTAAAGTGCGGGCTTAGGTCACACTGTGCTATAAAAAACTATTGAGCATCATTTTTAGGGTTCCGTAGTCCTGACTAGGAACCCTTATAGTTTCGTCATGTTCGTCTGTCTGTCTGTCTGTTTGTCAGTCTGTCTGTCTGTCTGTCTGTCCGAGGTTTTGCTAAGAGACCGTTAATACTAGAGAGCTGTAATTTTGTGGGAGTATGTATATATATTACGCCGACAAAGTGCTGAAATAAAATTGTGAAATATATTTTTTTAGGGTAGCTGCCCTATATGAGAAGTGGGGATGAATTTTTTTTTCATCGTCTACCCCACCGTGTAGGGAATTGTTGAATAGGTCTTTTAAAATGACTTAAGGGTTTCTAATCTCATTTTTCGATTGAATACTCCATTTACGAAATATCAAACTTTAAAGTGCAAAATTTTGTTCCAGTAGGGCGTTTAGAGGGGGGGCCCTCTAAAAGCTTGAAAATTCTGAAAAAAATCGTGATAATAGCGCATTTTATGTACTTTAAAGGAAAATTATAGCGGTTGAGATAACTTTATTAGTTTAGCAGTAACAGTCGTTGAACTTGGGTGTTGGGTATATTTGTACCAAATACATAATCCTACACTGCGCGTGGCCCGACACACACTTGGCCGGTTATTATTTTTGTGCATTTTTGTGCGTCATGCATGTGTATTAATTTTGTGTTTATTAGAATATTTATTGATGAATGTATTTTACTGTTTCTATATGAGTCTTTGATGGTTACTTGAAATAAAATTATTTTATTTTATTTTGCACAAGGTACAGGTAATGTAGGTATGATAAGTAAATATATTGTGTGAAAATATAAAATGTATTAAAATCTAACGTTTTCCTTATGTTTGCCGTATGTCACTACTTCCCATAATTTGTTCCTTATTAGCGACACTATCGAATGGTGTAATAATACAGGATGTGTTTTATTTTTTTCAAAATCAACGGGTTCGGGGAACGATTTTTGGCTAGGAATATTGATTTTTCAAAATCCAATCATGCAGTTTTAGTTTTCATAAAAATCGGGCCCGAGACTCTTTTGAACATTCTTCGCTATTCCACATAGTTTCTGATTTGGCCATCCAGGCCCACTTGAAAAATGCACTCTGCATATGTAATCGGCAATCTGTCACCGCACAGACAGACATCAATTGAGAAACCTAAGGGTTCCATTTATATCCAGCCTTTTGGAACCCTAATTATGCTTCCACTTAAACTGGTATAAATAAGTAAGTACTTAAATAAGTCATCTAAATAAAATGCTTCAATTAAAACAATAAATTCCTGTAATTAAGGTTTTAAAACCATATCAAGGCCAGTCACAATAAAGACCGAACTCAAATAAAGCTATAAATTAAATGAAGCTATAAAAGATATCTTAAGTGAGATATAAATTGTGTGTCTCATAATATCTCTTTTATACGTTTTGCGAAGACATTTCAATGTATCAAGTATAGATGTTAGATCATGATATCATTGATAATAGGTACATATTTTAACAAAATATTCGTTATTAACCGACTTCAAAAAAAGGAGGAGGTTTCTCAATTCGACCGTATATATATTTTTTTACGATATCCATTAGTTTCGCCCATTCAAAAAAAAGTTACATACAATTTGACGAGGAATTTTTTGAGGGCTAGGTGGTGTAAGCGGTAGAACGGTCGGCTTTGTTGCCAGAGGTACCGGGTTCAATCCCCGCCGTGTACCAATGGATTTTTGTATCGAAAAATGTATGTGCGCTTTTTGCACTGACCCTCCGGTGAAGGAAAAATATCGTGAAACCAAGAAACCCCGCATGGTGGTAGGTCACTAGTGTCCGCCTGGTCAGCTACCCTCAAGTTAGACAATCTGTCGCCAAACATCTAATGTGTTCCGGCAGCTATCCTTGAGAGCCAGTTACCATTCTAGACCTAGCGTGCTTACCATTTCGACCGCATCGTCACTTACCAACAGGTGAGAAATTAGTCAAACGCTAGCCTATAAGATATATAAAAAATAATAATAATAAAATAGCTAAGATACGTTTTCAAAATATCGTTATTTATGTTACTCAAAAATTAACTATCCTAAAAATCCTACATGTTATGGAAGATGCAACTTAGAAAATGTTGTTTCAACAAAAGTAAAGATAAGCAACCATATAATGCTGTCATACGGAAACTATCATTTGTGTCAAATCGAGTTTACTATAATTCACTGAGTACACATAGAAGATGCTTCTTACAATATTTACTAATGCCCGGTTCCTATAACATACGAACGGATCGTTTTGCTTACGATCGGTTAATTTTGACACGAGACGTAAACATTGTTGTGTCAAATTTAACCGATCGTACGCGAAACGATCCATTCGTATGTTATAGGAACCGGGCATTAGTCAAAAATCATTAGTCATAAAGTAGAATAAAGCAAACATAGTTACATAGCGACAGGGCAACTGTCATTTGTATCAAAACGGATTTAAAATTGATTATTTTTCTATAAAAAAGCATTCCATACTAGCTAACATCTGAACTTTAGGTAACGATGCATTCGAATATCTAATCTCTTATAATACACATTAAATTAAGATCGATGAAATTGAAAAAACTAAAATAACCGACTTCAAATGCCGCGCTATTAATTTTCAGTTCCAAGTTTGAGGGGTTTATCTCCATATCTCTGGAGATACCAATCAGATCTTGATGAAATTACTATGGTACCACCCCTGTGATATCTCCTTTCCAACAAAAGAATCATCAAAATCGGTTCATAAACGTCGAAGTTTTCCGCGAACAAACATAAAAATATATATACAACGTGTTACAAAATACCCCGTAAATAAGATCGTTTAAAAACCTAATAATATCGTTTAAAAACTAAATAAAACTGGCCAAGTCGCGCGTCTGGCGAGTCAGAATTTTGTCCCGCACACGGAGGGTTCCGAACGCCATCTATCTAATTTCTAACGAACTTCTAACACCAACTAAGTAAACGTTAACACAAAGGTAGAATAGTATTATATAGTAGTAATAGTAATAGTAGTAATAGTAATAGTAGTAATATAGATAAGATAAAGTTTTTTTTTTTGCGTAAAACATGCGTATAACAAGAAGTTGTAACAAAATAATCAAACGATCGTCATGTTTTGCCTTAACAGGCGTGCAAACTTTGCAGATGGCGCTGCTTTACTCACTACATATAATCCAAATTTAAATACATATTCCATGGTCATTCTTATAAACTAAATTAAATTATAAAATTAATGATTATAATTTGTCACTTAAAAATTCGTCAATACCATAATAACATTTCTGAATTAAAAATTGTTTTAGCCTATTTTTAAACATAATATTGTCCATGTCCTTTAAAGATTTAGGAATTTTATTGAAGACTGTTGGCGCCATACCAATTACACTTTTAAATAGTATTTGTAGTAATTAATATTATTAAATATCTGGTTGACCGAGCTTTGCTCGGTATTTTTTGCCACTTAAACAGACAAATATGACTTTTCCCGACATCTATTGACGAATAATAATACTATTTTTTTTAATTGAGAGCAGCTAACTGCTCTACTGAAACAGTACTTCTACTCGCCAATAGATGTTGGGAAGTGTCATATTTTAAGTTGATTATCAATAAAGTTGATTAGTGAAAACAAGAATAAAACAACATTTTCTGAAAATGACTCCTAGCTAGATCGATTTATCGCCCCCGAAATCCCCTGTAGGTATACTAAATTTTATTTAATCGTTGGAGCCGCTTCCAAGATTCAGATTAAGGTAAAGACGATCTTTGATGCTAGATAGGTGGCGCTGCGCTATCGTAAAAAACTTTTTTTTAACTTTTCTTTAATTCTTAACTTTGTTCTGTTCTTAGTATTTGTTGTTATAGCGGCAATAGAAATACATCATCTGTCATTCCTAAACGACGAAGTTATCCGCGAACAAACATAAAAATATATATATATATATATATATGGTCGAATTGAGAAACCTCCTTCTTTTTTTGAAGTCGGTTAAAAATAACCGACTTCAATGCTGCGCTATTAATTTTCAGTACCAATCTTGAGGTTCTTATCTCCATATCTCTGGAGATACTTATCAGACCTCAATAAAATTACCATGGTACCACACTTGGAATATCTCCTTTCCAACAAAAAAAAAATAATCCAAATCGGTTCATAAACGACGAAGTTAACCTCGAACAAACATAAAAAAATAAAAATAAATATACGGTCGAATTGAGAAACCTCCTCCTTTTTTTGAAGTCGGTTAAAATATACTTAATTATCAAAGCCAAAAATGTTGTCAACCCTAGTAAGCTGTTATGTCAGGGAACCAGATTATTAAACAGAAAGCTACGTACCTATTTTACCTAATAATTGTGTACTTTAATAGTTTTTCTATTTTTCATTCATAAATATTTGCTAGGTACCTAAATACAAGGATGTCATTATACTCAAGTACTGGCTTCAAAAAATGTCTATTTTGCTCGTTGGCTTTCGGCGAGAACGGATCGACCGCGGGTGACCGGTGCTATGGGCCGACCTCACACCCTTGGACTTCTTTTTGTGGGGTTATGTGAAGGACGTGTGTATTTCTCCGATTGCCCAACGGTTGCTGAGATGGAACAGCGTGTTGGATCGTTAAGAGCGTTTATACGAATCGCATCGATTTTCGGGTTTTTTCAAAGGTAATATTGTAGCGGTGCGAGCAGATAATTCCGAGAAAAGTACGGTTTCAGAAAGATCAAGTCTTTGTATGATGCACCAAGAAGCTGAAATATTTTATTTAGTCATGGTTTTTGAGAACGAAGACAATCATTTAATATCGTTTCGTGAAATATATACGTCAGAGGTAGGTATGTTTCAACTCAATTATAACCACTAAAATGGGCTTAAATACGTTATTTTATGAGTTTACCTAAAAGCGTATATCCCCTCAAAGAGCAACATGCAGCCAGATGTACAAAAGTATTACGTATAGATATAAAAAAATAAATATATTTACATCGAAAATTGGCCAGTTTAAATGTTTCATATCTACAAATTTTGAACATCATTATCAACATAATACCTATTGTATTAAAATATGGTTCAAGCTACATATTAAAGGATTTTTCAGGTCTAATTCATCAGCTTTATTATTTTAAATTATTTGTTTAAAAAATACTATAAAACTGCACGCACAGACTTCGTAAATCTAGTACCGCCTCGGCCGTGGTGGCGAGTGGGCACGCATTTCCTTCCCGCCATTGCGCAGCGCCATTGCGCACTTGAATGCGTTTGATACTTCAGTTTATTATTAAAATAGTTTTTTATGTATAGTATTAAATTTTGTTTAGTGTATTACTATATATATATATATATATACATATATAATTTATATATACATATATATGAGTAGATAATATAAAAGTAATTTAATGTAGGGAATAAGGCATTCCTTTTTTTCGGCCGAATAACGGTCAAAGTGGTGGAACCACCCCAGCCCGACTAGCTGAAGTCCTACTACTACAAAAATCATACAATGATAGATTCTAAAAAACGAATATAATACACAACAATTTTCAACCAACTTTCAGAAAAAAGGAGGTTCTCAATTTCATTATTTCACAAATTTTTGGATAAAAATTGTCTGAAGTACTGAAATATGCACTGGGTTGCAGGTGCACGTAATAGTACGGTTGGCAACCCTACATTAATCAGGGGATTTCAACATTTGTCTCAAGTGTAACGTTTGACGTCTAGATGAAAGCTGAATGGCTTAATACCTTTGTTTTTTTTTTATAAATTCAAACCAATAAGTTATGTTTCTGTTATATCTATAATAATTATTATTGAGTATGATCTATTTAATGTAATTTGGCGTGTGTAAGTGCAAATTTTTAATTTGCCCATATACTGAATAAATGCTTTGACTTTTGACTTTTGACTGTCTGTTGGTTATTTTAGGATTCCGTACCCAAAAGGTACCAAAGGAACCCTATTACTTAAACTTCGCTGTGCGTCCGTCCGTCCGTCCGCCTTTCACAGGGCTGTATCTCCTTAACTGTAATAGGTAGATACTTGAAATTTCAAAGTTTGTATTAATATAAGGGAATTACAACAAATACTAAATAAAAATAAAAGTAAGTGAGAAAAAGAGAGTACGAAAAACTTATTATTCCGGCAAATTTTGTTCAATCGGAACCCTACGTGTGCGTGTCTGACTCGCATTTGGCCAGTTTATATTTGTTTTTTTACGCGATTACTCCGCCAATTGTGAACCGATTTGATTATTTTTTAACCAACTTCACAAAAAAGGAGAAGGTTCTCAATTCGTGTGTATGATTTTTTTTTGTGTGTATGTTACGCGATTACTCCGTCAATTGTGAACAGATTCATATGATTCTTTTTTTTTCATTCACAGACCGCCTTGACCTCAACCTTGACTTTGACTTGACCTTGACCTTGACCTTGACCTTGACCTTGACCTTGACCTTGACCTTGACCTTGACCTTGACCTTGACCTTGACCTTGACCTTGACCTTGACCTTGACCTTGACCACAATAATAACCCTCCAACATACATACCTACATACCGGTCAAAAACATAACCCTTCTTTTTGCTTCGCCATAATTCATGAAAATTCGTTCAGCCGTTTAAAAATTGAGCTTTTTAGAGTTTGTTGTCCGTCCGTCTGTCCGTCTGTCTGTCTGTCCGTCAGTCCGCCTTTTTCTCAGGAACGCATAGACGCACAGACAGACGGACAACAAAGTGATCCTAAAAGAGTTATTTTCTTTTTCGAGGTTTAAAACTCTAATAAGCTCAATTTTAAAACGGCTGAACGAATTTTCATGAATCAAAACTAAGAAAACTCTTATTAGGACACCTATCCAAAAAAAACCTACTAAATCACAATTGGTTCATCCGTATGGCCGCTACGATGCCACAGACAGACACACACATACACAGATACACACGTAAAGCTTATGTCACCCCTTTTTTTGCGTCGGGTGGGGGGTGGGGGGTCAAAAATTACTAGTACGAGTACTTTCCGTGGTAGTATCGATTTTGATGATAATGTTTTTATAAAAAATACCAACTGTTATACCTTTTTGGAAAGCTTAATAAAGTAGGAAGTTTTATTAGTAATATCCAAGCTTAATGTATCAGCGTTCTTTTAATAAAAATTACATTGTTGCTAAACAATGTAATTTAATAAACTAATCGTAAAATTAAAAAAAAAAACGTTATTAGTCATTGTTATTACATTCTAAGTATTTTTGATATTTTATTACTTCTTAAGCTTTATTACAAAGTTCCCTACGAATAAAAAAATATTTAATAACATTTAACTTATAACACCAACTAAGTGAACTTTCACACAAAGGTGGTAGGGTAAGTAATAATAAGGTAAACAAGAGATTTTTCAACGTTTGGGTTGCGACCTCCTGGGGGGTCGCGAAGCCTCTATAAGGGGGTCGCGGGGGATCGCAAAGCCTCAGTAAGAGAATAAAACAACAGAAATACATCATGTGAAAATTTCAAACGTCTAACTATCGCGGTTCATGAGATACTGCCTCGTGACAGACGGACAGACAGATAGACAGACAGCCGAGTCTCAGTAATAGGGTTCCGTTGGTACACTTTGAGTTCGGAACCCTAAACACTGTGGTAGATGTGTCTCATAATTTAAATTGATGACTATAATATAATGTACAAATTTTCGAGTCAATTGACCCAGAAAATAAAAAGTTTCATAGAAAGATCAACCCTCCATTTCACCCTGTTAGGGGTAGAATTTCTAACAACCCTTTCTTGGTGGACACCTACATTTCACATTGAATACACCCTCCAAATTTCGTGGTTTAGGCAGTGCGTTGATATATTAGTTAGAAAAACACGTGGGGATAAAAACTGTGATACACGTGTCTCATAATTTAATAAATGTAACTCATTATTATTAGAGTATGTGCATTAATTTTCGAGACATATTCACATTTTCATATCCACCAATCAGCACCGGCTATAATCATATCCAGCGATCAGCACCGGTACATCATGCATGTCACGACATGCGATAGATGAACGAAAAAATTTGAGGCGATGTTATGAAAAATTCACTTTAAAATTCAAGTGTCAAAATTGTTTGTTATTGTGGTTTGGAGTTCAGGCATACAGAGATAATTTGAAATTGTAGTGTGCCGTCCGGGTTACGTAGTTCCAGAGATCGTGTAGATTTTGACTTGCTGTCAAATGAATGCACGCCCTTTATGTGTTCGTTTAGGTTGTTTCGTTAGGTTAGGTCTTTTAAAATTTTTGTCAATATGCGAATTAGGCAGAAATGTAAGTAAATTCTGCGTAGTTTACTCTTTAATTTTACTGAAATAGGGTTTGCACATCAGTGAAAATAATAATATTTATTTATTTCTTTGGGGTATGTTATACAGCGTTACTACGGTTCTTATATATTGTGAATGGACTCGTTATAAGGCCTCATTCAGTTTCAGACTTTTTCGAGATGCCACCCCTAAAAGGGTGAAGTGGGATAACAAAGTCTGAAATAAATATTGTTTCGGATTGCACAGAAATTTGGCATGCAGATAGTTATTATAACGTTCAAAGTTTGTATGGAGAAACAAGATAAGATAGTTTTTTCTATTCGAAACTTCACACAAGTGCTTTAAAAAGTAAATTAGTAAATACGTGTTTCAGACTTTTTTTAAATGCCCCTAAAAGGGTAAAGAGGGGTAGCAAAGTCTGAAATCAATATTGTTTCGGATTGCTCTGAAATTTGGCATGCAGATAGTTATTATAACGTAGGTATCCGCTAAGAAAGGATTTTTCAAAATTCACTCCTTAAGGGGATGACGGGGGTTAACGGGGGTTCAAAGTTTGAACCGATTTTGCTTTTACTTCTTTGATGTCTTTTATGATAGAGAGGTTTTTACAAAATAAAAGGTTTAAGTAAATAACAGAAGGCTGTAACGCCGGCGAAGCCACAGGGCACTTCTACTATATATAATATATATATACATATATATATATTTTCGCGCTAGTCCATCACCCGCAGGCTTAGCTGAAAACCAGCGTCGAGGCGTGTAACCCCAGTCATATGTGCTGAGTTAAGCCTTTTCGGCACCTCACCTCATTTTTATCACTTAATCTGTTTTTTTTTCTTGTTTTTAGGGTTCTGTAGTCCTGATAAGCAACCCTTATAGTTTCGTTATGTCCGTCTGCCTGTCTGTCTGTCTGTCTGTCTGTCTGTCCGAGGTTTTGCTAAGAGACCGTTAATACTAGAAAGCTGTTATTTTGTAGCGTTATGTATATAAATTATGCCGACAAAGTGGTGAAATAAACTTTTGAAAAATATTTTTTTTAGGTTAGCTCCCCTACATGAGAAGTGGGGATTAATTTATTTTTCGTCGTCTACCCCCTCCTGTTTGGTATCGTTGAATAGGTCTTTTAAAATGACTTAAGGGTCGCTAATATTATTTTTCGATTGAATGCTTCATTTACGAAATATTAAACTTTAAAGTGAATTTTTTTTTTTCAGTAGGGCGTCTTCCCCCCTTTTCTAAAAGCTAAACTGCTGGCTTGAAAAATCTGGAAAAACTCGTGATAATAGTGCATTTCATGAACTTTAAAGGAAAACTATAGCGGTTAAGATAACTTTATTAGTTTAGTAGTAATAGTCGTTGAACTTGGGTGTTGGATAATTTTGTACCAAATACAAAATCCTTAGAATAAATCCTTTAAAGTGAAAAAGACGAAGTACCTAGTTGCTTGTTTATAACGGGTAAAGACTTGCATTGAATAACGGGCTACTACGGAACCCTAGACTGCGCGTGGCCCGACACGCACTTGGCCTGTTATTATTTATGTTTTACATTATTATAATATTTAGTAAAATTTGTTATTATGTGAGTTTTTTCCAAATAAACAATTTTTCTTTCTTTCAAAGTATTGGGAAACCTAATGTCGAATCGATAAGTCCCACAGAACAAAAGGAATAGGATTAGATCTGTACGGCACTGTAACATGATCGTCATACGGTTGAATTTCGTAATACGAAATTCAAATCTCACCGCTTCCGAAATAGCTTACAGAATAGCCCTACTGGGCCGGTAGTCTCTACAGGCATAGCAATGAATTTCGAGCGATAATCGTCGATACGAAAAGAGATGCAGATAACAACTGTCTAGCTGCATCTCATTCTAGCAGACGTTTGCGATGACAAGACGCATCGCTATCAATGTAGAGACTTCCACCCCTGGTAGTTGCTCTCTTAACCATATCAACTTGAAAAGAGCTAATGATCTTCAAACGGCTTCATAGATTGCATTGAATCTTTCTTATCTTATAGGCTAGCGTTTGACCACTATCTCGCGTGGAGAAAAGCGATGTTGTGGTCGAAGATGAAGGACACGCTAGGCCTAGAATACTTTGACTTTGAAGGGCTGTCTGTGTGACTTGTTAGGTACGAAAAGTAGCTTACCACCATCAAGGAGAAAATTTGCCGCTATAACTTTACGATGTTCCGGCAGCACACCGTCTTTGAGAGTAAGAGTATTCTAGGCCTAGCGAATTTACCATTATATTTATGGTAAACGCTGCCCGCGACTTCGATCACGTACTCTAAGAATATAGGAGCCTATGTGAACCCTCATGCTATTAAGTATTTTCTTGTTATTTCAGTTACATTCAATTTCAGTCGTATCGTCCGTTTAAGCGTGATTAGGTAACAAACAGACAGAGTGACAGAGTTACAAACGTTTTTAAATTATCAGTCTGGATAAATATGATAATATACATTGTGTTTTTTTGGATAAAATAAACCACTATTATTATTATTCTCGTTTAGTAGCATGGTTAGCTTGAGTTCCAGTACAGTTACCTCGCTATACAAGTACGAGTACGTGTTATCTAAGAGATAAAGCCTGCATACGCGTTGCACGACGCGTATCTCCAGATGGAATACTAGGCTAGCCCGTATTTATGAGTACCATATTGCACCGATATTTCGGTACTTAGACTTGTACTATTATTTATTCTGTGACTTAGATACGTCTCGGTTTCCATCAAGGAGAAAACTATGGCACCGCGAAGAGAAAATCTGCGGCCATAACCTTACGGTGTTGCGGCAGCACAGCCCTTGATAGTAAGAGTATTTTAGGCCTAGCGTGTTAACCGTCTTCGACCACATCATCGCTTTAACCAGGCGAGATAGTGGTCAAACGCTACTCTATTACGATATAAATATATATATATACATATACATATTTTACAAGAGTGGAACAAGTGAAATAGTTTGTGTACCTGGGTTCTAAGTTTACGAGAGATGGTAAGTATGAAAGTGATATTGAGCGAAGAGTTTTGGCTGGAAACCAAGTGCACCAGGGGGACTGCATAACTTTATGAGAAGTCAGAACGTATCTAAAAAAGCACGACTGGCTGTACATAGTGAATGTGAATGCTGGGTATGGCAGAAGAAACATGAAAGTAAAATTAATGCTGTAGAAATGAGAAGTTTGAGAAGTATGATCGGAGTGACTCTGATGGATAAGTTGGAGAACAGCGTGATAAGGGAATGTTGTGTTGTCGTAGAAGATGTAGTGACAAAGGTAGAAAAGAGATGCTAAGATGGCTTGGACATCTAGAGAGGATGGATGAAGAAAGATTGAGGAAACAGATTTATGAGACGAGTGTGAATGGGCCAGTTGGTAGAGGCCGACCTAGGCGAACGCATCACGATCAGATCTGAGACGTTTTAAAGAAAGGCCAAGTGAAAAGTACCTATAACCGGCGAGCATGTATGAAGGCGCTCATGAAAGTGGAAGAAGCGAAGGAGGTATGTCAGGATCGTAGCATGTGGAAAGAAGTAGTCTCTGCCTAGCCCAACGGGAAAAAGGCGTGATTGTATGTATGTATGTTATGTATACATATTTTAATACCTAGTTTGAAAAACCACATCCGCTTGGAAGGGTTTAAAAGGTTACTTCTACCTTACATTACAAGTAAGTGTTATTCATATCACAATATCCAAGTATTTAGCATTCCGAGCCACGATTTCTATCCACGTAGCACACGAGGCGATAAATCGGAGTCGCGACTCTAATTGTATGCAACCGAGGTTCCAACTATCTAGACACATATTACCCTCAATAGATACCAAATGCAGAAGAAGGAAAACGTATCACCCATATAGGCGAATTTTAATAACCTTAGCATTACGTATATACGTAATGGCTTAAAAAATCGTCACAGCTTCATATTCGCCCAAGTGTCAACAACTTGATTGTTCACATATCGATTTGAGCGATATGTAAACAATTAGATATACTAACTTGATTAAAGATTATTAAGATTAAAAACTAAGACAATTTACTTCCATTCCATGCCACGCGAGTCAGTTTCAGTAGCATGTTTGAGACGTTTATCGTTATATCTCTAGTCTATCTGATCTCGATGAACTTGAATCGATGACCGACCACCTTGAAAATGTACCCTACTAATAAAAAGAAGAATCATTCCAATCGGTTCACAATTGACGGAGTAATCGCGTAACATACATAAAAAACATACAGACGAATTGAGAACCTCCTCTTTTTTGGAAGTCGGTTGAAAAGGTACTAACTTTTACTCTCTCCCTTATTACTGCCGTATCCGATGACCAATTTGAAATTATAAAAATACTTATTCTTGTTTTTGTGCGAAAGGATAGTAACAGATAATTTTAATCTAATATCTCCGGAGATAAATATAGAGATAAACATCTTAAACTCAAAATCGATGCATTTGTATACCTGATGACATGATACTGACTACTGGCTAAATTGACTGTCGTGGCATGTGAAGTCGCTTTTTTCGTTTCGATCATAAATTGTTTAATATTTTTTACTGGCTTCAGAAGAGGAAGAGGAAGGGTATGTTTGATAATTTGTTTCTCAGAAGTTCGTAAACTGATTTAGATATTTTTGTTCAAATGTGTACCTATAATTTAAAGTAAAATATAAATAGTAGATAGGTATGGTTTGATTAAATTATATAAATCAATATTTTTTTTAGTTAATGAAATTTAATGAGATGTACTCGCTTTTGTCATGCTGCAAGCGGTATCTATTTGGCAGTAATCTATGTGTCTCGTATATTCATCTGTACCGAGGTTCACACTTCGCCGACTAGTGTGTATTCAACTTAACTATGTTTATAGTCAAATGTGACCGCAGCTTTAGCAAGGATAGATGTTCTATTAAATATGTAAATATGTACACATAGATTATGTCTAAGTAATACAAGATGTGTTTTTGATGTATTATAGCTTGAAGGCTTGTTACGACTGTTACGACTAATATATATAAATATATTAGTCGACTTATACATTTTTCTAGACTTCACAAACTGTCTAATATCTGCCGGAACATTTTTGCGATTCTTGTAAATAAGGGTGCGTACAGACTATGTAACATAACATGTTATAACATTGTTATTTGACATAATTCAAATAATGTAGACACGGAATGTTATAAAACACGATATTATAACATGTTACTAAAACATGTTTTTTTACCGTGTCCACATTATCTGAAACACGTTAAGTAAATAATGATGTTATAACATGTTATGTAACATAGTCTGTACGCACTCTAAGACAAGAAAGCAATAAATATACTCACCTGACAGTAAAGCAGTCATCATTGCAAATCAAAAGACACGCAAAACTTTTTTGAAGGAGTCAATGTGCTTGTTTGCAAATTACGACCTTCCTTCCCACATTCACATTCACACACTCAATCAAATAGACATCTCTAACATACTCCGTTAACACTACCATCCCGACAGAGCCCAGCTATCTACCCATTGTTGCCCATACTAAGCCACCGATTCCGCTATCAGCTACTTAAAACTACATCAAAATCGTCTCAGCCGCCATCTTAGATCTTGCAGATTTCCATTTGCGAAGCGCCCGCGCGCCATGCTTACGTTGTTTATGGTAATCCGGATTAGATTTGGTGGGAAACCTTATTTAGCTATGGTTGGCAACGGCGATCATTTTATGAATAAACAATAAGGAAAGTTTTGACGGGGACATGAAAAAGTGTGAGTGCTCTTATTGTATTTTTTCCTAAAACTTATGTTCCTCATAAATGTGGATTATTGACCATAAGTACCGGTGAATGTGTGCGAGTGTAGGAAAACCACACAATGTTGAAAAACATGTCACCAAAACACACAACTCACCAAAATTCGAATGAAATCTTCAGTAAAGTCCACATCTTTACTGAGAGTATGACTTGGAGTAGACTTTGACTTGAAACTTGACCTGAAATGTGACTTTGAACAATCTTTACTACTTGAATTCACAAAAACTTGAAGAATTTTGACACTGGTTAAATATACTAATCGTGTAGAGCTATAACGAAACTAAAAAAAAAACGTACTTAATACCTCAGTGTTTCCAACCTAAGAGAATATAAATACTACGTCCAGCGTTTTGTGATAATAATAGTCGGATATCACAACATCAGGTTTCCGTTTTCGCTTTCAAAGTAAAGTTTATCTAAGTAATAATAAAGTATAGTAGTATACCTTTATATATAAACTAGCTGAACCCTGCAGCTTCGCCGGCATGGAAATTGATGTGTGGAATGTGAAGAACAATATCAGGTTGTTGTAAACACGTGGAAGTAAGTAAGGAAATACCAAATATTGACATCGGTCAAGTTATATTAGGCAAAAACGGTGAGCTATTGAGAATTATTTTTAGGGTTCCGTACCTCAAAAGTAAAAAAAGGAACCCTGGGATGGGATCACTTCGTTGTCCGTCTGTCTGTCTGTATGTCTGTCTGTCAAGACCCATTTTTCTTTGGAACGCGTAGAGATATCAAGTTATACATCTTTTCTATGGTTATACTAAACTTTATTAACTTATATCAAATACTTGATTCTAGGGTTTATTTTAGCTGTGAAAAAATCAAACTTATAAGTCAACGCGATCAAAAGATATGATCGTTGATGTCGCATATTTTCAACCGACTTCCCAAAAAGAAGGATGTTCTCGATTCGTCTGTATCTTTTTTTAATATGTATGTTACGCGATTACGTGATGATTTTTTATTAGGTAGGGTACGTTTTCGAGGTGGTCCCATTGTAATTTTATCGAGATCTGATAAGTATCTCCAGAGATATGACGATAAACGTCTCAAACTTGCTACTGAAATTGACTCGTGGGGCATGGAAGTCGGTTGTTTTAGTTTTTAAACTATCTTAATAATCGCATAAGTATTTTTCGATTTCACATGGGAACCAAAACTTATAGGGTACTTCCCTTTAACCTAGAATCATGAAATTTGGCAAGAAGCAAGGTCTTGAAGACTTGAAGAACTTACATAGGAATCTACTCACCAAATCACTCTTTGGCGCGAAAAACTCTAGGTTGAGAGAATTTGCGCGTTACTGTACTGCCCTAGGATGATGGATCATCATCCTAGGTACTGCCCTACTTTTCTCATTGCGTTTCATTAAAACCAAGGAGGTTGCGTTGTACGATAGCTGTAGATTTTTTTAAAAGTTTTTTATGGCTCCACATGATTAGTGTATTTAGCCAGTGTCAAGTATTCAAATTCGTAATTTTTTTGTGAATTTAAGTCAAAGTCACATTTCAAGTCAAGTTTTAATTTAAGTCAAGTCTCCAAGTCATAACCTCAGTAAAGATGTGGACTTTACTGAAGATTTTCAGTGGAATTTTGGTGAAAACGCAAATAGCATGTTTTTCAATATTGTGCTGTTTCCCAACACTCGCACACATTCACCGTCACTGAATGGTTAATAATCTACATTAATTAAACAGTTACTCGCGGAAGAACACAAGTGTTGGAAAAATACGATGCAATACATAAATATAATGTTTTAGGTGCGATAAGTCCCGTATTTTAATATTTATAACTATGAGCACACACACTTTTTCAAGTTCCCGCCAAAACTCCGTTGAATATCTTTAAATAAAAATTTATTCTGTCCGTGTTTGTGACCAAAATCCTCCTAAAAGAATGGAAGCATTTTAAAATTTCTTTGTGTGTTTGAGTTGGTTTCTGTTTGAGTTGGTCCTTTGATAGCTTAGATTCACGATTGGACCCGGCAGATGGCGCTGCGATCGGAAAGGACAGTCTGCCAGTCTGGCAGACTGGCGGACTGGCGGATCTGGCAGTTACAGATCCGCTAGTTGCATAATACATTCTTTATGTATAAAATAGAATAGAAATATTTTATTGTGTTAAACTGTGTACATAGTTTAGATCTTAAGTTTAAAATACTGTTCAAACAGTTTGTCCATTTCAGACATACAATAATAATGTAATAAAGTTAACCCGCAGTTGTTTTTGAGTTAACAAGTCTACTTTTATCACTTATATATATACTAAACATTAAACATTAATATAATTATATATAACTCAGTAACAATTCAAGATTCAACAGAATCAGAATTCAACATTATTTACAAACCTATACATAACTATCTATATAATTATACTATCTATATAGTACTAAATACTACGACTCGACCAGTAATCTTGCCTGTCAAATGATTTCTTCACTAATGACATTTATTGACCCATGCACCCACTCGTAGCTAAAACCAAAGTCTAAAACACTTATTGCGTGACCCCTGGTTGGTGCAACAAGGTGCAACAGCGGTCGACCAGTAGTAGAAGGTTTAATCCGTGGAACCCCCCAGCGAACGAAGATTTGTCAATTGTATTAACATCATTATCATTAGCCTATCTCTATCAACTGCAGGACATAGGTCTCTGCTACCTATGGTAATGTAAAAACTGAATAATTAAGATAGTTTAAAAACTAAAAACCGACTTCTATGCAGCGCGAGTCAGTTTTGGTACTGACGATTTTCATCATATCTCTGGAGATAGTCATCATATCTTGATAACATTTTAATGGGACCACATTGGAGATAAACCCTACGTATTAAATAAGAATCATTCAAATCGGTTGACAATTGGCGGAGTAATCGCGTAACAAACTCAAAAAAAACAAACAGATGAACCTCCTCCTTTTTGGAAGTCGGTTCGAAAGTAACCTACTTTGCATGCCGCATAAGTGATTTTCTGCATAGACATAATAATAATACATTCTATATATGTATATAGTCTACATTTATAATACTCGTAGTTGTTTGGTTGATTTTTGCACAAGTTGCATACCGCCTTTGGCTAAGTCAATAGGCGTGACGAAAGATTTTGAAATCCTCTTCCGTAATGTGGGAACACATTTACTATTCACGAAAAAACCTTAAGTTTAACGAAGTTTAAAGAAATTTTTCTAATATTTTTTCAATAGTGCGCGAAAACTGCTCACATGTGTCATGGCGTCGGCTGTGACGTCATGCATAGGTTAATGTCATACTTAATGTAGTAACTATTATATAATCTGTGACTATGGATACACATGAGTTTCCAAAAATTTAATAACATTCTCAAGGGAGATTTGGCGGGAAAGTGGAAAAGTGTGTGTAATCTCATTGTATTTTTTCCTAAAACTGGTGTTCTTCCGCGAGTTTAAATGTGTAATAAATGTGGATTATTAACCATTAAGTGCCAATGAATGTGTGCGAGTGTAGGAAAACAGCACAATGTTGAAAAACATGCTATTTGCGTTCTCACCAAAATTTCACTGAAAATCTTCAGTGAAACACCTCATTTTTACTGATGGTATGACTTAGACTAGACATTGTCTTCAACTTGACTTGAAGTATGACTTTGACCCATCTTTATGACTTGGATTCTCAAAAACTTGAAGAATTTTAATACTTGACACTGGCTAAATACACTAATCGTGTGAAGCCATAATAAAAAAAAAGCGGACCTAAGCGTGACTTCATGCGCTGTGATTGGTGTTTCAATCAAAATGGCCAATTGCAGTATTTTAATGTTTTATTTTATTAAAAATCTTAATAATTTTAAGTTTTTATATAAAACGTAACTGGTGTATCTAATTGTTTTAATATGTATTTTCCTCTAAAATCATTAAATCTTCGATTTGTTGATACTGTCGTCATGACTATTGAAGAGAATGTTGCAAATCTTGGAAGTAACCTTGGTAAGTTCTATTCTTGACCCACCGGTGGGTCGAGAATAGAACTTAACCTAAGTCCTAAAAACCGCCACCTGAGTGGTTAACGTAGGTTGTAGGCCTCGTAGTATAATCTTCAATATTACTATTTAATGCTTAGATTTCTAGGCTTTTCGTAGGCAAGTCTATGTGGCAACGTTACGGCACAGGTCGAAGAGTCAGGCGATATCGTCAGACACTATATTGCTGTGATATCGCTGATAAACTGGTTGCCCAACGCTGGGTTACCTAACTGATGGTAGGGCATTAAGTTGTGACTGGTAAGTAATAGGTAAATGCACTGTAATTATACAAGTATTAAGTATTGAGGTACATTCATCGATCTTGGGTCAAACGAAGCGTTGTGATAATAGCCTCCGCGCAGCACCTGAAATTATCAAAACGAATAATTGCGTTTTTACAAGGCAGATTTGAATTATGTGTATTTTATTATGTAGGGATCGTTTATAAAACAAAAATGCCGACTTCAATTGCCGCAGTACTAAATTGTACGATCACAAGAATAACCCAATGAAATGGACTCCAAAATCAACGGTACCATTCTTTACGAATTGACATTAACATAATTGAGATAGTTTGAAAACTAAAACAACCGACTTCAATGCCCCGCGAGTCAATTTCAGTAGCAAGTTTGAGACGTTTATCGTCATATCTCTGAAGATACTTCTCAGATCTCGATGAAATCACAATGGGACCATCTCGGAAACGTACTCTACTGATTACAAAAATAATCATTCGAATCGGTTCAGAATTGATGGAGTAATCGCGTAACATATATACAAAAAAAAAACATACCGACGAATTGAGAACCTCCTTCTTTGTGAACTCAGATCATTGTAAAAACGTGGACTAGGTATATCATCATACTTAGATTATACTTCATGGAGATTGTATGTTAAACAAAATCTTCTAGAATATATATGAATTACGTCTTCGCATGTTTTGGCTCTTGTTCTTGTGTTTGACAGACTGTTTTTACGATATGTGTGGGTGGGATAGACAAAACACCGAGGTGAATAAACGTATCTTCTTCTTCAGAGCAATATGCTACGTTAAAAACTCTAAGTAAACCCTTGAAGTATAAATATGACGTTGAATTACACCTTAGCATGTTTTTATCTGTTATTTACGTTGATTCAGTGTATGACAGAAGGAAGATTACAGACTGCTCTTACAATATGCGTGGTACCAGGGGGAATTAACTTATCTTCAGAGCTATATTCTACGTTGAAAACTCTATTTTTAAAAGGTGTTTAATCATTTTGATTATAAGCTGGACAGGATAAGATGTATCTAAAGGTCATTGCACAGCTTTTGTGAAAGGGAACCGACCAAGCGCACCTTTAAATTTGCCTAAGTTATTTTCTATACTTAGCGCTCATTGCTATGTTGGTTTATATTTATATACTTAACATACTGATACAGGATGTTAAGAGAAGAAATAAGGGTAAGCGTGAGAGATCACTTTTATTGTTTCTTTTTTTAAGGACAATGATGGATATTTTCAAATAAAACAAACATAAATGCACTTTTTTTTTGGGGCTGAAGCAATATTAATTAACAATTTTTTTAAAGCGGCAATAGCCCAACGGCTAAGGCGTCGGTCGGTCGGCCTGGCGATCGAGAGGTCGTGAGTTCGATCTCCACCCATTGCACTATTGACGTGAACCCACTCTAGACACAAGCATATTTAGCTTGGTCGGAGGGGTAAACAAGACTACTAGTAATGTGCATCCCACATTGATAGTAAGCTTTTATAAAAAAATACACACAACACAGACTGTCAACAAAGACTGTCTTATTGTGTGAATTAGCATAAATACATGGTTTATTTATAAGCTAAAAATGTACAAACCTGTTTCTTGCATTTGGAATAAATAAAATTGAAATATAAGTCTATCTAGATAGCAGTACTTGTTACAGGTCCTTACACCTCGATAAGCCTGGACCGCTTCGTGTAAATGGTTCATTAGTGTTCACGTTGTAAAGATGTGAGTATTGATGTAATACAATCACAATGTGGTGTCAATGTGGCGGTCTTGGTCTCTGAACCCACTGCGATATAATAACAATATAACTTTGTAGGACCGATAGAAATGCGCGATTCATTTTCAGTTCCGAGGTTATTCTCTCTATTATCTCTGAAGATACCCATTATTTTATTTGCTTTCATCATCATCATCATCAACCTGTGTCAGTCCACTGCAGACGTAAGCCTCTCCCAAGATACACCACTGAGCCCGACCTTCGGCTCACTGGCAGGGGTATGCCCTAATCGCCACGCTGGGCAGGCGGGTTGGCGATCGCAGGACGTACCTTCTCGCACTGGTGACGCTGCTGCCCGTCACCGGCCTGTAGTATTTAGCTACGCTATAATTTGAAATGGTTACACCGCCCTTTGTCGGTCGCCAGAGCCTCGTTTGTAGTTCAGCAGGATGCACCACGGGGAGGCGAGGTTGGCTGGGAGCACTGAGGTGGTATTTGTAGTCCCTTACATCCCTTGTATTTAGTGCTTATTACAGATTACAGAATAATAAAAGTGGCCAAATGTGAGTCAGACTATTGTCTCGCACACGGAGTGTTCCGAACCGCTGTATAGTAATATATAAGTATATTATTATATTATATTACCGTGTCAATACCAAACATGCTTATTAACTGCAACGCCATCTAACGAATATCTAACGAATTTTTAACACCAACTAAGTGAACGTTAACACAAACGTAGGTATTAATATAATTTATTAATAATTTCAACAATCGTTCATAGATTGCACTATATTAAAAACACGTTTTTTGTATGGGGAGCCCCTTTAATTTTTAATTTTGTTCTGTTTTTTAACCGACTTAAAAAAAGGAGGAGGTTTCTCAATTCGACCGTATATATATATATATATATTTATATATATATATATTTTATGTTTGTTCGCGGATAACTTCGTCGTTTATGAACCGATTTCGATTATTCTTTTTTTGTTCGAAAGGAGATATCCCAAGTGTGATACCATGGTAATTTTATCGAGGTATGATAAGTATCTTCAGAGATATTGAGATAAACATCTCAAAATTGGTACTGAAAATGAATAGCGCGGCATTGAAGTCGATTGATTTTAAGTTTTTAAACGATATTATAGTATTTGTTGTTAAAGCGGCAACAGAAATTTCAACCGTCTAACTATCACGGTTCATGAGATACAGCCTGGTGACAGACGGACAGACAGACGGACAGACAGACAGACAGACAGACGGACAGCGGAGTCTCAGTAATAGGGTTCCGTTGGTACCCTTTGGGTTCGGAACCCTAAAAATGATCAATAACATGGTGAACCATAAATCAAGGTGATTCCATAGTCTATTAGCATACGCACACATCAGATAAAAACAGCAAATATGCAAGTTGGTCCGAATAAAAAAAAAACATATCTAATTTACATTGTAGGTACCAAATTAGTAGCCCAGCAGACAGATAGTCTGCTTTGACACCAGAGGTAGGTTACCAATGAACTTTTCTATTAAAAAATGTATGTAAGGATTTAACAGTTGCCTTCCGCTGAAGTTAAACATCCCGGCATGGTGGTAGGATACTGTTAGAAAATCTGCTGCCCATAACCTTACGGTTATTGTATTCAATCTCGGATGAAACCATTACAGATTTTAGATCCGACGAGAGATAGATAGATAGATAGAGAAACACTTCATTGAACACCATAAAAGTTAAACATACAAAATTAGTTACTAACAAACCGCGAGATATTGCACCGCTTAAATTTAATATAATGTTTCTTCAAGTGACCTTATAGTTAGGCACCCTGATATCCTGATCCAATGCTTGCCTTCAGTAAACCAAAAAGCTTTCTTTAATTGAACTGGTTCTGGTGTATCTCCACCCTCATCCAAGGTGACAAGAGAGGACAGATGTCAATCAATATTTAAAACTTAAACGCATTTAGCTAACGACGTGTTTTGCATCACAACTGCTCCCGCGCCGGTGTCGCTGCTATCGCAAATACGCATCGACTCTTGCGCAGGTTCCACTACACCTATCTCTTTCTGATATCACGCAACGAACGAGACGGCATGCTTATTATTTCGCAAAACGGATAGTATCAAAATGTCAACGCACGATTCCTAAGGAGGTATGATTGTACAGTTAAGGGCAAGGTTTCTGACACATTTATGAAAATCATAAAATACATAATACAATAAGTATTATCCGTATCAGCATATATACAATCCGATGGTCTTCAAATGACCAGTGAACAAGTAAGTATCTTCTAGGCAAGCGTGCTATATTACAGATCACATCGTATAACTTAGATGACGGTTACCTACGTGAAATTACGGTCAAACGCTTACCAAGTGATATTATTATTTTAAACGGTAGTAGGTACACTCACGAGACGGGTTTTATTGTCGAAATGGCTCCGACCAGTTTTGGCCATATTTGACGTCCTTTTCGTACGACTAATGGTGTAGCCAAGTGACTCTAATGAGTATAAAAATACCTTATTATTCATGTCGACATGCAAGCATTTGACCACTATTTCACCTAATGGAAAGTGTCGATGTGATTAAGGGTGAAACATGCATGCATAGAAGATACGCTTTCACTATCGACTTGAAGAAATATATATTTTAGCTACTCAGAAATAAGTCAGCCGATAATTTTTATTGCTCGTTTAATAATCACAGTGCGAATGTTAAGTCATGTCACGACATGAGGAAAAACCTACCTGTGTATAATAAGGCAGATGACAGGAACGCAGCAATGCAGCCGTATATCTCTCTCTATCATATCTTTCACTTTCAACAATAAGGCCTCGGCCCATTCGGCAGCATTTTCCATAGACTGTGAGAGCATAATTATATCGATGTTCCACCTAATTTGCTACCAAAAAGTATCTTACCACCATATTTTTTTTTTGTGTAAATATTATGATTATTGTAAAATATATTATGAACTAAGCCTCCAAAGTAACTTCTATATGTGTTTTCTAGGTGCTTGTTGCGTGAGTTTCGTAAAAGAAAGTCAAAGCCGTGTTAAAAAACTACCTTACTTACTCTAAAATATTAATTCAGCCACAGGGATTTTTTTGCATTTACATAATAAGAGAATATCATCTGAAAATAGAAAAGGTTGGGTAGAAACATTCTAACTAGTATTCTATATTTATTTTCTCCCGCGAGGGTTTAGGTATAGTCTTAGATAATGGAATTTTATACTACTTTGATTTGCCGACAGTACAGAATATAGATATTTTTAGGCGTATTTACAAATGTGTGCACAGGGTTCGCTGATCGCCAAAACATTAATTGTAACTGAAAATAAAAAGAGTTAGTTTATAAACTATTTACAAATTAGTTGAAAATTTTCTAAGCTTTCGGCGTAAGCGAATTACATAATGTAAAAACACGTTTCTATAAAAGTAGAAGTCTTTTTTTGTATCTATCACGTCCTTGCTCTTGGGAATACAATTTTAACACCAGACTTCATCAGCTATAATTTAATCACCATATTTTAATCCTAACTACTTTTATCTATATAGTAAAAAGTACTTATTATGAGTTAAAAATAGTAGCATAATGACATACTTTATGCATGTACTACTGAAATTAAATTAAAAAGATTTATTATGATACAGATTTATGAACAAAATAATGCTATAAAATAACATTTTTCTTTTATCGAACAAAGAGCTTTCAGTTCAATTTTTATCATAATTTATGGGGACCGCGCTAGAGCACATGAGCGGGTTTACTTGGCGCATCTCTGGTTGACCGATGGTTACGAAGCCATTGTTGTGTTTGCAAAAGAGGTATGTCAGGATAGTAGTTTTATGTATCATCATCATCCATCCATCCATCGTCCAGCAGTGAACCGGCTGATAATGTATCAGCCGGTATCAGTCCACTGTTGGATGTAGGACTCCCCCAAGATACGGCACTGAGCCCAATCGCAATGTATAGTATGTCCTTACATTCGCGCTCACCTATTACTTCACATTCGCGTTCGCATTAATCGCCACCAAAAGGTGTAAATGCAGCAACAGTCCAAGTACCAATCCTATCCAAATAATAGGATCTCGTTTTAAATGAATTGGTCATTGCGTAGTCAATTGAGCAATTCTACGGCCTAAATAAAATACGAGCTACTATCTAAGTAGAATTGTGTAAAGTTATCGTTACATTCTGCAGAGCTGAAATAGGTTTGTTTTATTACTTACGATAAAAGGTTCAATAGTTTATTTTTTAGTTTTTGGTAAAATTTTACCTACAGTAAGCTGGTGGTTTGAATATGATAAGAAGAAAATAAAAAATAATAAACGTAGATAATAATAAAAGTTTTTATGTAAGTACATGAAAATGTGTTCTACGAGACCTATAATTAACACCATGCTTATATAGTGTACTTTTCGGATCAGCAAGTGAAACTTATCTATTCTTGTTTTAAAACTTCACGTACCTTTTAGTCGAATTTTCTCAACCTAGGTATCGAGCAAGTCCGTCGCTCTTCCTCGGGAGTGAGGTCACGCGGTAAAATGACGATGCTTAGTGACAGTGAACGCATATGTTTTAAATTGTTATATACAATCCAAAATGTCATTGTACCGACGGGACTCGAACCCGCATCCCCCGGATAACAAGCATAGTAAAGCATGTGTTTTCACTGCGTCTGCTTATTTGCGTTCACTGTTCAGTGAACATCGTCATCTCACCACAAATGGTCCCATTTACATTTCGTAAACATATGATAAGTCTAATCTTCAGAAATATGGAGATAAACACTAGCACAACATTTGAAGTCGAGCTTTTGTAGTTTATTAAACTTCGAGCATTTACCAATGGAGATGTTAACGTTGTAATCCGCAAACATTTTTTTCTGCCGATACTTACGGGGGACGAGGTAAACACGCATTGCACACACACAAATCACTTACTTTAACGATCCCGCACACTAGCTTGAAACACGCACACAGTATTAAAAATACAGCGTAGTTACGCACGCTCATATGGCCAAAAATGGCTATATGGCCAGCAGAGGGGTACGCCTTGCGTTAACATCTCCTTTGGTAAATGCTCCAAGTTATTAAACGATCTTCAATGATATATTTTAGTTTTTAAATTATGTGCCATTTTCAAAGCTAGCACTATATATACCAGTTTGGTAAAGTTGCACGAGTAAATACCCCACTCTAACTTCGGTCATAACCGTTACAAGAAAACAGTAATAATTAAGATATTGTTCTAGTAATTAATGCAGACACGTTGATTTACCTAACCGCTTTTAAGGAAAGCGGTTACGAAACGGTATAGTTTCAATACCTACTTCTGATTTATAAGCAACCTAAGTTCAGTTAGGTCTTAACTCAGTTAGGCATGTTTATTAGGACTTTGTCTAGTGCTTTGTTTCGTTTTAGTCATTATCTGGATTTTCAGGGAAGTAGGAAGTAATGAGTAATGATTATGCAGTACATTTATTTATTTTTCAAATGGGTTTGGCATAATATATTTTTACAGTTGTCCGCCTACCTAACACAGAATTTTAATTTTTCATATATTCGTATATATGACTAATTTAGTTTTTGTATAAATTGCCTTTAGGCTAGCGTTTGACCACTATCTCACATGTTGGTAAGTGATGATGCGGTCGAAGATGGTAAGCACGCTAGGCCTAGAATGGGAACCGGCTTTCAAGGATAGCTGCCGGAACACGTTAGATGTTTGGCGACAGATTTTTTCAGAACTTGAGGGTGGTAGCTGGCCAGGCGGTCACTAGATAGTGTCCTACCAACATGCGGGGTTGTTGGTTTCTTAAGGATGTTTTTCCTTCACCGGAGAGCCACTGTCAAAAGCGCACATACATTTTTCGATAGAAAAATCCATTGGTGCACGGCGATTTGAACTCGGTACCTCTGGCATCAAAGCCGACCGTTCTCCCGATTACGCCACCGGCCCCCCTGAAAGATTCTGTTTTCATGTAATTCTGACCTTTTTAATGTGATGAAAGTACTTACAAGGTTTTAAAATCATGACGGTCATATCACTAACATATATCTACCAGACAACCTGTAGGTGTAGGTGAAGATCCACCATTCTAATAATAATAATTTAAGATCGCTTACCAAACGAAAATCCAACTTAGAATATCGCGCTAGTAATTTTTAGTACCAAGTTTGAGGTGCTTATATCTCTGGAGATAGTCTTTAGATATCAATGAAATTAAAATGGGACCAAACGGCAAGTATACTCTCTCAAAAATAAGAAAAATAATATTCCAAATTGGTTTTGTACAGGGCAATGTTTTAGATCCGGTCCTGTACGTATTGTACACCTGTGATATTCCTCATTTAGATAGAAAATAACACTATCGCAATCTTTGCGGATGACACAGCCATTATGGCTACAGGTGTTACCCAAGAGGAAGCAGTAGAAAAGGTTCAGACAGCAGTCAACTCCATAGTTGCATTGACAAAGCAATGGCGAATAAAGCTCAACCAAAGTAAATCTGTACACGTAGATTTCACAAATAAGAGACCAAACTACCATCCAGTGTTCATAAACGATCAACCAATACCGTACGATACCAAAGCAAAATATCTAGGGATGACATAAGACGCAAAGCTAAGCTGGAATCTGCATGTCAAAAAGAAACGTGAAGAATTAGAGCTTCGCTACAAGAATATGCACTGGCTGTTTGGAAAACATCCATCTCTGTCAGTGCATAACAAAATGCTATTATATAAACAAGTCCTTAAGCCAATATGGACTTATGGTATCCAGCTATGGGGATGCACCAAACAGAGCAACGTATAGATTATACAAAGATTTCAAAATAAAGTGCTCAGGAGCATTGTAAAGGCACCCCCAGGTACATTAGAAATGACGACCTCCATCGGGACCTAAAAGTGGAATACGTCGCTAAAACAATAAAACAGTATGCTGAAGCTCACGATCGTAGACTTCACCATCATGTGAACGTCGAGGCTATCCAGCTCCTCGACAACATGGACATAGTGAGAAGACTAAAAAGGGTAAAACCTTTCGAGTTACTTCAGTGATATTTTACTAAGTGAGCATAAGTGTAGTGACGGTGAACGCTATTTTAAAGAACACAATAACAAAATGATAATAATAATAGAGACCCCCTTAATAGAGACATTAGGAAAATTACATTAGGACATTAGAGAACCCCTTAATAGAGACATTAGGAAAAGTGTTAATGGACACATTCTTAGTAATATTTTAATAGTAAATTAAGTTAAAATCAAATTACTTATTAGCCTAGTTATAAGGCTAGATTGTAATAGCAGTGAGATATCTACACTCTACGTAGATAAATCACTACAAAAAAAAATGTTTTTGTAGTAATAAACAGCCCGAACATACATACATAAAATATGACTCCAGAATTCAGAACCTCGTCCTTCTTTTTTGAAGCTGGTTAAAAATACAAGAGTTTGTATGTCTGTTGCTCAATCACGCAAAAACGTCTGTATGGATTTAGATGCGATTTGGCACACGGATAGTTTATAATTTGAATTTACATATTTACTTCTAAGAAGTAGTTGAAGTACTGTATAAAGTATATAAAGATGTAAGGAAGTACAAATACCACCTCAATACTTCCAGCCAACCTCACCTGCCCGTGGTGCATCCTGCTGACCAACGAACGAGGCTCTGGCGACCGACAAATGGCAGTATATAAGCATTTCAAAATTATGACGTAGCTTAATACTACAGGCCGGTGACAGGCAGCAGCGTCACCAGTGCGAGAAGCTACGTCCTGCGATCGCCAACCCACCAGCCCTGCTTGGCGATTAGGGCATATCCCTCCCAATGATGGAAAGCCACAAGAAGAGAGATCGGGCTCAGTGGCGCATCTTGGCAGAGGCCTACGTCCAGAAGAACTATAATAAATATTTAATAGTCAGCAATTTGGTCACTAATAATAACAGTCCCTAGGCTTACACAACAATAATAGAAAGACAATATCCAGCCCCAATTACACGTCAACAAATAACTTAGCAATAACGGTATTAGATTTAGCGCTAATGTAGCAAACAAATCAAACGGGACGGTATCTGCCGGACAATATTGCAGTCGTAAGGCGGCGTATGCATAGCCCGACTTGTTTGACAACATGTTGGGAGGAAATGTTGGTGAAGTATATAATACTTCACCAATATTTCCTCCCATAATATGAGTGCATGAAAATATCTATATAATCATATTTCTAAATATATATATAATATATTCTAAATATATATTCCAAATATATAATATAAGCGTATTTCTAAAATAAATAGGATAGAAATATGATCGTTTTAAAAACTAAAAGAACCGACTTCAAATGCCACGCTAATAATTTACAGTACCAAGTTTGAAATGTTATCTCCATATCTCTAGAGATACGTATCAGATCTCGATGAAATTACTGTGGTTCTACCCTTGGGATATCTACTTTCTAACAAAAAAATAATCATCAAAATCGGTTCATAAACGACGAAGTTATCCGCGAATAAACATAAATATGTATAAATGATATATAATATTGAAGACGGTTAGACAATAGAACATGCTACAAGAGACAATTTGCTTTCTAGTAAGTACTTACCTTGTTATTATATTTATTTTATGTCATATAGGCTAACGTCTGCGGTTTAACCTCTATCTCGCCTGGTGGTAAGCGATGATATGGTTCAAGATTGTGAACACGCTAATGTGTACTCTGACTCTCAAGAGCTGCGTGCTGCAACTCCGTAACACCGTAAGGTTATGTCGGCAGTATTTCTCCTTGATGGTGGTAAGCTACTTTTCGATCGCAACTCAGCAACTAAGGCGGAACATTGATATAATATGCTTCTACCACATGGGGACGAATAACCCAGCTAGGTTTTACAACTAGCGACCTCTCGCTTCTCCAACTTATTACTTTTTTAGTTATCTATTTCTTAGTTATGTTTGTGTCGGAGTTCCTTTGAAAAATTAAAAAAAAATGCTATACGAAGTACAATTAGACGTGTCCCGATTGTAAGTACATGGTGTAAATTTCATCCGTAATATAATCTTTAAGGGCATTTTCAAACTTTTCCATTAGATTACTACGTTACTTATGTAGAGAACACCTGTGCCAAATTTCACTTTTCCATACTAGAGGTTAAGACTGTGCGATGTCTGTCAGTCAGTCAGCCAGATCTTAATTATTAATATTTGGATCAGTTCGTATTAACGAAGAACTTAGGATTACCTTGAGCATGCTCGTGCATGAATAGTTCAAATAAAGCGGCCCGCGGGAGCATCCTAGCCACATTCTCTCATGAACGAGAGACGAGATATCGGCAATATAACGGCGATTAAGAGAATCTACCACTATTATATAATACTACCCACCAAGGCAGATAATGTTCTCCGATAACGTAAACGTACTTTTAATGGAGCGCAAATTGTAAGTTCTAATGTGGGGTTAATTCCTACACCGGGCCAGTTTCACCGGTTCCTGATAGCCTTATTGGGAACTTATTTGACAGATTATTGACAGATTTCTTCCAGATATCTGATACTTTATCTTGAACCGGTGAAACTGGGCCTTAGGCAAGATTGAGTATTTAGCTCAGAATATACAGAATAAACCAGAAGGCTTCAATTCACCTAAAAGAGAAGACCACTAAACCACTCTTAAATAGTGTGGATTCACGCGCTGGCGATTCGTTAAGTCCCTCTGTGAACTCTTTGCGTAGATTTCGTGTTTTCAACCAACTTCCAAACAGGAGGAGGTTCTCAATCACCTGTATATTTTTTTATGTGGTTGTTAATTACTCCGCAAATTGTAAACCGAGTTGTATGATTATTATTATACACACACACACACATATACACACACACACATACACACACGCACAATCCATAACTTTCTATGTTTGTCTATAGATAAAAATTAAAATAGTTATTATCATTATTCTAATAATCTCATACCATCGTGTACTCGTACATAGTTAGGCACTATAAGTTAGTTTCTCATGTATATAAGACGGAGGATACTGGTATCCTATACCACGGGCCTGAGAGCCTAGTTTAGGTACCAGAGATTCTTCTTGCTAATTTATACTACGAATGCCTATTTCATGAATAAATTATTCCATTTCATTTTTCATTCATTTCATTATTTTTCGCATTGATAGCGTATCAATGCGAAAATCTTATATTATTATTATTATATAGGAAATGCATCTTCAAAGTGGTCCCATTTAAATTTCATCAAGATCTGATTAGTATCTCCAGAGATATGGCAATAAACATCTCAAACTTGTTTGCATGGTGGTTATAGGGCACTATCTAGAGTCCGCCAGCTACCACCCTCAAGCTAGAAAATCTGTTTCCAAAACATCTAATGTGTTCCGGCAGCTATCCTTGAGACCCAGTTCCCATTCTAGGCCTAACGTGCTTACCATCATCGGCCGCATCATCACTTACCAACAGGTGATATAGTGGTCAAACGCTAGCCTTTAAGATATACAAAAAAAAACTTACTACTGAAACTGACTCGGGCGGCATGTGAAGTCGGTTATACAGTTTTTAAACTAAACTAATTGACAGGCCCATACTCAAGCAGATTTTAATATAACGCATCTTTTCCCAGTACAAGATATTAAAGGATGACGTCACGACAATGCATCGCCATAAATTGATGACAGAGTCATACATTACAAGATATAAGATACGGAAATATACACCGGGGTCAGGGGAAACGCGATCGGGCCGTATCTTACCGATTCCGAATTTATTGGGTATTGTGATACTTTTCAATTTCGGGCACGAAAATTATTGCTTCGAAGGATTTGAACTTGTGACCTCTTTGACTGAATATTTTAGCAGAATCGTGTGTATTTATTATAATTTCGTTTTGTCGTTAGGGTAGCGACAGCTTCAAAATTTGTTGATTTTCATTTCCATATGGGTAGGTAGCTATATTTCGTACGCTTTCTAGATTTTTGGATTTAAAGTTCAAAGTGCAATGTATGTAGGCAGGTACATTAACCGGTGAAATCCCGATTAGAAGTTAGCCATTTCATATTGTAAATATTTACAGGCTACGGTGATACAAAGAGCAGGTCTATCAAAAAACATAGAGGTGAAAATGCACATAAAACAACGAAGCATATTCTTTGTTTACCAGCCTGCAAAGTCTCTTTCCAAAAAAATGCACATTACATGGCAGTTAAAGTCAAAAGTCAAAGCATTTATTCAGTATAATATGGGCAAATTGAAAATTTGCACTTACACACGTCAAATAACATTAAATGGATCATATTCAATAAAAAATATTATAGATATAACAGAAACATAACTTATTGCTTTGAATTAACAAAAAAAAAAGAAAGGCATTGAGCCATTCAGCTTTTATCTAGACGTCGACCGTCACACTTAAAACACATGTTTAATTCCCCTGATTAATGTAGGGTTGCCAACCGTACTATTACGTGCACCCGCAACCCAGTGCATGTTTCAGTACTTCAGACAATTTTTATCCAAAGTATATAATCATTTACCTGATAGTATTAAAGAATTACATAAAAACTTATTTAAAATTAAAATACATAACTGGCTTTTAGATAAATGTTTTTATTCAATGAATGAATATTTTAGTGATAAAATAATGCGTTAATATAATAACGATAATGTAATTTTGTAGAAACTTATTGACATATAAACTTAATTTGACATTTAATTTAATTTTAGCATAAAACCATCATTTGGTTATGAACAAAATATTTATTGGGCAATCGTTATTTTAATCGATGTTTGTATGTTTGTAATGTTTATGTGATAAGTACTTTAAATTTCTTTTGATATTGTATGATGCTAAATATTTCCATGCCGAATAGGTAAAAATATGTAATAGAACTGAAAATTTACATTTACTTATAAGATCTTTTTGTACCATATTTTATTGCAAATAAATGAAATTATGATTACTTTCAATCGTCGACCATATTAAACGTAAGCGAATACATAAGAGACTCAAGAGACATATATATCTGGAATTTACAGATATATATTTTACCTATTCTGTAAGGTAGACTCTTTGCGCTTTCACTACCTATTCACAGAACAGATAAAATAATACACAACCTGGTATTAATAAAAAAAATGCAATCAATGACACAAGTGTAATGTTTCTAGAAAAAGAACAACTAAACGTTACCATTTACCAGGTCTAAGCAGGACCATAGAAAGTGAGCATTACATCAGACTAGTGAATACCTAAATAAATAAACTTAAGCGATCTTTATTTCGATAAAACATCTAGAAAGCGAAGTTCCGCCATCAACAACACATCACAAATAAAATACGTCTCGCTGGCGGATTCCAAGTGATAAATTATTTACTTAAACGCTTACGGACGAGTTAAAAACAGGGAGATGCGAATAAAGTTCAGTTTAGGGATTAAAACCACTACGCTGGAAATTTGAAATTATAAAATGAATGCGTTAAAAAAGTTCAATTACCTACGTCAATGGGACTTTATTTTTAACTCCCGATGCAAAAAGAAGGCGTGTTCTAAGTTTGACGTGTGTATCTGTGTATGTGTGTGTCTGACTGTGGCATCGTAGCGCCTAAACGGTAGAACCAATTTTGATTTAGATTTTTTGTTTGATAGGTGTTTTAATCGAGAGTGTTCTTAGCTTTTATGAATGAAAATCCATTAAGCAGTTTTAAGATTATGAACTTTTTTCTAGATGATGATGACGGTATCCTCTTACTTCAGTGATGCTGGGGCCTGGAGAGGCCCCAGCATCATTTCAGATTTCAGGAGTGAAATCTGAGTTGTGATGTGTTGTGAAACCAGATGTTGTGCTAGGGCTCCGGGAATGGCCTCAATGAACAGATTATAAATAGATCAGTCGGGGGTGATTTAAACTTTGAATTTAAGTATTATTCAAAAAATCGCTGTGTGAAACAGTAATAGGGGTAAATTCATTCTTGATGAAAACTACAAATCGGCAAGTATGTCTAGTTATCTAAGGCGTCCATTAAACGATATGTTTTGCTGTCAGTGTGCTCACAGTCACGGCTGTGACTGATGGATAACTGATCGTGTAAGTAGTCCATTACACGGTAGGTCCATCATTCAAAACCAAAAGTTATGACTGATAGTTGCTCATGCAGCAAATCAAAGTATGTAAATATCGGTCAGTCACCGTCAGTCACCCATTTACATGATCAGTCACAGCCGTGACTGCCAGCAAACTGACAGCAAAACCTACTGTGTAATGGACGCCTAATGGGGTGACTGACGTTGACTGACCGATATTATTATTACAAGCTTTTATTCAACTTGCAATGTATGTACCTATGTATGTATGTCACTATGTATGTTCGGGTGGAATCTTGGAAGCTATATTAGACCCACTTCCCGATGTCCGATTGGACTCAAATTTGGTGTACTTATGTATCTTCGGTGACAATACAATAATATGGTACTATAGAGCTGGTCTGATGATGAAGCTGGAAGATCTCGGTAGAGTTACGTTGATTTATCACAAAATCAACGTAACGATTTTGTGATAAATCAACGTAACTCTACCGAGTTTGGGCTCGATTGATTCGTCTTGAAGAGAACTTTACACCTAGATAATATCCAGGGTCTGATGATGAAGCTGGAAGGCAGCCATGGAATATCTGTGATAAATCAACGTAACTCTACCGAGTTTGGGCTCGATTGATTCGTCTTGAAGAGAACTTTACACCTAGATGATATTTATCGACTGGTGATGAAGCTGGAAGGTGGCCACGGCATCTCTGTGATAAAATAACGTAACCCCAGTTATTTTGGGCTCAAATGATTCGTATTGAGGAACACTTTACATTTAAATGGTAGCCAGGACCTGATGATGAAGCTGTAAGGTGGCCATAGCATTTCTGTTATAAAGCAACACAGCCCCACCGAGTCGATTGATTTTCTTCGAAGAGCACTTTACCCATAATCACATCAAATATCCGTGGAATATTTTAAAACTACATGCCTTCTCTTAAATACTTAGGTAGTAGATAGGTAGTCGGTATCGATACCTACCTACTAAAAAGCACTGAAGTATAGTAATTACTTAGCCTGAAAAACGGGTAGTGCTTCAAGCTTTTAAGAATATAGGTAAGTACCTACACGCCAAATACTTACTAGAATTTATTTTTAACATTTTAGTTCATTGTCCTAGATAAAAGCTTATTTTTAAAAATATTTTTTACTTATAATTTATTTACATAGGTACTTTGATTTGCTGCATGAGCAACCATCAGTCATGAGTTTTGGTTTTTAATGACGGATTACCTACCGTGTAATGGACGCCTACATCGTCACAAAGAAGCCCAGTGGATTTCAGCCCTCTGAGATATCCAACCTACTTAACTGAGAGAATAGAATTTGGTTAATTACGTACAAACATTTTAGTGCCGGGTCGGGGCTAGGGACGGGACCAATCGCGGGATTTTAATTAATGTAACACTGGAGCTATTGTTAATTATTAAAACTGTTTTACTCTTCATTTGTTTGTTATTGCTTATTGTTTACTGTTTGAGTAAATTTTGAAACCTTAGTCGATCTGTTTCGAGGTATTACAGCCCAATTATTGTTTCACTTATTTCTGTCCAAGGATTCTTTTTTTTATATGGTATAAGCTAGCGTTTGACCCCTATCCCACCTGTTGGTAAGTGATGATGCGGTCGAAGATAACAAGCATGAGCTGCCGAAACACATTAGAAATTTTGGCGACAGATTTTCTAACTTGAGGGTAGTAACTGGCCAGGTGGACACTAGACAGTGTAGTATCACCATGCCGGGGGGTTCTACAGGATACATTCTTTAATTGAAAGAGCCCCTGTGAATTGCGCACATACCTACATTTTTCCATAGAAAAATCCACTGCACATTGCACGGCGAGGATTAAAACTCGCTACCTCTGGCGTCAAATCCGACCATTCTGCCACTGCGCCACTGGGCCTTCTCCATAATAATCAACACCAAAATTATAAATGCGAAAGTCGGTTTATATATTTGTTTCTTTGGGTCTTCTCACAGTCAAATGGCTGGACCGATTTAGCTGAAATTTTGCACAGGGATAGCCAGTGTTATAGATTAGGCTATAGAATACATTGTAACGCGGGCGAAGCCGCGGGGCACAGCTAGTAATATTATATAAGATAAGGCGGCAATAGCCTAATGGATAGGGTGTCGGACTGGCGATCGAGAGGTCGTGAGTTCGATCCCCACCCCACCCATGGCACTATTGACGTGAACTCCAAGACTCCAGACACAAAGCAAAATTTAGCTTAGTTGGAGGGGTTAACAAGAATACTAGTAATGCCGCGAGTAATCTTTTTTTTTTAAAAAAAGGAAGTCGGATTTTCGAAGTCGGAAGTTCATCAATTTTGTCATTTTTTGTTACACATGCATTTGCACACTTGATTATTTATATCTTGCAATAAAATATCATAAATAATAGTCGCACTATTTTTTATTTATTTTTTATACTTTATAGGCTAGCGTTTGACCACTATATCACCCGTTGGTAAGTGATGATGCGGTCGAAGAGGATAAGCACGCTAGGCTTAGAATGGGAACTGGCTCTCAAGGATAGCTGCGGGAACACATTAGATGTTTGGTGACAGATTTTCTAACTTGAGGGTGGTAGCTGGCCAGGCGGACACTAGATAGTGTCCTACCATCATGCGGGGGTTGTTGGTTTTTAGGGTTCCGAAGCCGAATGGCAAAAAACGGAACCCTTATAGATTCGCCATGTCTGTCTGTCTGTCCGTCCGTATGTCACAGCCATTTTATTTAACGATGTTTTCCTTCACCGGAGGGCCACTGTGAAAAACGCACATACATTTTTCGATAGAAAAATCCATTGGTGCTCGACGGTTTGAACTCAGTACCACGGCATCAAAGCCGACCGTTCTCCCGATTACGCCACCGGGCCCTCAAATATCGTCACAATAAAACATATCGTCAGAAACCGCAATATAAATTATGAAAATAGTACAAACACAACATTTTTGTGTGATTAATCCAGATTAATTTACGTACAAGCCCTTTAATGCTGAATAACAGAAAAACGCACTTTCGTTAGAAGTAAAATGATAAATCAGATTTAGCATTTTTTGAGCCATAAATCAAAAACGGTCACGGCGACCGTATATTTTAATCAAATTTTATGTTTATGCTCACTTCGAGCGCCTCGGGTTAAGCTACTGTGAATTTATGATTTATGGGAGAGCGTTATGCAAAACAGTCTAGAAAAAGATTTCAAGTTTCACTCAGTACCTATTAGCTGCACCCTGCATCTTTTCTTGCGTTAAAAAGTATCCTATGTGTTAATCCAGGTTATTAAGTATCTATATGCCAATTTTCATCCAAATCTATTCAACCGTTTTTGAGTGATCTATCCGTGTTCTAAGTTAATATAAAATTATCTAGAGCTACTTAGGGCGAAGTATGAACACATTAAATTTACAAAATATTGGTCGCTACACTATCTATCCATCCCAAAGTTAGTGAAATAAGGACTTTTTTAATTGCTTAATGCGTGTGAAGTTCGCAAGGCGACAATTTTTTTAATACCTTGTCTGCTTATAAGCTAACAAGGTATTTGTTTAACATTGTTATTACCTTCTGCTGCATTGGGTAATTTATATTGAAAAGATTTTAAACATCTTTTTCTAAGCTAGTAATGTAAAAAAACTAAAATACGATCTAGTAGAGGCAACTTAATTATTATTAATTATCTTCTAGTATTAATGACACAAAAAAGTATGCTATGTTTTTTTTCCATGCATGCAATCGTGCTGGTCTGGAAATGGAATATTGGGTTTTGTACTAACAAGATTTTCATGTATTTATAGAAATGATAACTTGTTTCACTGTTGCATACTGTCATCCAGCAACTATCGCGGCGTGCGATTCGTAAGGAGCTTTCTCTTCGAGATTAAAGTTATATCGTACTTAAACGTGGATATCTCGGCTCTACGGAGTTTACTGTTAAAGGTTTGCTGACATTATAATACTAGTAAGCATATTTAGTAAGCATTTTTAACCTCCACATATTTTACCCAAGCATTTTTATTTGTGTATAGGTGTCTGTCCGCGGAATTGTAGCTCCCAAACGGATGAACTGAATTTGTTTTTTTTTGTTTGTAACGGGACTTCATCGAGAGTGTTTTAGCTAGGTTTCAAGAAATTCTGTGCAGTCGTTTGAATATTACTAGCTCTTTTATAGTTGATGGTATGAGAGCAACCTCTACCAGGTCTGATTGATTCAAAATTTGGTATCGTGTTACTAAAATGATATTGAAAGAAAATTGTGATCTTGGCCTGATTCTGAGACATCTCTTGGACTCTGTGGGATATCCAACTCCTCACCGATTTACAGCAGAAATTTTGTTAAATACAAAATCTCTGCTGTAAATTACTGCTGCTCATTATAATGGTCGCAATGAACAGATAATAGAAAGATCGTTAGGGAGAGTTTTTAATGTTTTAAGTTGTGTGTCATTAAAAAATGACGTGTTCAAGTTTTCACTTCTGCCGGCACTCCTGGCACATGCTCCTGGAGTGCAACCCGTTGTTTTTTTTATGTAAGTACCTAAACAAATATTTTGCCAGAATTTTCTCACAAATATGTTCCAAAATGTTACTGTGGACTTAACTCTATTTACTTTACTTTGCTTAACTCTATTGACGTAATTATTCTGCATAATCGCTTATGCAATATTTTTGTTCCGGAAAACTACATACTCGTACGTCACAGAGCCAGCCGACGACATAGACTTTTCGCTGTCCGCAGCTCCCGGACCGTGGCCGGCGCCAGGCCTCCCTCACTCGCCCATAGCTACTGCGATTTATACCTAAACTTTCGTCACCTGCGCCGGTACTATCTGCCAGTCGGTTGTCACTGCTCACGCGCGCGCAACGTATATTATTATTCTAATGACGGGATAACTGCGCATTCGTATTCTATCTTAGAAACGATTTAAGTTTTTCATAGTCATTTTACGGGTTTGACAAAAACAAGCACAATATGTTTCATTTTTTATGCCACCGATACTAAAATGACAAGACGGCGTAAAATTCACTTTTCCGACATAAAAATCGACTCTTAGTTAGGAACTTTGATGTAATTTTGTGAGGTAAATAAAAATAATTCGTAAACTTTTTTTTAGTTTATTGAGTCAACCCTTTACCGTATCGGGGCGCGCCGGTACATCGCGCACTTAACGAAGTAATAACAACGCTAGGTCGAGCGCCTTAGACACATTTTTGCTTGTATTGTCTGAAATAAACGTTGGTATTGTGTTTTTGTAGGGGAGTGAAGTATCTGTTACGTAGTAACTATTATATAATCTGTGCCGGCGCTAACTCGCCGTTGTGTCGCGCTATGAACTCCTTGAATGCATTCCTGACTGCTAACGCTGAATGTGATATTTTTTACGATAAATGGCGTGACATTTTAAATTTTTTAATGACATACTATAGCGAATATTTAGACTGACATATATAAGTATAATAATTTGTAAGACTTTATTTAAAATTGTATTTATATAATTTAATTATTTTAATGACTGAGTAATATGACTAATATGACTAAGTAATATGATAAATTAATTTTATAATTGTAATTCAATATTCTTTGTGCATATCATGTAATGAAATTATTTATAGTATTGTACGTTAGCAATTAGTAGAAGTGGTTATTACTCGTACCGTTCTTATTGCAATAAATAAATAAATAAATAAACTCTTCAAAGCAAAATAAGTACTAAAAGCAAGATAATATGTCAGATACTTGAAGTCTGAGTTAACCTTTACCATAATTTCGGACGACTAAAACAGCATCATCACTTATCAACAGGTGAAATCGCGATAAAACCAGTACTTACCATACGAAACAGCGACCAGCCACTCAAGAAGAAAAATTGCTTATATCACCAAAAATTGCGAGCATTTTGTAGAGATCTATATCTGCGTCATAAATTCGCTGTATGGAACCTTATGAAACGGGAGAAAGTCCCGGCAACTGGCAGCTTGAATACTTTGCACAGTACCCTATCGTTTAGGTTATCTCAGTCTTAAGGACTTGAGCTGTCGATAAATATATATCTAAGGAAGAAAATACTATTTTATGATGATTTGAAAGTGGCATGTTGGTGAGTTGAGTGCAGATAAATAATTTATCTGATCTGAAGTATCAGAACTCTGTCATTGGATGACCGATTCGAAAATATAAACACAATACCAAGTACAAATGGATATAATACTCGTATGTGTCAGAGAAGATTCTCTTTAGATTTGTATTGCAACGCTATGTGGTCGTGCAGAGTTGAAAATGGTTTATGGTGCGAGTTGGTGTCGCTATCAGGGGCAATGTCATCTACTCATTGCCAACGATGGTAGAGAATACCGAAGGTGTTGGAAACATGGAAGGCTCTCCTCGGTGTGATCAACCCTTCTGCCCTAGTGCGGATTGACAGAAAGGGCGAATAGGGGGAAATGCCCTTGACAAACGGCAATACCACTCATATCTCTCAGACAAACAGACAAACTAATCGTGACAACAAGCTTTCTCTAACATATGTATAATAATATGTAATATATATATATATATATATTAATTCCAGAAAAATATTAACTTTTGAGTGCCCTCATGGCGTAAAGAATATATGGTGGTGCCAGGTGGCTTGGCTTGACTTCTAAGCGAGAGGTTGCCGGTTCAAATCCTAGCACGGGTGTTCGTCTACAGGTGGTAGGAGCTTATTATATCGATGTTCCGCCTGACTTTTCACTATGAAGTAGGTTACTACCATCAAGGAGAAAATCTACCGCCATAATCTTAGGGTTTTCCGGCAGCACACAGCCCTTGAGAGTCAGAGTATTCTAAGCCTAGCGTGTTTACCATCTTCGACCACATCATCGCTTACCACCAGGCGAGATAGTGTGACCGTCAAAAGCATTTAGCTAGACTAGACTATTTCGTCCCACATTCTCGCTTTCTCGCGTGGACATCCTCGATGCCATCGTTTAAAAAAAAACTAATAAAATAAATATAGTTTTATCATCATACACGATCATCAAAGCAATTTTACCGTAAATAAAACCGGCTAAGTCGAGTTGAACTCGCCCACCGACGCTTGCATTCTTACCAATTAAGCTAGACCTCTAAATTGTATCAGCTCTCATACAATTTAGAGGTCTACCTTAATTGGCGCAAACTATGTATGTATTGGACACCCTTTAATTTTCAACTTTTTTATTTTTTTGAACTTTTCCTTAATTTGTGCTTGCCAAATTTCGTGATTCTAGGTCTATAACGGGAAGTACCCTATAGGTTTTCGACCCAAAACCTATAGGGTACTTCCGGTTTACCTAGATTTGACAATTTTGGTTATAAGCAAGGTCTTAGAGCACAAGTAAAGGAAAAATTCCGAAAAATAAAAAAAGTAGAAAATTAAGGTACATTTTGGTACTAACAAGTTTTCGCGAAAATCTAAATTTGCCCATATCTTTTTATTGTGTTGACTCTAGACCTTGACTCAAGACATTTTTATACACCCAATAGGGACTATAGACCTCAGTATCAGGTATAAATTTCAACTTGCTATGTCCACCCGTTCCTGAGAAAATCAGTGGTGACACACGGACAGACAGACGGACAGACAGACGGACAGACAGACGGACAGACAGACGGACAGACAGACGGACAAACAGACAGACAGACAGAAAGGCGGACAAGAAAGTGATCTTATAAGGGTTCCTTTTTTTTACCTTTTGAGGTACGGAACCCTAAAAATGTAGTCAAGGTCACTAAATTTAAAATTTCTTAGTCTTACCAAAATTGATTATAAAACACCGACTATTATACTCACTACTGTTTGTTGTCGACTGTCTTGACCTAGGTTTCATGCATGTCCGATGTACATCCTCGGGAGTTCACGCAGCGAGATCGCGACGAGCACTGCGGGCCGCCGCTCGCAGCGCGCGGCTCGTCGGGGGAGGGGGGCTCGGCGAGCGGCGCTGCTCAGTGATGGTGTGAGATTGAGTTTGTCCGATGCTTGACAGATCTTTATCGTCACTCTCGTCAAAAGCATTGTTACAAACAAAGCTGACCGTCACGTTCCAGACTGGATAACTCTTTCTTTTTTGAGGAAGCATTAAGAATGTATGTATGTTGTAGGCAGGTTCCATCCACGATCTCTGTTCATAATGGCGAGTTATCTCTTACCAAAATTAATAAAAATGGCTGCCAGTCTCTAATAAGTCTCCCAGTTCCGCCATAACTGTCTGCTGTCACACCGTGCGTTTAGTTTATGCGTGAATGTGTAATTTAATTAGGTTCCCGACGGTGTAAGTGTGTCTCTGAATGCACAAAGCTATGCGAGTTGGCGGCTTTTGTAACTTCCGTATGTTATTTGAATGTGGAACCTGATAAAAAGAAAAATAAACACAAATCTTTTTTATAGGTTTTCTGAGGAAAGACATATTTTTTTACTGCTGGCATGATTTTGAACTTGACCTCTTATTCAATAACAACAACAACGTCAATTTGGATTGACATTGGCTAAATGCTATTACCGCGCTAAGCCCTGATTCAATGCAAAATACCGTTGTTTACGTTTATATATATATATAACTATCGTATATTAGATTATCGGAATATAATAAAATAGGTACTTTAAAACTTTTTTTATTTATTTTTAAATAAATAAATCATTTATTTTCTTTCACAATAGGTTCTTATGGTCTATTTACACAATATTAGTGGCTGGGTAATAACGAATGTTAACTTATCCTCAGTGAAAGACTGGTGCCTGAAATAGGTTTAGAAAAAACCTGTAGTACAGGTCACCAGTGCCCTCCCGCGGATTGTTACATGCTATTTACTAGTAAGAGAGCCTCAATGAGTGATATAGACATACTATGTATCTGACAAACTGTCATATCAAGAAACCGAATGATTTATTCGCCTGTGCATCTACTTCTACTACTATATTTTTACACTTTACATTTTATCTTGAAAATACTCATTAATGTTATAGGCTTACCCAGTAGTCTCTATTAAGTCTATTAGCGTAATACTATATTTATTCTGTGGCGTAATCTAACTAATCGTCAACGATCCTAATCAACAACGAACACAATACCTTAGTACTGCTTAATTTTAATCTAATAATAATAAATATTTAATATCATTGTACCTAAAGTTCCGCCATTAATTTTAAATTCATGTCAACAATCAACAAGATACATTATAAAGAACGGTTATATCAGTGGGCGGCAAGATCTTAACATCGAAAAAATGATTTACAAACTTATAAATAATAATACAAATTATTTAAATATTAAATACGGCGACCGGAACATCCCAATATACTGTTGTTAAACATTTATATATTTCGTAAAATGGGACGCATTGAAAAATAAAACGTTCTTATTTAAAAAAGTATTCGAATTTCGAAGACGCAAGATTATCTTTCGAAAAGCATTGACGTGTAATTTATTGACAACAGTGAAGAGGTGTGGTTTCCATTGCTTGTTTTGCGATTGCGATTCGTATTAATTACCTCAATTATTATCGTGTAATACGATTTAAAAAATATCAAGATTAAGCATTAAAAGGATTTGCTTTAACAAGTTCTGTCATCAACATCTGCTCTGACGATAAGTTTATTATTAAAAGAACTTTTAAATTCAGCATATTTATCGAACCTAAAAAAAATGTCTAGACTCAAAGTATTATTTGACAGTTTTATCATATTATGTCAAAATGATAATATCAAAGACATACCTACTTAATACAATTTTTATTTAATTATGTCGCGATGAAGACGTTTTGAACCATAATTTATTTATATAAACATAGAAACGCCTACACTCAGTATTCATATTTAAAACGTAATCGATATCTTATTCGATGAATCATTCATCGACGTCCCTATATTATCGGAGGGCGCGAAAAAGTACACAAATCACACTTCTCGCTGGCTAGTATTTTTTTTTACTTTTTTATGAAGCCAAGGCACTGGGAACGCGTTCTTCCAGCCAGTTATTTTTACTTTTTTTTTCTTAATGCCGTTTAGGATGTACCTAATAACTTGTTAACCCGGCTTCTCAGGTGTTGTAAGATTTTATTTTTGGTTTAAAGGAATAACTACACTAATAGCCTAATTATATAGGCAGCAATGTCTTTTGTCCCATTTTAATGAGCAAAGTGGTATTTTAGTCAAAGGCAGCGTAACGAGCAAAGTGAACGTTTACATAGTGACAGGTTTATTCGCATTTTAGCAACTTCAGCTAAAAGCCACGCTTACAGTAAGCAGCTAAGTTCATAATGAACAGTATTATATTTCTTGTTGTTAGTTTATAGCTTAGTTTTAACCATATTATCTCACCTGTTGGTAAGTTATATGATGATACCTATGGTCGAGGATGGTGGCACGCTAAGTAGGCCTAGTAGTATGGAGACTGTGCTTACTGTGTTTAGCGACAGATTTTCTCCCTGACGGTGGTAAGCTAATTTTTTGTAGCAAGTCAGGCGGAACATCGATTACAATATGTTCCTAGCACTATTTCTGTGTTCCTACCACCTATCCTAAGATTTTCCAAAAAAAATAATTGTTTTGTAAGAATGTAGGTCATAACAGAGATATGCCAAGATGTTAGAGCCAAAAAAGTTCCTTGTACATTCTTCGCCTTTAGACAAACAAATATTAAAATACAACTGAAAAAATAAAAATTAACTAATACAATTAAATAATGAATGTATTTATTTTTTAGTTACTCAACTACCAAATCATAGATATCCATCTTCAATAAGGGTTGTAGAGCCAGGCGGATGCTAGACAGTGACCTACCATGCAAGCTAAAGCTTGTTACCCAATTAGTTAAACCATAACGTATCTATGGTTAAACATGTATCATTGATAAAGTAGCAAAAATGCTAAGTAAAATTACATCTTTATGGCAAAGCGTTAGTTAAATGAATCTTCTGACATTAAAACAAATCCACAATTAATTTCTTAAATTATGTTTATTATTTTTAATCTATTTAAAAGATACGTGTGACATTTCGCCATTTAGATTTTTCGCGGAACACCCTAAAACGATAATATTTACAGTCGGTTTATTTATCAGATAGCATCATTGATAGCATCTATACCGGTTTTAATTTAATGTTATTAGTATATAGTTAAAGGAAGGCTTCGGGAGTCCAAACGGAGTAGTCACAATTTTTATGGAACGGAAAGTGTGACCATGATTTTAGAAAATATTTAAGTAACTCATTGTACATTTAAAGCTAATGGACAAAGGCTGTCTTTATTTGTCAAAGTGATTAAGGTCTCTTTTTATGATGACAGGTCTTTTGCCTGATAGTAAGTGATGTCTGCATATAACAGATACTGTTGCACGGTCGGTATTGGCAAAATGTTTCCGTGTCACTGCACTGCAGCAGTGACTGTACCAGTTATCCTAAAACATGTACGTAAAACGACTTGTGACTTTGAAAAAAAATCACCTCACGCCAACTACCAACTGGTAAAAGAACCACTTTTCTTCACTTCCTTCTATCGTATGCAGATGAAATTTCAGACGTTGGTTCATTTTTCAACCGACTTCCAAAAAGAAGGAGGTTCTCAATTCGTCTTTATGATTTTTTTTGTATGTTACGCGATTTCTCCGTCAATTGTGAACAGATTCAAATGTTTTTTTTTTTATAATCGGTACGGTACGTTTCCAAAGTGCTCCCATTGTAATTTCATCGAGATTTGATATGTATCTCCAGAGATATGACGATAAACGTCTCAAACTTGCTACTGAAATTGACTCGCGGGGCATGGAAGTCGGTTGTTTTAGTTTTTAAATTATCTTAATTATGTGACAAGGTAAGCAAGATCTGTTTTTACACCCGGGGTTGACCATAGATTCGAGAACTCAGCACGGTCACGACATTTTGTATACACTATCAATTAGCTTAGCTTTCATTCTGAATTAGGAATTATGCAAAGGTATTCTAATTCCTAATTTAAATCGAAAAAATCGAATATCGAAGCGTAATTTTGAATTTCGTATATTAATCGATGCGTGACCTATTTAGTCGTGGAAAGCATTTTTCAAATTCAATCACAGACTTGCTACATATCTAGTATAAACTTGATCGCGTACACTGGCCCCCATGAGACCGACCTTGAACGGAGTTTGTCCCTTTCTTTTGTATGGACAACTTATATATACCATACACATAGTATAGAATATATATATGACTAGCAGGTTGTTACATGTCTAATGTCCATGTGGACACACTCCCACCCTGGTGTTTGGGCCGCTTTGTTCTACAAAGCAATTACAACCTTATCACACAAAACATCTGCAGTGCACCATCCTTTTATATTACGTCTATGAATCCAATGAATCCGTTTCCGAATTATTGTGTAGCCAGCCCTGCTTGAAGACTACCATTTTTTTTATATTTTCATTAGTTTTTAAAACGATATTTACAAACATTACAGTAAGAAACCACATCAGATATTGTCTAAAGCCACGCAGAAACAAAAGGCAGATATCCTGAACGGAACTCTGGAACTAGTTTGCATTTTCAATTTTAAGACGATTTAAGTTTTAAGTTCACTTTAAGTCGTTAAAGATTTCACTTGAAGGGGATTTATCGTTAAATGGTTCCACTACTGCTTTCCTTTTGCCGACATCTTGATTTTTCAATTTATTTACTGTTTTGCGAGCTGTTTACTTTAGAATTGAAATACTGTTCTTGTTACATTATTACAATGTTATTAAGATTAAATTTATTGTACAAATGTAGTTATGAAGTGTGACAATAAATAATGTTTTAAATAATTGTATAGTATTTTTAACAGAATTCAAGCAGGTTTCTCAATTCAATATTCCGTATATATATATACATATATATATATATATATATTATGTTTGTTCGCGGATAACTTCGTCGTTTATGAACCGATTTTGATGATTATTTTTTTGTTAGAAAGGAGATGTTCCAAGAGTGGTTGTAATATATAAATTTGTTTATATTAATCTAAACGTTACTGGTTGTAACATGAAGGTTATAGAGTATAAAAAGCTAAAAATTAATGTTAGGTAGACAGTATTTATGAATATCGAGCGCCCTTGTTCTACCAAGATCTAAAACTTACCAGGATAAATCAGCGGTGTCATTGAGACTTTTAATCTCGGACCGGGGGACAGGCAAATGATATAACACTGTTTTGGGAATGTATGACAAATTTTAATACTTCAAAACGTCCCTTACCTCCAAAGTGAGTTACATTACTTAGTTAAAGCCGCAATACTATGTCTAAACATTTGACTATAAATACCATTCGGTTTTCGTTACTTTTTAGGTTAATTTATTTTACATTTTACTACTGAAATTTGGTTATTGTCTTTCTTGCATCTTGCGAATATGAAATTAAAGTTTTAAGGGTAATAAAAAGAGTTATAATGAAATTTGCTTAGCTGCAGCGTCCGGGGGCGTCTGAGCACTCCACTCTAAACAGACTTCATTCATCGTCGCACCAACAGCTCAAAACTACGACGACATCCAAACGGTGTGCGTCGCACAAACACCTCAAACTAACGACGTCTTCCAGCGTCGAACAAACAGTTGGCGACACCCATAGTCGTCCAAACAGCTCAAACAGCTCAAACAGCTCAAACAGCGCCAAAAGGCTGTAACCAAAAATCCGATTGTAATTTGTCGCCATGAAGGATGACGCGAAACATTTTAGGTTATCAAAAATTGACTCACCGCAAAATCACGACGTTATCATATGGCACTACGCCATAAGCACGCCGAGTATCATCGCGGAAGCGATTTCAAATACGGATTCTTTTGGTGGAATCCGATTTATAAAATTTTCTAAAAATGAGCCCTTTGTATGCCTAGGGGCAAGAAAAAAAAGTGACGTCTCCGATCGAGAATTGACAGATGTCAAAGTCATTTTTTTTTTTGAAAGATTGTCTATAGGATATTGAATGATCCACAGACCAAGTAATAACTCGATTATTTAAAATCGACTAAAAATGGCTAAATACGAAAATGTTCTAAATTATTTAAAACCAAAAGGTAATTTTGTCAGTCTTAGAAGCTGAAATGTGCTTCCAAACGAAAAATATGTAACGAGTCGAAATACCTCGTTACATGGTACCATAGTAATTCTATTCATATTCACATAAATCTGATAAGTATATCCAGAGATATGGAGATAAAAACTTCAAACATGGTACTGAAAATTAATAGCGCGGCATTTGAAGTCAGTTATTTTAGTTTAGTTTTTTAAACGATCTTATCTGTACTACTATTATAAAGAGAGAACATTTGTATTTTTGTATTTTTGTGTGTCTGTAATGATTTGACTCAAAAACTACTGGACCGATTTAAAAAATTCTTTCACCAATATATAGAATGGACTTTCGAAATGAAAATAGGCTATATATTATCCCGTTTAAATCAAAGTGTACATTCGTGGAGACCTAATTTGCAACCGAAGTCGACTAAAAAACGGTCGAAAAAACACGTTTCTTACGAACGCTGCTCAATTGAAAATAGATGGAAGAATATTTTCTATGAAAGAGTTGTACAACTTAATAATACCTACAAAAAAGTCCGCGACAGCATATGTCTATCTCTTAAGGTTAACTCACACTAACCATTTTAATCTTTAATTTTTTATTAAAAAATATTACATAACTTCCAAGGCTATTTTCAAGTATATAGTATTAATCCTTATCCAAATAATTATTTATCCGTTTATTAGCTTAGCCACATATTATACATTAAAATTGTCCTTTACAGTATATAATTCAAATGAAAACTCTAGAAGATATCACGGATTTCACATACACGCATCGCAAAATTAATAAAATATTTGCAGTGCAACCACAGATTAGGTCATAGTTACTGCGAAAATATTATTATAGGCTTAGCTATTCTGTAGATCTCCACCGATCACAATAAATTTGTGGTCAATATAGTATAATAATATGATCTATTGTATAATATAATATTAATCTATATATATAATAATATAATATTTTAAACCACCCCGACTGATCTATGTATAATTTTTTCATTAAAAGCATTCCCGTAAAAGCATCTCAGGGAGGATCAGCTAAATAAGCTTGAGCGACTACAAAACTTCTGCATTCGATTTATTTTCGGTCTTCGAAAATTTGATCATGTCTCAGAATTTCGCGCAAAGCTCAAGTGGCTTCCCATTCGTCTTCGCCGGAATACTCATATTCTTTCGTTTCTCTATGGAATTTTGTTCAACCCCTCGACTCCTCCTTATCTAAAAGCTCGATTCCATTTTCTTTCTTCCTCTAACTCCCTTTCCCTAAGGTCATCAGAGAACATGCTCCTCGACACCCCGGCTCATAGTACGAATTTTTATGACTCATCATTCACTGTCCAAGCCGTGCGCCTGTGGAATGAACTACCTATTGTTATAAGACGTGCACAATCCATAGATAGTTTCAAAGAACAAGTTCGCAAATTCTATCTCTCTTCTGTCAGATAACTTTTCCTATCATTTCGCAACAAATATATTATGTATGTATATAAGTGTATTGATTATGTATATGTAAGTTTATGATGTGCATATGTATTCGTATATAATATTATTATATGTAACGTTTTTATGTAGTCTATAAATATAATCATTCTAAGTAAAATGTTTAAAATACACACCACCGTCCTTGTTCTATCTATAATGTTATGTCCATCCAAAGGTTGTCTGGAAGAAATCGCTTTTAGCGATAAGACCGCCCATTGTACCTAGTATTAGTTAGTTAAGTCCTATTCAGTATGTATTTTCTAAATTGGTGTCAATAAAGAGTATTTGTATTGTATTGTATTGTATTCCAATATGACTCAAAACACGACATTTCAAATCTGAGCTGTAAGTTGGTGAGGATTTGAGTATTCTGTAGAGTCCAGGAGATGTCCCAGCATCTGGTTAATGCTTCCATGTTCTTACAATATCGTTGAAGAAGAAGATTTTCGAATTGATCAGACCTATGAAAGTTGATTTCATAGCGCAATTAACTAGAAAAAAGCTCAGAGTTTTATAACGATTGAACGAATTTTTATGAATCAAAGCTATGAACACTCTTGAGGAAGACATCTAATCTAACAAACAAAAAAAACTATCAATAATAAAATCATAATAGATTCATCTGGTTGGGTGCTAAGATGCTACAGACAGACACACAGATTACACGTTAAACGTATAATACCCCTACTTTTTGCGTCGGGGAACGCCGTAAGGTTACGGCGGCAGATGTTCTCCTTGGTGGTAAGCTACTTTTTAGAGTTCCGTAGCCGAACGGCAAAAAACGTAACCCTTATAGATTCGTCATGTCTGTCTGTCCGTCCGTATGTCACAGCCATTTTATTCCGAAACTATAAAGACTACAGAATTGAAACTTGGAATTGGGGCATCCCATACATAGAATTGAAAAAAAAAAAAAAACTTCAAACCTATACATGTAATGTTATGTAGACACCCATTAGGGTGTCTATGAATAGGTATTTAAAAATGTCATTGAGGTTCCTAAAATCTTTTTTTCTCAAAGTCAATCATTTAAAATATAGGCGCGTCTAAAGTGTGTATCTCCCCCCCTCTAACTTTTTAAATAATTGAGTGAAAAATCTAGAAAAAATATATATTCTGTATATCTTATAAAAACTTTCAACGAAAATTGGTTTGAACGAGATACAGTAAGCAGTTTTTGAGATATAGCGACCGCAAAGATAACTTTGTTTTTCAAACAAACTCTATGAAAAACAAAGTAATTTTTTTGGTGGCGAAAACTTAAGTTATACTCTACTCTACTCTACTGTTACGGAACCCTACGACTGCGAGTCCGACTTGCACTTAGCCAGTTTTGGTAGATTTAATGATCCCACTACCTCTGTACGAAAAGGCATAATTCATGAATGCACATAAAACTTTCATTGGTAGGTATATAGCTAGGATTAGAACCAACAACCGTCGGGTCAGAATCAGGGCAACTATCCTTTACGCCAAAGGGCCGTCCAATATCCGTTTATGAGGAAGGTTTAGGTGCATAATTCGTTAAGGTTTTGTGTAAATTGATTGAAATATGACGATGATTGTTAATATTTTATATTCGTTGCAACAAACTAATGAAATTGTTGTAGGCATATGTGTTCTACCCGTGCGAAGCCGGGGCGGGCTGCTAGTATTTAATAAGTACCTACTATATAATATACCATAACACATTCATCAGTATAAATACCCAATGTATATCTATGAAGGCTTTAGGTGATATCAGCGACATCTATATGCTAATGACGTGGTTAATGTAAATTAAGATCCTGTTCTTTTGTCCGTTGTCTTTTCGGGGTTATACATTTAAAATCTGGAATTCGAAGTGATTAACGCGATTTGGATATAGCGATTGACAATAGGCTAGTTTACTAAAAAAATTTTTTTGTCCGTCATTTACATTATCAAAAAATATTGGAAACGTATTTTTTATTTTTTCAATTAAACAAAAAATGACAAAGATATATAGCGTTGCAATTACGCGTGACGTCACAAACCGTACTGCTTTCTAGCGGTTAGTGACGTCAGCGTCACGTGCCCCCACTCCCGAACTTTGACGCTCTTTATCTTTGTCAACATCAAAAATTTTACAAAGATTTGTAAAATAAGAAAATACGAGTAAAATATTTTATCATAATCTAACTGACGGACTAATTAGAATTACTATTTTTCGACCCAGGCAACATCCCTATTGTTTCGGCTTCACTAGGAAGCCTTCATCAGAAACACACGTGATCTGTTTATGAAAACTGCATTAGAAGCCGTTGCGTAAAGTTTGAAAGATCTAAGCGGACAGAGGACAGCGGAAGCGGACAGAGGATAGCGGAAGCGGACAGAGGATACATAATCATACAAACTATGGTCGAATTTTCTTCTTTATTCAGATGGTCAGTCGTGCTTGCCTAGAAATAGTGTCGGTGTATTACCAATACCTTTTATGATAAAGCTTTTACCGTCCAGGCTGTTAGGCTCTGGAACTCTCTTCCCGAACCTGTGAAATCTTCACAATCCCTTCATATTTTCAAGAGCCGTTAAAAAGCTTATCTTTCATTATAAATAGTGTCAAGCTGCTTCTGTCTGTTCAATTTGTTTAAATTTTAAAGAATGCGTGTTTAGGAATTTATGTAAGTAATCTGTGTTTATTGTTATAGGTAAGTTGGTATGATTATTTTAGTTTAGGTAAACGTATACATATTATTGTTATTCTTTTTATTTTCATTAAAATTAGGCGCACCCTGCATTAAGCTACTATTTCGATCCTCTCTATACAAAGGTTTGTCTCGAAGAGATCGCTGTTAGCGATAAGACTGCCCATTGTAACACTTTAAATTTAAGCTGTAAAAGTTATATGTGTCTGTATCTTTGGTATCGCAATTAAGAGTTTATCTATCTATCTACCTTTGACGGCATCTTTGGGGTAGCTACATATTGTCATATATGCTTGTTATTAGATATCCTAAAATATATAAAATTATAGTCATCTTACTTTTTATAATAACTCAGAAAGCAATTTGGTGTCCCAACTAAGGTGCTACCTCGTAAAGCAGTATCATAAGTTAAAAAGCACAATCAACATAAACGGTCCGTTTGAATTTATAGCATTAAAATAAATAAAATAATTTGCAAAAAATGCTATTAGCGTTCATATAAATTATACGACGAAAGCTTAAATTAAACCATTTTTAAACTTGTTTTGGCTAAATGTATGTAATCGGGCGGGACCCTAATTGGGCATTACTTTTTCGTCCCACGCGCCATACATTATAAGGTATGCCTTATTTTTGGCGCGTATGTGAAAATGTGCTTGATGTTTGTTTATGCTTTTCAGGGTAAAAGGTTGGTTTCAGCAAGTGGTAAATAACCACCAAAAAGTAGCTTACCACCATCAAGGAGAAAATTTTCCCTTATAACCTTACGGTGTTTCGGCAGCTACCTAGCGTGTTCACCATGTTCGACCACATCATCGCTTACCACAAAAACCTAAAAGAATCCCACACAATAAACATGTTTTTCTGGCTCTTTTTGCTCGATTTAATGAACCTTATTATAGACCTCAATAAATATAGTGTGTATTATATATGGTTATTATGACAAAAAATAATAACATTTAAATATCATGAATGATCGAGCTCAGTGGCGTGTCACAGGAGAGGCCTATGTCCAACAGTGGACGAATACTGGCTGTTAATGATGATGATGAAAATTAAGCAGTGTGTACGAGAAAAGTGTTTTTAGTATTTATTTGCTCTATCTTATTAAATATAGTACAGTAGGGAACCTTTCGTGTTCTGCCAGGCTATTCTGTAAGCTATCTCGACAGCGGAATCCGCGGTGAGATTTGAATTTCGTATTACGAAATTCAACCGTATTACGAACGTGATACGATTGAATTTCGTAGTACTGGTCGGACTCGCACTTTTGACCACTATCTCACGGTAAGTTTGTCAGTAGGTGATGACAAAATAAACAATATTTATTGTGAACTGTATTCTTACAAATAAATAATTTGATTTGATTTGATGATCCGGTCGAGGATGCTTTTTTTATATACATCATATAGGCTAGCGTTTGACCACTATCTCACCTGTTGGTAAGTGATGATGCGGTCGAAGATGGTAGCACGCTAGGCGTACAATAGGAACTGACTTTCAAAGACAGCTACCGGGACACATTAGATGTTTGGCGACAGATTTGCCATTCAGATTTTGCAAGTTCAGCAACGAGCTCTGTCAACTGCGTTTGTTAGACCAAGATAATAATAGCCTTACATAAAGCTTTTATAAATAGTTTCAATAGTTTAATTCAATTATTTAATTCATACATGAGAACATATTATTATGACTGTTTATGACTAAGAAATCTTGACATAATCTAATTTTGTTTGTAATTATCCTTGAATGTAGTTATTAGTTACTATTAATGACTGCAACTGGTATATTAGTATGAAATTAATGAAGTACCTATTTTAAGCATAACACCAGCTACCATATTGTTATCATAGTTTTCTGACAAATAAACATTCATTCATTCAATAATTCTAGCCTAAAATAACTTCTGCTAGTCCGCCTGGGGCGGTACCACCACTTTGCCAATTAATTTCCAGCCGTGAAATAGGAATGTTTTTCGGTTGAAATAGCAAGGTGTCCAGTGAAATTACAGGGCATGTGAGACTTAACATATTTATGTCTCAAAGTACTTAACTGACGCAGTGTAGTCACATGCAAAATTCTGGTAGTCCAAAATTTTGCAATACCGCTGTATCTGTAATAGGTAGACGTCATTGCTTACCATCAGGCGAGCGTCGTGTTTGTCCTGTTACTTTATACTATAAAAAAAATAAGATTGTTTAAAAAACTAAAAGAACTGACTTCAAATGCCGCGCTATTAATTTCCAATACTAAGTTTGAGGTGTTTATCTTCATATATCTCTGGAGATACTTATCAGACCTCAATGAAATTACCATGGTATCACACTTGGGATATCAGTCGGTCAGCCTTCTTTTTTTGAAGTCGGTTAAAAAACCACATCCTCGTTTCACAGGAAAAGCTTTGACTAAGATATTCGCGTTCGTTAATGGACACCCGGTCCTAAACACATTTTGATTGCGCGGGAACACGCAACGGTAATGTAGGACTTTTATAAGACTAGGTATCTACTATGTAGGTTTGTTTGGCATTACCCTCAATTTGGCTCGAAAAATAAAGGAACTTGGCATAGAAAATCTGGACTGGACATAATAGTTTGTGGATGATAGGGGGTTTCTTTTCTACCGACTTCGATATAGGAGGAGGTTCTCAATTCGTCTGTATGTTGCGATTACACCGTCATTTGTAAACCGATTCGAATGATTATTTTTTCATTGATAGGGTAAATTTCCAAGGTGGTTCCATTGTAATTTCATTGAGATATGATAAGTATCTCCAGAGATATCACGATAACCGTCTCAAACTTACTACTGACGCGCTCGGCATGGAAGTCGGTTGTTTCAGTTTTTAAATTATCTTAACTATTCATAACCTATTGAAATTGAGAAAAAATATTGTCGCAAAGATGTCTATAGTGGTTACTTGAATATTAAATAATTCATGATCGTACAATATGAAAGAACCCACTTCACATGCCGCGATTGTCAAAGTATTGGCACAGATTATATAATAGGACTAGACAGTGACCAACCAGACCACCATGCTGGGGATTTCTTAACGCCGTTTTTCCTTTAACAGAGAATAAATAATAGTACTACAAACAGTGGCCACTGTGAAACGTTTTTTCGATCGAAAAATCCATTGGTGCTAGGCATGTATTTGAATCCAAACTTCCGAGTTCCGACCATCTCCCACCACGCTACTAGGCCTTCAATCTAGGACATTTTGAAAGCCGGATCAAGTTCACAAATGCCCGAATAAAATGCACTGGAAAAGGGTAGATATAACTCGCATAGTTCGACATTGCCGATCACTCTGCCATGGATAATGGATCTCAAAATAAAATAGGGCAGGAGGCAATGGCAGTTTTTATTACGAGTGAAATTATGACCAAGATACTATTTAACAACATTTGAGTAAATGCACAATTTCTAGTCTTCATTATACTAGATTTCTGCTCGTTGTTGTTCGCATTGAATCAAAGTTGTATATGTTATTGTATAGTGTAATTTTTTTTTCTATCGTAGCCCCATTATCAGTGTCATCAACTCATCTCACGTAAGCTTTACTATCTTATAATTCTAATTATTAATGATCACACTGTTTTATTGCTGTATTGTAATTCTTCGTCCACACTACAGCTATAAATATTAATTAGAAAGATAGAATATATATATATATATATATTTATATATATATATATATACTGACATTTATAATATTTTGATAATACTTTGGGAATGTCGCATTGGTGCATATACATCAGTTAACCTACATACTGAGAAAGAAATTTCAAGTTGGACGAGTAATAATTAAAATGGTAGGTACCTATTTAAATATCGTGTGTAGGTATATGATATTTATTGAGATTGAAATATTATTTTATTTATAATTGAATTATGTATTAAATTTATTGAGGGTGAAATAATAAATATTATTGTTACACACAATCCAAAATTTCATCGTGCCGACGGGATTCGAACCCGCACCTCTTGGGAAGCATGCCCAGGTGATGGTAAAAATATTATGTTTACCCAATACGGAAAAACCAAAGATATTACCGTGACCAAAGATTTATTTAATGTTATAAGAACTCTGCAAGTGCAGATTCTTAATGCTCATACATAGATACTGAATAAATGCTTTAAGTTTGTGTTGAAGTTTATGGTAGGGCTCAAACTTATTACCCGTTGGTTTTGCTTCGAAATTTAAAATTGGAGTCATTAATGTTGCGTAATTAAATTCAACAGGTCTCCTGACCTAACGCCATAACAATATCTATTAAACTGCATATATGTACGAAAATGTTGTACTAAAAAGTAAAAGCAATGTAGGTAGGTATGAGCTGGGCTGTTGAAACATAGAAGTGGACATTTATAAATGGAGTCCAAGTGTTAACATAAAAGTTTTTTTTATTTTTTTTTATTTAATGCTTAATTTGATCGCATACATTACACGTGATTGATTGCTCTCATATGGATGTTAATTGTATTCAGTTTATTTTAATCATAGAGGCTTTTATCGTAGAGTTTTTTTATTGCAAACTGTGCAAGCTTTTGGCCGCTATCTCAACTGATGGTAATTGACGACGCGGTCGAGGATGGAACACGCTTGCTCAGTAAAAATCTATTCACTCTAGACTTGAACGCTCCGAGGTTTAATCGCTATCTCGTGATGGTAAGCGATGATGTGGTCGCATATGGTGAACACACTAGGCCGATAATCATATACTCTGACTTTCAAGGGCTGTGTGCTGTCGGAACACCTTAAAGTTATGGCGGCAGATTTTCGCCTTGATCATGGTTAGTTAAATTTTGGTAGCAAGACAGGCGGAACATCGATATATTATTACGATCCTACCACCTGCAGAATATATATGTAGGTACGTATAGTCACAGATTACATAATAGTTGGTTTGGCTAGTGTTCTGTGGGCTAGTTATAATCATGTCGTCTAAGTATACAAATTTGCTTATATTGTTTATCACCATATCTCCGGAGATATTTGTCATTGCTCAATAAAATTTGAATGGGACAAAACGGGAGGCATAAACCCTCAAACAAAAAAATAATTTTTCAAATCGGTTAAGATTTGACGGAGTTCTGAGGTAACAAGCACAAAAGAAAAAAAACAGTCGAATTGAGAACCTCCTCCTCTTTTGTGAAAATATATCGTGAATTCGTGACAGAAGTTATCGTGTATGTTTGACAAATTGTCTTTGTTTAGAACTTTGGTTTAGAATCAAACGAATCGCACTAGATGTCTATCCAATTCTAGTGCGATTCCTACTCGCAATGATTTATTTCTTTTTAATTTATTAACACTACCAAATAATACTTAAAAATGTAAAATAATCCCCGACTGATCTATGTATAATCAGTTTATTGAGACCATTTCAATGAGCCCAAACTTGACATCTCTGCTGTAAGTTGAGATGAGGATTTGAGTATTCTGCAGATTCCAGGAGATACCCCAGCATCAGGTCAATGCTATGCTATGCTACCATGCTCTTACAATATCGTTGAAGTGTCGGGTGTCCGGCAACCGGAATGCGGTCCGGCGGATCGTCGGATCCGGCCAATTAGCAGAACGAACGCCACCCGACGATTTACATATCACCACTTGAGATCTTATATGTTGAGGTTATTGCGCCGAATTGACCTAAATTGGCGAAGAAGTAACCGGTCAACACGTCACGGCAAAGGTGTTTCAGATCAGACACATTGAGGAACATTTCAAAGCGAGAACATTTTGATCAGATGACTCGTTCCTGTCAAACGTTGAATTCTAGTCATCGTCGTTTAAAATTGAAACTAAGTTTAGGCGGGAACGTAGAAAAGTGTGTGTGCTCTCATTGTATTTTCAACCGACTTCACAAAAAAGGAGGAGGTTCTCAATTCGACGTTTTAAGCTATTGCATAGCTTCTATCGCGGGCCTTGAGCGTGGAGACTGAATCCAGAAATTACGTAACGAAAATAATCTAACACCCCAAATAATTAAATACCATTATCCAGCAACATTTCACTACTATTGATGAAACCAAAGACGACCTTATCTCTACTACGCTAAGGCTTAAAAAAATAGGAATTCTATTTTCAAATTATGTCAAGGGTGAACAAGTCCTCGGAACTTTACATAATTCCTCCTTGTTAAACACTCACTGCCTTCATACATGTAGCTGTGACACAAATAGGTGTATAGGTATTTATCATCTATGTACAACAGTGAATATCTGTACTCGTATAATTTGTGTACAAAGTGTTTTAAATATGAATAAACAAAGTGCATTTATTAATGAAGAAAGTCTCGAAAAAAATAGTGAAAGAAAATGAGTGAGTACTCTATATACATACATTTTATTATTATTATCACAAATGCAGTATTATTTTTTATTAATTTATATACTGCTATCTATATAGATAACCAACATTTTTGATATTAAAATGAGCGATATTTAAAGTAGTTCACTTCTCATTTATTTAATAAAAGAAAAAAAATATATTTTCTTATCAGTCACCACACTCAAAAAGTGTAACTTGAATTAATATCAAAGAAAAATTACATTAAATACTGCATAAATAAAAAAAATATATGCAATAGCTTTACCACGGCAGTCCTCGAATGCCACACGTCTTTTTATTATGTTAAATACCTCAGAACCCCGTTAAATCTTTACCGCTAGCTAGCTGATCATCTGGCAGGTCAGTTCAAGCTACACCCTATCCCGCCAGCTATTGGTGAAGCCGTCCGCGACCACCACGAGAGGGTAACCAGACAAGTGGTAGAGTACCTGCAGACCCCAGCTCCCCCGCTGGGAGGGGATGACTTTATGTCCCCAGCGGAGGTGAAGAGAGCTATAAGAGGGCTGCAGGCGAGAAAGGCACCCGGCACAGACAGGATCTTGACTGCCGCAATAAAACAGTTGCCGTCAAGGGGAATGGTTTGTCTAACCAAAATCTTCAATGGCATACTGCGAACTGGCCATTTCCCCTCTCTTTGGAAGACTGGCAAAGTGATCGTCATCCCTAAGCCAGGAAAGGATAGACGATTACCTGCCAGCTATCGACCCATTACACTGCTGCCTCATATCGCGAAGCTGTTCGAGCGGTTGCTGCTGCGGAGGCTACGCCCCTACTGCGTCCCACGGGACGAGCAGTTTGGCTTCCGCGCGCACCATTCCACTACGCTCCAGCTGACGCGTGTAATCCACCACATGACTCACGAGCAGAACCAAGGAAGGAAAACAGTCGCCGTGTTCTTAGACATCGAAAAGGCTTTTGATAGGGTGTGGCACGAAGGCCTCATCAACAAATTGGTACAGAAGACAAAACATCCGTTACAAAGTTTTGTGAGTCTTAACCTAATTAATTTAAGCCCGAAACTCTGTAATAAATAAGGTGTGTACCTGCGTGTACAAAAGTTTTGATGAATAAATGAAATGAAATGAATCTTTACCGATATGGATTTTTTTTTTCTTTGAGATAGTATGCCTCCCGTTGGGACTGCCCATTGAAATTTTATCGAGATCTGATAATTATCTCCGGAGATATGGAGATAAACATCCCGAATATAGTAAGTACTAAAAATGACTATCGTGGTATGTGAAGTCGGAGATTTTCGTTTTGTAAACAATTACAAATTATTTCCAACAACTTGTGTTTTTCCGCGAGTTATATAGAGTATGTGTAAATAAATGTGGGTTATTAACCATTAAGTGCCGGTGAATGTGTGCGAGTGTAGGAATACAGCACAATGTTGAAAAACATACTATTTGCGTTCTCACCAAATTTCACTGAACATTTTCAGTAAAATCCACATTTTTACTGAGCGTATGACTTGAACAAGACTATTTTTTTAATTTTTTTTATAATATAGATTACTCGCAATATGGGTTGCACATTACTAGTATTCTTGTTAACCCCTCCAACTAAGCTAAATATGCTTGATTGTGTCTGAAGTGGGTTCACGTCCAATAGTGCAATGGTTGGGGTGGGGATCGAACTCACGACCTCTCGATCGCCAGTCCGACACCCTATCCATTGGGCTATTGCCACCTATGACTCAACTTGACCTGAAACGTGACTTTGACTCTTGAATATTTATTTTAGTTTGTTTTTTAGTATTTGTTGTAATAGAGGCAACAGAAACACATCATGTGTGAAAACAACAACTGTAGTTAAATTTCAATTCAATTTCGATTCAATTTCGATTCAATTTCGATTGAATTTCGATTCAATTTCGATTCAATTTCGATTCAATTTCGATTCAATTTCGATTCAATTTCGATTCAATTTCGATTCAATTTCGATTCAATTTCGATTCAATTCAAAATTCATTGCCACATAGCATTTTAGTACGGGTCCTTAACTTGAAATACGGTCCCATTCGGAAGAAAGCATGAAACTTAGCTTTCAATTATGTGATTCAATCACGATATGGAAACAAGTCGAGAAATGACTGATTCCCCCCTAATTTCCCCCCTAATTTCCCCCCTTTTATCTCTCTCATTCTGGTTGCCTTAATTTTGTATAAAAACGGTAAGACTGAGGAGTTTACTTTCTTGGTACCAAATCATGTTCGATAAATTACCTACAAAACGATACTAAATCTATAGTTGTAGGATTTATAGTTTTTTAAATACAGCCATCAACATATATTATTATAAAATTATTAAAACAGGTACAGATTTTTCTTTCATGTTCCATTTGAAGGAAAATGACAAGATTTGTGATAAAATGGCCTAAATACGTTAAATACCTTATTTATTTAGCTGCAATATGACACCAAATTCATTATGGTAGATGGATTGATTCCCGAGATACAGCTCACCGTGCTTGACTCCACGCAACAATATAACTCTTTTTTTACGGTTTTACAAACACTAGCCCTACGCCCAGCGACTTCATCCGCGTGTAATTCAATTTCCAACCTGGATAAAAATAAGCATTTCTGTTAATCCAGATCCGTTCCGAGTGCAAAATTTCATTTAAATCTGTTCAGCAATTTTCCCGTGATTGCGTAACAAACAGACATTCACAATTCACATTCACAAAACTTTCGCATTTATGATATTAGTGTGTTGATGACCTGGACCGGGATCAACGGCTTAAAGTGTCCTGACTTTCTACATAGACATTGACCTTAAAATAAACTGCGACAGGAACATTTCGTCAACTCCTTAACTAATGTTGAGGTTTCTTTGGTCGTACTCCATTATGGAGTCAATTCTCAAAGTTGGAATATTCAGGGTTTGGTACCAAACTCTAACCCCCAGATCATTGCTGCTTATGGATATGAATATGCTCGTTTTACATACCAACTGCTGAAAAGCACCAGAGAAACTCAGAGAGAGGGGCTTTTCTTGATGAACTTGTTCTTCAAGAAACAGCCCCAAAGGAAGTGGACGTGGCAAAGCCCCGACTTTGTGACTAAAAACGAGATTGACTTCATCATTACGGACAAACGGCGCATATTCAGAGACGTCTCAGTGATCACTAGGTTTAATACTGGAAGTGATCACCGACTTGTACGAGGCTCTCTGGATATCGACTTTAAAGCCGAGAGATTCCGATTGATGAAGTCCACGCTCCGACCGAACGTACTCCAAACCGTTGTTGGGTCCGAAACATTTCAATTAAAATTGGAAAATCGATTCGCTGCCTTGGAAACCACAGATAACGTAGACCAGAAACTCGAAGAAGTGGTGGAAATCCTCAAGGATGAAGGGACGAAGTTTTGCGAAAGCAAGCGTACGAGCAAAAAGTCCAAACTATCGGCAGAAACACTTCGGCTAATGGAAGAGAGACGAACAGACCCTTTGTCAGCTTTGTCAACTAACCTGGTGCTCAACAAATCCATAAAGAAGTTGGTACGACGAGACCTCCGATTCTATAATACGCTCTAGATTAAAGAATCAATTGAGCAGAATCTGGGGTCGAAAGTGTTTGCAGGTGGAAGCCACCTCACAAAGCTGACAACGTCAACGGGGAACGTCGTCTGTTCTGTCGGAAGTTGAAGACTTCTACGGTAAGCTCTACGCATCGCATGCTTCAAGGCCCGTACCCGATACTGAGGATTCTAGAGCCACCTTAACCCGCCACTCCACAGAAGATCTGCCCAAAATTAGCCGAGACGAGATCGTGATGGCCCTTAAACAGCTCAAAAATGGAAAAGCCCCAAGAGAAGACGGAATCACAACAGAGCTTTTAAAAGCCAGCAGTTCAACAGCTTCAACAGCTCTTTAATTCAGTTATCTTCACTGGGAGAACTCCACAGGCATGAAACAGTTGCATGGTGGTTCTGTTTTTCAAAAAAGGAGACAAAACCCTCTTGAAAAACTACCGCCCGATTTGGCTTCTGAGCCATGTCTACAAGTTGTTTTCAAGGGTCATCACGAACCGTCTTGCGCGAAGACTCGACGAGTTCCAACCTCCGGAATAAGCCGGGTTTCGAAGCGGTTACGGCACCATAGGCCACATCCACACAGTGCGGCAGATTGTAGAGAAGACCGAAGAGTAAAATCGGCCCCTGTGCTTAGCATTCGTGGACTATGAAAAAGCCTTCGACTCAATCAAAACCTGGTCCGTTCTGGAGTTCCTGCAGCGTTGCCAAGTCGACTGGCGATATATCGAAGTGATTAGTTGTCTGTATAATGCCGCAACGATGACTGTACAAGTACAGAACCAGCGTACTAAACCTGTCCACCTACGTCGAGGAGTGAGACAGGGGGACGTCATATCCCGAAGCTGTTCACTAACGCCTTGGAGGATATGTTTAAAACGCTGGACTGGAAAGATTATGGCATTAACATCAACGGCAAGTACATCTCTCACTTATGATTTGCAGATGATATCGTCATCATGGTAGAGACGCTGCAGGACCTACAAAGGATGTTGAATGGTCTAGCTGATTCTTCTCGTCGCATCGGTCTCCGGATGAATTTGAATAAAACCAAAGTCACGCACAACGAGCACGTTGTTCCGGAACCGATTGCCGTAGATGAAATCCCACTTGAAATTGTTACGAAGCATGTTTACCTAGGGCAGACGCTCCAACTAGGCAAACACAACTTCGAGAAGGAAATCCAGAGGAGAATTCAGCTAGCCTGAGCAGCATTCGGAAAAGTCCGTCGAGTCTTCTCGTCGCCTATACCGCAGTGTCTAGAGACAAAAGTCTTTAACCAGTGCGTCCTACCTGTGAAGACATACGGAGCTGAGACGTGGACACCACAGTTCGACTTGTCCACCAATTTAAAGCCGCTCAGCAAGCTATGGAGAGAGCTATGCTCGCTATTACTTTGCAGGATCGAATCCGGAACGAACTAATTTGCCAGAGAACTAAAGTTATCGACATAGCTCAACGGATTAGCAAGCTGAAGTGGCAGTGGGCTAGTCATATCTGCCGCAGGACTGATAACCGTTGGGGTAGACTTGTCCTGGAGTGGAGACTGCGAATCGGCAAACGTTGCGTAGGATGTACCGTGACTAGGTGGAGCGACGACATTCGCAAAGCGGTGGGCAGTGACTGGAAAAGAAGAGCCGAAGATCGGGATCAAAGTCAAAGTCAAAGCATTTATTCAGTATATAGGCAAATTAAAAATTTGCACTTACACACGTCAAATAACATTAAATAGATCATATTCAATAAAAAATATTATGGATATTACAGAAACATAACTTATTGCTTTGAATTTATAAAAAAAAAAACAAACGTATTGAGCCATTCAGCTTTCATCTAGACTTCGAACGTCACACTTAAAACACATGTTTAATTCCCCTGATTAATGTAGAGTTGCCAAACCGTATGTACCGGGATGTAAGGGAGCACAAATACGACCTCGGTGCTCCCAGCCAACCTCACCTGCCCGTGGTGCATCCTGCTGACCAACAGACGGGGCTCTGGCGACCGACAAATGGCGGTATAACCATTTCATATCTATGGCGTAGCCAAATTCTACAGGCCGGTGACGGGCAGCAGCGTCACCGGTGCGAGAAGCTACGTCCTGCGATCGCCAACACGCCTGCCCAGCATGGCGATTAGGGCATATCCCTCCCAAGGGATGCATGCATGAAATGGAAAGTCATAATAAGCCGCGGCCCCCAGTTCCCGGCCGCCCTGCTATTCCTGACCACGGCGGCGGTCACGGTAACGGCAGGGCAGGGGGTGCTAAGAATCCCCGGGTTACGGTAGGCCGCCAGAACAAACTGACCCTCGCAACGTACAATGGACGCACGATTCGGCTGGACGATCATCTGGCGCAGCTAGAGGAGGAGCTGAAACACATAAGATGGCACATTCTGGGGTTATGTGAAGTCCGAAGACAGGGAGAGGACACCATAACCTAAGAATCGGGCCATCTTATGTACTACAGAGAAGGAGATCAGCCATCCCAAGGCGGCGTCGGGTTTCTGGTCAACAAGGTTCTCAGTGACAACGTTGTAGAAATCTCCAGTGTGTCGACCAGGGTAGCGTACCTCATAATTAAGTTAACCAAGAGGTGCAGCCTCAAGGTTATCCAGGTCTACGCACCGACCTCGACACACTTGGATGACGAGGTGGAGAGCATGTATGAAGATATCTCCAGAGCTTTACACACCACCTCCAAGGTTCACTACAACGTTGTCATGGGAGACTTTAACGCCAAAGTGGGAGTACAAACTTGCGGCGAATCGTCTATAGGACCCCACGGATTTGGGAGTAGGAATCACAGGGGACAAATGCTCGTCAATTTCCTCGAGAGAGAGGGGCTTTTCTTGATGAACTCGTTCTTCAAGAAACAGCCCCAAAGGAAATGGACGTAGCAAAGCCCCGACTTTGTGACTAAAAACGAGATTGACTTTATCATTACGGACAAACGGTGCATATTCAGAGACGTCTCAGTGATCACTAGGTTTAATACTGGAAGTGATCACCGACTTGTACGAGGCACTCTGGATATCGACTTTAAAGCCGAGAGATTCCGATTGATGAAGTCTACGTTCCGTCCGAACCTACTCCAAACCGCTGTTGGGTCCGAAACATTCCAATTAAAATTGGAAAATCGATTCGCTACCTTGGAAACCACAGATGACGTAAACCAGAAACTCGAAGAAGTGGTGGAAATCCTCAGGGATGAAGGGACGAAGTTTTGCGAGAGCAAGCGTACGGGCAAAAAATCCAAACTCTCGGCAGAAACACTTCGGCTAATGGAAGAGAGACGAACAGACCCTTTGTCAGCTTTGTCAACTAACCTGGCGCGCAACAAATCCATAAAGAAGCTGGTACGACGCGACCTCCGATCCTCTAACACGCTCTTGATTAAAGAATCAATTGAGCAGAATCGGGGGTCGAAAGTGTTCGTCCAGCCTCTGGGTAGAAGCCACCTCACAAAGCTGACAACGTCAACCGGGAACGTCGTCGCATCCAAGCCGGAGAGTCTGTCGGAAGTTGAAGACTTCTACGGCAAGCTCTACGCATCGCATGCTTCAAGGCCCGAACCCGATACTAAGGATTCTAGAGCCACCTTAACCCACCACTTCACAGAAGATCTGCCCGAAATTAGCCGAGACGAAATCGTGATGGCCCTTAAACAACTCAAAAATGGAAAAGCCCCAGGAGAAGACGGAATCACAACGGAGCTTTTAAAAGCCGGAGAAGCTCCAAAAGTTCAACAGCTTCAGCAGCTATTTAATTCCGTTCTTTTTACTGGGAGAACTCCACAGGCATGGAACAGAAGCATGGTGGTTTTGTTTTTCAAAAAAGGAGACAAAACCCTTTTGAAAAACTATCGCCCAATTTCGCTTCTGAGCTATGTCTACAAGCTGTTTTCAAGGGTCATCACGAACCGTCTTGCGCGAAGACTCGACGAGTTTCAACCTCCGGAACAGGCCGGGTTTCGAAGCGGTTACGGCACCATAGACCACATCCACACGGTGCGGCAGATTGTACAGAAGACCGAAGAGTATAATCGGCCCCTGTGCTTAGCATTTGTGGACTATGAGAAGGCCTTTGACTCAATCGAAACCTGGTCTGTTCTCGAGTCCTTGCAGCGTTGCCAAGTCGACTGGCGATATATCGAAGTGATGAGATGTCTATATAATGCCGCAACGATGACTGTACAAGTACAGAACCAGCGAACTAAACATGTCCACCTGCGTCGAGGAGTGAGACAGGGGGACGTCATATCCCCGAAACTGTTCACTAAAGCCTTGGAGGATATGTTTAAGACGCTGGACTGGAAAGATCGTGGCATTAACATCAACGGCAGGTACATCTCTCACTTACGATTCGCAGATGACATCGTCATAATGGCAGAGACGCTGCAGGACCTACAAAGGATGTTGAATGGCCTAGCTGATTCTTCTCGTAGCATCGGTCTCCGGATGAATTTGGACAAAACCAAAGTCATGTACAACGAGCACGTTGTTCCGGAACCGATTGCCGTAGATGGAATCCCACTCGAAGTTGTCACTAAGTATGTTTACCTAGGGCAAACGCTCCAACTAGGCAAACATAACTTCGAGAAGGAAATCCATAGAAGAATTCAGCTGGGCTGGGCAGCATTCGGAAAACTCCGTCGAGTCTTCTCGTCGCCTATAACACAGTGTCTAAAGACAAAAGTCTTTAACCAGTGCGTCCTACCTGTGATGACATACGGAGCCGAGACGTGGACACTCACAGTCCGACTGGTCCACCAGTTTAAAGTCGCTCAGCAAGCTATGGAGAGAGCTATGCTCGGTATTTCTCTGCGGGATCGAATCCGGAACGAAGTAATTCGCCAGAGAACTAAAGTTATCGACATAGCTCAACGGATTAGCAAGCTGAAGTGGCAGTGGGCTGGTCATATCTGCCGCAGGACTGATAACCGTTGGGGCAGACTTGTCCTAGAGTGGAGACCGCGAATCGGCAAACGTAGCGTAGGACGTCCTGTGACCAGGTGGAGCGACGACATACGCAAAGCGGTGGGCAGTGACTGGAAGAGAAGAGCCGAAGATCGGGCTCAGTGGCGCATCTTGGGAGAGGCCTATGTCCAGCAGTGGACTGATACAGGCTGATGATGATGATGATGATGCCAAACCGTACTATTACGTGCACCCGCAACCCAGTGCATGTTTCAGTACTTCAGTCAATTTTTATCCAAAAAATTGTGAAATAATAATGATGATGAAAGAATAATGATCAGTCGCGCACCTTGGGAGAGGCCTACGTCCAGCAGTGGACGGATACTGGCTGATAATGATGATGATGATGATGATGATGAAAAGCACCAAATGTTGGTGGCAGTCTATCCATGGCTTGTGCCCTGAAGATGAATGAAGCTTGGTTAACGTCTTTAACATCGCTTGTCTTGTTGTATCGTAAGTCAGGATGAAATATCTTGCCAAAACATCCAAGTGATGGGTTTCGACAATATTTCGAATACTTTGCTGACTTCAGAGAAAGGCTTCCATGTTTTACAAAAGAACTTCTTCCCCTTTCCACAAAATCCTGATACAGTATCACAGCTTATAAATGCATAACATGAGAGTAGATATAAGTGCATAACATGAGAGTAGATATAAGTGCATGCCTACAGACAAAAACAAACACAGATACAATGAACGTCGAAATGAATGCAACAAGGTGTGTAGATAGATAGATAGATGATTACTTTATTGCATACCAATCAACACATTATAATCTAAGACAAGGAAAAACTAATTAGGTGTGACAATGGGCGGTCTTATCGCTCAGAGCGATCTCTACCAGACAACCTTTGGATGGACAGGAGCTAGTTTTGAAAATAAGCGGTCGGTGGCATACAATACCTTTGACAAAATAAGATAAGTCATAATATTATTTTACATAAACCTACATACAAATATAGTCAAAATACTAGATAATGATATCCATACAAGAACAAATACACTTACATATAACATTATAGATCTATATAAATATATATACATACATATTTATATATATATATATAAATATACACACACACATATACATACACAAATACACTAAGTAAATATAATAATACAATACATACATATACATATTACATTTAGAGTAAAGCTAGTCAATTTGCGATAGTGTTATATAATGCTTAAATACCATATTTTTAAATATTTGCGGCGTTCGGGCTTCTTTGATATTGACAGGGAGTGCATTCCATAGATGAATAGCTTTCATGGTAAATGATTTATAGTAGTGTTGCGACGTATGTGGGTGTTCTGGCATCCTCAATTTGAGGTTATGATGAGAACGCAATGGACGAGGGTTAGATGATTGTGAAAATTCAAAGCGTTCCTTCAAATAAGAGGGAGTGGCTGGAAGGAAAAGAATATTATAAAGCTGGGAAAGAATATGTGCGTTTCGTCGAAAACGGATAGGGAGCCATTTGAGCTTTGCTCGAAATTCTGACACGTGGTCAAACTTTCGCAGACCATAGATAAAGCGGATGCAGAAGTTCTGTAAACGCTCGATTTTATCAAGTTGCTCCTCGGTAAGGTCAAGGTAACAAACATCGGCGTAATCTAAAATGGGGAAGAGAAGGGATTGTGCCAAGGCAGTTTTGGTGGTGATAGGAAGGAAATTACGTAATCTACGAAGAGAAGAAGCCGACGCGAACAATTTCCTACTCATTTCCGCCAGCTGAGGTTCCCATGAGAAACAACTGTCCATTTGTATTCCCAAGTTTTTTACAGAATGGCTTATACTTATAGGAACTCCGTCAAAAATAACTTGGGGGAGTCGGAACCAATCGATCTTGGAGATCATCCGTGAACTCCCGATGATTATCACCTGAGTTTTCAACGGATTCACTCTAAGACCGTAAGATTGGCTCCAGTCCCGGATGCGTCTCAAGTCCGTATTTGTAATTTCGATTGCCTCATGGAGTTGGTCTAAGGGAGCTTGTGTGTATATCTGTAGGTCGTCTGCGTAGAGGTGGTAGGAAGAGGAAAGTTGTTTTGAGATTGAATTTATGAATATTGCGAAGAGGAGAGGTGATAGAACGCCGCCCTGTGGGACACCAGATGACAAATCGCACCATGAAGAATACGTATCTTCAATGTTTACGCGTTGTCGGCGTCCACACAGGTAACTACGAAACCAGTCAATTACTGTTGGAGATATATTAAGAGAGCATAACATGTGTAGGGACGCACAACGCCGACATATTCATAGTAGTTTAGAAAATGAGGACCCATCGAAAGTTTGGAAGTTCTTGAGGTCATTAGGAGTTGGTAAGTCGCGCAGTACTACTTTATCTAATATTTTAAATATTGATACACTCAATCAGCAGTTTTCATCTTCTGCCACATTTGATGGGCCAGTTAAAAATGCAACCTTACGTGATCTTGCTGGTATACCAACTCCTGGCAATTCATCTTTTGAGTTTCTACAATTCACCGATTGTGATGTTAGGAAGGGCGTAGAATCAATTTCATCTAACGCTGTGGGCTGCGATGCTAGTACAGTTAATTATTTAGTTAGTGAATCAGTTAAATATTCATTTAAATATTCAGTTAATTATTCAGTTAAATATTCAGTTTTATATTCAGTTAAATATTTAATTAAATATTAATTTAAATATTCAGTTAAATATTTAGTTAACTATTTAGTTAAATATTCATTTAAATATTCAGTTAAATATTCAGTTAAATATTCAGTTAAATATTCAGTTAAATATTCAGTTAAATATTCAGTGAAATATTCAGTTAAATATTCATTTAAATATTCAGTTAATTATTCAGTTAAATATTCAGTTAAATATTCAGTTATTTATTTAGTTAAATATTCAGTTAAATATTCAGTTAAATATTGAGTTCAATATTCAGTTAAATATTCAGTTTTATATTCAGTTATATATTCAGTGAACTATTTAGTTAAATATTCAGTTAAACATTCAGTTAAATATTGAGTTCAATATTCAGTTAAATATTCAGTTAAATATTCAGTTAACTATTTAGTGAATTATGTAAAAACATTATTCAAGGTCATATTTTTTAGTCTTCAAAAGTGTATGCAATAGCAACCTCCATTGTGTATAATCTTCTTAGGACTCTTCTTATAAAACCATTACATTTTCCTATGTTTGAGGTATTTATCTCCATATCTCTGGAGACACTAATCAGATCTCGATGAAATAACAATTTGACCACCTTGGAAACGTACCCTACCTATTAAAAAAATAATGATTTGAATGCACCATTGACGGAATAATCGCGTAACATACACACAAAAAAAATACACAGACGAATTGAGAACCTCCTGTGAAGACGGTTAAAAATGTCTTTATTATAGGTAAAGACTAGAAGCAAAAAATAACCTTAATAAAATTACAAAATCATTTACCGCGTAAATTGTGATAGCTGTCGTTTTTGATCGATTGTCAAATTACGAAGGTACTTTTGTAAACCCGCAATACATTTTTTCTCACAGCTTTGGATCAAAAATGAAACGTATTTCCAAGAGATACAAATCCAATTAATTCACAGCAATATTTATGTCACGCCTAACAAATCATCAACTTGAAATTACAATGAACATGTTCGCTTGATGTAAGACTTTCCATTTCATTTGTCTAACATTTTTTTAATACCAACTTGTTTCGTGGCTCACCAGTCGTACTGGAAAAAAATGAGCGTTATTATTTATTTGCTAAGGTTGGCAATACAATCGCTGTCTATGAAGTCTGCAACAAAAAAGTTTCTAAGCATGACATTAAGGACTGTCAAAAATTGTACGATCCGTTTAACAAGTGTAGTTACGAAACGCATATTAAATTGCGCGGTCTTCAATGAAGTGATTTTAATTTGTGTTAAGTATCTATTGTTTAAAGACTTTTTAGCTTTCTATCCTGTAATATTAACTTTGTACATGCTTTAGGAGCCTGCTGAGTGAGATTTCACTTCCATAGATAGACAATTGCAAATTAATTTCTCTTGTCCTAGAGCTGCGAACTTAAGTATAATGTGATGAAGCAATTCTAACCTTGTCGGTTACATCGACAGTTTTTTGTTCGTGTTTTTTATTTTGGCGGGAACGTGAAAATGTGTATGATCTCTCATTGTATCTTTTTCCTAAGACTTGCTTTCTTCCACTAGTTAGTGTGTAATAGTAAAGTCCACATCTTCACTAAGGGTATGACTTGAACTAGACTATGGCCTGATGGCTTTAACTTGACTTTAATGGGACATTGACTTAACTTTAGACTTTACGACTTGAATATAGGTATACAAACTTGAACTATTCTAATACCTTGCTAAATACACTAATCGTGTAGAGCCATACATAAAATAAAAAAATGTCTATACATTATATAAGTAACGGTGCCCGGTGGATGGAAGTAAGACGCTTGCCGTTGCATGTGATGATGAATGCCTTTTACACCGCCACGTTAGTTGCGCGGTCTGTGTGTAATTTCTGGAATACCAGAGCATTGCGTAGCGCGTTTTTTACTGCAGCCGTTATTCTAAAACAATTTTCTAAACATGCTAGGATCCTACACACGCGCACAGAAACACATACTTTAATAAAGTTATGTATTACTAATGTAATTGGTACTTACTTACCACGAATACTGACTGTTAATGATGATAATGTCCACTGCTGCACATAGGCCTCTCTTATGGCACGCCACAGAGCTCGATCTCGAATTCCTTGTTTCCAACCGCTGCCAGCCAGCTTGCGTAAGTATAGAATATCATCGCTCCACCTAGCTGGAGGAGCTCCTACGTTTCGTTTACCGAGCCGTGGTCGCCGTATCTCCACTCTAGAATACGTCTACTCCAACAGCTATCGGTTGATACGACAGATATGACCAGCCCACTGCCACTTCAGTTTGCTAATCCTTTGAGGTATGTCGATAACTTTGGTTCCCTGTCGGATGACTTCATTTGGAAGTACTAGACTTACTCGTATTAGGTGTTTATTCCTTAAATTTCAAATAAGCGACAAAACGTTGCTACCTGTTTGACGTTAAACAACTCGACCGATTTATCTGAAAGTATGCACAGAGTTAGAAAGTAATATCTAATGGTTAGAAAATGCACATGGTACCTATTAAATAAAGAGTTTGATGCTTGTTAACGCAGTTGAAGATGCGAGCTGCAAATTTTGTCTAATAAGGTCCTAAGTTGTCAATGTTTGTATGTTTGAATATTCTTGTTTAACCTCAATTACGCGAAAACGGCTGAACGGATTTGGATGAAATTTGACATGGTGCCTACTGATAGTGTTACCTAGTGTAGTAAACTACCTCGTTTAACGCAAAGGATAATATTTAACGCAGCCAAAGCTACAAGACTCAGCTAGTATTAAATAAGCTTGATGCAAAGGTAAACAAATTCAAACAAAAAAACCTACGATACTAACAAAAGGTTGAGTAAAACAAATAACTTTAAAAAATGCATTCGATTTCGGAACGCAACGTTGCGTCGGTGTATCATCAATTTTGAATTTCGATAGCGGCACTCGATTTGAAATGGATTCGAATACCGAAATGTATGGGCGTGAACTCGATGAATTGTGAACTACTCGATTGTGTGCTATGCCAATGTTAGTCTGTATTTTATGGTACAAAACAAAATATAGAATACATATTATGAAGAAAGTCGGGTAAAGAGACCGGAAGAGACGATTCCCATGTAAAAGTATAATGCACAAATAATATGAGTAAATGGAGCAACATTTGCACTGAGATCACATCTATGGGTCTTATAGTTTTTGCATATGAAAAATTTGTTTTACCTATATAATTTGATTCAATGATATGGCTAATACGTTTCCTACGCTGGCTGGTTCCAGATTGGAACTCGGCGAACTGATTGGCGACATGTTCGAACTAGGCTTAAGCCTACTACTACTAGTGGTTCAAGAATCAAGAATCAATAATCAATTATTTAGTAGCATTTAGCAAGCATTTATTTAGTATATAGGCAGTATTAATATACGCACATATTCACGTCAAAATCATAATCAATTATCAAGTAAACATAGCAATAGCAGAATTTATCGCTTTGAATTAAAAAAAAACAAAGTAATGAATCATTCAGCTGTCATCCAATCGATGGCGTCAGACTATTAAAAAATTATTAAAGTAGGGTTGCCAACCATACACGTAACTGTGTGTTTCAGTATCCATTTAGGTTATCCAGGTTATCCCTTTAGTACCACCCAGGGATCACATGTTGAGTAGATTAAGGAAAATGAAGGCAACAGTGACCTTCCCATGGATGACAATGACCCCAAAAAGGTAACTATTGTTTCTTTTTTTTAATTATAATTTAGTCGTTTTGTCCCGTTAGAAAAGCAGAAATGATTTGATCATCTTTTTTGACAGGGGCGTCGGTATATCAAAGGTCACCAACAGAGTATTGTCCCAAATTAGCATAATTTTTGTTTGTGATCCGAAACACGATATTTTAAGACGCGTGGGCGATTCCTTTTAAATATTTTGTCATGTGTTTGTTTTGATAAACGAAATTGATTGTGTTGGGAATGTTGAATTGATTTGTTATTTTTGGTACTTTACAACTTAGGTGGAGTAGGTGTTTTCTTACTTGATAAAATTCAGATAGTTTATTTTCAATACCAAGTTTGAGGTATTTATCTCCATATCTCTGTAGTTATTAATTAGATGAAATGTACAACAGGACCAACCGGGAAGTATACCATATCTCAAACAGAAAAAAATCCAAGTCGATGGTGTGAACCAGTCGGTACAAATACTACTGCGCTATCTGATCACCGCCTAGATCGCGCACGCAGGACGCCGCGGTGTGGTCGTACCTTAATAAATGACGACGAGTTATGAGTTTTTGAAGTAGGTTTAAAATGGTTTGATCTTAATTGCCGCACCACTTTTATTATTTTTGCACTGATTTATAATCAAGCTAAAGCTACCATATTACATTACTAACTTTTGTCAATCTTTTTTTATTTATTATATCTGAGAGGTTAGTGTTTGATCACTATCTCGCCTGGTGGTAAGCGATAAATGAATGAATGAATGAATAATACTTTATTGCACACCAAGAACAAAAAACAAACAAAAGTAACAGAAGAACATTAGATATCGGTAGTACAATGGGCGGTCTTATCGCTTAGAGCGATCTCTACCAGACAACCTTTGGATGGGGAGGATTTCCAAATTATAATATTGCGGGGGTGTGCAGCTATAAGTTAACATATGTGAATACTAATACAATGAATATGCTTAAAATTAATACTTACACATATACACAAACATAATACATATCATAGATACATATACCTTAATAAATAAGTTCATAAAATCAACTATGGGAAAAATAGTGTTTAAATACCATATTTTTAAAAGCTTGTGGAGATTGGGCTTGTCTTATTGTTGCAGGAAGTTCGTTCCATAGGCGGACAGCTAGCGTGGAATAAGATTTGTTGTAGTAAAGTGACGTGGGGTGATGTTGAGGTGTCTTTAATTGAAGCGTTTACTGGGATCGAAGGGGGTGGGATTTAGTAAGGTGGAGGAATTCGAAGCGCTCTTTTAAGTAAAGTGGAGTCGTAGGAAGGAATAGGATATTGTAAAGGAAAGAAAGGATATGCATGTTCCTGCAAAGGCGGATAGGTAACCAATTGAGCCTTTTTCGGTATTCGGAGACATGATCATATTTCCGAAGACCGAAAATGAATCGGATACAGACATTTTGCAGTCTTTCTATCTTATCAAGTTGCTCTTCGGTCAAATCTGGATAGCAAGCATCTGCGTAATCAAGTATAGGCAAAAGAAGAGATTCGAAGATGGTGAACAGTGAACACGATAAGCAGGCCTAGAATGGTTTCTCACGGGCTGTGTGCTGCTGGAGCACCATAAGGTTATGGTGGTAGGTTTTCTGCTTGATGATACTAAGCTTCTTTTTTTATGATATAGGTAGCAAACAAGCAGACGGCTCACCTGATGGAGAGTGGTCACCGCCGCGTGGTCGCCTATGAACACTTGCAACACTAGAGGCACAGTTTTACAATCATACAGTTGAGAATCGCCTTTGATGTTGGACGACACCGCCACCCGCGTGGTTAGTACTTACGCTATCAGCCGCAAATGTGCAAAGGTTGTCAAAAAAAATCTACGAGCTAAAAATTCAAAAATTGTTATTAATTTTATATATGATTCTAAAACTGTGACTCTGGTTCACACAAGATCATAGCGACGTGATGCGTATGTACTTACAAACCTTAGTTTATATAGACGATCATTGGCTTCATACTAAATATTAATGATTCCGATAGTATTTTTTTTCAAAAAGCTTATTGATGTCCTTCTTTAACCTCAACTCAATTTTACTTAATACCTAGGTATGGGTAATTATTAATTTATAAAAAATAAATATTATATATTACATCGTACTAATTTAATAAATGAAATCGTCCTTGTTGTATTGTTGTCGGAACATACATACACAGAAAAAGTGTCTACCAATAAAACTCGTAACTAAAACTCACTCGTGCATTAACACGTTCACGGCGTCCCTCGTGCGATCCCACAAACTAAGCGAGATAGTGGGACGCGGTCCGCGTCGCCCGCCTCCCCGCGAGTACCCCGCCGTTGCTCTGCGCAAGTACATTCGATTCCAAACTGTATGATTGTAAAACTGTGCTAGAGGTGTCACTCGTGCATTGCAGACCTGGGCCTCTAGACAAAATCCAATTTCCTGTTTCCATTCACGCTAACGCAAGTTCAAAATGTATGAAAGGACGTTTATGTTTCCGCAACAAAAATGTGTTACCATACATTTTAAACTTGCGTTAGCGTGAATGGAAACAGGAAATTGGATTTTGTCTGTCACGATTCTTTTTCTATTTAGGGTTCCGTACCCAAACGGGACCCTATTACTAAGACTCCGCTGTCCGTCTGTCTGTCTGTCTGTCTGTCTGTCGGTCTGTCTGTCTGTCCGTCTGTCGCCAGGCTATAGCTCATTAACCGTAATAGTTCGACAGTTGAAATTTTCACAGATGGTGTATTTCTGTTGCCGCTAGAACAACAAATACTAAAAACAAAATAAAGTTAAAAATTAAAGGGGGTCCCCATACAAAAAACGTGTTTTTAAACGCCATCTATCTAATTAGTTTCGGCAAAATGACATAGATGGCGCTAGTAAACGAGCACCGTCTTTCTAGATCGCGACCAAACCAAATATTCTTGGTAATATCAATTAATCAAATATATGAAGTTGAAACTCTGTTATGTTTCGTATTGTACGGAACCCTCCCTAAGTGTGCGATAAGAGACGCGATGCTGACTCGCACTTGGCCAGTTTTATTAATGCTCCTGCACATTCTAGGTCTAGCGTACTACCATCCTCGACCACATCATCACCTACCCACAGGTGAGATAGTAGTCAAACACTAGCCTAATACTATTAACAAGACATTTACTAAAAAAACAATAATCCCGACTGTGGCTGATATAACCTTAATACATTATCAGTAAATATATATTTTTTTCCCTTTCACGTATGATCACAGTATTTTTTAGACAAAATAAATATACTTTTTAATCAATTTTTCAAGTCCTTTAGTGTTATACCACTACTACCAAAGTGCCCGCGCGAGAGTAATTGAAGAAAAAAAAATTTTTTGAACCCCACACACAGACCCGCTACATATTATTAAACTTGATCGCGTACACCGGCCTCCATGAGCTATAAGATAAAATGAACAACGTAATTTGGTCGTATTATATATGACACCGGGTGAAAGCCAATAGGCGCCGCTAGAGCTGGGGGCAGAGCCGGTGGCAAACAAATAAGTGCCATACGCGAGAAGGATAAAATAATGTTGTCCGTCTCGCTCACTCAAATTTGTGATTGTATAGTTTTATCCTTCTCATATTATTATTGTTATTTTAATGTCGATCTTTTTAATTATACATCTACGTTGACCCGTGTCGTTGACACTCGCGCTGACATGTGGTGTCTAGAGTGCCATAAAGGAACAAACTAACAAACATACATAGACTGATAAACCCATCTCGTCCCGCAGTCGCGTACAAAGAACTTTCAATTAATATTCCCAGCACCTAATCCTCAGAACTAGCCACCAGATACTGACCTTGGTCTCACGAAGCGGAAGATATTTACGATCCAACTCCCTCATTGTCAAAACTAGTCATTCAGAAAAGAGTGCGCATTATGTTAAAGTGATTTAGTACTGAAGGCCGAACTTTCCCGAATAACGAATTATTTTTACGCCGAATTTGCCCGAAAACTTCGGACGGATTCATGCGATGTTTCATGGCCACCGATAGATCAAGTTCAGAGAATGTTGTTCTGTATAATAGCTATTTACTGCGGCTTCCACATTAAAAGTAGGTACGTGTAATTTAAATAAAAATTTAAAAAACCCATTTAAATTTCATCAAGATCTGACGTGTATCTCCAAGGATATGTACAAAGATAAACACCTCAAATTTGGTACTGAAATTGACTAACGTGGCATTTGAAGCCGTTTCTTTTAGTTTTTTCAACGATCCAATGCAATGCAACATATGTTTTTAAGTTTTCAACTTTTACAAAAACATATATGTATGACTGGCCTATAGCATATATTACCTAACTATAGTGAAAATATGGTAAAATATATACTACTAGAAAATGTTTTTGAGAAGCCTACAAGTAATGCGCTAAACAACATAACACCCACATACATAATTTTGTTGTCTGTATTTATGTTTAACGGCCAACATGTCGTATTCCAAAGTTCTCAAAATTAATTTAAGTAAATAGTTATGTGGGCCAGTAAACGTGCTACAGTTATAATTCTCAAAATGTATATTTTATGATTAGTCGAATTTTATTGCCAGTGAACCAAATCCGGTACTGTATTTAATTAAAAATATATAATACTGGATCTGTGAGCTGTAGACCTCTCAAGTCTGTCTTTGCATAGCATAAAACTGAATAAAGGTCGTAGCCGACTTAGTCTGTCTACAGTGGACGTCATAAGTGTAAACCTTATTAATTACAGTATATATATATATATATATTAAATATCTTAAAGGCTAGCATTTGACCACTATCTCACCTGTTGGTAAGTGATGATGCTGTCGAAGATGGTAAGCACGCCTGGCCTAGAATGGGAACTGGCTCTCATGGTTCGCTGCCGGAACACATTAGATGTTTTGGCGACAGATTTTCTAACTTGAGGGTGGTAGCTGGCCAGGCGGACACTAGATAATGTCCTACCACCATGCGGGGGTTGTTGGTTTCTTAACGATGTTTTCCTTCACCGGAGGGCGACTGTAAGAAGCGCACTTAATTTTTTCGATAGAAAATCCATTGGTGCACGGCGGGTTTGAACTCGGTTCCACGGCATCAAAGCCGACCATTCTCCCGATTACACCACCGAGCCCTAAAAAATGTTTTTTTTAAAAATTATTACCTATTTATTTTTTATGTTTTAATGAATATTTTTTTACCGGTGGGACCGGTGTTGTATAAGTCGGCTACGACCTTAACACACCCCCGACCCTTTGAAGTTTATCGGATGAAAAAGTTGTTCATACATAAAAGTTGCGTGTTAATAAAGGTAACAAAAAGTATTGCGACATTTTTTTAAATGGCTGATATATGGTTTTTACATTTATGGTTCCAATATCTACGCCATTTTGAAAAATTGTTATTTATTTCATTATGCGGAACCCCACATAATAAGTGTAAGTATAGGTTTTCAGCAAGTGTTAAAGTAGGTAGGTATTAAAATTGTTCATGTTTTAGTATATTCAAGTCATAGTAGAGTCAATTTCAGATCAAGTCCAAGTCATAGTGCATTCCAAGTCATACCCTCAGAAAAGTGGAATTTTGTTGTGAACACAAAATTAAATGTTTCTCAATGTTGTGCTGTTTCTTTACACTTACTAACATTCACCACATTTATTAGACGTTAACTCGCGGATGAACACAATGTCACCAAAACATCTAATGTGTTCCGGCAGCTATCCTTGAGAGCCAGTTCCTATTCTAGGCCTAGCGTGCTTACCATCTTCGACAGCATCATTACTTACCAACAAGTTAGATAGTGGTCAAACGCAACGCCTATAAGATATAAACAATTAAAAAAAAGTTTTAGGAAGAATTACAAAGAGAGTACACACACTTTTTCATGTTCCCGCCAAAATTTGCTACTATGGATTGGATAGTCAAGCGTATGACCACTATCTGATCTCACCTTATATTGTGTAACGAAGAGAATATAACCACTACGTTAAGAAGAGTCGGGACTCCCATAGAGCAAACTGACCAAATAGCGAAATGTCAAAACACAGGGCTTTTATAGTAGCCAAAATACCAGCGAAAAAATCTTCTGCTAATTGACCAACATAACAAAAAAAAACCTAGTGATGTACCGTGTCGGCAAAAATCATCGATAACGATCGAAATACCGTTGCTTGGTCAATACTTTAGAAGGTTATATTTTGTACTTAACTAATTTTGTTTTAGTGATTAGATTGTGAAAGTTATATTTTTCCTATTTTGGTTTAACAACTCCACCACTAAGACAAAACCAGTTTGAGAAAATGATAGGCAGTAAAACAAAATATTAAATTTTATCAAGTTTTTTATTTTTGGAGTATGATGCTCTGTAGGGTTCGCTCATTCGGCATCGGCATCAGCAGCTTAAGATAACGATATACCTGTAATGTAATATTGACTTATTAGTTTATCGCTTAACACTAATTTCTGGGGCATGCTGTATACAGGGCCGGATTTAGGGGAGGGCAACCGGGGCAGCAGCCCCGGGGCCTACACACACCCTACAATAAAAAAAATTCAAACATCTAAATCATCAACGATATTTCGTTTAAAAAAACCGGCCAAGTCGAGTTGGACTCGCTCATCGAGGCTTCTGAAGCGTACCAATTAAGCTAGACCTCTAAATTGTATGAGCGCTCATATAACTCAGAGACCTATCTCAATTGGCGAATCTATGTATGTGGAGCACCCTTTAACTGACTTTTTTTTATGTTTCCTTTATTTGTGCTATAAGACCTTGCTTCTTGCCAAAATTTGTGATTCTAGGGTCAACGGGAAGTACCCTATAGGTTTTGGGTCGAAAACCTATAGGGTACTTCCCGTTGACCTAGAATTGTACATTTTAGTTAAAAGCAAGGTCTTACAGCACAAGTAAAGGAAAATTTCTGAAGATTAAAAGAAGTTGAAAATTCAGGTAAATTTTGGTATTTACAAGTTTTGGGAAAATCTAAATTTGCCCATATCTTTTTATCTTGTTGCCTCAGGACCTTGATTTTTATACACCTAATAGGGACTATAGACCTCAATATCTTCAGTATCTTCAAACAAAAGGGTGTACTAATACTTAAGCTGTGCATGCCATACCTAGCCTGATGTATAGTCTACCAGCAAAGTCTTCCTTTCCTCAGTATATAACTGGGATCACGAGTTATCATATTATCACATGTTAAACTTTTACGTAAACTTAGCCAGATTCAACCATAAATCAGCTATTCAGCGTCATTGACCTAATGAAAACAGAATAATAAGTGCTGTCTGTGCAGAAGCAAAATTGTTATGAGTGGACGCCTGAAAGGGTCTAGGTATAGTGCCAGTTGCGGTAGCTTGAAGTTCGTCTTGATGTATTCATCACCAGAAGGACGAAATCATTGCCCGATGATGAGTATGAGCTTGCGGACATAGTTGGTTAAAATTACTCAATATCACTTTGATGGTTTATCCGTATTAAAATATCGTCATGACATCTCGCAAAATTACACTTCTATTCCGATCACTGATCATATCATAACTACATAATAATATACACTATCGATATCGACAAGCACCGCAATGCGCCCCGCACTATTTTTCACAAAGAGTTTATAAAGATTGTTAATTGATGAAATATTGAGATATTTGGACTAAAGAAGCAGTAATCGGCTATTATTTTAAGATATTCTACTAACTGAGCTTCATAAAGTGGAAATCTTACCATAAAATAACGTTTAGTAGAGTAAGTCTTTGCAGTCCGCATATTTCACTATTTATGTTTTATTATCACTTACAAGCAAGGTGATAATAATCAAAAACCTTAAATTCATGCTAAATGCATGCTTTCTATAGTCCACACTAGGTTATTTATTGTAAAACACAAAATAAAACAATAAAATAATTATTTTGAAAAAGCCGATTAACACGCTACCACAAGCTAAGTAGAAATACATGCTAGCCACAGACTAAGTAGAGATGTAACTTCTTTTTCTTCACATCATGCTACTTGATGGCATTTATTATGACAACCAAACGAAAGAGATAGTAAGAAATAGTGAGTGAGACGAATATAGACTTCCATCGGACGCGCTCCCCTTTTCATATCATTCCCTTTCATCTATTTTTTGTACTGCAGCTTCAGTAGACTGATTGTACAGTAACGATATGTACCGAGACATAGCACAATTTGCTTTATACTTCGAGAACCTTATATAGTACCTGTAAGGAAACACAAATAAATAATAAATAAATAATAAATAATAAAATAAATAATAAAATAATAAATGTGTAAATAGTACTCCCTGGCAGTCTTTGAGTATTCAGCCACAATACTCAAAGTTGGCAGTGCAAGACTTGGCATAATACAACTGCTTTTTAAAGCCGTTATTCAGTAAAACAAGAAAGGAACACTTCTCTCTCTCACGCCCTCGTTATTCAAAATATCTATAATTTACAATAGCCAGATCATAATGTTATTTCTGTTGAAGACAAACAATAAATAATGTCATTAATGTAACGAGTAGAAACTGAAATTGCAACACGAGTGTGGGTGGGACACGGCTAAGTGATTTGAGCAATAATTGGCCGTTCCCTGCAGAGAACGTTGGTGAAAGAATAGCTTGATGGAGATATAGAGATTGTGGAAATGATTTCATTTGATAGCTATGATATTTATACAATATTTAAAAAATAAACCGGCTAAGTTTGAGTTAGACTCGCGCACCAAGGGTTCCGTTCAAACTTTGTAGAGGTAGGACTTCTGCTAGTCCGCCTACCACCACTTTGTCAATTATGGGACGGTACCACCACTTTGCCAATTAATTTTCAGCCGTGAAATAGGAATGTTTTTCTGTTGAAATGGCAAGGTGTCCAGTGAAGTTACAGTACCATAGTAGTTTCATCGAGGTATGATAAGTATCTCCAGAGATATGTAGACAACCTCCTCAAACTTGGTACTAAAAATTATAGCGCGGCATTTGAAGTCGGTTCTTTTAGTTTTTAAACGATCTTATTTTACTTTAGAAAAGTGACTAGCCAGTTGGAAACTAGATAGTGTCCTTCACCATTCGATCACACTTTGAAAGTCTGTAAGTATTAGAAGATTTTTGAAGTTATATTTCTGATTGCGCGTCAGGGAAAAAATGATGAATGTGAATCCTAACGCACATTTAAAAAATTAAAATATAAGTTTAGAGGACAAGTAAAACACTCGCATAATGGTAATTCATTATACATTTATTTGCTACAAAATGTTGGTACAAAAGCTGTTTACAAGTTTACAAGTTCCATGAACATTTTGCCGCATCGCGACATGCAAATTGGGCACTTATTTATACAAATTACATTATAATTTTATTACATGATTTACTCTATAACTATAGTACTAATTGATTACAATTCGTTACAAATTCAAACATGTGCAATTATCTATTAATTTATTAAAAAGGTAATTTAAAAATTATAATTATAATGTCAATAAATATTTTATAAATTAGAAAAATAATATTGAACGTCAATCAATGAAGGTAAGCAATGAAGTCTGCCTAAAACAGACAGTGTAGCTAAACTCTTTATTATCAGAATTGAGTTTCACATGCTGAACTTCCCTGGATGAAGTCAATGAACAATGTCACATCCAGTTAATCTATGTTCTTGTCACAATATCACAATGTGATACCCATTCGAAATACATTAAATACGTTGTGATTATGGTTTGTATGTCTGTAAGTGGTCGTTATAATGAACATAACTATAACGATATTTCGAGACAACATCTTTGTTGAAGTTACTTAGATGTTTGTATTTTGTGTGTGAAATAATCGTACGAATAAATGTGAAATCAGTAATAATAAATTGTTTATGAAAATTATCGTGAGAATAACACATATAATTATTTAAAACGGCTTTACACTCACGGGTTAAGATGTCGAAATTACTCCGACACGTTTCGGACATTTTGGATGTCCTTTTTCACAGGAGTCAGGCCTACCGCGCGTCCCTCGCGCGACGGGATTCGGCACGTAACTGATACGTGCCGTACGTACGTAAATGTCCGAAACGTGTCGGAGTAATTTCGACATCTTAACCCGTGAGTGTAAAGCCGTTTTGAATAATAATAATAAATTATTCATATTTTTTTTTTCTAAAAAAAAAGTTAGCTGCTTCCCACACATTTTCTGACTCAACAAACAGCGTTGCACCATAACTAGACTTTGCACATTGCTGTGAATACAAATCAATTTACGCCATGTTTATTTCTATCTCGTTCACATAGTGAAAATGTTAATCGAAGCTTGCACGATGTCACATAATTAAGTGAATAAATAAAAAAATTAAACTTTCGCGATTTGGATACATAATAATACTTAACGCGATAAGTTTCATACTACAATAAAACTTTGATAGAGTTATCAAATATAATAATTGCATTTTTCTGATGATCCATGTTATGCATCAGATCATCGGCTATTTTCACAGCGCGTAACAATGTGCAAGAGATTATAGAGAGAAGAAACTTTGAGTGCTTATTTCGTGCAATTTTTTTTATCGAATTTAATGGTATACCAGCTGAGGAGTAAAGCGGCTCGCATTCTTAACTCATGTAAAAATTAATAGAGGCTTCAGCGCCACACCGGTGCTAAGTCGTTCGACTGGTCTTGAGAAATGTAACCCGTGTCAGTGATGAAGCTTGAGTGGTTTTTCGTTTCATTTGTCGCACATATATTTGGGTTTACGGGTAGACTAGTGCTTGGGTAGTAGAATAAAGTTTGTTTACAATTTTGGTATGTTAAAAAGTTAATAGTGGTATTGTCAGAATTTCAACGGACTTCCAAAACGGAGGAGGTTCTCAATTCGCCTGTATGTTTTTTTTGTGTGTATGTTACTCAATTATTCCGCCAATTGTGAACCGATTTGAATTATTCTTTTTTTTACAGGTAGAGTTTATCTCCAAGATGATCCCATTTAAATTTTATGAAATCTGATAAGTATCTTCAGAGATATAACGATAAATATAAATAAAGATATATATATATATATATATATTTTATATTATATATATATATATATATAATATAATATATATAAATATAACGATAACTTACTACTGAAACTGACTCGCGCGGCGTAGAAGTCGGGTGTTTTTTAAACTATCTTAATTTTAAAAATGTTAATGGAGTGGAGTCATAATAAATAATGCTTTCATGATTGGTGGTAATACTTTATGATGCCAACTTTTTACAATGCTTTTCTTATTTAAAAAAAACCATTGAATAGTCCTAGTTTTCATAATATAATTGCCAATCTTGAAAGTGAGATTGCAAAACATTAATTAACTTATATTTTATTATGTATACAAGTATGATAGGTACCTACACTTTCACATTTATTATAGATCGTCTTCACAATCGCGTAGGTACATGGATAGATATACCTTAAGGACGTTGCCCAGCCTTTTTTACTGTGCGACAGAAGTCTCGGCAAGCTTAGCTACAGGCATAACGAGAGAGAGAAAGAAAGAGAGAGAGAGAGAGAGAGAGAGAGAGAGAGAACTCTTTCTCTAAGAGAGAGATTTTGTAGCATGTTCATGTACTGTTTATAACTCTGCAGCTGGTCGATAAGTCGTACGACCCGTCCGCCCATTAGTCGTCCGTTCAATTAGCCACAGACGGCACTAAATTCGTCCGAGTGAAAAATAAAATTGCCGAACTGACGCTTATTTCAATCGTTAATATTATTTTTCTTTAATATTAATGTTTATTGGTGCAAGCTTGGTTACGGAAGATTGCTGTAATTTGTATCCTCTTCTGAATTGAGGTTATTACATTTAACACCAGATGAGAAAGTGGTTAAAACGCTAGCCTATAAGATATAAAATACATACATAGGTACTAGATAATAAGCGAAAACTTAGTACCGTTTTTAGAAAATTGCGCGAACAGATAAACGTGAAATTTGAAGGAAAAATGCATAAAGCTATTTTGTTTATATAAAATGCATTAGATATACTTAAAAAAAAACTATTGTCCAACTTCGACCACTAGTTTTTGCTTTTAAATATTCAAGTGTCAATTATTCAAAGTGCCTGTGGTTAATTAAGAAAATGTCTTATACACTATTTCTATCACATTCAATTTTAAACTGGTATATTTTAATAGAAAAGTAATTATTTGATTTAAATTTGTACCATTTGATTATATTATCTCCTCAAAGACATACGATATAAATATTTTCATAAATTAAAATACAAATGACGATACAGAACAAATAGATTGGTCTTCAAGGAATGCATCTGTGTCGTGTATCGGCATTTAATTATTGTTTACTAATTTCACAATTAGTTTCTAAGTATTGCACAGAAAATAAAAATGCAGAGAGCTTTGATTATTCATACATGTAGGGATTTGTTATAGTAGTAATTAGTTTCTCAGAGCTGTTTAAATACTACTGATACACCAACACAGCCCACAATCACGGTAATAAATCAATAGATAGATTATTGATAGATAAACACTTTATTGATCACCGGTTACATACAGAAATATTTAGAAACTAAATCAAGTTATTTTTATTGGCAGTTTCAATGGGCGGTTTTATCGCTTAGAGCGATCTCTTCCAGACAACCATACACGGAAAGGATTTTACATTATTGAAGACGGTGGTATCTTCTATTTTACAATTAAGTAAAGTAACTTTTGAAATACAATTTCAATATTTTGAATTTGTCTAAATTATATATAAATGTATTACATATAAATATATACATACACATTACCTACATAGAAACTCATCTATCATCTTAAAGAACTTTTTTTATACAAGTAGAGTATTTTTCGATTATTTTTTATCAAATTATCATTATTTAATTATAATATCCATAATAAATATAAATTACGATATTATTCAATCAGACATATTAATAACAATCAGATTAAACAATCAAGTCATGATTACTAAATAAACACAAATAAACCGTTCGTGTTCCTCAGGACTATAATTATATAAACATAGTAAATCCAAGTTCAAAATCCCTTGGAGCAAAGTAACATTAGTTTTTCAAATGTTGGTATTTCAAACGTCTCAAAATTTTACATCAACGCGTAGAGATGTAGGCAACAAGATCAAAGATAAAGCAACGATTTACAAATTCTATATAGTTCTTCTAATACAAAAACGTAAAACTATGCTTGTCCTAACTGTATACGCTATAACTACCCACGGTTTCAACTTAGAACAAAACTTTTATATTTACTACTAGAGAAACCGTTAACACTCTGCTCCTATACTATGTTTTTAGTGGAGACGACACTGTGATCTTAAAGATAACCTATAAAGTAAAATCTCGGGTAAAAGTAACTTCGTATAGGCTGAGTGGCTGGTTAGCTCTGTTGACAGGTTTTGTTGGCTGCTTTAAGGCCTATAACTTACAATAACATCATAAATAAAATAATCTCTTACTCCTAACGTACGTACTACCACAATAAATAATAGTACAAATATACCTCCTACATATTATTTAAGTACATAGAAAATAACATATTTTTTCTTTACTTTAGTAAATTATATTAAATTCTTAGGGCATATGATAGATTCAGTTTAGTAATAGTAAGTATAAAGTAAGTAAGTAGGTATCAATACTAATCGGGGCAATTACAGTTTTTGTTCGACAGACCTGCAATATGGTGCCATATAAATTTATCAAGAATTAATAAAAGAAATCACTTCAATAATTTTATACCATTTTAAAAGTAAGTGCTCAGTAGTCAGTACATATATGCCTGAGATACGAGTATATTGTTTATCCATATTAAACCAATTATCATACAAAAATAGGACATCATGCTCCTTGTGGCAATTTCAACTCAATTCGTCGATTAAAAAAGCACCTCCCCAAGTAATTACCCACGAATCATTAAAATCAGAGCATAAAGAGTCGTCTCTTGCCGTTTTAAACCAACGGTTACAACATTTGAAATTAGAATTTACATCAAGTAGCGTTAATAAAATAAACAAATGATTGCTCGCACGGAATTTAAAGCAGAAACAAAACATTCTTTCAGAACCGTTCACTCTTTCGTTCGGTCATTTGCATTCGGGAACTATTTATATTGTAATCGACAGGTAAAATAATGTAAACTTAGTAATATATTGACTTTTGAGAGGTTAAAGATTGAATGCAATTTGAATAGGAAAAGTAAACGAACTATTTATTGGAAGACAGCTTTTGGATGAAGCCACAATATAATATATCTTCTAACTATTTGCCAATCACCAAACTAGACCTAATATTGACGATCGGTTCACCTAGTTTTAGGCGATTGTCACACTGCGCCGCATCACGCAGCGTAGCGCGGGAGTGCGTGGCACAGATATCATATATACAATACAACACATATTGTCAGTGTGGAAATTAAACTCAGGCCCTGGAGGGAAACTACTTTAAATCCTTAAGCTAGCTCATTTTACTTAAAGGAGACATTCCTTTCATTTTTGAAAAGAAACAAATCTGCATTAAAAGATTTTTTTAAACTCGTTTGCTTCGCCCGGGACACGAACCAACTAAAATTAAAAAAAATAAACACTCTTCATTTTAATATACTAATCGGTAGTATTAATATTCAGGATAAAGTTTCTCTAACAAACATTAGGTCTTAAAAATAAAAATAATCGTTAAATCTAACATCAACTTTATTTTACTATCAATTTTGTAACACTTAAATTATTTAACTGATAAATTGTTCGAAATGAGCCCCGTCGTTCCGGCTACATAACATTAGTCGCCGTTGAAATTCATTTCTTGTAGCCTTCAGCAAAGTGTTGTGGTGTATGCCCCTAATAACATTTTCTATCGCAATCCTTAGCTCTTGAACGGTTTCATAGCAAGTTTCATAAACAACATTTTTTACATGACCCCATAAAAAGAAGTCCATGGGCGTCAGGTCTGGACTTCTTGCAGGCCATCTAATCGTCCCGTTTGTACCTATCCAGGCATTGAAATTTTCATTAAGGTATGCCCTGGCAATTCTGCTGTTGTGGGCAGGTGCACCATCTTGTTGAAAAATGATATTTTTTCGTTCCTCTTCTGGCAGAAGGTTTAATTGATTTTGTAAAAGCTCCAATATTTCAATGTCTTTTGCTGCATTCAGATGTCAAATGTGCATCAAAACAACCATGTTACTTTTGATTCCACACCAAACATTAAACGAAAATCTGACCTGATTGTTCGTTTCACGGACACGGAATGGATTTTGACGAGACCAATAATGATTGTTATGTCTGTTATACATTCCATTATTACTAAAATTTGTTTCGTCAGACCATACAATACAGTCCAAGAAATTTGGGTTGCGGGCTATTTCTGTTTGAATATTTTCACAAAACTGTAATCTCCTGTCACTATCTCCGGGATGTAGTTTCTGCACCAATCGCCCATCACGATAACATTTGTATTTGTATTTTTTCAGAACTTTAAGTATACTAGTATGGTTGATGCCTATCTCTTGAGCAGCTTCCCTGCTTGAAGCCTTCGGGTAACACTCGAAGTATGTCAAAAAGTTTAACTCAACATCGCTATAGTCCAAATTTTGTTGCTGTGGGCGTCCAGTCTTCTTTTTAAAACTTCCAACGGTCAGTAAATTATTCACAATTCGAGACAAAACTTTTCTAGATGGTAGTTCTCTATCTGGATACTTCTCGCGATACCACTGCAGAGCTAAATCGTAGCTCTTGTTGCAAACAAAGTAAGCTTCTAATAACTCGAATTGTTCTTGATACGCCTTATGAGATAATTTAATTACGTAAGGAAAGCAACACTACTTAAATAAAATCTGTTGATAAAAATCGTTCGAATTTTAAAATTATTGTCCCGCATTGCAAACAAAGTCAAACGTTCCATTTTTAAACTTCTCCACTGAACGCCTCGGATCATGTAAGAAGGAAATGTGCATAGAGGTATTACCACCATTGAACAATTTTCTTATCGAAGATTTCAACAAGGTACTTAACGATAAATTAGCAAGCGTGTACTTCATACGAAGTCTTTGAGTGTTGGAGAGATAACAGAACTGTTACGTGTCTTTTACTTGTTAAAAGTGAACAGTAACCAAACATTTTTTAGAGAAACTTTATCCTGAATATTAATACTACCGATTAGTATAATAAAATAATGAGTGTTTATTTTTTTAAATTTTAGTTGGTTCGTGTCCCGGGCGAAGCAAGCGAGTTTTAAAAAATTTTTTAATACAGATTTGTTTCTTTTCGAATATAAAAGAATGTCTCCTTTAAGTAAAATGAGCTAGCTTAAGGATTTAAAGTAGTTTCCCTCCAGGGCCTGAGTTTAATTTCCACACTGTATATCTGTGGTGCGTGGTCTTATGTTGTTTGCAAGTATCTGTGTAAGTATAGAAAACACGCGTAGTCCAGATCACTAACAGTCGTAGATCTGCAACACTGCGCGTGAATGCGTATTCACGCGCAGTGTTGCAGATCACGCGCCTACAAAATGTGGAGAAACACGCACCCACGCGCGTTTCCAAGAAATCAATACAATACATAAAATCTGCATGCGGACGCAGATCTGCACTCACGCACGGAGACGCGTGGTTCCGCGGCCACGCACCCCGCAGCGTGGCGCGGGGCAGTGTGTGTATCGCCTTACTATGAGGTTTAGTGTATGGATGAAGACTTGGTTGGTAGCCATGAAGTCAGTTGCGCTAAGTTGTCTTTCACTTTGAAACAAATTCGATTTCATCCTCGTAATATAGGGGAGATATTAAGTGCTTGTTAAATAAAAATATAGGTAATAAAAATCATAATCCTGAAACAGCTACCGAACCAAAACCGCTTATAAATAAAGTTCCTCTCAAAAAAGTTTTATAACGATGTAGAAGATATAACTGAACGTTACATAAGTTACTCGTATGTTATAGAGCTCGTTCTGTAGATAAGCCGTTGGTAAGATTAGGCAAAGAAATCGTATACGAAACTCAGATTTCAGAATTCGTTCGAATTTCAAAGCACTACTAGTACCCAGCAATAAAAATCTATCTTAACCAATCACAGCTTAGAACGAAGAAAAGTTCCCATTACATTAACATCCCTAGACGAGACACTCGATCTCCGACGCGAATTACAATTAAGACAATATCAACCACTGTCCGGCGCACATAGACGTTCCAATTTCAAATTTATCTATTACAATCTCGAAATGGAATCGAGGACCATCGATATAACGTCATTGTACGTTCGCCGCCACGACGTCCGCCATTTTCCGCCATTTATCGCCACTTCGCCGCCATTGCTCGCTGTAATGGTGCTTAATGAGCGTTTAAGACGCTGCCCCGGGTACCCTAGTATTGTTTTATAGATGCAATTAAAACGTTGATCTATAGTTTTGTGTTAGAGTGTAAACTCGAGATCGGTTGTAGGTGCATTTGTTGTTTACCGAGGCAATATTGGATCTGTTACTAATGTTTTGCGGCTTTGTTCATAGAGTAAAAATGTTTGAGCACAGAATATGTTTATATTTTTTATTTCTGACAGATAAGCATTTGTCTGTCATCTATTGCCTGATGCTAAGTAACGAAGCGGTGTATCAACAGTCAAACAACTTCATTCTACACAGCCCGATATTTAGTAAGTAATAAAGCGGTATGAAAAGCGGCTGAGATGGTATCGTACTTGTCTGGCTGGAAGTGGAATCATTACTATTAACTCATAATTTTGGTACATACTTTAATTAGTATCCTTACATCTACGAATAAATAATAAGTCAAATAATAAGTCAGGAAATATAACTGCGTTAAAAAATGACCCAACAAAAGCCGTGTCCAAGCAGGCGGGGTTAAAAGTCGTGTCCAGCGCGTTATTAGTCGGACATTTGTCTTGTTTGACTCAGCAGCTCATACGCGAACCAATCCCTGCTTTCGTTCCGAATTTAAATCAATCTCCAAGCCAATCATATGTAACTTCGAAAGTGATTCTTATTTTGAATCTACGTCGTTTTGGTTTGAAGGAACTTTTTGTGTGGAATTTGTTCTGAATTAGACTTTCTGACTATTTATTCGTAGACTTACATAGTATAACACATATATATATGTATATCGCATATACATCTGTACGCTTAGATCTTATTTATCTTTATTTATTATCTCTAAACTACGCAACGGATTTTAATGCGGTTTTCATCAATAGATAGAGTGATTCAAGAGGGAGGTTAAACCAGGATTAAACGCGGGCAAAGCCGTGGGGCGCAGCTTGTTAATAATTAAAAACTAAAAAAAGGGGTGCTGGTTAACAACTGTCCATTCATATATGTAGTCAAATCCAAAAATACTTAATTTTTAATTTAGCCTGGTTGTTGTAATGTAATATATAATATTTTTTTAAAGTATTGTTGTAATATAGATTTATTATTGGTTATACAACTATTAACGTATGCAACACCACTGTTAATGACACAAAATAAGTTTGTTCAACTACTATTTGTACCGAACGTAATTGTAACTTATGCGCGTCCTTCGCTCGACCACAGAATAATGAATAGTACCTACAAGGCTCGACTACTATAGAATTTGAAAAATCGCGCCCGCGCCTTTTCTTTTCGCCATCTATGCGTGCCCTCGGTTTACGTCGTTTTTTAGGGTTCCGAAGCTAAAATGGCAAAAAACAGAACCCTTATAGATTCGTCATGTCTGTCTGTCTGTCGGTCCGTCCGTATGTCACAGCCACATTATTCCGAACCTATTAAGATTACACAGTTGAAACATGGTAGGTAGGTGTATTCTGTAAACCGATTAACGATTTATATACAAAAATAAAAAAATAAAGATTAAGGTGGGCTCCCAAGCATGAAACTGAAACTTAAAAAAAATGTTTTCATCAAACCTATACGTGCTATAGATAGGCCTTTAAAAGTGATATTGAGGTTTCTAAAACCATTTTTCTCAAAAACAATCTTTTAAAACAAAGACACTTCTAAAGCGGTAAAATATGTGTCCCTCCCCCCTCTAACTTTTAAAGTAAGGGAGTGAAAAATCTAAAAATATAAAATCGTAAAATATATGCTGGCTGTCGATCTCAATAAACACTTTCAATGAAAATTAGTCTGAACGAGATACAGCCAGCAGTTTTTGAGATATAGCGACAACAAATATAACTTTGTTTTTCATAGAAAAACTATGAAAAACAAAGTTAATTTGTTGGCAACGAAAAATTATAGTTATATAATACTATACCGTGTTACGGAACCCTACGAGTGCGACTCGACTTGCACTTGGCCAGTTTATTTATATATTTACTCCAATAAGCAAGAGTGGTGGTCGTCCTTGTAAGGCTATGTACACATGATCTCAGTAATATTGAAGAGAGAAGCTCTCACCTCGAACACTAAGGAGCTATTTGATCGATTGGTGAACACTCAGACTTATTCCATTAAAAGAGACTCTGCTACTTTTCATTGTGAATATACGTTTATGAAAGGATTAGCTTTTCTTTATCAAACAATAGTCTGTTTATAGAATAATTTATTTTGATGATATACAATAATTTATTTCAGATAAGTAATTGAGTATCGTTGTCAAAAATGTCAAAAATGCCTTTAACTCTGTTGATCGTACTACTCTTTTGAATGAAATTCAAAATTATATCCCAGAAACCTTTGACTACCTTTGGCAATGTTACGGATTGGATTCTAAATTACTTTACCGAGACCATTTAATAAATTCTTGCTCAGGTTGTCAACAGGGCGACCCTCTTGGGCCAGCCATTTTCGGACTAGCAATACACCCCGTAATTTCGAGTCTAAATTCCAAATTAAACATGTGGTATCTGGACGACGGAACCCTCGGAGGCAAAGCCACAACTGTATTACAAGATTTACAGTTTTTAATCGACAAATTTAAATTGATTGGCTTGGAACTAAATTTTTCTAAGTGTGAACTTTTTATCACAGATATTGTACCACCGGACCAAAGAAACGATTAGTATAATAAATTTAACTGTTTGGCTCCAAATTTAAAATTACTCAACAAAGAAAGTCTACGCATCCTAGGAGCTCCGATCCATCAAGAGTCTTTCCCGGTCTTTGTGGATGAACATCGTCAAAAATTTGACGATACGTCTAAGCGTCTCACCGAAATTCATAACCACATGGCTTTCCATCTAATTAAATTTTGTCTTTTTGTGCCTAAATTTACATACATACTACGCTGTAGCCCTCTTTGGAATCATATACAATTACTATTAATTTTAGATGACGCGATCAAAAATATTTTAAGCCAAATTCTTAATTGTTCACTTTCAAATAATTCATGGTGTTAGGCCTCTCTGCCTATTCGGTTTGGAGGCATTGGCATCCGCAAAATTTCAAGTGTTTCGCTACCAGCCTTTTTATCTTCTACTAATAGTGTTTCAGATCTTTTTAAAAAAATAATTTCAAACTCATCATCTGAAATCTCCATAGCATACGTAGAAGAAGCTAAAACGGCCTGGTCTTTGGCTTGTCCAGGGGAGGTCTTACCCAAAAAACTTAGTTCACAAAGGCTATGGGACGAGCCCCTTTGTAAAATATTTCAAAAAAGTGTTGATATTAGGGACCGGGCTCGTCTCCTTGCCACACGTGAAAAAGAATCTGGATACTGGCTACACGCATTACCTTCTTCCAACATAGGTACCCTTATGGACGATGACAGCTTCTCCATTGCTGTGGGATTACGTCTGGGCATCTCCCGGACAGTACCTCACAATTGTCACTGCGGCAGTGAAGTAGACAGATTAGGCCACCATGGCCTGTCATGCCGCCGCAGTGCAGGGCGTCTCTCACGTCACGCCTCTTTGAATGACGTCATTCGTTGGGCCCTTGCCACCGTGAACGTGCCGGCTATATTAGAGCCGAACGGTATATCACGTGACGATGGCAAGAGACCCGACGGTATGACGTTGGTTCCGTGGTGCCGAGGGAGACCGTTGGTGTGGGACGCGACGTGTGCTGACACGTTAGCAGCGTCCCACATATGCGGGACCTCACAAGCAGCGGGTGCGGCAGCGGATGCGGCAGAAACCCTCAAACGGAGGAAATATGCTGCCATTGGTGATGGCTACATTTTTCTTCCGTTTGGGGTCGAAACAATGGGTCCGTGGGGTCGAGATGCCCGGGGTTTTGTATAGGAGCTGTCCAGACGTTTAATAGACGTCACTCATGACCAAAGAGCTGGCGCTTACCTCGGCCAACGGATTAGCCTAGCAATTCAACGAGGTAACGTCGCCAGCTTTTTGGGAACGTTACCGGCAGATAGCTGCGACCTAGGTTCTGTTTTTTATTTATAACTATTTTAATTTTTATTTATAACATTTCAAATAGTTTTATTTATTTTTAAGTTGTATATTTGATGTAATAAAGTATATATATATAGTCAGTATCGTTTACAAAAAGGAAAACCCGACTTCAAATGCGAAGCAAGTAATTTTTAACCGACTTACAAAAGGCAGGAGGTTCTCAATTCGACTGTATGTTTTTTTTTGTGTGTTTGTTACGCGATTAGTCCGTCAATTGTGAACCGATTTAAATGATTATTTTTTAATCGGTAGGGTACGTTTCCGAGAAATTACAATGGGACCACCCATTGTAATTTCATCGAGATCAGCAGATGAATTTGATAAGTATCTGGAGATACTTTGAAAGTATCTCCAGAGATATGACGATAAACTAGCTACTGAAATTGACTCGCGGGGCATGGAAGTCGGTTTTTTTAGATTTTAAACTATATTAATTAATAGTGCTAAGTTTGAGGTGTTTATCTACTTTAAAGATACTTATCAGATTTGAAATTGTACCAATTAAAAAAATAATCTTTTGATACGGTTCAGATTTCACAATTGATGGAGTAATCGCATAACATACATACAAAAAAATAAACATACAGACGAATTGAGAACCTCCTCATTTTAGGAAGTCGGTTGAAATCCTAGTGACAGGACTTCTGCTAGTCCGCCTGGGGCAGCACTAAATGTATCAGTTTTTAATGTTGTTTTTTTATACATATAGTAAAGACGTTTGACCACTATTTCACATGTAAGAAAGTAATGATGCGGTCGAGGATGGCAGCACGCTAGGCCTAAAATGGGAACTGGCTCTCAAGGATAGCCGTAACACATTAGGCGTTTAGCGAGAGGTTTATCAACTTAAACCCTCAAGTTGATAAATTAGTCGCTAGTCGGATACTAGACAGCAGTTGCAATGTGGTAGGACACTATCTAGTGTCCGTCTGGTCAGTTACCACCCATAAGTTGGAAAATCTGTCGCCAAACGTGTAATATGCTCCGGCAGCTGTCCTTGAGAGCTAGTTCCCATTCTAGGCCTAGTGTGCTACTATCCTCGACGGCATCATGACTTACTAACAGGTTTTTTGTTATTTTTTATGATATAAGGTAACAGAACAAGCACAACGCTCGCCTGATGGTAAGCACTGACGTCTACCTATTACAGATACTGCACTGCACTGCACAGGTGAGATAGTGGTCAAACGCTATTCTATACGATGTTAATAAAAAGACTGTCCTGCGTTGGTGGTAAGCTTTTAAAAAAATATATATATTCCGATCAATGTTGAGTTTGAATTTGAGAATTTAGTTTTATTTCTGAACTTTTCCATAGCAGAGTGCAAAGACCCAGACTTTCGAAATATGGCGATACGCCATGTCTCAGATGTTATTCGATATATTAAATAAATCTTGATAGAGCGAGCGAAAAATGATCGCATATTTTTCTCTCTTGAACTGTCATTTTGACTTTATAAACACTTAGGCACTCAGAAAATAATGTATTTTCTTTACGAACAATTCTAATCTGTATATTGCCCAATTTGAACTTAAGTTTACTTAAATGAAGTGACGTTTGTCCTACCTTTTCCTTGGCTATAAAACGTGTGTGACAGACGACGGACAGACGGATATGTGAGACAGCAATAGGTTCCGTTTGGACCCTTTGGGCACGGAACCCTAAAAAAAGCAAGCTGTGAGACACCCGGTAGGAACTATGATCCTTTCGCTACATATTTAGTTTTAAAATAACATTTACAATGGAGGAATGGTAATAAATTGTATTTTGAAATTTTTTTTCAAGTTTTTGTTTTAGCAGGTAAACAATATAGACATTTTATTACTTCATTAAATTTTATTACTATATTAGTCCTCCCTACAGGCCTTGCCCAAAAAAAGGAACTATTCCTTATTACTTTAAAAAAATATCAAAAACCAGTACATGTCCCAATAATTTATTTCGCTCCTAACCAAAATTACAACAACACATCATTTAACATTTTAAACCAAAATATCGCAGGAATTATTTCAAAAAAAGATATATTAGAAATAACACTTTCTGACCTCGAAAGTCAATACAAAATACCCGAAGTTCTTTGCTTATCGGAAACATTCATTAAAAAAACGGATGTGCGTAGCATAAATCTAAAAGGATATGAACTTTATATTGTAGAGCAAAATCGAGGGGAGGAGTATGTATCTATGTACAAAAAGGTATTAAATGTAAAGATTTAACCTTTATCAATAATTTTGCTATTGACAATATATTTGAATGTTGTGGAGTAGAGATTAGTGATGTAAAAATATTGACTATTTGTATATACCGCACGCACAAATCAAATATTGATTTGTTTTTCAAATAATTTGATACATTGCTCTATAAAATAATTTTTATTATAATAAAAAATATAAATTAGTTTTTACTGGTGACATAAATATAAATACATTAAATAAAAATAAAATTGTAGAAAGATTTAAATGACCTAATGCAAAATTATAATCTGACAATCAATGAGCCAACTAGAATTAATTCATGCATTGACCATATATTTAGCAACGTCAAAGATGCCCATAGCGAAGTATTAAAACTGTTTGTCCGACCACGATACAGCACAGATGCTGTATATTAAAACTAAGCAAAAGGCATTCCAATCTCAGAAAAAAATAACGATTCAGAGTGACTATTGTTTTGAAAATATTGAAAAATTTATCGAATGCATCAGCTGCTTAAGTTTCAGCGACGTTTATAAGTGCAAAGATGTGAATGAAGCCTTCAATCTTTTCCATGAGGAGTTCATGCTATACTACAAACTATGTTTTCCTAAAGTCAAAAAGATTACCTTTAATGATAAAAAAAGAAATTTAAAATGGATAACTAAAGAATTACGACAGAGTTGCAAGACAACACGAACTATACGATATAATTACTATAGACAAAAATCTAAATCAAATAAGAAAGCTTATAAAAAATTCTCAAAAATATTACGATCTTGTATAAATAAAGCACAACGCCTCCATAATATGCGATATATACAGACATCTGGCAATAAATGCAGAGCGGAATGGAGAGTTATAAACGAGGATACTTCTCAAGACATTACTCAGAATTTTATAAACGAAATACGTTTGTCAGATAAAACTGTGAGTGAACCAAAAACAATAGCATACGAATTTAATAAAAACTTAATTCAATTGACAAATAACAAAAATGCGAATATCTACAATACTAATAAAGCACAAAATAGCAGTAGTATATTTTTAAGGCCATTGGGTATTAACGAAACGAAAAATATAATATTGTCTCCTAAAAACACAAGATCAGTGGGCTACGACGAAATCGAAACAAGCATACTAAAACAAACTGTTAATTTTATTGTGCCAATATTAAATTATTTGATCAATCTTTCGTTTAAACAAGGTGTATTTCCAGAAAGTCTAAAATTTTCCAATGTCAAACCTTTACATAAGAAGGGAGATAAAAGTTTCTTAGACAACTATAGACCCATTACTTTGATCCCAATTTTATCAAAGGTATTTGAAAAGGCAATGCTTGACAGGTTATATAAATTCTTAACAAAATTCAACACAATTAAAAAGGAACAAAACGGATTTCAGAAAGAGAAGTCTACCACTCTCGCTTCGTTTCACCTAACAAATAACATTTTGATGAGCGTAGACAGAAAACTGCCAACAATCACGGTATTTTTTGACATGTCAAAAGCCTTTGATTACGTTTCACACAACCTCTTACTCCAAAAACTTGAAACTATGGTGTAAGGGGACGTGCACTCGAGTGGGCAAAAAGTTATTTGAGTGATCGTAAACAGTGCGTAGAAATATCATACATAAATGACCATTCAGTCATAACTTCTGAAAGGTCACCATATATCGTAAATGCTTTCGGGGTTCCTCAAGGAAGCGTGCTTGGGCCATTATTTTTCTTAATATATATTAACGATTTACCAGAAATAACATCTCATAAATGTACTATTCTATTACTATTATGTATCTCGCTTATATATATTCGCTGATGACATTTCATTCATTTTGACTGGTAAAAACCTAATAAATACTGACTTAAAAATAACTAAAACAATTGACTGTGTTATAGAATGGTTGAACTGTAATAACTTGCATGTCAACATAAGTAAAACTAATATAGTGCAGTCCATAACTCGTGGTTCCAATCCAACACCAAGAAATATTTTTATAACAAAACCTAAATAAATGAAAGTAATCACGTAAAATTCTTAGGCCTTACTCTAGACAGATTTTGTAACTGGAAGCTACACATTGACAGTGTTTGCAAAAAAAAATATAGTTTTGTGTACTGCTTAAATAAATTAAAAAGGACTTCATCCTTAAATACAGTTTTGTTGGCATACCACGGATATATAGGGTCAGTGTTGCGGTATGGTTTGATGCTTTGGGGAAACTCTACAGACTTCCCCAGAGCATTCATTGCCCAAAAGAAATGTATTCGTGCCATTGTTGGGATTCGTCCATACGATTCGTGTAGACTACACTTCAAAAAGCTTGATATTTTACCGCTGCCCTGTGTATACATTTTTGAAATTTGTGTTTTTGTTAGAAAACACTTTGATCTATTTTCACAAGCAAAAAACGTGTACCCTCGCAATACTCGAAATGGCGAACGACTTGTATTAGATATAGCGCCAAGAACGGCTTTGTTTCAAAATAACTGTTATGCAATGTGTGTAAAGATTTTCAACAAATTGCCAATGGAGCTAAAGACATTGCCGTACTTAAAATTTAGAAAACAACTGAAGACTTGGTATTTCAATAAAATGTTTTATACTGTAAAGGAAATGTTTGACCGATAATCTATTTGAAATTGTAAAATATAATGCTATTTTCTTTGACATTGTACAATACTTGAATTATTTTGTTATAATGATCATAATTAATCTTGCTTTTCATTTAAATTCACATACTCATGTACCTATGAGTTAAATAGAAGGACTTTGTTGCTTTAGTTGTCATCTGTATTGCACTCTATTTATTGTGAATAAATATATTTCATTTCATTTCATTTCAATGTACTTTATATTAGAGAAATCATAAACTTATCCAGTTTACTTTATTTCTCACATTCGTCTTTCTCTGTCTTTCCAACATATAAACGCACTACACGAAATCTATAGCTGTAACCACAAAAGTCTAAATAATATTTATTAAGACTTTTGTGGCTGTATCGCACAGCAAAAGTCTCTGTCAGATACTTTTCAAGTCTGGCCCTTATCCGTCTAACGCGCGATAAAAACTAATAGCTAACTAATACCTGTTCCAAAACTAGATTAAATTCTTAGATATCTTACATAGATTGCTATTGGCTATTTTCGGAAATAGTCACAAAAATCTCAAAAGCAACCCCATAGTAGTAAACCGTACAAAATATCAATTGGGAGTTGTTTTTTTTACACCAACTCCTGTAAAACCTTGTTCGCGTGACTGGCGTATTATGTTGCTAAAGCACGCGATGTACAGTCGATACCAAAAGTGATTTGAGTAATTCTGCTCACTATTAACTCGTAATATGCCATATAAACAGTTTTATGTTTCCTTTACATTTAATGTTCTTATGGATTTGGAAGTGTAGGGATATTTTTGGTGGTGGGAAATATTTTTTAGTATGCGTATGGAACGTGATAACTGATAACATTTGTGCGTGGAGCTGCCGTAATGTGCTATTGTTTGTAAGTAAGCTAAATTATTTTTATGCATTCTTAAAATATTATAACACAGAATGTTATACTATGGACCGCAAATTCTTACCGACTTCAAAAAGGAGGAAGTTGTCAGTTCATCTGTATGTATGATTTTTAATTTTTTATTGTGGTGTACCTACCTATGTCCTCCGATTTCTCTGTCAAATGTGGATCGATTTTCAAAATTATTTTCTTATTCAAAAAAGTATACTCGTCATATGATCTAATTGTAACTTCATCTAGATTTGATTAGTATCTCCAGAGATATGGAGATATACGTCTTAAACTTGCCACTGCAAATCTCTAGCGCGGCATTAGAAGTAGGTTTTCTTAGTTTTTTAAACGATCTTAAATTATGTTTTACTCTATGGTTGGCAAAACAGAGATTGAGAAGATTTTTTACTAATATATTAAGAGTTTTTGTGAACGTAGGGTAGAAACGACGACAAATATTATCAACACTAACCAACAACAATATTACAAATGCAAAAGTCAGTTTGTTTATTTGTTTGTTTGGGACTTCTTCACGGTTTAACCGTGCCGTGTTAAGCCGTTAATAACGGCTAGACCTATTTAGCTGACATTTTGTACTGGGATAGCCAGTACTATAGTATTAGTATAGTATAGTACTATAGTATTACTATAGGATTAGGCTGTGGGATACTTGTAAATGTGGGTGAAGTCGCGGGGCACAGCTAGTTAAACATAAAAAAAATCAAGTATAGAAATAATAATAACATGAATCCACTTGTGCGCTCGCGTATATCTAACCCTTTTATTTTTAAAATGCATCACCTCAACCGCGAGTGATCGAACGTAACTCGTGTTGTACATTCAAACTTATCCGTTTGAAAATGTACTAATTTGTTAAACTATTCTGGAAATGCAGCGGCCGACCGAGGGTTACATTTGTACAAGCTATTGTTCGTGACATTTCTCATTGTTATTTAGTTTTTCATCTTCTTGATTTATCTTGATATCCTCGTGAGGATAAGCAGAGTCCTTACCACAGTAAGATTATCCATCGAACTACGTATAAGACTCCTGCAATGCTATATTTGGCCCATGGCGTCATTTTTTATTGTGAATTTTGGAAGATAACAGAAGATCTCCGTATAAAAATCAAGTCATTTTAAATGTGGACATATTTTATATTGCCAATAATGTTCCGAATAAGTAAGACGGATAAAGTCACTATCATTGAGGTTCTTAGACGGATGAAACGTAATAAGCCATCGATATAAAATGGGAGATGCGGTACTCACTCTTATGCCATGTAAGCATAATAAAACTAGAAACAACTACATGAAAACACGAATTTATAATGTCGAGCTTGAAGTGTATTGAGAACTGAGGAAGGCATTGTTGCTAATTATTTAAATGGATCTGCGATAATTGCACATGTAATTCTATACTTGCTGCTAGTTCGATTGAATAAGAATAAGAATGTTCTTTATTGCATTAACTGTGAAGAAAGTACATGGGTACAAGGTTTTATGTGTTGTAACGTGAATCAACAGTTTTCCCATTTCAGGCGTGCAATGTAAAATTATAATAATATAAAATAGTTTCTAAAAATAATATTCTAAATAACGAATTACTTATGAACTTAATTAATATCTAATATTACTTGCTCTAGTAACTAATTATTTTAAACATATATGTTTACATACATCTTATATGAACTAGAACTGCTACTTAGTATTTACACTATATAAATGATATCTACCTAATCTGTTTTAAGATCGTAATATTCTGTTATATTATAAAATACGTTATTTACAACCCAGTTTCTGAGAGATATTTTAAACTTCTTTCCGTCTAATAATTTTATTTGTAAGGGAAGATGATTGTAAATATTAATAGCACTTATAATATACATGGGATACATATATTATGTTTATATCTACTACGTTGACTCCCAGCACGAGCAGACTCTACATTAAAGAAATATATTTTATGACTTTTAATAAAAACACATATTTCCAGAATATATATACCAGTAATGGTCAGTAGGTAATCTTTAAAAATATTGCGAAGTGACTGGGTGCTATGTAAATTGAATATTGTGCGCAAACATCGTTTTTGTAGAAGAAAAGCTAACTGAACATCGACAGAATTACCCCAAAATATGATTCCGTAGCTCAAATGGGGATACATGTAACCAAAATATGCACTAAGTGCAGTTGCCTTATTTGATATATTTGTTAACACTGATAATGCGTAAGAAAATTGTGAAATTTTATTATTTATATAACAGACGTGATGTTTCCAATTTAAATTTGAGTCTATACTTAGTCCTAGAAACTTGGTCGTATCTACTTCATTTATCGAGTTGCCTTTGATATTGATATTTTTTAAGTTTAATGGTGTCATTTTATAATTCCGGAATTGTAAAGAATGAGTTGTTATGACATTAACTTTCAAATTAATTAAATGTAACCAATTTGTCACGGTTTCGAGAGTTGTTTTGACCTCTTCTTCGAATTCACAACGGGTATAGTTTTCTTGTGGAATATAGATTATAGCGTCGTCTGCGAACATCACACACGGGTGTTTGGCTACAATAGGTAATTCATTCACATAAATTAAAAAAAGCAATGGGCCAAGGACACTTCCTTGTGGAACTCCTACAGAAATGCTTTTAAATTTTGATAAAATTTTTTCTATGGTTTTTGTTTTTTTATTATAAGTTTCAATAATAACAGATTGAATTCTATTTTCTAAATATGAATGAAGTAAATTGAAGGCGTTTCCTCTAATACCAATTGACTCAAGTTTATGAAGCAGAATTTCATGCACAACACAGTCAAAAGCTTTGGTTAAGTCAAGAAGGACAGTGATGCCTGTTTTCTTTGTATTTAGATTATCATACACCTGTTGCAAGATTTTAAATATAGCTAAAGATGTGCTTTTTCCTTTTTGGAATCCAAATTGATTTTCGTCTAATATTTTATTACGATTAAGAAACGACGTTAATTTGTTGTAGATAACTTTTTCAAATATCTTAGAAAAACTTGGCAACAAAGCTATAGGACGATAATTTACCATGTCACTTTTTGAGCCTTTTTTCTTGTAAATCGGTTTAATAATTGCTTTTTTTAGGTCATCTGGGAAAGAACCAGTTTCGATTGATAGATTAATTATATAAACTAGTGGCTCTGCGATGTAATTTATAGTACTCTTTATGACTTGAGTCGATATATGATCATACCCTGCACTCTTTTTATTTTTTAGTTCTTTAACAATATTTACTATTTCTTGTGTGGTTACAGGTCCAAGAAAAATAGTATTGCAGTTTTGGTTAAACACTTTAGGCTTTTGTGCATTTATTTTGGGATCAACTTTAGAGTTATTTATATAATAGTCATTTAATGATTCGGCAATGGATTGTGGCTCGTTAATTTCTTTGCTGTCTACGTGTAAATACTCAATTGTTGTTTTTATGATGTTAGTCTGTGATGTGCTTTGCTTGATGAGGCCCCATGTAGCTTTCGTTTTATTGGTACTCTGGTTTATGTACTTCATATTAGATATTTTCTTAGAAGTGCGAACTACTCTTTTGAGAATTTTGCAATATTGTCTATGCCTATCTTTATTTTGTCTAGTTGTGTGTGTTTGGTATTTTACGTAGTTATTTCTTTTAGTAATTGTGATTGTGACTAAGGTGAAATTAGGTTCGCGAACCTAATTCATACTGTCCACGTTGAGGAGCGGGGTACCTTATCTCCCTTTTTACGGTTCCGTAGTCCTGTCTTTCGTCATGTCCGTCTGTCTGTCTGTCTGTCTGTCTGTCCGAGGTTTTGCTAAGAGACCGTTAATACTAGAAAGCGGTAATTTTGTCGGAGTATGTATGTAAATTACGCCGACAAAGTGGTGAAATAAAATTTTGAAAAATATTTTTTTAGTGTAGGTGACATGAGAAGTGGGGTATGAATTTTTGCTTCGTCGTCTACCCCAATCGTGTGGGGTATCGTTGAATAGGTCTTTTAAAATTACTGAAGGATTGCTAATACCATTTATCGATTGAATGCTCCGTTTACGAAATATTATACTTTAAAGTGAAAATGTTTGTTCTAGTAGGGCATCCACCCCCCTCCCTCCTCTAAAAGCTAAACTGCTAGCTTGAAAAATTTGTGATAATAGTGCATTTCATAAACTTTTAAGGAAAACTATAGCGGTTAAGATAACTTTATTAGTTTAGCAGTAATAGTCGTTGAACTTAGGTGTTGGATAATTTTGTACCAAATACAAAATCCTTAATAAATCCTTTAAAGTGACAAAGACGGAGTACCTAGTTGCTTGTTTATAACGGGTAAGGACTTGCATTGAATAACAGGCTACTACGGAACCCTACACTGCGCGTGGCCCGACACGCACTTGGCCGGCAAAACCTCGGACAGACAGACAGACAGACAGACGGACATGACGAAACTATAAGGGTTCCTTGTCAGGACTACGGAACCCTAAAAAGACCAAAGTCAGTTTGGTATATTATGTGACCTTACGGCTAAACATTTGGCTGCAATTCGCAGATGACTAGTCAATAATATGTAGTGGAATTTAAAAACCCCAAGCAGACAAGCAAAGTCTTAGTACTAGTAAGCTTTCTACGATACTATTTTAGGTACCAACGGAACCCTATTACTGAGACTTTGCTGTCCGTCCGTCCGTCGATCTGTCGCCTTTCACAGGGCTGTATCTCCTTAAAGATAATTCAAATTCTAACAAAGAATGTATTACTATGGGTGCTATAACAACCAACACTTAAAAGGGTCTCCATACAAGAAACGAATTTTTCGGCAATTTGTTCAATCTTACTGTGGTACGGAACCCTACGTGTGGGAGTCTGACTCGCACTTGGACAGTTTATTACAATCCGTTACTCACACTATCCAACAGTTTTATCAGTTACACCTATCAGTTTCTGTCGTACAGAAAAACCTAGTACAAACAAACTGTCGCCCCAACAATTACTAGCTACTTTATATAAAATTTTATGGCACTCTGGAATGTGTTATAGAGAAATATAGCTCGAATGAGCTCGAATTAAGTTATTACAGAAATGAGTTTCGGCATATTTATGGAGGTTTAAATTATAGTAGTTTGTCTACTTAACTTACTGAGCTTTAACTTTGAGTTCAGATTATGCAAGCTCATTTACATATAGGTTAGTTTGACCTCTGCTTGCTCGTAATAAGTTAAATCGGTTGATATCAAATCTAATGTACTTGAATATATTGATGACCTGGCATGTATGAAGGCGCTCGTGAAAGTGGAAGTAGCGAAAGAGTTATGTCATGTCAGAATCGTGCCATGTGGAAAAAAGTAGTGAGGACCCGGTGGCGTAATCGGGAGACGGTCGGCTTTGATGCTAGAGGTACCGAGTTCAAACGCCGCCGTTCTCCAATGGATTTTTCTATCAAAAAATTTATGTGCGCTTTTCACGGCTACCACCTGGCCAGCTACCACCATTAAGTTAGAAAATCTGTCGCCAAACATCTAATGTGTTCCGGCAGCTATCATTGAGAGCCTGAGTTCCTGAGTTCCCATTCTAGGCCTAGCGTGCTTACCATCTTCGACCGCATCATCACTTACCAAAAGGTGAGATAGTGGTCAAACGCTAGCCTTATTAGATATTTAAAAAAAAGTAGTTTCTTTCTATGCCCAGCCATCATAGCTCATTCTATGACAAATCATTTGCAGTACAAGCTGCCAGACTCTGGAATGCGCTTCCATTGGAAGTAAAATGCTCACAAACACTTGCTACTTTTAAAGACCGCGTCAAGGAGTATTTCCGAAACACCGGTAGATTCAACAGCCATTCAGTTTTCCCCTTTTGTCCGCAGATTTTCTTTCTAGGCTTGCCATTTTTATTTTTATTTAAACAATATTATGCAGCTGACAGACGGACTATCAGTTCCATTTGGATCATGATATGTACTGTGATCGGTATGCGTTTCTCTATGTTGTGTTTCACTATTTCACTTTTTTATTTTTTTTATATAAAAATTGTCTGAAGTACTGAAACACACACTTACATGTATGGTTGGTTTTAACCTACTTTAATTTTTTTTAAATATTCTGACGTAAACGATTGGATGACAGCTGAATGGTTCATTACTTTTTTTTTCTAATTCAAAGCGTTAAATTCTGCTTTTGCTATGTTTACTTGATAATTGGTTATGATTTATTTTATGATTTATGATTTTGACGTGTATATGTGCGTATATTTATACTGCCTACATACTGAATAAATGCTTTGATTCTTTGATTGAAGGCCCACTATCTCTCCTAAACTGCTACTATTTTCTATCTAAGTTCTCTTATATATTTTATTATATTTATATATGTATAATATATTTATGTATAGTATGTATATATGCATAGTTTTGTATATATATATTGTATTGTATACTTTTATTGTGTGTATGGTATTGTTATGTATGTGTATTGTAATGTATAAAATATGTACGTACTTTTGTTATAATGTACTTATTACCTATTCTTTATTTATTTATTATTTTATTAATTTTTGACACCAATATACCGCCATGTATGTTAAGTTTTTCTTTCTCCACCCTAAGGTTGTCTGGAAGAGATCGCTTTAAGCGATAAGACCGCCTGTTGTTACACCTTTTGTTAAATGTTTATTTTTTAAGTTTTATTTGTTTGGTGTTCAATAAAGAGTTTCTATCTATCTATCTAGTGTGTATCTGCCTAGCCCAACGGAAAAAAGGCATGATTTTATGTATGTAGTACGAGTATGTATGTAGTTTTAAAAATTTCAAAGATAAAGAAGACTTCAAATACTCCGCTATATACTTTTGGGTCTTTGTTACTGACGTGAATGTAATATCGGGGAGGGTTGATGTAGGTCCTTCCTCTTCCCCCCGATAGGTTCCAAGTTCCTGTCTTGGCGAAGCGGGGAGGAGGGGGGGGGGGAGATCTCTAGTAACCGAGGTTTGGACCGCCACGGTGAAGCTAAGAGGAACCAGGGGCCATGCCAGGCTAGAGAAGGTGTTTGGATCGACAGGGACCGCTCCACCGGGTAATCCACCAAACTCGGGTGTGAGCAGTACTAGTAGGTCGCAGTCAGTGGTGTATAGCCGGCACTGCGACTGAGGCGGGCTGCGGTGCACTATGCGATGCACCGCAGCTAAGAGGGAGAGGCCGCGTGGTAAGACATTATCTAGTGTCCGCCTGGCCAGCTAACATGTTGGAAAATCTGTCGCCATACATTCAGAGTATTCCGGCAGCAGTCCTCGAAAGCCAGCTCCTAAGCTAAGCCTAGCGTGCTACCATTCTCGCCCGCATCATCACTTACAGGTGAGATAGTAGTCAATCGCAAGCCTTTGTGATTTAAAAAAACTGGCCAAGTGTAAGTCGGTCTCGTACTTGTAGGGTTCCGTAACACAGTAAAGTATTCTATAACTATGATTTTCCGCAACTAAAAAATTAACTTTGTTTTTCATAGCGTTTGTATGAAAAACAAAGTTATCTTTGCGGTCGCCATATCTCGTTGACTTTGAGATAAAATTATTTTAGGAACCTTAATGACTTTTTTAAAGACCTAGACACCCAACACGTATAGGTTTGAAGAAAAAAAAAATTTTTTTTCAGTTCCATGTATAGGATGCCTACCCTTAAACTTTTATATATATAAAAATCGGAAAGCGGTTTACAGAATACATCTACTGATCAAGTTTTAATTCTGTAGTCCTAATAATTTCGGAATAAAATGGCTGTGACATACGGACGGACAGACAGACAGACAGACATGACGAATCTATAAGGGTTCCGTTTTTTGCCATTCGGCTACGGAACCCTAAAAAATACTGACCGTGACGGTCACCCGAGTACTTTTCCTCGTTATTAATATTATTTTTTAATATCTTATAGGCTAGCGTTTGACCACTATCTCGCCTGATGGCAAGTGAATTGTTATCATCATAATCAGCCGGTATCAGTCCACTGCTGGACATAGGGCTCTCCCTCGTCACGCCACTGAGCCCAATCTTCGGCTCTTTGTTTCCAGTCACTGCCCACTGCTTTGCGAATGTCGTCGCTCCACCTGGTCACAGGGCGTCCTACGCTACGTTTACCGATTCGCGGTCTCCACTCTAGAACCAGTCTACCCCAACGGTTATCAGTCCTGCGGCAGATATGACCTGTCCACTGCCACTTCAGCTTGCTAATCCGTTGAGCTCTGTCGATAACTTTAGTTCTCTGGCGAATTACTTCGTTCCGGATTCTATCCCGCAGAGAAATACCGAGCATAGCTCGACCAGTCGAACTGTGAGTGTCCACGTCTCGGCTCCGTATGTCATCACAGGTAGGACGCACTGGTTAAAGACTTTTGTCTTTAGACACTGCGGTATTGGCGACGAGAAGACTCGACGGAGTTTTCCGAATGCTGCCCTGCTTAATTGTTATACGTACGTCTTTATAATGATTCCTACCAGTTTATATTTTTTAAATATTGTAATTTATAATAAAAACGTTGCAGCAGTCGCTGGAGTCCAAGAATCATCAAAAACTGACCATATAGACATATGCTGATAGTTTTCCAACAGTCTGCATTATTGGCATTTTTGCTTAAAAATCTGTACAACAATCACTTGACAACATGCAACATGCAAGAATACACCCAATACTTGTTTTAATTAGAATAAAACACTCGATATCGAGTTGCCAATCGATAAATAACGAATTGGAATCGGAATTAATTACTGCTCCGTGTATCATGGTGCTGGCAACCCGACACCGGCGAATGTCGTACACAGTGGAGCTAATTATTTTTTATTTAATTTTATTTATTAGGGATATAGGGATGGGAAAATGTTTTCGATAATCGATAGGCTGTCTTTTGAGGGCGCGTTTATCTAATACGTAGATATAAATGTCGTATTACACTACTACATACGCACGGTCCACACGCACACAGCGAGGGGACGATGGTGGAATAATATGAGGAGGATCAACAAACTTTCTTCCAAGAAGCTAGGAGTGCTGAACAAGACGAAGCGATACTTCACACCGAATCAACGGCGTGCTCTTTACAAAACACAAGTCCGTCTTCACATGAAGTTATAGTATTGCTCGCACCTGTAGAACGGCGCACAAAGTTGCTTGCTTTTTTTGCTTGTTATTATAGATGGGGGAATGCTCTGAAGAGCTTTTTGACCTGAGTCCACGATCGCCATTATTTTATCGAACTGCTCGGCACCGTCAAAAAGCTCATCCCTATATCTTACAGACTTGGAAGAGTCGTACCTCCCGTTTTACTCCTTCCTGCCTCGCACTTATAAGATATGGAACGACCTTCCCGCCATGCCTTGCGCTACAGAATGGAGGCTTTTAAAAAAGGTCTCCATACATTTCTTAAAAGTCGGCAACGCATCATCAGCGCCAATGATGTTGCAGATATCTATAGACGATAGCGATGGTGACCGCATGCCATAAGGCGGGCCGTCAGCTTGTTTGCCACATATTACATAAAAAAATAATCTATCGACTCCTGCACATCCCTAATTGATCCGCACGCAAGAATCGAACCCGATATCGGCGATCTCAGCGGGACACAGAACCTGTTGCGTGTAATGTCGCTCGCATCCAACCCACACGATTCTAAGTGCATAAAGAAATTATGGAAGAGGGAGCTTGGCAAACAGGCCAGGCGAAGCAGAAAAATAAAGCCGATCACCATCTTACCATCAATATTAAAAAGCAAAAGTAAGATTTTGTCTATTGTTTTCGTAAGTTTGTATCATGAATATAAAGACCGGCCTAGGTCCGAGACAGTTGACGAAATTTGTTGAGAGTGTAATAGTTGGTAAGTACTTTGTTCGAAAGTCCGTTAATTTGATCCTTCTTTACTTCGTAACGGCTCGACCCACGAACATAGGGTCTACCCTATGTTCATCGGTACATACTTTATAATACAGACGAGTCTCCGGGGCACTACAAGTTCATATGTATTATAGTTCTTTAAAACTGTCGCGGCAGTTTGCTGTTTCAGTCGTGAAGTTGAGTCGTGGGTTCTTCTTATTCTTCGCACAGATATGCTCAACAACCCAAACAGCAGTATTTTTGGTCACTTTGTATAAATTCCACCCATAAGAACTAAGCGTTTCGGTGCCTCTTTTATTGTGGGAACTGCCAAGAAATGGAATGACTTGCCGGCGTCTGTTTTTCTACCTAAATACAACCTGAGAGCGTTCAAGTCTAGAGTGAATAGGTTTTTAAGCAAGCGCGCTCCATCTTCGACCGCGTCGTCACTTACCATCAGGTGAGGTAGCGGCCAAACGCTTGTACAGTTTGCAATTTTAAAAAAGTTATTAAGACAAAATAATTCATTCGCCTTCTATTTTCTACTTCACTTAGCAGCAAGTATAGTTATCAGATTCCCTCTACATTTCCTTTTTTCTCTATGGCTAAATGAAACTAAGCTATCACGAATTTGGAATTTGGATACACTGGCGCAATCGAGCCAAGTTACAATTCAGTTTTGTCAGTACTAGTCAGAAAGCTCCATTTCTTTCCGCATTTTTGTTCTATTTCGGTACCAGGGTAAACAATCCATGTTTATAAACTACCATATGCCAGTACGGAATTCCCATCCCTACAGCCCGGCTCCATCATCAAGTCAGCCCCACGGTACATATTATAGTATTGTCACCAAATATACGCAAGTATACCAAATTTGAGTCGATTCGACCGTCAGAAAGTGGTTCTAATTTAGCTTTTAGTGGCGAGATCCCACGATGTGTAATATCGCGCACGACCCACGTCCACGCACGGACACGCACTGTACAGACCTATCCGAGGTTGAACGCATGCCTCTGGATCCCACGGTCACAGAATAATAAATTATATAAGTACTACGGTGCGTCCGTGCTCGGTTCGGTCCGGGTTGGTATGTCTCCGTGCGGAATATTACGCATCGTGGGATCTCGCCATAAAATCTTATGGCTTAAAATCTTAGACCTACACAAAACCAAGTTAAAACAAGTAGTAGACTCCGATTTGCGTTTACATCTACTGAAGATATCTCTTATATATAAAAATGAATCCCAATTGCCCTTGGTCACGGCATAACGCGTGAACGGCTGGACCGATTTCGCTAATTCTTTTTGTGTTGTGTTTTTTATCATTAGCAGATGGTTCTTATTAAAAAAATTAAAAAAAATAAAATAAACAAAAGTTGTTCTTAACGCAGGCGAAGCCGCGGGGCACAGCTAGTGATTGATAATTATAGTGATATTAAAACTCACTTTAAATTGGATGCTGTAGTGCTTTGGAGAGATAAGATGGTACACAAACATGCCTAACATCTATATAAATACTATTCTGCGAGATGAATCAGGACACCGATACCCATGTAGTGTTTATTAATTGTAAAGTTTTATGAGCCGATATTGTAGAGATCTTTATTATCTGGCTAAGGTTGTTAAATACATATCGTGAATTGCTTTCATGCAACAGATTGCATGGCAGCTTCAACCAAAATGAGTACATGTTTCAAGGTTTTGAGCTTCTATAATATTTATTTTAATATAGTCAATGTTAAATAAAGAAGTGTGTGTGTGTCTGTATGTGTACATATGTACGGTACGCACTTAAGAAGTTATGTGTTTCTTTGTTTTATCAAAACAATAATTATTCCCGAGTACTATAATGTATTATCGTAGTACTATTAAGAATTCTGTGGTACTGTGCCAATACTATACATTTAAAGAAACGATGAAAAAATAATGTTATTAAATTCAATCAATAATTTAAATAACAACATACTTAAACAACTTTTATTTTTTATTTACTCTTTAAATATAGTACATACATTATTATAACTATAAAACTACCTAATTATAAACATACAAATAAACCTAAACAAAAACATTAATAAAAATAAGTTCAAAAACTAAAACCCGACTACTAAATAATCGCGCTCTAAAAATAATGAAACAAGAAAATATTTTCATCTGAGATCGCTAAGTACAAACTTTTCAATATGTATCGTGTATTATATAAACAACTTACTTGTAATAAATATTTTATTGTATTTCATACATATTCTAGTGGTGTTCAGTGAATACTCATGGTCGTATATTACTTTGCAGAATGTATTATTTTGTTACGGTAGGTGACATACGACCACGGCTATCCCTTTTATTACCCGACTGCGCGACGCAAAGGAGAGGTAATGTGTTTATCAGTCTATATATGTATGTATGTATGTATGTATGTATGTATGTTCCTTTGTGGCACACTAGAGACCAAACGCTTGGGCCGGTTTTTATAATTGGCACGTCAATAGATTCGCCATGCTAGCGCAAGTGACAACGAAAACATAAAAAATTGAAAAATTCAAAATGGCGGATTTCAGACGCCAAAATTTGGGGTTCAAAAAAAATTTTTTTTTTCAAAACCTATCGAGTGGGGTATCGAATTAAAGGTTTTAAAATGGAGATTCAAAATATGTTTATAACAAATAATTTATGATCGTACAAATCGAAAACAAAAAGATTTTACATGCCGCGTTAGTCACTTTCAGTAACAAGTTTGCGGTGCTTATCTCTTAAGTTACTTATGAGATCTCAATAAAATTACAATGAGACCAAACGAAAATCATATTAACTCAAACAAAAAAAGAATTTTCCAAATTGGTTAAGAATTGATGGAGTTCTGAGGTTACAAACAACCTCTTCCTTTTGGTATAGTCGTTTAATAGTACAACTGTAAAGTAAGTAAGCTTGAAAAGCAATTAATGGAATATAGAGACTTTAACAGTCGGGACAGATTAATCCCCATTCGTTAAGCCATTAATGTGTCCCGACTGTTAAAGTCTCTACATTCCATATAACAATGTATAATTTATTTTATGAGTGTATCGACCGAGAAAGAATTTAAATGGTATAGTTTTTTGATATCCCAAAACAGAAGTCTAAACTACTAGACTTACTTGTTTTTTTCTTTTCAGTTCGTTTTTTAACACTTCACTTTTTGCGCAGTCGGGTTTTTGATTTTTTAATTTAATGTTTTATTACAAGTAAGTTTTTTGTATAATACACGATACATATTGAAAAGTTTGTACTTAGCGATCTCAGATGAGAATATTTTCTTGTTTCATTCTTTTTAGAGCGCGATTATTCAGTAGTCGGGTTTTAGTTTCTGAACTTATTTTTATTTAAAGTATTTTGGGGTTTTTGCATAAATGTATACATGTCAACATTCTTACATCGATACATAGCGATCAACAAACACATAACCCTTCCTATTGCTTCTTTGCGACGCCGCTTGTGGAAAACATTAGTTTTCTTAACTTCAACGGGATATATCTCGCAAACACTACGTTTGACAAAAATATGATGTACTAAACCTTACCTTCATTTTAAAATCCATTTTAAAAACATACATACATACCCACATACCGGTCAAAAACATAACCCTCCTTTTTGCTTCGCCGTAGTCGGGTAAAAACTAAAATGTAGTCTACCAAACCACTTCCAGTAGGTAAAGTTCCCAAATGCTGGCTGTATTCCCCCGTGGAATGGCGATGATTAGTCTTATTTATAGTTATTAGTTATATTTATAAACAATCAATATTTTTTAACCGACTTCAAAAAAAGGAGGAGGTTTCTCAATTCGTATATATAATTTTTTTTTTTTTTTTTTTTTTATGATTGTTCGCGGATAACTTCGTCGTTTATGAACCGATTTCGATTATTCTTTTTTTGTTCGAAAGGAGATATTCCAAGTGTGGTACCATGGTAATTTTATTGAGGTATGATAAGTATCTCCAGAGATATTGAGATAAACATCTCAAAATTGGTACTGAAAATGAATAGCGCGGCATTGAAGTCGGTTGTTTTTTAGTTTTTAAACGATATTATTTACAGATATTCTCAGTTATTTGACTATACTAGTTCACTGCTGGACATTGATCTCTCCAAGCACGCCACTGAGTATTATCCTCGGCTACTACATCCAGCTCTTTCCAGCCGCCTTTTGAAAGTCATTGCTCCACCCAGTCTGAGGGCGTCCTACGTTTGCCGATCGACGATCTCCGATCAACAACTCGTTTAGCCAAACAGTACTGCTGATATGGCCGTCTCACTACCACTTCAGTGTGCTAATCCGCTGAGCTATGTCGACGGCTTTAATTCCCTGTCGGATCTCCTAGATTTCGGATTTGATCCTAACTTTCCATAACTCGCTGAGCAACTTTATATTTGTGCACCAGGCCAACCGTGAGTGCCCAAGTTTCAGCACCGTATGTCAAAATGGATAGGACTCAAGTGAGTGAGTGAGTCCACAAAGTCTGGAAGACTTTTGTCTTTAGGCTTTGTAGATTTAGCGATGTGAAAACTCGAAGAAAACCTTAGTATGTACTTAGGTACTTAAATATTATTTTAAAATTTCCCTGAATAAGCAATTCGGCATTCGAAATAAGTTTTTATAGTCCCTAACACATTCACAAGATATTTTTACGGAATATTAAGCGTGTTTATCCCTATTCGGCATCCGAAGTCTGTTTTTATATTGATAATAGCTACTCTCATAAATTCTTCTGTCGTTTAGGTCAGTGTTCACTGTTCACTGTTTTGCACAAAGATGTTGCAAATATGCTACATTATCGTAATTAGAGTGGTGCAATTACGTAGCCGACGTCGTCGCGTATCCGATCGGTAATGTGTGGTCTACATAGAGCTATGAATATCATCTTAAGAGAAGGCAACAATCATTGGGGTTGAGGGGTGACTACGGTAATCGTAGCATAGATAATACTGCAATTAAAATTTAAAACCTCCACCTACTGATCTATGTATAATCTGTTCATTGAGAACATTCCAATGAGCCTAATCTCTGATGTAAGTTGGTTAGGAATTGAGTATTCTGCAGATTCCAGGAGATGTTAATTTATGCAGTTCTTAAAATATCGTTGAAGTAAGAAGATGATATTTAATTTGAATTGATCAGACCTATGAATATTAATTTCATAGCGTCACCAACTAGAAAAAAGCTCATAGTCTAAAAACGGCTGAACGGATTTTCACATATCAAAGTTAAGACCACTCGCGATGAAAACGATCGAGAGGCCGTGGGTTCGATCCTACCCATTCTCTACTATTGACGTGAACTTACTCCAGACACAAGCATAGCTTAGTTGGAGAGGTTAACAAGAACACTAGTAATGTGTAACCCACATTGCTAGTAAGCTTCTAAAAAAAATCTATATTTTTAAGGCTCAGTGGTGTAGTGGGAGAATGGTCGGCTTTGACACCAGAAGTACTGATTTCAATCCCCGTCGTGCTCTAAAGGATTTTTCTATAGAAGAAAAATTTATGTGCGCTTTTTACAGTGGCCTCCGGTGAAGGAAAATATCGTTAAGAAACCCCCATCCCCCGCATGGTGGTAGGACACTATCTAGTGACCGTCTGGCCAGCTACCACCATCAGGTTAGAAAATCTGTCGCCAAACATCTAATGTTTTCCAGCAGCTATCCTTGAGAGCCAGTTCCTATTTTAGGCCTAACGTGCTACCATCCTCGACCATATCATGACTTGCCAACACGTGAGATAGTGGTTAAACGCTAGCCTATGTTATGAAAAAAATAACGATTATTTTATTATGATTAGACCATTGATTGCAAAACCGAATTATTTTGTTGTTATTTTTAATTGAAATCTCTTGGGTTTCAATTTAGACTTAATCTATCTATCTGATATGAAGAACGCGTTTTTTAAATAATTTTTGACTTTTGCTAATCCATTTTCTACGGAATCACCTTCATTGTCAGTAATTTCACTGTTATATTCGGTTTAAAAGGCCCTCTAGTTAATGAAATTTAATAGGCATTTAAAACGGACAATCTTTTTTCTCAAAGTATCAAGCATTGTGCAGTGACAGGCAATTTTATAGTCTAACCGTATTTTCCTTATCGTATTATCATCCTTCATCAGACAGAAGGTAATATTTTATTATCAGACCTCTATACCTATATTCATTCCAGGCCTAGCATGTTCATTATCTTCGACCACATCATCGTTAACCACTAGGCTAGATAGTGGTAAAACGATAATAATATAAAGAAATAAAAAAATTTAAAAGTATATATAAAGAAATATTAAAGGAATAAAAAATAACCTTCAGCGACAAAGATTTGTGTTGTTTTACTTGTTGCTTTGCTTGTTACCTAATTCTACAATAAAAGAGCAGTATGTCAATCATACAAAGGCATGGAGGATGATTTAGGAAAAACTGTGATATATCTTTTAAGTTTTCATTGGAGAGTATGTGTGCAAATTTTCAGGTCGAGCAAGCGACCCAGAGAGTAAAACGTTTCACAGAAAATGTAGCCTTTCATTACACCCTCTTAGGGGTAAAATTTCTAAAAAGCCTTTCTTAGTGGATAGCTTTACAAAGAACACATCATATTAATGTTTTAGACAGTGCGTTGATATATCAGACGCTCATTATTTTCCATATATTTTTACCATCATATTACAAAGTGGAACCACCACATCCACCCGTCCACTCTCCTTATCCAGAGGTTCAAGGAAGCCGGTACATCTGCGCTCGCGCCGCCGGCCGCGATTTGCCACGATCAGACATAAATTGTAATATCGTACAGTATACTGCATTATGTTGGAGCAGTACCTAAGCTTAGACGCTGCAAGATAAAGTTAATTGAATAGCAGGCAACGAGCTATTTGATAAAATATTATTTTAGACACATAATATATTGTAATAGACTTTTTTAACTAGTATTTCTGTGCACACTAAAGGTTGTATTTATATGCAGATTAAAGATAAATAGCAGCAGCCGTTAGTTAGCAGCTTGACATCAATTTTCTCGCACATCCGCAAATTAGTCGTAACTGGGGAAAACTGAACGTCGTTCCAACGTGGATAGCTTCACCAATACTGGACAACTATGTATGAATGCCACAACGTAGGACTATTATAGATAGAAAAAGAAGCCGTCAAACCGAAACAAGTGCGGAACCGCACCGACAGGTCCGTCCTATCTATTGCGACCAGAGATACCCACGACACAGCTGTACATATCCCGCGTTCATTATACCATCACGGCGGAGGAGGTGGCGGAATATATCAAGCTGAAGACGAATGTGTCCCTGAGGGTGACGAAGTTGGAGTCGTATCACAATGTCAACTTCAATTCATTTGTAGTGTGGGTTCCGTCTAAGTCCCTTGGAACATATATGGTGGAGGAATTCTGGCCAAGGAGTGTCAAGTTTCGACGCTTACGAGGTTGGATGCCGGACACCATGAATGAACGTCACACGTCGTCGTAAAATTAACGTGTCTTATGTTTCTATGGTTAGTAAATAGGTATCTACACTATATAATATATAATATAATATATATAATATTATAAATATAATATATATATAATATAATCAACACCAATATTATAAATGCGAAAGTCAGTTTGTTTATTTGTTTGTTTGTTTGTTTGGGACTTCTTCACGGTCAAACGGCTGACCGATTTGGCTGAAATTTTGTACAAAGATAGAACATAAGGCAGAATAGGATATAGGATACTTTTTTTTTGGCTATCGAGTCAGGGGGTCCAGATATTTTTAATTGAATTTTGTAACTAAAGGACCTCTTCTCGAATAAACGGCTTGACCGATTTGCCTGAAATGTTGTATAAAGACAGTTCATAGGGCAGAATAGGATATCAGATACTTTTTTTTTGGCCATCGAGTCTGAGTGTTTAGATTTTTTTTATTGAATTTTGTGAATGTGTGGCCTCTTATCAGCTAAACAGCTTGACCGATTCAGCTGAAATTTTATACATATTACAGTTTGTATAGCATAGAATCACATAGGATACTTTTTTTCTGGCAGTCGAGTCCAGGTGTCTAGAATTTTTAAATTGAACTTTGTAAATGTGTGGCCTACTCTCGGTCAAACGGGTTAAACATTTAAGCTGAAATTTTGTACACAGGCAGTCAAAAAGACATAGAAGGGCAACAAATACTTCGTTTTTGGGTGGAAATTTCGGTTGTCTATATTTTTATTATGGAATTTTGTAAATATGTGGCCTCTTTTCGGCCAAACGGCTTGACCGATTCAGATGAAATGTTGTACAAAGACATTAAATAGGGCATAAAAGGGCAAGGAATACTTTTTTCGGCAGTTAAGTGTTAGTGCCTATATTTTTTCTTAACTTTACATAGAGTTTGCATAATCATAAAAGTTTAAGCTTAGGTTCATAGATAATGACTAAACTTAATAAGTGCCTTAATTAGGCCATAAAACTGTCAGGGTCATTAAAAGTCATCAAAATTTACGCGATGGCTTTGCTTGCCCAACGTGTTTTATCTGCTTTGTGGGAAGTATTTCAAAAGCATTCGTGTTTTAACATAGGTATTGACTAAGTAGGTTATAAAAACTGTCAGGGTCATAAAACGTAAAAATTTTCGCGCTCAAAACCTTTGTTTTATCTACTTTGTAGGTAATATTTCAGCAACTTTTGTATTTTGATAGCCACATGCATCAGAACGAGTCCATAAATTGAAATAGTACAACCTTCAATAATCATTATGAATTTTAACCTTAAAATAAGTGGATATCAAGTTTAACCTTTGTGCCATCAGTGTAAACTTAGTAGGTCATAAAAACTGTCAGGGTCACAGAAGGTTGTAAAAATGATTCGCGCTCGCTTCGCTCGCTCAGTGATAGCGCTTGCTACGCTTGCGCAGTGATAGCGCTCGCTCCGGTCTCGCAAGCATTTGTTATGTCTACTTTGTAGGAAACATTTCAGCAACTTTTGTATATTAATAGCCACATGCATCACAACGAGTCCATAAATTGAAACAGTACAACCTTCAATAAACATAATGATTATTAACCTTAAAATAACTGGATATGAAGTTTAACCTCTGTGTCATCAGTGTTGTCTTAGTAGGTCATGAAAACGGTCAGAGTCATAAAAGGTCGTAAAAATTTTTCGTGATTTCAGTTTCGTTTTAAGTGATAGCGCTTACTACGCTCGCGCAGTAATAGCGCTCGCTCCGGTCGTGCAAGCATTAGTTATATCTACATTGTAGGAAATATTTCAGCAACTTTTGTAATTTAATAGCCACATTCATCAAAACATGACACAAATTGGAACAGTACAACTTGCAATAATCATAATGATTTTTTTACCTTGAAATAAGTGTATTTCAAGATTAACCTTAGGGTCATCGGCGTTGACTTAGTAGGTCATAAAACTGTCAGGGTCATAAAATGACAAAAAAAATTTTTGCGCTCGCTTCGCTCGCGCATTTATAGCGCTCGCTACGCTCGCGCAAACCTTTGTTTTATCTACTTTGAAGGTAATGTTTCAACATTTTTTTTGTATTTTAATAGCCACATGCATCAAAACGAGGCCATAAATTAAAACAGTACAACCTTCAATAATCACAATGATTATTAACCATAAAATAAGTGGATATCAAGTTTAACCTTTGTGTCATCAGTGTTAACTTAGTAGGTCATAAAAACTGTCAGTGTCATAAAATGACGTAAAAATTTTTCGCTCTCGCTTTGCTCGCGCTGTGATAGCGCTTACTACGCTCGCGCAGTAATAGCGCTCGCTCCGGTCGTGCAAGCATTTGTAAAATGTACTTTGTAGGAAACATTTCAGCAACTTTTGCATTTTATTAGCCACATTCATCAAAAGATGTCATAAATTGGAACAGTTCAACCTTCAATAATCATAATGATTTTTACCTTAAAATAAGTGGATATCAAGTTTAACCTTAGGGTCATCGGTGTTGACTTAGTAGGTCATAAAAACTGTCAGGGTCATAAAATGACATAAAAATTTTCGCGCTCGCTTCGCTCGCGCATTGATAGCGCTCGCTGCGCTCGCGCAAGCCTTTGTTTTATCTACTTTGTAGGTAATATTTCCGCATTTTTTGTATTTTAATAGCCACCTGCATCAAAAAGAGTTTAAGAATTGAAACAGTACAACCTTCAATAATCATAATGGTTTTTTACTTTAAAATAAGTGGGTATCAAGTTTAACCTTAGGGTCATCGGTCTTGACTTAGTAGGTCATAAAAACTGTCAGGGTCATAAAATGACGTAAATATTTTCGCGCTCGCTTCGCTCGCGCATTGATAGAGCTCGCTGCGCTCGCGCAAACCTTTGTTTTATCTACTTTGTAGGTAATATTTTTGCAGTTTCTGTATTTTATTAGCCACATGCATCAAAACGAGGCCGTAAATTGAAACAGTACAACCTTCAATAATCATAATAATTATTAACCTTAAAATAAGTGGATATCAAGTTTAACCTTAGGGTCATCGGTGTTGACTTAGTAGGTCATAAAAACTGTCAGGGTCATAAAATGACATAAAAATTTTCGCGCTCGCTTCGCTCGCGCATTGATAGCGCTCGCTGCGCTCGCGCAAGCCTAAAAAGTAGATAGAACAAATCTACTTTTTAGGTAATATTTACGCATTTTTTGTATATTAATAGCCACATGCATCAAAACGAGTTTAAGAATTGAAACAGTACAACCTTCAATAATCATAATGGTTTTTTACTTTAAAATAAGTAGGTATCAAGTTTAACCTTAGGGTCATCGGTCTTGACTTAGTAGGTCATAAAAACTGTCAGGGTCATAAAAAGTCGTAAATCGTTTTCGTGCTCGCTTCGCTCGTGCAGTGATAGGGCTTGCTACGCTCGCGCAGTAATAGCGCTCGCTCCGGTTGCGCAAGCATTTGTTATATCTACTTTGTAGGAAACATTTCAGCAACTTTTGTATTTTAATAGCCACATGCATCAAAACGATTCATAAATTGAAACAGTACAACCTAATATTCATAATGATTTTTTACCTTAAAATAAGTGGATATTAAGTTAAACCTTTAATATTCATAATGATTTTTTACCTTAAAATAAGTGAATATTAAGTTTAACCTTAGGGTCATCGGTGTCGACTTAGTAGGTCATAAAACTTTCAGGGTCATAAAAAGTCATAAACAAATGTCTCGCTTCGCTTGCGCAGTAATAACGCTACATAGCATATAATAGCGTGTTTTAACAGCCTCATACATTAGACTGACTTAAATACTTAAACAGCAAAACTTGGTAAACCTTAGTTAGGTTTACCAAGTGCCAAGTAATGATTAATGACTTTAACAATAGACGATATCGAGTTCGACTTAAGAGTCATCTATATAGACTTGATGATTAGATCATTAAACAGTCAGGGATATAAAAAGCCATAAAAAATTTTCACTTGCCCAATAATAGCGCTTGCTACGCTCGCGCAGCTATTCACCTTATTTTATTTGTAAGAAATGTTTCAGGAACTGTTGTGTTAAGTCAAACATTTAAACAGCACAACTTCGTATACTAACCTAACCAAAAAAATTTATGACCTTAACAATACAGGATATTGAGTTCGACTTTAAGGGTCATCTATGGTGACTTGGCCTAAGCGATCATCGATCTAGACCTCAATGCTCATAAAGACACAAATAACGCGGGCGAAGCCGCAGGTAACAGCTAGTAATATTATAAAGAGGAAAACTTTGTTTGTTTGGTTGTGATGAATAGGCTCAAAAACTACTGGACCGTTTTTAAAAATTCTTTCACCATTCGAAAGCCAAATTATCCACGAGTAACATAGGCTAAATTTTATTTTGGAAAAAAATAGGGTTCCGTAAGATATTTGGGTTTTAGCAAAACAACGTTTGCCGGGTCAGCTAGTAATATATATATGCTAGTCTGTAAGGTATTTATGAATAATATGGGTCTTAGTATAACATTTCATGTTAACATTAGCTAACTGAAATGAAGATTTATTTATTATTATCTTTTCTGTGTCACAACACTGACACATAGTAACATTAATCATCGTGTAGGCTTAAAGCTAAGTCACTGGTGCACTGTGCACACTGTACAGAATACATAATAAATAACTTAGCGGATAGAATGATGTATGGGACGTGGAATTATAAGCATGTATTCAAAATGGGATTGAATAAATTAGCTTTGGTCAAGCATAAATACGGTCTTATGTTGGGATCAGTATTGATGGTGCAGCGTTAAACAAATCAAAAGTAGGTATTAGTAGATAGATAGATTAAAATCTTTATTTTACCACCTTTTAATATAGCGTAACACTAGTAGTAATATAGTATATGTTAATTATATTGTTTCAATGGGGGACCTTATCACTAAGAGCGATCTCTGTCAGGCAACCCATAGATTATAGAGAGGACACAAAAACATTTATCGGAGGTGTTTGACAAAACATACTAACTTTACTTACTTACTATTCAAATTTACTTACCTAGTCTACCTAAACCTAGTAGTTACTGGGGCCTTATTTAGTATGACCATTAATGTCGTACCGTGCCGTGTTACGTTATCTCCGCGTTATGGCATTCTCTATGCCAATTAAAACGGGATAGGGTAAGGTTATGAGCGCGTTTTAAGCTGTCAAAATATCGTGACATATGAGGACGTGTAACGCGCGCGTTTTGAATAATTTACCTATCGTGTGGCATACAGAATACAATTTTTCCATAACGTGACGTGGCGCGTTAAGGAACGCGTTACCGCATTGGTCATACGGAATAAGGCCCCTGGTCTATAAAGGCACAGATTATATAATAGTTACTACGTAAATAAAGGTTAGGGACTATGACTTGTATAAATAGTGCGTATACTTGTGTCAATAGATCCGCTAGATTTCTGAAGACTGTCACGTGTGATCAGATAAGTAAGATAATATAAAAAACAATATAGCCGTGCTGTCCGGTTCAGTAGCAAGTTTGAGATTTATATCTCTTGAGATACCTACTCTAGAAACATCAAAATGTCAATGACTAGTTTGAAGTATTTATCTGTGTTGATACTCATCAGATCTCAATGAATTGTGTAATAGAACCATCCTGAAGATCTGACCTACCCATATAATATCGTTGAAAAACTAAAAAAGAACCGACTTCAATGCCGCGCTATTCATTTTCAGTACCATTTTAGAGATGTTTATCTCAATATCTCTGGAGATACTTATCAGACCTCGATAAAATTACCATGGTACCACACTTGGGATATCTCCTTTCGAACAAAAAAAAGAATAATCAAATCGGTTCATAAACGTCGAAGTTATCCGCGAACAAACATAAAAATATATATATTTATATATATATATATATATCTATATATATTTACGGTCGAATTGAGAAACCTCCTCCTTTTTTTGAAGTCGGTTAAAAATAGAATCATTCGAATCTGTTCACTAATGACGGAATAATCGTGTATCAAACATAATTTAAAAATATACAGACGATTGAAAATCTCCTCCTTTTTGTAAATCGCTAAAAAAATATTTTAAATGTGTACATATTACATAATCAATAGAAACGAAAAAAAGTAAAAAAATCTGTTAAAATTGTCACTCGAGCGAGGGCTGAGGAGGGTCATTAGTGATGGTCGATCTAGTAATGTTTTATTATTCGGTTATATTGTTTAACAATATTCCTTCCTGGCTATTCGAAATTGGGGTCAAGGACCTGACCCACTAATACCTAATTTGCATAAACGCTGCAAACTCAGCGGGTGATAATTCGACTCCGTTTTGTGCTTTTATTTCAGGTATTTAAATTATTTCGATTAAAACTTTAAATAGAACCAATTTAAAAGGGCGCGTGACTTTCCTTCATCTACAGGAGTAATAAAACATTACCTGGTTTATATTTTTTTTTATGAATTTTGTATTTTTTACAGCCAACATTGCTTGCCGCGATAAAATAAGGTTTTAAATTAACTTTCATCTCAGCCCATTGCTGGATGTCGGTTTTCCAATGGCATACCACTAAGCACGATTTTCGGCTTTTCTTATCCAGGTCTTACTTTACCTAGTCTGAGAGCGTAAAAAGTATCTTACCACCATCAAGTACAAAACTCTCGGCAGGTTTTGTACTTGATGGTAGTAAGCTAGGACTAGAATGCTCTGATTTTCAAGTACTATGTGCTGCTGTAACTCCGTAAGGTTATAGGTCGCAATAACCTTACGGAGTTCCGTCAGCACACAGCCCTAAAAAGTCAGAGCATTCTAGGCCTAGCGTGTTCACTATCTTCGACCACATCATCGCTTACTACCACGATATAGTGATCAAACGCTAGCTTATAAGATATGAATATGAAAATACTAATCCGATTTTGATAAAAGAGGTGTCAATTGATATGGTCCTTAATATGGTCCAGGTGACTAAAGCCTGAAATTGTTCCAGGTCTTAATCAAGATTTTTCCTTGTCAAGATGTGTAATCTAGTCTTTTTGGTACCACCTGCCAGAAAAAGAGAAAATGTTATTCTAAAATCGACACATCAATTGCAAATAAAATAGCGAGACGCAGCGAGTTTATCTTGCGAATTTTACCGTGACCATAATGTTCAGTAAATAAACAGTCTATGCTTCAGCATTCACAAGTTCAAGCAATATATGGTTGCAGCTTAGAGCATATAAAGCTCATAAATATGTATCTCTCCGCAGGCGAATTTTATCTTTTTTTTTTCCTATAAAATCTTAACGACGGCATCTGCATAATAACCACACAACAGGATTACGTCTAGCTTTATTGCGACTGTTTTATTCCCGGGAAAATGTTATTTTTCTGGGTTATAATTCTCGCTATGAAAAATAGTAATGCATAAATTAGTTTAGTGTTTTATGAATTAGCATACTCTTAATGTGAAAGTAGAGCAAATTTATGTTATATTTTATATTTTTATTCTGTTTCTTATATTTTTCTACATAGGACCAAAGCCATCGACATTTAATTGGCAGTGGTCTGGCTATATTAGCCGAAGAACCGATACCGTTTGGGGCAAAGGAGTTTTTGAGTGGAGACCGCGGCAAGCGTAGCGTACGATGCACTCAGACTAGGTGGAGCGATGATCTTTGATTACGTAGTGTCCAATGAGAATGTAAACACTACGTGCAATGTCTGGCATGAGCTAGATGAGAATAGCCGGAAATCGTCTGGCTACAGCTAGAAGAGATAGATAGATAGGTACACTTTATTGAACACCTTATTAAACATACAGAGTATGACATAATGATAGTGTAACAATAGGCGGTCTTATCGCTAAAAGCGATCTCTTCCTTTAACCTACCCTTCCTGTAACCTTTATGAGAGAAGAAGACAGTAGCCGGCAATTGTGCTCGCATGGCGTGCTTTTGGAGAGGCCTAGTATAGTAGTGGAGGAACGATGATGATATTTTTGTATTGGAACAACTTGAATGACAATGCGTACCAGCTACCACGGTCAAAAAGCTTGAAAGGTACGCTTTTTCTGCTTTTTAGGGTTCCGTAACTCAAAAGGTAAAAAAAGGAACCCTTATAAGATCACTTTCTTGTCCATCTGTCCGTCTGTCTGTCTGTCTCCTAATTGACAATTCTATGTCAACGGGATGTACCCTATAGGTTTTCGACCCAAAACCTATAGGGTACTTCCGGTTGACCTAGAATCATGAAATTTGGCAAGAAGCAAGGTCTTACAGCATAAATAAAGGAAAAAATCCAAAAAATAAAAAAAGTTGAAAATTAAAGGGTGTCCCTACATGTGTACATACATACATTGTTTACGCCAACTAAAATAGGGCATTGAGTTATATGAGCGCTCATACAATATAGAGGTCTAGCTTATTGGTACAAACCAACGTTGGTACGGAAGCCTCGGTGTGCGAGTCCAACTCGACTTGGCCGGTTTTTTAAGTAGTGTTTGTCTGGTTATAAAATACACCACAGATTAAGAAAAACATAGGGTCGCTCTGTATTGGTAAAATAGACTATCTAATCTTGTTTCTCCATACAAGCATTGAACCCATGTTTCCTCCTTAAGGGTTTAATTTTGGAAAATACTTTCTTAGCGGATACCTACGTTATAATAGCTATCTGCATGCCAAATTTCAGCGCAATCCGTTAAGTTTTTTAAGCTGTGCATTGATAGGTAGATCAGTTAGTCAGTCAGTATTGATTGCCTTTTATATATACAAGAAGATAAGTGCTTACAAATAAGCGTAGAAGTTCATAATATATCTTACATACAAGCAATGTATATTCTCTTACAACAACAGGAAGAGAACTACGTCTTAATTAACAACATGCACCGCGGATACAAACATCTACATGCTCTAAAGGCTTTTTTATACACGAGCGACTGTGGACTGACGACTGAAAATGTTTACAAAATCGATTTCTTAGTCAACGGATGAGGGTAGACGATGATCGTGTTCATTGCATGCATTTTAGAGGCTTATGTCCAGCGATGAACTAGTAAAGGCTGATGATGATGATGATAGGACAACTATCCCAACCTATCCAAGGAATCGGCTGGCATCGAACATGGTCGAAACACGGCGACTCTACCGGGACGTGTTTTTGTTAAGCGAACTAAGCTCTCTTACTCCTATGGATACTAAGTATTTTGTTTAAATTTTATGATTTTAACAAAAATCATTGAAACAATAATGTAAAAACGTAAAAATCATAATAATACTCAAAATGTTGATCCACCCCCGACTGATCTATGTATAATCTATCTATGTATCTATGTATAATCTGTTTATTGAGACCATTCCAATGAGCCCAAACACGACATATTTGCTGTGAGTTGGTGAGAAGTAAAGGATTCTGCTTCTGCAGATTCCATCAAGACAGCATCAAGTCTTGTTCACAAAATACTCTTACTTCAATGATATTGTTCATTTTGAAGTAAGAGGATTTTGTGGATTTCGAATTGATCAGACCTATTAAAATTGACCTCATAGCGTTATCAACTAGAATAAAACTGATAGACCTAAAACGGCCGACATGATTTTCATGAATCAAAGCCAAGAACACTCTCGATTAAGGCACCTATCGACGAAAAAAAATTAATCAAAATTGGTATATTATATCCGCCTGGGCGCTACGATGTCAAAGGCAGACACACATACACACATATATAGATACACACGTCAAACTTATAAGTTTGACATAAAAGAAGGTTATAACATCCCATCGTTTTGTATCGAGGGTTAAAAACGGCATCAACACTAACAATTACGAGTATTGCTGACTAATTCTTTGATGTTAAAAGTAGTAAGTGTGCAGACCTAAAAAGGTTCCTAGATACCTATTCCGTAGGTGCTCAAGTAAGTGGGTACTTATAGATAGAAGTACAGTTATTCTGAAACCCCGGAGTGACGCAAAAACAGCCACACAGGGCCGGGCGATTGACGACTTGAGATTGAGAACGTTATTTGACACGTTTCGCTATTTCATATAAAATAGTAATTAGTCATTTAGAAAATCCATATACTTTTACGAATAAATGAGAGTAGCATCTGCCAACAAACTGCTCAGCAGTTTGGAAGAAATTAGAATAAGGAACCGTATTTATGCCTGGATAAATAAATTTAAAAAAAAAACTATTTTGTATAAATGACAGGAACACCAGAGTCATATAATGCTAAACTTGGGACTGGTTTTTGTACAACTGATAGACTTGGGTTTGACCAATATCATGCTTAGTGGTAAGCGATGATGTGCTCGAAGATGGTAAATACGCAAGGCCTAGAATGGTCTTACTATCGAGGGCTGTGTACTGCGGAACATGTAACGTAACGGAGCGCCTGGAGAAGGCCTACCTCTCCTCATTACGTGGATCAAGGGAACCTAGACAAGATAAACTACAGGAGACGGGTTATAACAGTTATATTCCTATAGATTCTACAAAACTCTACGATACTTAACTTAAATAAAACTCAGAGTTATTCACTGCTCTTCGTGGTATTTATATCCTGGTAAAGATGAGAGTCCCCTTAATCCACAAATCATTTCAGTAGTAGGTATTATTTTCTAAATTAAGCTTTGTTCTAATCTTTGTTTTTCGTGTCCATGGCAACGTGACCCGTTGATCCTCTAAATTCAGTCCCCTCTCATTTTGCCGTCATAAAGAAAACATAAATTATTTTTTACCATTGCCACTCAAAAAAGAGCACTTTATTCATCGATAGCAGTGAATAAAACGCTCTTTTACTCATTTGGTGAATAAAAACATTTTGAATTTGGAACAAGTACGAAATACGAATTAAGTACAAAAAATAAATAAAACTTGCTGAAAGTGCCTACTAGCTGGCTAAATGGAGGTATACCATGGAAGCTATATAATAAATTAAAAATAAAAATCTCGCCAATTTTGGTTACATTTTTTTTTGTTAACATTTTGCTCCACACGATTAGTGTATTCAGCCAAAATAAAGTATAAAAAATATTAAAGTTTTTGTAAATTCAAGTCATAATGTTGAGTCAAAGTCAGATTTCTGATCAAGTTGAAGTCACTGTCTAGTCCTTGGACTAAGACTTGTAAGGGTAAGACTTGTCTTACCCCTACTAAAGATGTGAACTTTACGGAAGATTTTCAGTGCAATTTTGGTGAGAACACAAATTGCATGTTTTTCAAGATTGTGCTGTTTCCCTACACACACATTCACCGGCACTAAATGGTTAATAATCCAGATATATTACATATTAATAATAATATATGATAAATACAACTAGGTATATTATAAGTAGGTACTATAAGTAGGTACTACTATTTATTTTCTCGCAGTCAATGGTAAAAAGAAGATTACACGACTCGTGAATAAAAAATGTAATCTCGGTCCTTGTATCCCTCGCTCCGCTCAGGATTCTAATCTAGAATCCTTCGCTGCTCTCAGGATCCAACTTAGTCCTTCGAATTAAATTGCCTTTTTTTCACTTGTTGTATAATCTACTATTACTACAAAAGAGTATATGTATGATATGAAAATGAAATAGGTGGTTAACAAAATGCCACAAACACCATAAGGTTACGGTGGCAGAATTTCTCCTTAATGGTAGTAAGCTACTTTTTGGTAGCAAATCAGGTGGAACCTCGATATAATGCTACTAAACACCCGTGCACCTCCCCGCTTTGAAGTCCTTTAAGCCAACGTCATATTCATATATTCATATTTATTTATTTTGCATCAGATATGGTTACAATGTGGTGTTATTGTTTAGTTTTGGTTCATTCATATCTTAAGCGAACATTATGCAGGTTTTACAGGCATATTTAAATCTAACTAGATCTACCTATTTACAAGATAACTTACATTCAATTAACATAATAGTGCTTTTCTTAGAAATTAAACATTATTTAAGTTCTTACTTAACTAACTTAACCTTACATCTCATGTCGTGCTTTTTGAGAGAGATTTTACCAGTAAAGAAAAGACAATCGCGAAACGCCACCCTTTTACGTTCTACGTCCCTAACAGTCTCCAGTAACAAGGCAAGTTTTTGCTCTCCGATGGAGACATCGTCGTTATCTTATGTTCTAGCTATTTTGTTGGAATCCATCACTCTGTCAGTCCTTTATTTATCATAAAAAATAACTGTCTATTACTGTCTGGATCGAATCGCGCACGCAGGACGCTGCGGTGTGTCCGTACCTTTTAGCCATTTAGCCATTGGGCCGTTGCCGCTTATTTATTTTTAAAATATTTTTAGCTTAGTAGTCGTTAGTAGTAAAATTAACCCTCATTAACATTTTATTTTTATAATTAGAGTATGTTACAAGACGCTTCCAATGACACACCTCATTTGCCAAATTATGATAAGTAGTTTAGAAGTTATAGGGGAACAAACAAAAACATAACCCTCCTTTTTGCTTCACCGTAGTCGGGTAAAAAGGTAAGTTAAGTTATGCATACGTTACGAACTCTTTTATTTTGGAATTAGGCACATTTAAATTTAATTACCAATGACGAGGAAGAATTAATAAACGTGAAGTACTTTCGGTGAGCGAGTCATACACACACTTCCCCGATTTTCAAATGCCCAAAAACCCTTGGCGTATCAAATTGAATTGAATATACTTATTAAGTGACAGACTTTTATCTACCCAATATTTCTTATGGAAGAGACCTCGACCGAAGTCACGTGCAGTTCTAGTCTAGATATAAGAAACGCTCCATTCTAGGTAGTTGTCTCTTCAGATCAAGCGGAAGACGTCACTATCTGTCTACCCAATTAGGAAACTTGACGTCATCACTGTCTTGAGTACGCTTTTAGTCGATGGTAAGAAATAGTCTTGTACGTATTTTTAGTAGCACCTACTTATGCACATACATTAATGTATATTAAAACCATAAGTATAAAACGTGACTGGACTGGTAAAGAGAGGTGAAGATAGAGCTCAGTGGTGTGCATTGGGAGACGCCTATATCCAGCTGTGGACTGACGTGGTCTGATAATGATGAAAAACATAAAGCTGAAGTTCACCGAAAAAAAATATATATATGTACTGCCATCTTTTGACATTTCTTCTTGTACAAAATATGTTATTAACTTTGTTAAACGTCACAGTTCAATCAACACACTGCAATCGTGTATTGTCAATTAAAGTTAAGTTTGCGTATGGGAGCAGTGTGAGACCTCTTAGTACTTATGTGTTTTGTCGATTTTGTGGCCTCTGCACTTTGTTTTTGTTACGAGTAAGATGTTGTCATGAAGAGTACCTAAACTTACTTTTATAAGTTTACGACCACTCTTAGTGGTCGTTGCGAATGTTGCGATCTCGCTGCGTAAACTCCCAAGGAAGTGCATCGGACTTCAGGAAACCTAGGTCGAGACAGTCGACAAAAAACAGTAGTGAGTATAATAGTAGGTAGTTTAAAATCATGATTCAAACTCACGATAACTATAAATCTATAATAAAGTTTTATTATTTCTGTATTTCAAGCACTTGGTCATTATCTTATCTGATTTTAAGTAACTTTTAGTAAATTTGCCTTATTTCATTTTTCACATTACACTACGCCCATTGATACGCATTTTTAACATTGTCCAGTGAAATTACACAGTATACCCTTAGTTCGAGTTTTCATACCAAACTTGATATCGTCGATAATTTTGTACCTATAACAAACAGTACAGCGTTTCTAGTGGTTTTCATACTTCACAAAATTTAGACCAATCAGGGAGCCAGAATAATTCGAAAACTATGTGAGATCTGTCAAAAGCGTTTACGATAAAAACTCGTACTAATGTTACAGGGCATGTGAGACCTCGAAGTAACAGGCGCAGTGTTTCAGTAACATTTTGGCTATCCACAATTTTGCATGCCGCTGTATCTGTTTTAGGTAGACGTTATTGCTTACCATCAGGCGAGCGTCGGGCTTGTCCTGTTACCTAATACCTATCAAACATAAAAACGCAATATTAGCATAACTTTTGCTGATCGGCATTAACCATGAATCAAATCCAATAAATATTCGTATTGAGATAGTTTTCGTGACTGACCAATAAAAAACAAAAACTAACTTTCACAAAAATCGGTCATCTAACTAATTCTTACCAGGAACTTTCAACAATGGCCTAAAACAAAAAAAGAAAAACAAACACTAAAAACGTATCGAAAATGGGAATTCTATCAAAACGCGTTCAAGATACGTGAAATTAAGCGAATATTTTCGACTATTTAAGGTAAAAATTTGAGAGATTTTGACAGACAATTGTGTGGTTTTTCCCACTGGTAATTAGGTAAGAATTATTTAGGTAAAACGAGCGTTGAATTATTAATTAGTAGAATTAGTCCGGATTGTGGAGTTTGCTAATTAGATGGTTTTGTGACGTATGGAGGAAGATGTAAGAAGTTAATTACTACAGATAATTGGAACATTCATAGCTATTACGATTTCCAAGGAGCGGAATTACCCAATTAAGCAGATTTAACTTTTGTCAACTTTGATTCGATTAAAACAAATGTATTTTTAACCGACTTCACAAAAAAGGAGGAGGTTCTCAATTCGACTTTTTCTTTTCTTTTTTTTTATGTTTGTTATCTCAGAACTTCGCCAAAAAACCGATTAAACCGATTTGAAAAATATTTTTTTTGTTTAAAAGATTATGCCTCCCGTTTGAACCCTTTCAAATTTTACCGAATTCTGATAATCATTTCTGGAGATACGGAGATAAACAATATACTTAAACGAATTTGATACTTTGATGACATGATTTTGACTAGTGGATGTTTTATTTACACTATCGCGGCATGTCAAGTCGGTTTTTTTTCGTTTTGTTAACGATCTTAAATTATTTATTATTTAACAAGTGATCATACTCTAGGCTATTTGGTATAAATAATTAAGATAGCTTAAGAACTTAAAATAACGACTTCCATGCCACGCGAGTCAGTTTCAGTAGAAAGTTTGAAACATTTATCGTCGTATCTCTGGAGATACTTATTAAATTCGATCTTGACAACATTTTGACGGGACCATTTTGGAGATGAATCCTACCTACAAAAAAAAAGAATCATTCAAATCGGTTAACAATTAGCGGAGTAATTGGCGAACAAAAAAAACAACACACAGACGAATTAAGAACCTCCTCTTTTTGCAATTCGGTTTAAAAAGAATGCGATTAAGAATGAATTTCACTGATATATTTTAACACCCTGTGACATATAACCTTGTGCTTTCCTAAAAGAAAGTAGCTTCAAAAGACTCGTTAAACCGTTTAACCTTACACGTTACATTTTAATTTATTCAGTAGTCACTTTCACAAATGGACGCTGAATTGAACTAACACTAAGCTCTTTTTTCTACACCTATACCGTCATGTATGCTAATCTATTCCTTTCCACCCTAAGGTTGTCTGGAAGAGATCGCTTTAAGCGATAAGACCGCCTGTTGCCACATTGTTTTATTTACAATTTTTTACTTTTAATTTGTATGGTGTAATAAAGTGTTTATCTATCTATCTAAGCTCGAATGCACATTTTCTTGTATTAAAATCTATCTAAATATATCCAGACGGTAATTTCCCTTCGTTGCGAGTACGACCTTCGTCTGATTCCAATCTAATTTAGTCATCCTACTACAGTCTACGGGTTAACATGATTTCACACACGTTGTGTAATTGCAGCTTTTTTATATGAAAAATACCTATTAACTGCACTCTGCGGGTACAAAAACAAGTAGTATTAGGTAATTCAGGTATTATATTATTCCATTTCCATTGCCGAAACATTGCAGGATTTACACGAGATGCTGGATGGTCTGGCTGAATCTTCCAAGCGCATTGGTCTACGAATGAACTTAGACAAAACTAAAGTCATGTTTAATAGACACACTGTTCTGAGACCAGTTTCGGTTGCTGGAGTGACTCTTGAAATTGTAAATAAGTATGTGTACCCAGGGCAAACGCTCCAACTAGGCAAGAACAATTTCGAGAGAGAAACCAGCCGAAGAATTCAGCTTGGCTGGGCGGCGTTTCGAAAGCTACGTAGAGTCTTCTCATCGCCCATACCTCAATGCCTTAAAACTAAGGTATTCAGTGCGTCGTTCCTGTTATGACATACGGTTCCGAGACGTGGACGCTATCAGTACGACTGGTTCACCAATTTAAAGTCGCTCATCGGGCTATGGAGATAGCTATGCTTGGTGTTTCTCTAAGGGATCGTATCGCAATGAAGTAATTCGCCAGAGAACAAAAGTGACAGACATAGCTCAACGCATTAGCAAGTTGAAGTGGCAATGGCCTGGTTATATATGTCGCAGAACCGATAACCGCTGGGGTAGACGCGTTTTGGAGTGGAGACCACGAATTGGCAAGCGTGGTGTGGGACGCCTTGTGACAAGATGGAGCGACAATATACGCAGGGTAGCTGGCAGTGACTGGAGGAGAAGAGCTGAAGACAGAGCTCAGTGGCGTGCATTGGGAGAGGCCTATGTCCGGCAGTGGACTGATGTGGGCTGATAATGATGATTATTCCATTTCAAATGTTATCCAAATAAGAATACTGCGAAACTGGAGGGGCGCATGCGCGCGGTGAGAAGGGATCGAATCAGGCGAATTGAGCCACTGAACAAGAGACGCCAGTGCTCTGTGCGCAATGCACAGAGCAATGGCGTCTCTTGTTCAGCGCGGTCTCGTACCAATCGAACACCTGGAGTTGGTCCAGATCTTTTTGGACTTTATCTGACCAACGATATCAAGGGCTTCGGCCTCTCACTTTTTCCATGTGTGCTTGTTTCACGGTCAATTGCCTCAATATTTTCCAAATTTCAATTAATTGCTCCTAATTTTTTTACTCTCATATTCTATAATACCTTTCGCACCTGAGATTTGCAGATGATATCATGGCTGACACTGTAAGAATTGCAATACATGGTAACCACCTTTGCTGATTCTTCTGTACACATTGGTCTCCATATAATCTATACTATCTATACTAATATTATAATGAGAGAACATTTGTATTTTTGTATTTTTGTATGTTTGTAATGAGTAAGCTCAAAAACTACTGAACCGATTTAAAAAAATCTTTCACTAATACATAGAATGAACTTTTGGAATGAAAATAGGCTATATATTATCCCGTTTAAATTAAAGGTACATTCGTGGAGACCTAATTTGCAACCTAAGTCGGCAAATAAACGGTCGAAAAAACACGTTTCTTACGAACGCTGCTTAATTGAAAATAGATAGAAGAATATTTTCTATGCAAGAGTTGTACAACTTAATAAGACCTACAAAAAAGTCCGCAACAGCATATGTCTATCTGTTAAGGTTGACTCACAGTAACCATTTTAATCTTAAAATTTTTGTTAATAATTATTACATAACTTCCAAGGCTATTTTCAAGTATATAGTATTGATCCTTATCCAAATAATTACGTTAATTAGCTTGGCCACATATTATAGATTAAAATTGTCCTTTACAGTATATAATTCAAATGAAAACTCTACAAGATATCACGAATTTCACAAACACGCATCGCAAAATTAAAAAAATGAAACCACAGATTAGGTCATAGTTACTAGGAAAATATTATTATAAGCTTAGCTATGCTGTAGATCCCCACCGATCACAATCAATTTGAAGTCAATATAGTATAATAATATGATCTATTGTATAAAATAATATTCATCTATATATATAATAATATAATATAATATTTTAAACCACCCCGACTGATCTATGTATAATAGCTTTTTCCAATGACTCTAAACACGACATTTAAAATCTGAGCTGTAAGTTGGTGAGGATTTGAGTATTCTGTCGAGTCCAGGAGGCTTCCATGTTCTTACAATATCGTTGAAGAAGAAGATTTTCAAATTGATCAGACCTATGAAAGTTGATTTCATAGCGCAATTAACTAGAAAAAAGCTCATAATTTTATAACGATTGAACGAATTTTCATGAATCAAAGCTAAGAAAACTCTCGATGAAGACATCTATCAAACAAAAAAAAAACTATCAATAATAAAAACAAAATCGGTTCATCCGGTTAGGTGCTAAGATGCTACAGACAGACACACAGATACACACGTTAAACGTATATTACCCGTAAATTTTGCGTCGGGGAACGCCGTAAGGTTACGGCGGCAGATGTACTCCTTGGTAGCTACTTTTTGGTAGATTTAATGATTCCACTACCACTGTACGAAAACTCATGATTCATGAATGCACATAAAACTTTCATTGGTAGGTATATAGCTAGGATTAGAAACAACGACCGTCGGGTCAGAATCAGGGTAACTATCCTTTACGCCAAAGGGCCGTCCAATATCAATACGTAAGTATTATAAAACAAAGTTCATCACTGCGTCTGTCTGTCTGTTCACAATAATCTCAATAGCTACTGAACGGATTATCATGCGGTTTTTACCAATAGCCAGAGTGTTTATGAGGAAGGTTTAGGTGCATAATTCGTTAAGGTTTTGTGTAAATTGGATGAAATATGACGATGGTTGTTAAATATGTTCATATTTTATATTCGATGCAACAAACTGATGCAAATTTTGTAGGCATATATGGTCTACCCGTGCGAAGCCGGGGCGGGCTGCTAGTCTTGGATAAAGCCAAGATCATGTTTAACGAACATGTTATTCCGGCACCGATTGTCCTAAACGGATTTCCTCTCGAATTTGATTACGAATATGTTTTCCCATGGGCAAATCTTGCAATTGGGTATAAAAGAAACAACTTCGAAAATGGCTAAGTGCTTGCATATCATGTTGCAAGTACTTATTACGTAAAACGCAACGTTTCAGCATCTAGTGTGAATCCCCTTAACAGTTCAGACAGACTAGAGGTATCGATCAAATTGCACGAAGTCGCTCATCGTCCTTACCTGCACGCGTACCTAGTAAGCATATTTGTCTCAGACTCGCGTGGAGTGTGTTCATCGCGAAGCAAGCTCCCTAATTATAAGGTGTTTAGGGTAAAACCAGGATAGATACCGCAGCGGGATAGATGCCTCATAGTCTAAAAACCATACTTCCCGAATTCGCGACTAAGAATTAATTGTATGAGTAGGAGCCGCAGTCACCCCGTACCTAAGTTAACCACGGACAGTCGTGCGGTGAGGATGCGTTTCGCTCGTGCGTTTAATTATCTCCGCGCCGAAATTCACGAACACGTCAAAGATTTAACGGTTATTATTTTGCGTTGTATAACTGTATAATTAGTATTAGAAGTGCCCCGCGGCTTCGCCCGCGTTGAAAACTCCTTTTAATTACTTAAAACTGTTCTTTTGTAAAAGCGATTCTATCATTAAAGACATCAAATAAGAATTTGCCAACTCGGTTCACCCGTTTTCATGTTATCGCGTGACTAAGGCGAATCGAGATTCATATTTATGAAACCCGAAAATCCCAAATTTTCAAACTTTGTTACCTACCCCATTTCGAAAAATCCTACAACACTTACTTTACTTACTTATTTACAGAAGTACTTATGTTTAAAGTTTCGAATAAAACAGACTATCTCATCTTGTTTCGCCATAGAAACTTTGAATCCCCGGTCCGTATACAAGAAGATTTAAAAGAAAATCCTTTCTGCGCGGATACCTACGTCATAATAACTATCTGCTTTCTAAATTTCAGCGCAATCCGAAACAATATTGATTTTCAGACTTTGTTACCCCTTTGTTCACCCTCTTGGGGTGCAACTTCTAAAAAGCCTGAAACACGTATTTACTTATTTGATTACTTAAGTACTGGTGTGAAGTTTCGAGTATAAAAGAAACTTTGAACCCCCATTTCATCCCCTTCAGGAGTGAATTTTAGAAAATCCTTTCTCAGAGGGAACTAACGTCGTAATACTATCTGCATGCCAAATTTCAGCGCAATCCGAAACAATATTGATTGTCACACTTTGTTACCCCATTTCACCCTCTTAGGGGTGGAATTAAAAAAACCTGAAACACGTATTTACTTATTTTTTTACTGTAGCACTTGTGTGAAGTTTCGGATAGAAAAGACTATCTAATCTTGTTTCTCCATACAAACTTTGAACCCCCATTTCATGCCTGTAAGGGGTGAATTTTGGAAAATCCTTTCTTAGTACACCCTTACATACTAAGACAAATTTACCCTCCAAATTTTAAGTCTCTACGACCAGTAGTTTAGGCTGTGGGTTGTCTGTCAGTCAGTCAGTCAGTCAGTCAGTATGTCAGGACAAAGATTCTTATAGTATTATTGAAAAATAATAATACTACGTATAGAATGGATACTCTGTTCTCCCCACCAATTCCGGGCTTCCTCACCCCGCCACCGATTTTGATTTGTCGAGGCGTTAGTCTGAGCAAGGACGCTACACGCGTACGGCTACAGAACAATAGGTACTACTCTCGAGGAGAAGAACATCAACTTCATACATTTATGTTAAGTCACCGGAGGTTCAAATTTACGTTGGTTCTTATTATGTAGGTATATTATAAATACTTATATACCTACCTATATATTCGTATTTTAGAATTCATTTTCATAAATGAAACAACTATATATACTCGTGCGTAAATAACATTTAGTTTGTAAAATATAAAAAAAACTTTCACGGTAAAACATTTTTATAACACAGCAATTAGGAACTTGATGTAAGTACCTACGTAGTATTTATATTCTCTTTGCTTGATGTCGCTCTAACGTGCGATTGCTCGCACGTTAGAGCACAGAACAAATTCAAGTCGACTGGACCTGCGGACGACGCGACGACGCTATTCTTGTACTATTTACGGCTGCTGAAGTGTTGTGATTTAATGTTTCTGTAGACGATGGTTTACGAAATAGCGACAAATATTTTTAGTGTTAAAAGCTTTTTGGGTAAGTGTACAAAAAATATTCATACGGTCAGTACGTAGTACGTATGTACGAAGTAACTATTATATAATCTGTGATACGGTGATTACGGGCGACAACCTTAGACATCACGCACACAAATGCACGTATAGAAAAACGACATGTGTGTAGTGTCTGTGTCGGTGTCACAGTGTCGGTAGTTAAAACGCTAGTTTGTATGGAGATTTAGCGAGTGTCCGGGGTGTGGTATTAGATAGATAGATAGATTAAATTCCACTATATTTTTATTACGTCAATATACTGGTTCATTGAGTCTGTATCTAGTTGTAAATAGATGCTATTTTGTTTATAATTTATCTAAAAAATACTTGGGCATCTATCCCTATCAAAAACGATAGTTGCCCTGATTTTTCGAGATATAGGTGCCTTTATATAGGCATCTATCCCTCTATATACCAAATATGGAGTATGTGTATATTTTTTAAATATTTTTAGTGTCTGTTACATTTTTTATGTATTTATATTTGGACTTTTTACTGATTACAGCAGAACTATGTCACGAAAATATAAAAGTAAGGAAGGAGTGCGAGCTCGAGTATGTTCTTGGACTACAGAAAACCTATACAGTCAGCTTTCGAAGAAATAGATAAAAAACCATGAGGATAAACGAAATATCCCGACAATTTGAGATTCCATCGAATGTTGAAACTTTAGAATGTATGTTATAGTTAAACGCTTTAAAATTTAATTAGGGTCATTTATTATTAATCTACTCTTTATTCAATAATATATCACGGGCTGCAAATTGCCCGGTCCTTTTGGAGGCATTGACGAAGCCGAAGCCAACGTCAAGAGGCCCTTTACAATATTAAATTAAATAAAAATATGATTTGTGGATGGAGAGATGAAAAACTATAAAAAGATGGTACATTAATTAATTATGGCTATGAATGTGTGCTGCTTGATGTCTGTTTTCTTACGGGTACGGCACCCGCCAATAATGCCTCATTTCAAAATATTAAGGCGGGTGGTGACTCGCTATACACTGAATGGGCCCCCCATAAAGGCGGACCGTTATGGCGGCGCCGAGGGGCAACATTGGCGTGGATAGCTAAGGGTGTTGAGAGGTGTGCTGCACTTTCACTAATCGCTACTAGCGGCTTTATGCCTTTAACACTTCCACCCTGGAGCTTAGGTCTTAGCTCTTGCGATTCCCACCACCGGCCGGCCGGTCAAGGCAAGCTGGGGGTCAGAGGGTCTCATTTAGCCCTCACGGGATAGGGGTCCGCGGTGTCGCACTCACCGTCGGCTCGCCACAAAGCCGCCCCTGCCGAATTATTATTATTATTATTCGTTTATATCAGAATATTAATTCCATATAGTTTATTGTACATACACAGTTACAATTATTAAAAAACATAAAAATAAAATAAAACTATAAACTAGGTGTGTACACACAAAAATCATATTGATGATGCATCACTGTGTCACTAGCTGTATCAGTGGTTTAAGCTGTTTCAGCCAGTGATCCATGATACATGATCCCAAATCCTCAGCAACACTGACCAGAAGGGAGTTGGAAACCCCACGTACGCGGCTCATCAGGGATGCAGTTCTCTTTCGTATAATTCCATAAAAATCATCAACTCGCGTTTCTGCGAACATCCCTGATGCACTACAATAGCGCGGCAGCCCCAACAACATCCTGAAACCATTGTTGTACTGAATGCGCAGAGCGTTAAAAGATCTTTTTGTATATTTGAACCACAGACCGCAGGTGTAGAAGGATTGGCAATATGCCCTAAATAGTGTTAATTATTATATTAATTATTATAGTGTTAATTAGAATTTTTCAGAAATATTTTTCAGTATACCCACGTTTCTTGGAGACGATTGCTGTTTCAGGAGTAGAACTAATAAACATTTGGTATGGGTTTTACGTTTACACGGTATAAAGGGCATCTATCCCCCTCGGTATTTTCATGGTGGGGCATCTATCCATACAGGTAGGCATCCTCAAAAAAAATGTTCCACGAAAAGTTAATTTCTGCAAAATCTGTATTTGATAGGTTAAAAAAGAATAATAATAATTAAACATAAAAGATTGAGCTAGCTACATCAATAAAAATTATTCATATAAAATTAATATCTTTAAAATTAGGTGACTATTTCAAAAATTGGGGCATCTATCCCGGTTTTACCCTATGCAGGATGGTGGAAACTGCCTGTGACTCAATCTTCATTCAGTCCAGTCTGAATCTTCGATGTTGTAATGAGTCTATTCTTCCGCAATAGCTACTCTACTTAAATTAAATTTTTATGAGTTACTGCCATGGACTTTGCTAGTATGTCGATGGTTACTGCAGTTGTATATTGGCCGGGACTGATCATCGTTTAGGTTCTCTCGACCACGTTTAAATTCACGAAACCAATAAGTAACTGTTGCTATTGCAAGAGCAGACTCTGCAAATGCAGCTTGTGAGTTTTTCTGAGATTTTGAGATTATATGATAGGTATATCCTTTATAATCAATCATAAAAAATTATAGCACGAAAAGCCTCTCCCTCGAGATGTCAATTGTTGCAAACAAAATAAGAGTGACAGATTATCTTTAAAAATATTTTGAGAAAACAAAGAAAAATTTTCATCAAAGAGATTTGTACTTTAGCAGCCGTCAATTATAAATAGTTTAAAGAAAAAAATATATTTTATTTAAATCTACATATATTTAAAAATAAAACTATATCTATACTCATATCCTAAAGTCCTGATTATGAATTCAAAAATAGTACCATAATGACAGAATTTATGCATGTTTGTTACATTAAGTATAATGTTTATGTAGGAAAGTCAAAATGTGTGTGTATCAACTTCCTTCAATTCGCAAATAAAAAAAATCAGGACATTTTAATAACAAATTGCTAGGGATTTAAATTTGAAATTTCAAATACGTGTGATTTAAAACTATACATTAGCAAAGTACCAACAAGTAAAGTAAATATCTCTTTATTCTCTAACGAGCCTCTTAGTCGCCTTTACAAGAAATACCGAAGCGCCCTTCTCTGACTCTCGCCTCCTAAATGGCTTTTTTGTAATCTCCATCAAAAAATATTTTTTTTCTCTGCTGAAAAGAAACTTATTGAGCACTCTCTCTCTCTCTCTCTCTCTCTCTGTATTTCTATTTGAGGTTTTACTGTAGATTATGGATTCACTCACTAAAGATTGGAATATCGTTTTTAGGGTTCTGTAGCCGAATGGCAAAAAACGGAACCCTTATAGATTCGTCATGTCTGTCTGTCTGTCTGTCCGTCCGTATGTCACAGCAATTTTACTCCGAAACTATTAAGACTACAGAATTGAAACTAGGAAGGTAGATGTGTTCTGTAAACCGCTTTCCGATTTTTATACAAAAATAAAAAATATAAAAGTTGAAGGGGGGCATCCCATACATGGAACTGAAACAAAAATCAATTTTATTCTTCATACCTATACACACTACAAACGTGTTATGGATAGGTCTTTAAAAATGACATTGAGGTTCCTAAAATATTTTTTCTCAAAGTCAATAATTTGAAAACAAACTTCTAACTTTTAAAGTAAGGGAGTGAAAAATCTAGAAAAAATATATTCCGTAGATGTCAATAAAAACTTTCAACGAAAATTGGTTTGAACGAGTTACAGTCAGCAGTTTTTGAGATATAGCGACCGCAAATATAACTTTGTTTTTCATACAAACTCTATGAAAAACAAAGTTAATTTTGTAGTTGCGAAAAATCATACTTATATATTACTTTACTGTGATACGGAACCCTACGAGTGCGAGGCCGACTTGCACTTGGCCAGTTTTATTTAATAATAATAATTAAGATAGTTTGAAAACCACAACAACCGACTTCCATGCCCCGCGAGTCAGTTTCAGTAGCTAGTTAGAGAAGTATATCGTCATATCTCTGGAGATACTTATCAGATCTCGATGAAATTACAATGACACCACTTCGAAAATGTACCCTACCGATTAAAACAAGAATAATACGAATCGATTCATATTTGACGGTTTCATAATAAACATACAGACGAATTGAGATCTGCCAGTTAACTCATCAGAACATAAAATACTTGTATGCCTACAAGTTTTTATGTTAAGTTGTTAACTCGATAAACATTTTGTTGAACTACTAGTAAAAGTGGGTAGGAGAGGCCTATGTTGAGCAGCTGGCGGAAATTGGCTGCTAATAATGAAGATGATATCGAAGTTCTTAAAAAATTATTTGCAAATTTGACAGACAACTTATAATATAATTTTATGCACGATGAAAGTTGAATAAATCGTTAAGTTATATTATAAAATCTTTCGCCAAACATCTTATGTGTTCCGGCAGCCAGTTCCCATTCTAGGTCTAGCGTGCTTACCATCCCCGATCGCATCATCACTTACCAACAGGAGAGATAGTGGTCAAAACACTAAACTATATGATGTAAAAAAAAGCTTTTTAAGCTTGTAAAAAGTCAGCTGTTCAGCCACACAAGCAAAACCACACATACAAACCTTATCGAAGCGCGTAATTGTCGCAGTCTTTATTTTCCAAGCGTGCTTGGCTCAGCGTAGTTATTTTCTAATAAAAAGCTCGTCCCGAAACGCCTAACATAATTTGTGCCCGAAGAAAATTACTTTAAAACTCGGCGACAGTGGCGACATCGGCGGACGAAAGCAATTTGTTTGGTAAATTGTCAATATTTACCGGTAATTCTAGTAAATTGCCTAATTTAATAACGGTCGAGGTAATTCACTTTGAAAATATGCATTTGTTACGAATATGCATTGTTTTGTTTTTTTAATGGTGTATAATGATGTCGTTTGCTTCTACAAGTAGTGTGCATCTTAACTGCAATTTGAGGTAAATGTGGGATTTGTAATAGCTATTAATTAAATTTTATTATTGCAGAATTATTATTATAATATATTAAGTAGGTATGTCATTCAGCCATCAATTTGTTTTATATCCAACCGACTTCCAAGTAGGAGGAGGTTCTCGATTCGTCTGTATGTTTTTTTTGTGTCTGTATGCTATTACTTCGTCAATTTTGAACCGAAGATTGCAAATTTGCCAGAGAAACATGCATACATACGTACTACACTCGAAAAACAATACCCTCCTTCTAGCGCAGTCGGGTATAAAGGCGGTATTATCACTTAGACCGTTACGTAACAGATAACCTTTAAAAATGCGGTCGATGGCATAACATCTGCAAAAAACATTGATCATTGCAGAGTCATTGGAAACTTATAATATAATAAGTATATGTATTACATATATCCACCTGTATTTACCTATAGATAGGACCTGTAGATTATTCTGGGATCTAATGCATATTAATCCCACACCCTACATCCCAAATTAAATTTCGAAAACCATTCGGAACTTTTTCGTCCGAAAAAAGGTAGCGCCAAAAACTTTCTATCCATTTAGGATTCTAACAACGGATGTAAGAAAAACAAAATGGCGGACTGCGAAAGGAACATTGAACTATATTTTGGGTAGAGGTGACATGACACTAATAGTTTGAGAGTCTCTGTTGGACACTAACCAGACACTAGTGGTGGCGCAATTAGTCGCACTATAAAGAAAATGTGTATTTCTGTATGGAATCCTCCATATTCAACTCACCCTGGTGTCCCATTGGTTGCGTAACCAGTTTGGTAACTACCGAATCACCCGTTGGTAGCGCAACCGCAGTGTCCTAGTGGGAAACGTATATAATATTTGTTATTATCTTTTATGACGAGCCGTTAACCGATTCAATATATAAAATAATAATAGTAAAAAAGATGCACTATTTATAGTTGGTACATCTTCCTTTGCCTACTTAGGTGCATTTTAATCTTTTTGGTTGCTGTTTTAACCCAAAAGGATGGTTGGATAGTTAGTATGCTAGTCCATAACTACTTTGTTAGTTATTATTTATAATAGCTACGAAATATACATGTATTTAAGTGTGAAAGGCAAACTGTACAGTGAAATTACAAAGCATATTAAACACTATATTTAAATATCTCATGCTAGGTACACACTAGCCGAAACGACAACGAACGCTGTATAGAGGGAGATGGAGAACTTGTATAGATGCGTCTCCTTCCATCCGACATGCGTTCGCTCTCATCGTAACGGACACAGTGCAGTGACGTGAATAATCTAGAAATCTCTAATTAAGTAATATATATCTACCTTTTGTATTGTTATCCGCGGCATCTACGAAGGCAATACAGAACCTAAAGCATAGGCTTATTACCAAGGGAACTCTTCAAGAAATATTCTTAATGTTATTTTTAAGCCACAATGTCAATCCCTTTTATGTGAACATTTTTTTTCTATTTAGAAATATTTTGTACTTTTGATGCCAATACGTTATTATTATTAAAAAAAATTAAACTAGATTGTTGCATGCCATTTTGCAAACGAACTGCCAGGAGAAAAAGCTTACTATCACTTCTAGAATTAAAAAAATATAATCCACAGATGAGAATAAATTTTAAAACAAAATCCAAACTTTGACTGTCACCAAACAAGTGAGTGAAACACAAGATTTACGCTCAAAGTTTTTGTTAAGCTTAGAATTAGTTACTGCTTAAATTAGCCCCGGACTTTATTTTTGACATTTCCTTTTATTTCATGAAATTACGTGATAGAAATAATTTTACCTTTATCTGTGTTATTGTGAAGCAAGAGTGGCGATATCTGTCTTTAACATATTTAATTAATCTGCTAAATTATATCATTTTTTTTTTTATGACCAGATCTTTAGAACCAGTTCACATGGCAGTCTCTATGCCTAGCCTAAAAGTAAGACTTAGTAAGTAATTAAGTAAGTAATTAAACTAGGAGAGCACAATAAATTAAACATTATAATTGGCAACCAGTGTAACAAAATTGCCAATACCTGACTTCAAAATCAAGACAAGAGACAATAAGAAACACAAGATATGAGAATCATAGCATTCTATAAGAGACATTGACAAATTTTACGTTTTCTATCTACTAAATACATGAAAGTATTTTTGTTGTATACGCAAGCAAACCCGCGGTCGAGTCAGCTAGTTTCAGATAACAATGTAGGCAGGTTGTAGATTTGTTTAATTGTTGATTTAGTGTTGGCTTTGTTAAGTTTTAGCGTTATGGCCAAGAATAGCTTTTATCGTGAAGCTAACTTTTGTACAAAATTGTTGACTTGAAATCTCGCAATTTATAATCGAATTCATGAAAATTATTTATCATTAAGGTACCTATAATTTTCCTGTTTGTGTCATAGTATATTTTTAGACTATAATAATACGATTTCGTATATTATAAACTTTTATTATATTGCCTTCAATTTTTTTGTCCGTCAATCATGTCACCGATGCTTTAGCTTGGTGGATATGATGTATGCCATTTAAGTCTAACTGTGATAGACGGACGCTTCCGCAGCCATATCAGATATGAAAATTGCTACACATGCTAATGTATCATAGTAGCTATGCTACTCAAAAACAAAAGTTTCACTTGCAATCGTCCTTTCTGATGGGACAATGGTCCCTTGGTACATCAGAAATGACGATCTACATTGGGACCTGAAAATTGAGACCGTCGTCAAAATTGTCCAAAAGTATGCAGAAGCTCACGAAAAAAGACTTCACCATCATGTGAATGTCGAGGCAATCCAGCACAAACATAGTAAGAAGACTTAAGCGGACAAAACCGTTCGAACTAGTGTATAAAAATAAAGTTTAGTGATAAAGTGCTAATAGTGCTATACGTATAAACACTTGAACAATTTGTATACATCTTTATTAGAGACAATAAGAAAAGTGTCAATGGACACATTCTTAGTGTAGTTAATGTATACAGTGTAGGCTAAAGTAAAATTGCTTATTAGCCGAAAAGGCTAGATTTTAGTTACAATAGGGATGATTACTAACAAGTAATATGCTCTATAATACAAAAAAAAAAAAAAACTTGCATCGTGGTTTCATAAAACCACTCCACACTTTTTTTTTGTCGTAGGTAACCGCTGGACTAAACTAGATCTTGTTTGGGTAAACGTAGTGTCAGATAGAGACGACATATTGAAGAAATAGCAAGAGGAATTTTGGCGGGAACGTGGAAAAGTGTGTGTGATCTTATTGTATTTTTTCCTAAAACTTGTGTTCTTCCGCGAGTTAATGTGTAATAAATGTGGATTATTAAGCATTAAGTGCCGGTGAATGAGGGCGAGTGTAGGGAAATAGCACAATGTTGAAAAACATGCTATTTGCGTTCTCACCAAAATTCCACTGAAAATCTTCAGTAAACACCACATCTTTACTGAAGGTATGACTTAGACTAAACTTTTACTTGAAAACTGACCTGAAATGATACTTTGACCCATCTCTACGACTTAAATTCATAAAAACTTGAAGATTTTCAATACTTGACACTGGCTTAATACACTAATCGTGTGGAGCCATAATACAACTAAAAACAACATAGCAAGAGCCAAAATTCAGGTGCATTGGCATGGCATTGGCATTTGGAAAGTTCTATCTAGTTGGTTCTATCTAAGACATTTTTCAACCGACTTCCAAAAAGGAGGAGGTTCTCAATTCGTCTGTATGTTTTTTTGTATGTATGTTACGCGATTACTCCATCAATTGTGAACCGATTCCGATGATACGTTTTTTAAATCGTACATTTCCGAGGTGGTCCCATTGTAATTTTATCGATATCTCATAATTGTCTACAGCGATATGACGATAAACGTCTCAATATTGCCACTGAAACTGACTCGCGGAGCATGAAAGTCGGTCGTTTTAGTTTTTATTAATAAATTTTTATTAACTATTTTATATAGTATATACTGCGTTTGACCACTTTCTCACATGTTCGTAAGTGAGAAAATGGTCGAGGATCGTAGCACGCTACACCTAGAATGGGAATAGGCTCTCAAGGACAGCTGCCAGAACGTGACACGTTTGGCGACAGATTTTCCAACATGAGGGTGGTAGAGAGAGGTAGTACAGGTCTAAAATGAATAATTTAATTTTAATAATAATAACAATTTATTTATTTATTACATAAGGCGTGTTATCTAATACATTTTCCCTTATTTTAACTTAATATATTATGAATAATGCTAAAACTGATGTTATGGAGGTATAATATAGTTACTTTACCTGTTAGGGTTAGTTAGTCAAGGGTTATACGGAATTAGATGCAATGTGTCGGCAAATTTCAACTAATGAATTATAGTCTAGCCCTCTTGATTTCTAAAATGACCAATAGGTATAACCATCAAAAGATATCGTAGGTTTATATCGTAGCATAGATTTCAAATACCTCTTAGCTCTGAATAAAAACACAATACAACATTATTTATATTGTTTTCATTACAAAAGCTAGAGTGCTGAGACCTGTAGCGTGTCAATCAGTGTTTGCCTTTGATAAGAGAAATTCTAAGAAATTATGAAGATATGTTTTGCTTTTATGATTATTGACCAAATAAAGCTTTTTAGAAAGCTCTTATTGATTAATGTTAAGTTTAAGGTTATATCTGCCTGTAGATATGCTTCGTAGATTTTATATTATGTTTTTAGAATCGATTTTATGACTAGCTGTGCCCCGCGACTTTGCCCGCGTTCAGAAGTATCCTATAGCCTAATCCATAATACTGGCTATGCCTATACAAAATTTCAGCTAAATCTGTCCAGCAGTTTGACCGTGAAGATATCCCAAACAAATAAACAAACTGACTTACGCATTTATAATATTGGTGTCGATTACTGGAAATTTCTGTATTGTTTTAATGTGATATCGTGGACAAACAAGCAGATGACCCCTTTAATAGTAAGCTGTCATCGGAACATAGGTACTATCGTCCTAACTTTCCAACAAAGCTCTGCATGAAAAACTGCGACTTAAGAAAAATATTTCTTCTAAACAAAAAGTAAAGCCTAACTGCAATCGCAATCAAGGCCTTGCTGTAAGCACCTTGTAAAATATACGGAAGTAAATACTGTCGAGCAAGATTTATAAATGTGAAAATTTTACTCAATCACTCAAATTTGTATAAAATTTTGCACACAGATGGATTATAAAATTGTTAAACCCGTTATTTATACAAGTATTATTTAATGTCGAAAAGGCCGTGGGGCGCCACTAATATTGTATATCTACTGTATTAATAATCGACCAGTTTTAACTAAATGTTCTTAACGATTGAAAACATAACCCTCCTTTTCAAATGACTTTCAAAAAGGAGGAGGTTCTCAATTTGTCCGTATGTTTTTTTAATATTTTTTTTGTATGTATGTTACACGATTACTCCGTTAATTTTGAATTGATTCGAATGATACTTTTTTTAATCGGTAGGGTACATTTCCGAGGTGGTCCCATTAATATTTCATTGAGATCTGATAAGCATCTTCAGAGATATGACGTTAAACGTCTCAAACTTGCTTCTGAAACTGAATCGCGGAGCAGGGAAGTCGCTTGTTTTAGTTTTTAAACTATCTTAATCTAATACTATAAGAATCTTTGTCCTGACATACTGACTGACAGACTGACTCTTATCTTAATTATTACTTTGCCGTAGTCGAGTAAAAAGACGCTAAAATGTACTGAAATAGGTATCTAGTGACAATCAAACTAACGTGGGCCTAAACTTATTACGTATCACTCCCAGATACACCGACTAACGACAGTTTATTGGCCACCACTGTTAAGTTAATCAAAGGAAAACTTAGTAAAATTTCTAAAAAGTTTCTCAAACTGCTCGCCGTATTCACCCCCTCACTGCCAGACCCATAAATGTATCGGGGCTTCAGTCGTACCTGCATTCTGCCTATTGTTGGAGCGTTGCCTTTTTTTAGCACAAAGCCACAAGGCATGCGTTATGCATCTCATACAGCCATGATATACAAGGTGCTGTGGTACAAATACAGGGTGCTGCTCAAAAGTACTACAAACGTGAAAATTGTTAAGTAAGTCTGTTTATTTGCTGATAATTCTACTTTATTACAAATGCAAAATTATTGAATTTTCAAATTTTCAGATAATTATTGACGAAGCAAGTGCATCTGGACGACGAGGCATTAATATTATTAGCGAGCTCTCACACCTTAGGTTTGCGGATGACATCGTCATCGTGGCTGAAACCGGGCTGCAATAAATTACTTAGTACCCTGGCTGATTTGCCGTTGACTGCTGCTCAAAATACTAATACACAACAATGTTTAACTGTCACTGAAATGAAATTAAAAATTAAAAAGTTTTTATTGCAGCAAAGAAACAACATGTGAACATAACAATAATATGTTGGTAAAATAACATAGAATGACTTAAAATTATTGTATCTTGCTGGAAGACTGTAATTTTACATGATTTAAATTATGGTCTTCACACTAGGCAAGCCTGTATCGTGAAGACCCAATACGATAGCTAATAAAGAGTACAGATTTTAACCTACTTGGCTGCACATTTTTATAATAGTTATATAAACGACTAGCAGCCCACCCCGGCTTCGCACGGGTAGAACATATATGCCTACAAAATTTGCATCAGTTTGTTGCATCGAATATAAAATATGAACATATTTAACAACCAACGTCATATTTCATCCAATTTACACAAAACCTTAACGAATTATGCACCTAAACCTTCCTCATAAACACTCTGGCTATTGGTGAAAACCGCATGATAATCCGTTCAGTAGCTATTGAGATTATTGCGAACAGACAGACAGACGCAGTGATGAACTTTGTTTTATAATACTTACGTATTGATATTGGACGGCCCTTTGGCGTAAAGGATAGTTACCCTGATTCTGACCCGACGGTCGTTGGTTCTAATCCTAGCTATATACCTACCAATGAAAGTTTTATGTGCATTCATGAATCATGAGTTTTCGTACAGTGGTAGTGGAATCATTAAATCTACCAAAAAGTAGCTTACCACCAAGGAGTACATCTGCCGCCGTAACCTTACGGCGATCCCCGACGCAAAATGTAGGGGTAATATACGTTTAACGTATCTGTGTGTATGTCTGTAGCATCTTAGCACCTAACCGGATGAACCGATTTTGTTTTTATTATTGATAGTTTTTTTTTGTTTGATAGATGTCTTCATCGAGAGTTTTCTTAGCTTTGATTCATGAAAATTCGTTCAATCATTATAAAATTATGAGCTTTTTTCTAGTTAATTGCGCTATGAAATCAACTTTCATAGGTCTGATCAATTCGAAAATCTTCTTCTTCAACGATATTGTAAGAACATGGAAGCCTCCTGGACTCTACAGAATACTCAAATCCTCACCAACTTACAGCTCAGATTTTAAATGTCGTATTTAGAGTCATTGGAAAAAGCTATTATACATAGATCAGTCGGGATGGTTTAAAATATTATATTATATTATTATATATATATAGATGAATATTATTTTATACAATAGATCATATTATAATACTATATTGACTTCAAATTGATTGTGATCGGTGGGGATCTACAGCATAGCTAAGCTTATAATAATATTTTCGTAGTAACTATGACCTAATCTGTGGTTTCACTGCAAATATTTTATTAATTTTGCGATGCGTGTTTGTGAAATTCGTGATATCTTCTAGAGTTTTCATTTGAATTATATACTGTAAAGGACAATTTTAATCTATAATATGTGGCCAAGCAAATTAACGTAATTATTTGCATAAGGATGAATACTATATACTTGAAAATAGCCTTGGAAGTTATGTAATATTTTTTAACAAAAATTTTAAGATTAAAATGGTTACTGTGAGTCAACCTTAAGAGATAGACATATGCAGTCGCGGACTTTTTTGTAGGTCTTATTAAGTTGTACAACTCTTGCATAGAAAATATTCTTCTATCTATTTTCAATTAAGCAGCGTTCGTAAGAAACGTGTTTTTTCGACCGTTTATTTGCCGACTTAGGTTGCAAATTAGGTCTCCACGAATGTACCTTTGATTTAAACGGGATAATATATAACCTATTCTCATTCCGAAAGTCCATTCTATGTATTCGTGGAAGAATTTTTTAAATCGGTTCAGTAGTTTTTGAGCTTACTCATTACAAACATACAAACATACAAAAATACAAATGTTCTCTCTTTATAATATTAGTATAGAAGAATAAGTAATCATATACAAGAATCATAATAGCTCGTATAATAATTAAGTGATAATCTATCAACACCAATATTATAAATGCGAAAGTCAGTTTGTTTATTTGTTTGTTTGTTTGGGACTTCTTCACGGTCAAACGGCTTGACCGATTTGGCTGAAATTTTGTACAATGATAGAACATAAGGCAGAATAGGATATAGAATACTTTTTTTTTGGCTATCGAGTCAGGGGGTTCAGATATTTTTAATTGAATTTTGTAACTAAAGGACCTCTTTTCGAATAAACGGCTTGACCGATTTGCCTGAAATGTTGTATAAAGACAGTTCATAAGGCATAATAGGATATAGGATACTTTTTTTCTGGCTCAATAGCCAGTCAGGAGGTCCAAATATTTTTAATTGAATTTTGTAAATATAAGATCTCTTCTCAAATAAACGGCTTGACCGATTTGCCTGACAAGTTGTATAAAGACAGCTCATAGGGCAAAATAGGATTTAGAATACTTTTTTCCTGGCTATCGAGTCAGGGGGTCCAGATATTTTTGGAATTGTCTTTGTCAGGAATAGGAGAATAAGTATTAAAAACAATTAATAATGGACCTAAAAAAAAATATAAGAATAAATATTTTGCCAAAATGTTCCTGGGTTTAAAAACTGCCGATTATTTGATGTTCAATTGTTTATCCCGCCGTTTTTATTTTTTTGTATAATTATAACTCCACACGATTAGTGTATTTAGCCAGGTCAAGTATAAAAATTCTTCCAATGTGTGGATAGCATTACAATATTCAGATTATCGCATTTTTTTTGGTATAATTATGGCTCCACACTATTAGCGTATTTAGCCCGTGTCAAGTAGTAAGTCAAGTAAAAATTCTTCAAGTTTTTGTGAATTCAAGTCTTTTCAAATTCAAATGTCAAATATTGTCAGTAATGATAATTGTTTGACATATTTATTGATTGTCAAATATGCGTGCGTTCAGAAATGTATGCTTACAAGCAAGTTAAAAAAGTTAATATTTCCAAAAACCATTTTTATTCTATATCTGGATTGCCATAATACATTAATACACTTAATATATCTTTTGTATTCATTTATTACGTTCACAAAAGACTAAAACAAGTTCATCTAAAAGGTAACACGACATTCATTGTCTGTTAGGTGGTACGAAGTTCGCCAGCTAGTAATAAATAAATAAATAAAACTTTTTAGGTGTAGAACATTTTTCTTATATTTCTATGATATATCAATAAACTATAATATAGTAGTTAAAATTATATTTTTAATGTACATGTCTAGGATATTAATAAGCATAAATTATATGTTGTTAGAGTAAAGGTTTAGGGTTACGATTTTATATATAAAGCATCTTCAGTTCCCTCATAGGTAAGTGAAGACAACCATTTGCGTACGGATTTTTTAGCCTTATATACTGATTTATCTTTGATGTCACAGCGTTTTATTACTGTAATAGACATGGACTCGAGCAAACTTTCCAAAGCGATTATCAAAAACTGAATCAACAAAAGCATACGGTACTCGGAATACTCTTCGTCTGCACAACTCTTCGAATTCTACTGAAGCTAATTATGCAAATCGGACATGTTTCGGCAGTAGTTTATTTATTTTTAAAGTCGGTACATAAGCGCCACAACCTAAATGCAGACATACCACAAAATATAACTAATAGTTATATAGTATATAGGACAATATTTCAGTTTTCCCTCCTCCTGTATACAGCAATAAGGCAGAGTGCAGACGGCTTTGTCCCGCACGATTCCGATACAGCGTCTAGGGGACGTCATTTGCTTTTAATTACAAGGGCTGTAATGCTCTGATTTCTTCATATCAAAGGAATGCAATATGTTTATTTTTTGTAATGAATGCTGCGTGTTTTAATAATAATATTATATATTTAGTTTCTTTTTGCCTTATTATTTATCCTTATAATCATCTAGACTGTTTATGAGTAATTTGATTTGAACTTAATTTAGTATAAGAATATTACTAAGAATGTGTCCATTAACACTTTTCTTAATGTCTCTATTAAGGGGAAGACACTTTGTTCTTGTGTTCTTTTAATTGCGTTAAGTTCTTAATGCAAGGTTTTATATCACATATTCACTTTTAATATTATGAATGTGTAAGTTTGTGAGTGTGTTATCTAATTATAATTTGAACTTTTTTTAAAAGCTTACAAGCAATGTGCGTTGCAAAACACTAGTATTATTGTTAACCCCTCCAACTAAGCTAAATATGCTTGTGTCTGGAGTGGGTTGACGACAAGCAATAGGTGGGGATCGAACTCACGACCTCTCGATCGCCAGTCCGACGTCTTAGCCATTAGGCTATTGCCGGTTGATTTAATGAAATTAACACATACGCGACCATGGAAAAGCGAGAAACACCGTAAAAAATACCGATAACATTATTTCAAGGAACTTGTATGGCTGTACGATAGTATATGCAAATCTTGAAGATGAAAATCAGCGTACTATTATGTGATACATATGGGTAAGCCCGTAAGAGCGTTTGTCCACAGCAACGGCACCGGGACGTCACCAGCACCGAGGTTTTTTCGGGCCGGTTTGAAAATGATGTGTTGGCGATCGTTTGTACACCGCCACCGATTCCGGTGGTTCTGTTTCTTCTAGCTGTCATGCGTGGCAGAGGCGTTTCCATAGAAATAAAACAAACAACCTCAGATAAAAAAACAATAACCTATCGAACGGCGCCGGGCGCCGGCAGTGTGTGGACAAGATCAAACGTGTTTTGTATTGCGAGCCAATGCCGGCACATCGGCCCGTCAAAATATCTGGCCGGTTTCTAGCGGTCGCGCCGATCTACTCGAAATATCGGCGGCCGGGATGACGTCGCCCGGTGCCGGTCATGTGGTGGACAAGCTGCCATACTATACATATGTACCGCTACTTCGGCGCCGGCATTGCTGCCGGTGACGTCCCGGTGCCGTTGCTGTAGACAAACGCAGTAAGAGCTTCCCATTTATTTAAAATTTGGTTCACTTTTCATACATACATACAGAAAATGATGTATTTTTCCCATTGGGGTAGACAGCGACTACTTCTTTCCACACGCTACAATCCTGACATACCTCTTTCGCTTCTTCCACTTTCATGAGCGCCTTCATACATGATCGCCGGTTATATGTACTTTTGACTTGGTCTTTCTTTAAAACGCCTCCGATCTGGTCGTATAACATTAACATAACATACGATAATTAGCTAACCCCCAACCAATTTCTTCTAAACAACTGCAACTGCAAAACTCCTACAAACTCTGACTTATAGCCCACATCAACCTACCATCAATACACACACACGCGCTTACGTTACGTTTGCCCATTTCTTCGCACAACAATGGCAGAACTAAACGTGCAGGCTATTTGAGTAACGAGCATCCCGGGCACTCGCACTCGCTGATATAGTGAGACCACGTTGATAGTTATTTTAAACTTGTTCTCTTCTATTTACAGAGCTACGGAAACATCTAAAGATGTAGCCATTCCCTTCTAATAAGTCGTGGTTTTGATTAAATTGCAGAAATAAGCAACCAAAAGTTGTTTTATTTTTAATTTACTAGCAATGGGGGTTCAATTTACTAGTAGTCTTGTTAACCCTTCCAACTAAGCTACATGTGCTTGTGTCTGGAGTGGGTTCACGTCAATAGTGCAATAAGTGGGGATCATACATCCTCACCATCAGCCGGTGTCAGTCCACCGCTATATCCAAGATATAATGTGTTATAATATAATAATAATGCTGTCCAAGATACACCTCTTTGGCTGTTCTTCTTCTTCTTCATTGGGCTATTGCCGATTCTAAATGATCGTATTGTTTAATATTTGTGATCGTCCCCTACGCTCTATTAAATGTAATGTAAAGCAAGTGGCAGTCTTAGCAGACAAAGAAAAACGTGACAAGGTCATATGTGGCATATCATTCATGTGACACATCCACCAGCTTGGCAAGGCTATTCATACACCGAGTGTAATAGATGCTAAGCGACCATATGTGGTGTTTTATTTACCTGGAAAATTAAGCCTAAACTAACCTTAGTATAGATATACTTAGTATGAAACTTCACAATCTAATTCGCTATGACGATAAACATTTTTGGTGACGGTTGTTTACCATTCTAGGCTTCATCATCGGCCGGTGTCAGTCCACTGCTCGGTCTTAGGCTCTTCTTTTCCAGTCACTGCCCACCGCTTTGCGTATGTCGTCGCTCCACCTAGTCACAGGACGTGCTACGCTACGTTTGCCGATTCGCGATCTCCACTCTAGGACAAGGCTTAGCGTGTTTCAATCATTGATCGCATTGTCACTTAGCTGTTGCTAAGTGACAATGCGATCAATGATTGAAACAAAGGTGAGACAAGGGTCAAATGCTAGCCTATAAGCTATTGGTGAAACCCTCGTTCCAACTGCTGTTCATTTATTCAGCGATCATTATCCTATTTAAAATAAATTAATTATGGATAGTAATGCGCGTGTTTATTCGGCTGGCTTAATAGGCAGGATGGTAGATACATCTTGGGTAAAACTACTTGCACAAGCATTCGACTTGAGTGAGTTAAATGATCAATGGAAATGGAATAAGCCGAGGTATAAAATGGCCTTTTGTTATGCGAGATACACATAAATAGAGATATAGAACGACCTCTATAACATTAAGGCGTTTAATATTTGTGCCGCATGGAATAAACTATGGTTCAGCAACTACCTCAACAATAGGCACCAAACTAAACACTCATCCAGGTCAAACTATTCCAAGCCCGGATAAGTGAAAACAAAGCCTGGGTATCGGCGCCATTGTTATCTGGTTGGAATCCGCAAACAACCGGATACAAGGGGTGGGTAGGGGGTCACTTTTCACGCGTACCCACGTTTGATTTCCGCGGCTTGCACAAAGGTTTAGTGATTTTAATTAGGGATTTGGGCAGGTGTGATCGGACGGTTCATTATTGTTATTTGAATGGATTTGTTTGGACATGGTGGATAATAATAATATGTAAAATTTATTCCACTCGCAAATAAGTAATTGTTAAAACAATTCTGCTTATGCCCGTGAACATTACCTAATTGTTTAGTTTTAATAAAGACGTGTTCAGAGGTGAACCGCTCCATATCTTTAGAGAGACATCAGATATTGAAGAAATTATATGAGACCACACATTGCTTGCACTATACACTATCAAAATACTGTCTACAGCTCCAAAGTTGGTACTTAAACTTAACATATTAAATTAAAAAAAGGCATTTCACATAAAAAATAAATTATACGAAGTATGTAAATTGTGTATGGTGATAAGTCATTGTCAAGTGTCCATCTGGCCATTTACTACCCCCAAGTTGGAAAATCTGTCGCCAAACATCTAATATGTATTCGACAACAAGTTACCCAGTTTACAATCCATAGTGCTACCATACTTGACCGCCTCATCACTTACTAACAGGTGAGATAGTGGTCAAATGCTAAGCCTATAAGATGTAATACTAGTGGCTCGCGAGTCTGTCTTCGCATAACTTAAAACTAAATAAATGTTCACCGCACCTTGAAGCCAAAAAGCCACCTCCGCCTCATAAAATTTATCGGATAAACAGGTAACAAAAAAGTTTAGTGACATGTTTGAACATTTTTTGAAATGCCCGAAATATTTGACACTATCAACCCCATTTAGAAATAAACTGGCCAAGTGCAAGTCGGACTGCACTCGTAGGGTTCTATACACACACATATTTATTAGAATTTATTAAAATTTAGGTTATAAAATATACACATACTTTGTAACCAAAATTTTTCGCCAGCAAAAAAAGTAACTTAGTTTTTCATAAAGTTTGTATGAAACCCACAAAGTTATGTTTGCGGTTGCTATATCTTAAAAACTGGTGACTGTATCTTGTTGCACACATTTTACCACCATAGAAGTGTCTATCTTTCAAATTATTGACCTTGAGAGTAAATAGTTTTAGTAACCACAATGTCATTTTTAAATTAAACTTTAAAGACCCCGCACGTATAGGTTTGATGAAAATTTTAGTTTTATTTCCATGTATTATTATTTTATTTGTATAACATTCGTAAAGCAGTTCACAGAATACACCTACCTACCATGTTTCAACTGTGTAGTCTTAATCGTTTCGGAATAAAATGGCTGTGACATACGAATGGACAGACGGACAGACATGACGAATTTATAAGGGTTCCGTTTTTTGCTTTTCAGCTACGGATTTCTAAAAAATCCATTTAAAGCAACAGTTTAAAACAATATCAAAGCTGCTTACAAAATTTCACGAGAATCGGGGACATGCGACCTATAGAAGAGAAGAGATACGGACAGACAGACATACGAAAGCATTTTCCCAAGCTGAAATTAAGACCTTCGCTTTGCTGTATCAATAATTAAGATAGTTTAAAAACTGAAACAACCGACTTCCATGCCCCGCCAGGCAGTTTCAGTAGCAAATTTGAGACGTTTATCGTCATATCTCTGGAGATATTTATCAGATCTCGATGAAATTACAATGGGTGGTCCCCCATTGGGTTTGGAAACGTACCCTACCGATTAAAAAAATAATCATTAAAATCGGTTCACAATTGACGGATGTAACGTAACGGAATGTAACGTAGCGCCGGAGGAGGCCTACCTCTCATATGGTGGAATGAGGGAACCTAGACAAGGGAAACTACAAAAGACGGGTTATAACAGTTATATTCCTATAGATTCTACCATACTCTACGATACTTATCTTAAATAACACTTAGAGTTTATCACTGCTCTTCTACAAAAATCCTCTATATCGACCTTGTGACGTATATCAATTCATTAGCCAAAGTCTGCATCTTAGCTTGTCGCAGCTCCTCCCGTATGAACATCATTTCTGGACGTAGCTGCTGATGTGCCTTCGGACCCAAGCCGATGGTCAGTTGAGGGTCTATGCCCGCTAGCTGCTGGTCGAATCTGGCTCCCACATCGGCGTCCAAGACGTCAGCATCTATCATGCATCTCATTGAAGGCTCTGGATACAATTCTGTTTTAACGATTTTGTCGTAAGAGAGATACGATAGAAGATTTTCTACCATAACCATTGGATGACCCATCAATTTTATTTTCTCTTGCGGCTTACAGAATCTTGTTTTCTACTTTTTTATCATTATTCGTACATTTTTTTGTCTAGACTGACTTCTCGATGTAATCCGTCATAGTTTTTCGTTTTTCAAATTTGAAAACGTTCCGTAATAAGAAACATAAATTCTTTTAATACAAAAGGGTATGATGTATGAAAAATGCATGAGGTGATTAAAGATATAATGCCACACGGAGTAATCGCGTAACATACATAAATACAAAAAGAAACATACAGACGAATTGAGAACCTCCTTCTTTTTGGGAAGTCGGTTGAAAAACCTTCACTATGTGTGTAACTGTTCAAAAAAGTCAATGACCGAAGATAAAAGCTAAAAAAAGCTCTACAAACAAAAACAAAGTGGAAATTAATACAACATCGAGTAGCTCTATAAGCAAATAGCAACAAAGCGCTCCTAAAGTAATTTCCTCCAGAAGGAAGCTCCGATCAATTTGTATCGTTAGGTTCGAGAAAAATGGCTGCCACAGTTTCTAGCTTTACTTTCCTGTTGAGAAAAGGTTCTATATTGGAGTTTATTATTAAAATCCTACTAATATTAGAAAGGCGATAGTTTGTGTGATTTTTGTTACTACAAACGATTAAGTTGAAATTTGGTATGTAGATAGTCTACACCCAGTAATAGCACGTAGAGTACATACGGGAACGATGTAGACACAGGAAAAACTGCGCGGCACAGCTAGTTAATTTATAAATGTTATGTATTTTTGAGGGCCCAGTGGTTTAGTGGGAGAAGGGTCGGCTTTGACGCCAGTGGTTCCGAGTTCAATCGCTACTGAGCACCATTGGATTTATCTATAGAAAAATGTTGCTCTTCACATTGGCCCGCCCTCCGGTGAAGAAAAGACATCGTTAAGAAATCCTCAATTCCGGAATGGTGGTAGGTGGTAGGATCTTGTGTCCGCCTTGCCAGTTACCACCCTCAAGTTAAAAAATCTGTAGCACATTTAACATTTAATGTGTTCCGGCAGCTATCCTTGAGAGCTAGTTCCCATTCTAGGTCTAGCGTGCTACCATCCTCGACTGCATCATCACTTAGGTACCAATAGGTGAGATTAGGTACCAATAGGTGAGATAGTGGTCAAACGCTGGCCTATATGCTAGCGTAGGCTTAGCGCTAGCGACACTATATGTCATATACGATATAAAGAAAAAAAGCACTCACGTTTTGATGTTTGGATGATTGCTACTCAATCACGCTAAATCGGCTCCACAGATTTGACCGAATAAGGCGTCCTGTCATCGCAAATGTCTATTAGAAGAAGATGCATGTAGAGAATGCATATACACTAAAATATCAACTGTCAACAAATATTGTCAATTTATAACATTGCTGGTATTCAGTGAAGAGTTTCAGAAATTATATTCCATTCCATTCCCTTCAGTTTGTCATATAACATTAGGAATAGTTTAACACTTATAAATTTGTCTTTATGTATGTAACATAAACATACGGCTATATTCATGAAGATTTTGACGAATGCATAGCAAGTAATATTAATAATGTATTAGTTTGAACAACACTATGTTTTGAGCACTGTGTGACGACATAAGTTTCCTTTATGAATACGAGCGTTTGGATTCTTATCGCAGCCCTCACTATTATCCAATATATTATGTTCCCCATATAAATAAATTTTACAACTTCACAGGCTATCGAAGGTTTCACTTAGTACCCGCCATCAAATATTCATTACAGGTCGGAATGACCTGTAAAACGCCTGTAACCGCTCCATCTGTTGATGGTTACGTGTGGGGATATGGGCTATAGCCCTGTTTATATCTTGGGATATGGTGAGAAGAATATTTTTTATGAGCTAACACTTACCGTTAGATGTTGGAGACTTGAGATAGACAGGTGGTTTTTTAACCGACTTTTCAAAATAGGAGGAGGTTCTCAATTCAAATTTATTATTATTTTAACTTATACCAACTTTTTATTACAGTACTTTTTTTGCGTGATGGATATTTACAAATAGTACATATATTTAACTTAAAACTAAATTAAGATAAAAACTATTTTAACTGATATAAATAAGTAAAATTTTATGAATAAAAAACAGAACCTAGGTCGCAGTTGTCTGCCGGTAACGTTCCCAAAAAGCTGGCGACGTTACCTAATTGAATTGCTAGGCTAAATATTCATCTATTAATATTCTCTAATAGCGGTGCACCGCGGCTTCGCCTGCGTTAAAACCACCTTTTTTTATAAGAACCGTCTCCTGACGATAAAAAACACATCAAAAAAAGTATTAGCGAAATCGGTCCAGCCGTTCACGCGTGATGCCGTGACCAAGGGAAATTGGGATTAATTTTTATATATAAGATTTAGTAATAATCTCTCAAACAAAAAAATATTTTTTTAAATCAGTTAAGATGTGACGGAGGTCTGAGGTAACAAACATAAATAAAATAAAATATTATTAATTAAAATATTATTTTATTTTATTTATGTTTGTTATCTCTATTATATATGTATTTATATATGTACTATTTGTAATAATCTCTCAAACAAAAAAATATGTTTTTGTTTGAGAGATTATGCCTCCCGTTAGGTCCCATTTAAATTTTATCAAGATTTGACAATTATCTCCGGAGATATAGAGATAAACAATATAAGCAAATTTGTATACCTTGATGACATGCTTATAACTACTGGCTACTTTGAGTATCGTGGCATGTGAAGTCGGTTTTTTCGTTTGGTAAATGATTTTGAATTAATTGTTCAAAGAATCAAAGAATCAAAGCATTTATTCAGTATGTAGGCAGTATAAATATACGCACATATACACGTCAAAATCATAAATCATAAAATAAATCATAACCAATTATCAAGTAAACATAGCAAAAGCAGAATTTAACGCTTTGAATTAGAAAAAAAAAGTAATGAACCATTCAGCTGTCATCCAATCGTTTACGTCAGAATATTTAAAAAAAAATAAAGTAGGTTAAAACCAACCATACATGTAAGTGTGTGTTTCAGTACTTCAGACAATTTTTATATAAAAAAAATAAAAAAGTGAAATAGTGAAACACAACATAGAGAAACGCATACCGATCACAGTACATATCATGATGTCATACATATCATGATCATGTTGTCTGATAGGCTAGCGTTTGAGTGTCTCGTCTGGTGGTAAGCAATGATGTAGTTGAAGATGAAGAACACGCTAGGCCTTGAATGGTCTGACTTGCATGTAGCTTTATATCCGGCATTCAACTGCCAGATTTAAGGTACGGACACACCGCAGCGTCCTACGTGTGCGATCTAGGCAGCGATCAGATAGCGCAGTAGTATTTGTACCGACTGGTTCACATCAAACACGATCAGGAAACAATTGAAAAGTACTGAGATCGCGCCCGCAGATCGCAGGACGCCGCGGTGTGGCCGTACCTTTAGGGCTATGGCGGCAGATGTTCTCCTTGATAGTGGTAAGCTACTTTTTGGTAGAAAATTAGGTGGAAATTGATACATAATACTCCTATCACCTTTGCCCCTGTGGCGATGGCTTCTCCCTTTGACAGAATCTGTGGCTCACAAAACTGTTACCTAGACAGACATATCTTAATGTTAAGTCTTTTTTTACATCCAACTGGATAGCACTTGAACTCTATCTCACCTGATGCTAAGAGATGATGCGATCTATGATGGAGCGCGCTCACTCGGAAGATACCTTTTCACTTGCGATTTGAAGATCCCCATATTTTACTTAAATATCCTGTAATTTTGTGACATTAAGGGCCACTTTCACCGGTTCCTGATAGCCCTATGGGAACTTATCTGACAGATTTTTGACAACTTTTATGTGGCGTCATATATCAGATATATACCTGTCACTTTATCAGTAACCGGTGAAACTGGCCCTCATAGTAATTTATGTCGCCACAATCCCAAATAATTAAAACGAGGGACTATAACAACTAATAATAAATCATAAAGAAGTCTTGGCAAAACATTAATTGTCAAAGTCAACGAACACCTAACAATAGCCCGAAGAAAAGAAATAAATGTAAGTGAAGAAGGTAATTCTAGAAATTGGAAACATTTTAATTCTCGAATGTATCATTAATGTGGAGTCGGATGGCGATAGGACTCCTTGCTGGAGGGTATCTTAGTGAGGAGATGGACTAATTATTACCTTATTTATTACTAGCTGTTACCTGCGGCTTCGCCCGCGTTATTTGTGTCTTTATGAGCATTGAGGTCTAGATCGAAGATCTCTTAGGCCAAATCACCACAGATGACCCTTAAAGTCGAACTCAATATCCTGTATTGTTAAAGTCATAAATTTTTTTGGTTAGGTTACTATACGAAGTTGTGCTGTTTAAATGTTTGACTCAACACAACAGTTCCTGAAACATTTCTTACAAAGAAAATAAGGTGAATAGCTGCGCGAGCGTAGCAAGCGCTATTATTGGGCAAGTGAAAATTTTTTATGGCTTTTTATATCCCTGACAGTTTAATGATCTAATCATTAAGTCTATATAGATGACTCTTAAGTCGAACTCGATATCGTCTATTGTTAAAGTCATTAATCATTACTTGGCACTTGGTAAACCTAACCAAGGTATACCAAGTTTTGCTGTTTAAGTATATGAGGCTGATAAAACACGCTATTATATGCTATGTAGCGTTATTACTGCGCAAGCGAAGCGAGACATTTGTTTATGACTTTTTATGACCCTGAAAGTTGTATGACCTACTAAGTCGACACCGATGACCCTAAGGTTAAACTTGATATCCACTTATTTTAAGGTAAAAAATCATTATGAATATTAAAGGTTGTACTGTTTCAATTTATGAATCGTTTTGATGCATGTGGCTATTAAAATACAAAAGTTGCTGAAATGTTTCCTACAAAGTAGATATAACAAATGCTTGCGCAACCGGAGCGAGCGCTATTACCGCGCGAGCGTAGAAAGCCCTATCACTGCTCGAGCGAAGCGAGCACGAAAAATATTTACGACTTTTTATGACCCTGACAGTATTTTTTACCTACCAAGTCAACACCGATGACACAATGGTTAAACTTGATATCCACTTATTTTAAGGTTAATAATTATTATGATTATTGAAGGTTGTACTGTTTCAATTTATAAACTTGTTTTGATGCATGTGGCTATTAAAATACAAAAACTGCAAAAATATTACCTACAAAGGAAATAAAACCAAGGTTTGCGCGAGCGCAGCGAGCTCTATCAATGCGCGAGCGAAGCGAGCGCGAAAATGTTTACGTCATTTTATGACCCTGACAGTTTTTATGACCTACTAAGTCAAGACCGATGACCCTAAGGTTAAACTTGATACCCAATTATTTTAAAGTAAAAAAACATTATGATTATTGAAGGTTGTACTGTTTCAATTCTTAAACTCGTTTTGATGCATGTGGCTATTAAAATACAAAAAATGCGGAAATATTACTTACAAAGTAGATAAAACAGAGGCTTGCGCGAGCGCAGCGAGCGCTATCAATGCGCGAGCGAAGCGAGCGCAAAAATTTTTATGTCATTTTATGACCCTGACAGTTTTTATGACCTACTAAGTCAACACCAATGACCCTAAGGTTAAACTTATATCCACTTATTTTAAGGTAAAAATCATTATGATTATTGAAGGTTGAACTGTTCCAATTTATGACATGTTTTGGATGAATGTGGCTATTAAAATAGAAAAGTTGCTGAAATGTTTCCTACAAAGTACATTTTACAAATGCTTGCACGACCGGAGCGAGCGCTATTACTGCGCGAGCGTAGTAAGCGCTATCACAGCGCGAGCGAAGCGAGCGCGAAAAATTTTAACGTTATTTTATGACCCTGACAGTTTTTATGACCTACTAAGTTAACACTGATGACACAAAGGTTAAACTTGATATCCACTTATTTTATGGTTAATAATCATTGTGATTATTGAAGGTTGTACTGTTTCAATTTATGGCCTCGTTTTGATGCATGTGGCTATTACAATACAAAAAAAATGTTGAAACATTACCTTCAAAGTAGATAAAACAAAGGTTTGCGCGAGCGCAGCCAGCGCTATCAATGCGCGAGCGAAGCGAGCGCGAAAATTTTTTTTGTCATTTTATGACCCTGACAGTTTTATGACCTACTAAGTCAACGCCGATGACCCTAAGGTTAATCTTGATTTACACTTATTTCAAGGTAAAACAATCATTATGATTATTGCAAGTTGTACTGTTCCAATTTATGTCATGTTTTGATGAATGTGGCTATCAAATTACAAAAGTTGCTGAAATATTTCCTAGAATGTAGATATAACTAATGCTTGCACGACCGGAGCGAGCGCTATTACTGCGCGAGCGTAGTAAGCGCTATCACATAAAACGAAACTGAAATCACGAAAAAATTTTACGACCTTTTATGACCCTGACCGTTTTCATGACCTACTAAGACAACACTGATGACACAGAGGTTTAACTTAATATCCACTTATTTTAAGGTTAATAATCATTATGTTTATTGAAGGTTGTACTGTTTCAATTTATGGACTCGTTGTGATGCATGTGGCTATTAATATACAAAAGTTGCTGAAATGTTTCCTACAAAGTAGACATAACAAATGCTTGCGAGACCGGAGCGAGCGCTATCACTGCGCGAGCGTAGCAAGCGCTATCACTGATCGAGCGAAGCGAGCGCGAATCATTTTTACAACCTTCTGTGACCCTGAAAGTTTTTATGACCTACTAAGTTAACACTGATGGCACAAAGGTTAAACTTGATATCCACTTATTTTAAGGTTAAAATTCATAATGATTATTGAAGGTTGTACTATTTCAATTTATGGACTCGTTCTGATGCATGTGGCTATCAAAATACAAAAGTTGCTGAAATATTACCTACAAAGTAGATAAAACAAAGGTTTGAGTGAGAGCAGCGAGCGCTATCACTGCGCAAGCGAAGTGAGCGCGAACATTTTTACGTTTTATGACCCTGACAGTTTTTATAACCTACTTAGTCAATACCTATGTTAAAACACGAATGCTTTTGAAATACTTCCCACAACGCAGATAAAACACGTTGGGCAAGCAAAGCCATCGCGTGAATTTTAATGACTTTTAATGACCCTGACAGTTTTATGGCCTAATTAAGGCACTTATTAAGTTTAGTAATTATCTATGAACCTAAGCTCAAACTTTTATGATTATGCAAACTCTTATGTAAAGTTAAGAAAAAATATAGGCACCAACACTTAACTGCCGAAAAAAGTATTCCTTGCCCTTTTATGCCCTATTTAATGTATTTGTACAAAATTTCATCTGAATCGGTCGAGCCGTTTGGCCGAAAAGAGGCCACATATTTACAAAATTCCATAATAAAAATATAGACAACCGAAATTTCCACTCAAAAAAAAAGTATTTGTTGCCCTTCTATGTCTTTTTGACTGCCTGTGTACAAAATTTCAGCTTAAATGTTTAACCCGTTTGACCGAGAGTAGGCCACACATTTACAAAGTTCAATTTAAAAATTCTAGACACCTGGACTCGACTGCCAGAAAAAAAGTATCCTATGTGATTCTATGCTATACAAACTGTAATATGTATAAAATTTCAGCTGAATCGGTCAAGCTGTTTAGCTGATAAGAGGCCACACATTCACAAAATTCAATAAAAAAAATCTAAACACTCAGACTCGATGGCTAAAAAAAAATATCCAATATCCTATTCTGCCCTATGAACTGTCTTTATACAACATTTCAGGCAAATCGGTCAAGCCGTTTATTCGAGAAGAGGTCTTATATTTACAAAATTCAATTAAAAATATTTGGACCCTCTGACTCGATAGCCAGAAAAAAAGTATTTTATATTCTTTTCTGCCTTATGAACTGTCTTCATACAACATTTCAGGCAAATCGGTCAAGCCGTTTATTCGAAAAGAGGTCCTTTAGTTACAAAATTCAATTAAAAATATCTGGACCTCCTGACTCGATAGCCAAAAAAAAGTATCCTATATCCTATTCTGCCCTATGAACTGTCTTTATACAACTTGTCAGGCAAATCGGTCAAGCCGTTTATTTGAGAAGAGATCTTATATTTACAAAATTCAATTAAAAATATTTGTTATGTTCTATCTTTGTACAAAATTTCAGCCAAATCGGTCAAGCCGTTTGACCGTGAAGAAGTCCCAAACAAACAAACAAACAAACAAATAAACAAACTGACTTTCGCATTTATAATATTGGTGTTGATTTAGCTTCCTGAACGGAAGAGGTAATCAATTTATCATCATTATCATTAATAGCCAGTATTCGTATACTGCTGGAAATCCTTCTCCTATGGCACGCCACAGCTCGATCTTCAGCTCCTTGTTTCCAACCGCTGCCAGCCAGCTTGCGTATATCATTGTTCCACCTAGCTGGAGGGCGTCCTACGCTTCGTTTACCGACACGTGGTTTCCACTTTAGAACATAAATAAATAAATAATAAATGCATTTGTTAGATTATTTTCATAGCACATACCGATTTACGACATATTTCCAATGTTTGATGATGATTTTATTTATAAATTATTAATATTGCCTCAAATAAGGGTGTTTATACAGTGATAGATACATTTGAGGGTAGTCTAAACCTTACAAGATGTGCCAGAGCCGCCATCTTGGTTTTCTGTTTGACTGATGCTAAAGCATCAGTCAAACAACCTTTTAAAAAAGGGCTGTAGAAACGTTAGATGAGACACTTTTGCTCGAGCAGCCTTCGGGCTAACATCTACACCTTTACTCTGTCGGGAATATAGTTCAGACGACAAAGTGCTGTCCAACTCAATGAAGCTAAGTATTTGTATTACAAAATGTATAGAATAATTATGGCTAGAATGTGGTTTTCTAGGATATGTTTATAGTAATGATGGTTTCACCTAGGAATGGTGATGATAGTGTTTTAGCTTCGTTGAGGGTGGTAAGGAAAGGCTATGAGGGGTGGTGAAGGCCTTTTGGGGGAAACCCCATAATATTTTGTATAAATTGTCTAAATCGGTAGTGATTTTCATGTGTTATGTCTTGTTGAAACTTGTTATAAAGCCTTGTGACTTAACATTAAATACTTATTGGTATATTGCTGTTCTCTTTGTTCTATTGTCTATTATAATGGTCCTGAGTTTCCTGATGGTACATAAACTGTTGTTATAATGATGAAGGTACAAATAAAATGCTTTCTCGGTGATGTCCTGACTTTTATATTTTATTAATAAGTCCTACCTATTAGCTGAAGTATAGGCAGGTAGTTTTGGAAGTAGTTACAAGTGAATATTTAGCTCCAGACATATTAAGTTTATGGTAGATTACTAGACTACCGGCTACCACCCATCTTGTTATCATAGGAGTAAGCTAACACATTCTTTATTTAAATTTACAATTGGTGTTGGTACATAGCAATAGAGTTAACGAACAGATTATATTTATGCAGAAAGTAGCTTAGCTGACCTACAGAGGTCAGCTAAGCTAGGTCCAGCACTAGGTCTCCTAGGAGGCTGTACTGCGGGTTACAAAGACCTTCTCTGGTCCATAACCATTTGACAAATGTGTGTTTATATTATGTATATAGTAAGCCAATTTGAATTTTTATTCAGTTCTTATTTACTGTATAATTTATTAAAGTAACATGTAACATGTCTAACGACACGGTAATCGATTAATTTGATTTTTTTTACTAGCTTTTATTTAACTTGCTGTATTAGTATGTGTAATAAGATATATACTTACAGTACGGTTGTGTGGGTCAAATCTGGAATCTTGGAATCCTAATTAGAAGCACATCTTGCGTATCTTCATAGAGCTGTCCTGATGATGGAGCTGAGCTGTAGAGACTGGAACTCAGCAATGGCAAATTGTAGGACAGTCGAATTTTTTATAGCATATAAAAATAAATGTTATTATTTGTAAAGTTAAATGTTATAATATGTACTTTTCACTACACACACGTCTTTACAAAAAGCTTGTGTGAAAAAATCTTTTTCATTTATTGTTCGTATTGTTTATTGCGATGTACTTCAATAACTACGCCAATTGTAACTGATTTGAATGCTCCTATTTCATGAGTAGGGACATCTTTTCATCCCACAACCCAACGAGATATGAGGAGTATCTCATGAGCTATGAATATGTTAAATTACAAACTTTCGGTTATTCTGTAATTCTTGAGTTATATTGCGGTTACGTGGACGAAAATATTGAACAAGCGACAGCATCGCGATTCGTGACTTTATCGCGGCCGTTTTGCGATTGTATCGCTACTGAATCGCCGCAAACAGTCTTGTGTGTGTCCTCCCTAATTATTTCAGAGCCTACTACATCTCAAAATTGTACATAAATAACTTTCCAGTTTCCCAAGCCGTCGCTACCCAAAAGCCGCATCTACACCAACCTATCCCTACCAGAGACTGTAATTGAAATCGTCTGGCCAGGAAACGGTAGGTACAATGGATTTTTCTCAAATGGAAATATAAAAGTGGCCAGTGCTGTCTGCGATGCCGCTAATTCACTGGCTAAATTGGTTTTTAAAAATCTTCTGGTGAAAAGGGATGTGGGTCAGCTCGTATTTGGCGCGGATTTAGAAGGTTGAAAGAGTAATTAGGAAGAAGACGGGAGAATGAAATTTTGAACTTGTAAATTTATTTTATGGTGTTAGTGATATATTATTTCTAGCGTGTGCAGTTATGATGTATTTAATGACCAAACTTTTGTAAAAGGAAATCAAGTCGGAATGATATAATTTTCGACAAAAAATGTCTTGGACGATAATTGAGATGGTAAGAGCATATTATACTTGCCTACTACCAAGCTACCAAAAAGTAGCTTTACTTTACCACTATCAAGAAGATAATCTGACGCCATAACCTTACGGTATTCCGGCAGCACACAGCCTTTGAGAGTCAGATTATTCTAGACCTTGCGTTTTCACCATCTTCGACGACATCATCGCATACCACCAGGTTAGATAGTGATCAAAAGCTAGTCTATAAGACATTGAGATCGTTTAAAAAACTAAAAGAACTGACTTCAAATACCGCGCTATTAATTTTCAGTGTTATCTCCATATATCTGGAAATACTATTTAAATCTCGATGAAATTACAATAGTACCACCCATCCTTGGGATATCTCCTTTCTACCAAAAAAAGAATCATCAAAATAGGTTCATAAACGACGAAATTATCTGCGAACAAACATAAAATAAAATATTGTATATACGGTCGAATTGACCTTTTTTTTAAGTCGGTTAAAAAGCATTGGCAACGAGTACGGGACATTTGAAACCTATTTGAAATATTTCTGGATTAAGATTTCGTAAACCAAAAACCCAAGCATGGGCACGATTATAATCTACATTTCTTATTTATGCATATACTCGTCTATACACCAAGGAGCGGCGCTCAAAGAATTTCGTCAATATCATCTGCCCACTGAATTACAAGCGCGGGACATGCTCTACATTTTTATGCGGAACGCTTGCTATCAAATTATGAGGTTTAATTTTCCGATTCTTTACTTAATATAGTACTTCGGGTGACGCGTGAATTTTTATTAGATGATGTTATTGTGTTTTTGTTTATGTCTGTATTTTAATTTCAAAATGTGAGAGTTGTTGATGTTATTTTCCTTACAATTGTTTTCTGTGTGTTTATACGTAACGAGGGAGTTTAATTTAAGAATAGTCCCTAGTCTAGTCCATTCCCCATATCTATTATTATACAGAAAAAACCATACCGAGAAGGATGCAGCAAGGATGGGCAGCATTTGGAAAACGTCGTCTAGTTTTTTGATCGCCTATACTCCAAAGCCTGAAGACGAAGTCTTTAACGAGCGCGTTCCTGTTATTACTTACGCAGTACGCAGCCGAGACGCGGACACTGATGGTGCAACTTATTCTTGTCACTCAGCGAGTTATCGAGGCTATGCTCAGTCGAAGTCCTTGGAAGGATCGAATTCTAAATAAAGTCATCCGTCAAAGAACCGAAGTTATTGACATAGCTCAGAGGATTAGAAAGCTGAAGTGACAGTGGGCTGGTCACATCTATCTTAGAACCTATAACCGTTGGGGTAGACTTGTTTTAGAGTGGAGACTACGGTTCGTCAAACGTAGTGTACGGCGACCTCCGGCTAAATGGAGCGATGATATACTGTGATATGCTGGCTGGCAGCGGTTGGAAACAAAGAGCCGAGGATCGACCTCAGTGGCGTGCTTATAGGTGAGGCCTTTGTCCAGCAGTCGACGGACATAGGCTGATGATAATGATATCTATTATTATTTACAGACAAGCAAGACACTCGGCTCATGGTAAGCTATGGCGTTTATATAATAGAAACTGTGGCACGTTAAACTCTAGATTGTCTGAATTTTGTGCGTCGATGTACTTCGCCCGTTATATTGATATATACTAGAATCGAACATCGAACTTCACGTCGCCGCGAGAAAGGCCATCCACACTGTAGACACGTGGACATCGGAGAATGCAGTCGTTTCGTCCACGGACTTGCAAGATGTGGAACGAAGAGAGGAGCAAAAACAGCCCCCTTGATAGGAAAATTATTAGAAGTAAGGTTATAGTTGACTTCTAAGATGTTTTTTTAAATCTTATTAGCAATGTGCACATTACTAGTAGTATTGTTAACCCCTCTAACTAAGTTAAATATGCTTGTGTCTGGAGTGTGTTCACGTCAATAGTGAAAAGGGCGGGGATCGAACTCACTACCTCTCAACCGCCTCGACAGCCAGGCCAACGCCTTATCCATTGGGTTATTGCCGCTTAAAAAAGTTTATAAAGTTGATTGTTAGTTAAAGTGAAACTAATAAAAGCGTCATAGTCATACCACTTCAAAACATCCTTTCATTTCTTGAATCATTTGCTCAGCATTCCCCATTCATAGAACATTAATAAAGCGTGTCGCACATTCAGACCCAGGTATATCTAGGTCACATTAATTAGTACTAGTACTTAGGTACCCTAGACTCCGAGTGACGTTGGCGTAAAACAAATACTGCGGGCTAGGTGTAAGCTCGGAGATGGTCTGAGCACTGCTAAATTAGGTCTTGAGTAAATCTTGAAGTAGGTTTTCAGGTAACCTACTTTGTACTACTTTTAAGTATTAGTATCTGCTTTTAGTATTTTTATTGACTTTACAATAGAAGGTACTGAGTTTCTGTAAATGTAGCTTATTTCATATTAATGTTAGAATGAAATTTGGATAGTTTCATTGATATGAATGTACTACTTAATATAGTTATTTGTTTGTTCGATAGGGCTCTATTATAGAGCCTCGAACAAACAAATAACTATCGTACGTACTACATTCATTAGCTCTATACATATAAAGGCAACGAGGTCAATGGTCATATATAGACATTTTTTCAAGATTATATGACAGTATATTCGGAAATTTGTAGCAATTATGTCAAAACACTAACAATATTACTTGCGCTAGTAAGTTCTTAAATTATTATCATAACTAGCAACCCGCCCCGGCTTCGCACGGAAAGAACATATATGCCTACAAAATTTGCATCAGTTTGATGCATCAAATATAAAATATGAACATATTTAACAATCATCGTCATATTTCATCCAATTTACACAAAACCTTAACGAATTATGCACCTAAACCTTCCTCATAAACATTCTGGCTATTGGTGAAAACCGCATGATAATCCGTTCAGTAGCTATTGAGATTATTGCGAACAGACAGACAGACGCAGTGATGGACTTTGTTTTATAATACTTATGTAGTGATATTGGACGGCCCTTTGGCGTAAAGGATAGTTCCCTGATTCTGACCCGAAGGTCGTTGGTTCTAATCCTAGCTATATACCTACCAATAAAAGTTTTATGTGCAATCATGAATCATGAGTTTTCGTACAGTGGTAGTGGGATCATTAAATCTACCAAAAAGTAGCTTACCACCAAGGAGAACATGTGCCGCCGTAACCTTACGCGAAATGTAGCGTTCCCCGACGCAAAATGTAGGGGTAATATACGTTTAACGTGTGTATCTGTGTGTCTGTCTGTAGCATCTTAGTACCTAACCGGATGAACCGATTTTGGTTTTATTATTGATAGTTTTATTTTTGTTTGAAAGATGTCTTTATCGAGAGTGTTCTTAGCTTTGATTCATGAAAATTCGTTCAATCGTTATAAAACTATGAGCTTTTTTCAAGTTAACTGCGCTATGAAATCAAGTTTCATAGGTCTGATCAATTCGAAAATCTTCTTCTTTAACGATATTGTAAGAACATGGAAGCATTGACCTGATGCTGGGACATCTCCTGGACTCTACAGATTACATAAATTCTCACCAACTTACAGCTCAGATTTTAAATGTCGTGTTTAGAGTCATTGGAATGCTTTAAATGAAAAGATTATACATAGATCAGTCGGGGTGGTTTAAAATATTATATAACTAGCTGTTACCTGCGGCTTCGCCCGCGTTATTTGTGTCTTTATGAGCATTGAGGTCTAGATCGATGATCTCTTAGGCCAAGTCACCATAGATGACCCTTAAAGTCGAACTCAATATCCTGTATTGTTAAAGTCATAATTTTTTTTGGTTAGGTTAGTATACGAAGTTGTGCTGTTTAAATATTTGACTCAACACAACAGTTCCTGAAACATTACTTACAAAGAAAATAAGGTGAATAGCTGCGCGAGCGTAGCAAGCGCTATTATTGGGCAAGTGAAATTTTTTTATGGCTTTTTATATCCCTGACAGTTTAATGATCTAATCATCAAGTCTATATAGATGACTCTTAAGTCGAACTCGATATCGTCTATTGTTAAAGTCATTAATCATTACTTGGCACTTGGTAAACCTAACCAAGGTTTACCAAGTTTTGCTGTTTAAGTATTTGAGTCAGTCTAATGTATGAGGCTGTTAAAACACGCTATTATATGCTATGTAGCGTTATTACTGCGCAAGCGAAGCGAGATATTTGTTTATGACTTTTTATGACCCTGAAAGTTTTATGACCTACTAAGTCGACACCGATGACCCTAAGGTTAAACTTGATATCCACTTATTTTAAGGTAAAAAATCATTATGAATATTAAAGGTTGTACTGTTTCAATTTATGAATCGTTTTGATGCATGTGGCTATTAAAATACAAAAGTTGCTGAAATGTTTCCTACAAATTAGATATAACAAAAGCTTGCGCAACCGGAGCGAGCGCTATTACTGCGCGAGCGTAGCAAGCCCTATCACTGCACGAGCGAAGCGAGCACGAAAAATATTTACGACTTTTTATGACCCTGACAGTTTTTATGACCTACTAAGTCAACACCGATGACACAATGGTTAAACTTGATATCCACTTATTTTAAGGTTAATAATTATTATGATTATTGAAGGTTGTACTGTTTCAATTTATATTACTCGTTTTGATGCATGTGGCTATTAAAATACAAAAACTGCAAAAATATTACCTACAAAGTAGATAAAACAAAGGTTTGCGCGAGCGCAGCGAGCTCTATCAATGCGCGAGCGAAGCGAGCGCGAAAATGTTTACGTCATTTTATGACCCTGACAGTTTTTATGACCTACTAAGTCAAGACCGATGACCCTAAGGTTAAACTTGATACCCACTTATTTTAAAGTAAAAACCCATTATGATTATTGAAGGTTGTACTGTTTTAATTCTTAAACTCGTTTTGATGCATGTGGCTATTAAAATACAAAAAATGCGGAAATATTACCTTCAAAGTAGATAAAACAAAGGCTTGCGCAACCGGAGCGGGCGCTATCAATGCGCGAGCGTAGCGAGCGCGAAAATTTTTATGTCATTTTATGACCCTGACAGTTTTTATGACCTACTAAGTCAACACCGATGACCCTAAGGTAAAACTTGATATCCACTTATTTTAAGGTAAAAATCATTATGATTATTGAAGGTTCAACTGTTCCAATTTATGACATGTTTTGATGAATGTGGCCATTAAAATACAAAAGTTGCTGAAATGTTTCCTATAAAATAAATTTTACAAATGCTTGCACGACCGGAGCGAGCGCTATTACTGCGCGAGCGTAGTAAGCGCTATCACAGCGCGAGCGAAGCAAGCGCGAAAAATTTTTACGTCATTTTATGACCCTGACAGTTTTTATGACCTACTAAGTTAACACTGATGACTCAAAGGTTAAACTTGATATCCACTTATTTTATGGTTAATAATCATTGTTATTATTGAAGGTTGTACTGTTTCAATTTATGGCCTCGTTTTGATGCATGTGGCTATTAAAATACAAAAATAATGTTGAAACATTACCTTCAAAGTAGATAAAACTAAGGTTTGCGCGAGCGCAGCGAGCGATATTAATGCGCGAGCAAAGCGAGCGCGAAATTTATTTTTGTCATTTTATGACCCTGACAGTGTTATGACCTACTAAGTCAACGCCGATGACCCTAAGGTTAATCTTGATATACACTTATTTCAAGGTAAAAAAATCATTATGATTATTGCAAGTTGTACTGTTCCAATTAATGTCATGTTTTGATGAATGTGGCTATTAAATTACAAAAGTTGCTGAAATATTTCCTACAATGTAGATATAACTAATGCTTGCACGACCGGAGCGAGCGCTATTACTGCGCGAGCGTAGTAAGCGCTATCACTTAAAACGAAACTGAAATCACGAAAAATTTTTACGACCTTTTATGACCTTGACCGTTTTCATGACCTACTAAGACAACACTGATGACACAGAGGTTAAACTTCATATCCACTTATTTTAAGGTTAATAATCATTATGTTTATTGAAGGTTGTACTGTTTCAATTTATGGACTCGTTGTGATGCATGTGGCTATTAATATACAAAAGTTGCTGAAATGTTTCCTACAAAGTAGACATAACAAATGCTTGCGAGACCGGAGCGAGCGCTATCACTGCACGAGCGTAGCAAGCGCTATCACTGAGCGAGCGAAGCGAGCGCGAATCATTTTTACAACCTTCTGTGACCCTGACAGTTTTTATGACCTACTAAGTTAACACTGTTGGCACAAAGGTTAAACTTGATATCCACTTATTTTAAGGTTAAAATTCATAATGATTATTGAAGGTAGTATTAGTATTGAAGGTACTATTTCATTTTATGGACTCGTTCTGATGCATGTGGCTATCAAAATACAAAAGTTGCTGAAATATTACCTACAAAGTAGATAAAACAAAGGTTTGCGTGAGCGCAGCGAGCGCCATCACTGCGCGAGCGAAGTGAGCGCGAAAATTTTTACGTTTTAACACCCTGACAGTTTTTATAACCTACTTAGTCAATACCTATGTTAAAACACGAATGCTTTTGAAATACTTCCCACAAAGCAGATAAAACACGTTGGGCAAGCAAAGCCATCGCGTAAATTTTGATGACTTTTGATGACCCTGACAGTTTTAAGGCCTAATTAAGGCACTTATTAAGTTTAGTCATTATCTATGAACCTAAGCTCAAACTTTTATGATTATGCAAACTCTATGTAAAGTTAAGAAAAAATATAGGCACCAACACTTAACTGCAGAAAAAAGTATTCCTTGCCCTTTTATGCCCTTATATATATATATTTTTATGATTATATTTAATGTCTTTGTACAAAATTTCATCTGAATCGGTCAAGCCGTTTGGCCGAAAAGAGGCCACATATTTACAAAATTCCATAATAAAAATATAGACAACCGAAATTTCCACCCAAAAAAAAGTATTTGTTGCCCTTCTATGTCTTTTTGACTGCCTGTGTACAAAATTTCAGCTTAAATGTTTAACCCGTTTGACCAAGAGTAGGCCACACATTTACAAAGTTCAATTTAAAAATTCTAGACACCTGGACTCGACTGCCAGAAAAAAAGTATCCTATGTGATTCTATGCTATACAAACTGTAATATGTATAAAATTTCAGCTGAATCGGTCAAGCTGTTTAGCTGATAAGAGGCCACACATTCACAAAATTCAATAAAAAAAATCTAAACACTCAGACTCGATGGCCAAAAAAAAAGTATCCCATATCCTATTCTGCCCTATGAACTGTCTTTATACAACATTTCAGGCAAATCGGTCAAGCCGTTTATTCGAGAAGAGGTCTTATATTTACAAAATTCAATTAAAAAAATCTGGATCCCCTGACGCGATAGCCTAAAAAAAAGTATCCCATATCCTATTCTACCCTATGAACTGTCTTTATACAACATTTCAGGCAAATCGGTCAAGCCGTTTATTTGAGAAGAGATCTTATATTTACAAAATACAATTAAAAATATTTGGACCCTCTGACTCGATAGCCAGAAAAAAAGTATTTTATAGTCTTTTCTGTTTTATGAACTGTCTTCATTCAACATTTTAGGCAAATCGGTGTAGCCGTTTATTCGAAAAGAGGTCCTTTAGTTACAAAATTCAATTTAAAATATCTGGACCCCCTGACTCGACAGCCAGAAAAAAAGTATCCTAAATCCTATTCTGCCCTATGACATGTATACATATAAAATTTCCGGCAAATCGGTCAAGCCTTTTATTCGAGAAGAAGTCTTATATTTACAAAGTTCAATAAAAAATATCTGAACCCCCTGACTCGATAGCCAAAAAAAAGTATCCCATATCCTATTCTACCATATGAACTGTCTTTATGCAACATTTCAGGCAAATCGGTCAAGATGTTTATTCGAGAAGAGGTCTTATATTTACAAAATTCAATTAAAAATATCTGGACCCCCTGACTCGATAGCCAAAAAATAAGTATCCCATATCCTATTCTACCCTATGAACTGTCTTAATACAACATTTTAGGCAAATCGGTCAAGCCGTTTATTCGAGAAGAGGTCTTATATTTACAAAATTCAATTAGAAATATCTGGACCCCTGACTCGATAGCCAGAAAAAAAGTATTCTAAATCCTATTTTGCCCTATGAACTGTCTTTATACAACTTGTCAGGCAAATCGGTCTAGCCGTTTATTTGAGAAGAGATCTTATATTTACAAAATTCAATTAAAAATATTTGGACCTCCTGACTCGATAGCCAGAAAAAAAGTATCCTATATTCTATTCTGCCTTATGAACTGTCTTTATACAACATTTAAGGCAAATCGGTCAAGCCGCTTATTCGAAAAGAGGTCCTTTAGTTACAAAATTCAATTAAAAATATCTGGACCCCCTGACTCGATAGCCAAAAAAAAAGTATCCTATATCCTATTCTGCCTTATGTTTTATCTTTGTACAAAATTTCAGCCAAATCGATCAAGCCGTTTGACCGTGAAGAAGTCCCAAACAAACAAACAAACAAACAAATAAACAAACTGACTTTCGCATTTATAATATTGGTGTTGATGATTGATGTTGATGGTGTTGATTATATATATAGATGAATATTATTTTAAACAATAGATCATATTATTATACTATATTGACTTCAAATTGATTGTGATCGGTGGGGATCTACTGCATAGCTAAGCCTATAATGATATTTTCTTAGTAACTATGACCTAATCTGTGGTTTCACTGCAAATATTTTATTAATTTTGCGATGCGTGTATGTGAAATTCGTAATATCTTCTAGAGTTTTCATTTGAATTATATACTGTGAAGGACAATTTTAATCTATAATATGTGGCCAAGCTAATTAACGTAATTATTTGGATAAGGATTAATACTATATACTTGAAAATAGCCTTTGAAGTTATGTAATATTTTTTAACAAAAATGTTAAGATTAAAATGGTTACTGTGAGTCAATCTTAAGAGATAGACATATGCTATCGGGGACTTTTTTGTAGCTCTTATTAAGTTGTACAACTCTTGCATAGAAAATCTTCTTCTATCTATTTTCAATTAAGCAGCGTTCGTAAGAAACGTGTTTTTCGACCGTTTTTTTGCCGACTTAGGTTGCAAATTAGGTCTCCACGAATGTACCTTTAATTTAAACGGGATAATATATAGCCTATTTTCATTCCGAAAGTCCATTCTATGTATCAGTGAAAGAATTTTTTAAATCGGTTCAGTAGTTTTTGAGCCAAATCATTACAAACATACAAAAATACAAAAATACAAATGTTCTCTCTTTATAATATTAGTATAGATTACTAAATAGGTACGCTGAGTTATTAAAAATATTAAGGGTAGGTTCATATCGTAACATCATAACAGAGTTTTTAGGAAGTTTGATCTATCAGTATCTCACACTATACGTAACTGTAACGGCACTGTAGCGGATCAGCAGCGCTGGCAAATAGCCGCGGCTGCGGCTAAGGGACGCTGCGCTTACGCAGCGCTGCTTTTTCTCCAGGTAACCCTGGGGAAAAGGCAGCGTATGCTCAACCCTAAGAACCTTAATAACCTTATTTAAATGTCGTGAGAATGATTTGTAATTAATAGCCTGAAAAAAAAGTTTTACAGCTCTCTTCTCTCAACTTGGCGCCGCTGGTAAGAAATGTAAACGCATGGACGATGGGCCGCAAGCGCGATTACGGCGAGTTGACCGCGCTTGTCCTGATTACGTTACGATGTATGCGCGGTTACCAGTTATACCAGGTTCAGCTTAAGATCAGGCGAATTCTTTTTTTATGATATAAGGTAGCAGGACAAGCACGACGCTCGCCTGATGGTAAGCGATGATGTCTACCTATACAGCGGCATGCAACATTCTGGACTGCCAGAGTTTTGCATGTCACTGCACTGCGCCTGTTACCTTGAGACATAAAGATGTTTGGCATGTGAGACGCCCTGTAATTTTACTGGACACCTTGCCATTTCAACCCAAAAAAAAATCCTGTTTCACGGCCGAAAATTAATTGGCAAAGTCTAAAGTTACCAAGTCTAAGTTACGGTACCACCGTACCGCCCCAAGCGGACTAGCAGAAGTCCTACCACTACGAAAACTTCAGAACAGAACTGTTTTTCAACTTACAATACGAATAACAACAAATACTCTTTCGATACTATTATATCGATTAAATTGCGCTTGATTAGCCAATGAAATAGCTTAATACTAAAACTTACCGCTATTCGCTATCGCTTTATAATGCCAGCCTAAATGTTCTTCCGAGACCAATTATTGAGTTACGAACATGCAAAAGAGCATCACTAATTTTCAAAAGATATTCTGATAGTACAGTGCTTTTCCTTTTTTGCTCTATAAAGCCTGAAGCTCAATAAGCTGATTGTATCTCAGCAGTGTACAGGTACATCATATTTTATATTTATTAGCATCATTTTACGGGGAAACAGCTTGTAACAAAGAAGGAACCTGAGGGTGCTGTACTAATGACTCAATTGAGAGTATAGTGCTGGGATGAGAACGAGTGCTAAAGTATCGATGAAAGTTTAGGAACGTCTTTCTTAAAAAAAAAAACTTTTTTTATATATTAATTATAGGTTAGCATTTGACCTACATATTTATTCTTAGCCGACGTACTTTGAATCCCTGCTACGCTCAGAATACTACATAAGAATTCTTCGCTCCGATCTAGATTCAAGATAGCAACATCAAAGAAAAATACTATGTTACTATTCATTTCATTCTATCTATTCGAAAAATATTGATTAGTTTCTGAATAAGTGCACGCAAAATAGGTATTTTCTCTTTAACTCTTTTGAGCGGGCGGTAAAGTGTTTTTTTTTAAATTTAATAGTATTCTTGTTAACCGCTCCAACTAAACTAAAATGCTTGTGTCTGAAGTGGGTTCACGTCAATAGTGCAATGGATGGGGATCGAACTCACGACCTCTCGATCGCCAGTCCGACACCGTATCCATTAGGCTACTTCCGCTTTTAAATAAAATTTAATGTAACTAGCTGTGCCCCGCGGCTTCGCCTGCGTTAAAAACAACTTTCATTTATTTATTTTTTTTCATAAGAACCGTCTCCTGACGATAATAAACACAACAAAAAAAGAATTAGCGAAATCGGTCCAGCCGTTCACGCGTGATGCCGTGACCAAGGGCAATTGGGATTTATTTTTATATATAAGAAGATTGTTAGCTTATGAATGTTCTTCTATGGTGCCCTGTCTAAGGAGAACCAATAATAACATTGCTCACGCAACTAAATAAACGAAAAAAAGGAAAATAAAATATGAAGCGCGTAAAGTGTCACAATACAAAAATCGTGTGTTGGCCTTTTGGTTTTGAATCCTTCACTCCACTCTGGATTCAATAAAGCAGCCTCAACGAAATTATACTATGTTGCGCCCTCGTGATACAATCTACTATTTTCGCATCGCCCTAATGCCTACCTATGTATCGATATCAATATATCGACTATCTAAAATCCGAATTATTCGTTGCACATCACTAAGCTGTAAAAATAAAAGTAGCCGGCTATAAGAGCGGGCTATTCCGCGATCATAAAGCTGCGTTCACCTCTAGGTGGCGCTAATGAGCCGCCACAATGTATGGTAACGAGAGCTGTAGCACTTTAAGAACGGGACTGCCATTTTTGAATGAAGGCTTTATATGGACTTTGAAAGGCTTTTTGAGAGAATTTAGATTCCCTAAATTCTGTGATGTTGCAAATTAGTTCCAAGAAAGGTTGTAGATTTTGTAAAAGAGCGAGATGGATTTTATATAAAACTAGCTGTGCCCCGCGGTTTTACCCGCGTAGAGATCGTTCCCGTGGGAATATCGGGATTAAGTAAATAAGTTCACTATGTGTTATTCCAGGGTCTAGGCTATCTACGTACCAAATTTCAGCTCAATCGGTTGAGTAGTTCTAGCGTGAAGAAGTAACAAACATACTTACAAACTTTCGCCTTTATGATATTAGTAGGAATGTAGGATGTTGTTTATTTTGTTAAATTTTTCGGTATTTATTATTGTTTTATTCTCTTAAGTATTCAATTTTTTTTTTTGTAAGGTGCTTTGTATTTTTAAGGGTTCACGCAGCTGTTTTTGAAGTGAAAACTTCTTTAGCGGTGTTGTGAACTTTTTGAGATGGGTAAATGTTAACTCGCGTCATGACCTCGCGTCAGGACACGTGACCTGATCAAAAATTCGTAAGGTGGAGGGAGATTAGAAACTTTTTTTGGGATGGGTAAAAAATGTTAAGCTCGCGTCAGGACACGTGACCTGATCGAAAATTCGTAAGACGGAGGGAGAGTAGACCAAATGAGCAAAGTTAATGTTTAAGTTCGAGGTGGCGCAATCGGGAGAACGCTTGCCTTTGATGCCAGAGGTACAGAGTTCAAACCGCCGTGCACCAATAGATTTTTCTATCGAAAAACTTATGTGCGCTCTTCACAGTGGCCCTCCGGTGAAGGAAAAACATCGTTAAGAAACCAACAACCTTCGCATGGTGGTAGAACACTATCTGGTGTCCGCTTGGCCAGCTACCACCCTCAAGTTAGAAAATCTGTCACCAAACATCTAATGTGTTCCGGCAGCTATCCTTGAGAGCCAGTTCCCATTCTAGGCCTAGCGTGCTTACCATCTTCGACCGCATCATCACTTACCAACAGGTGAGATAGTGGTCAAACGCTAGCCTATAACGTATAAAAAAAAAATTTCACTTCTGCCGGAGCTCCCGGAGTGCAACCCGTTGTTTTTTTATTACATACTAGCGACCCACCCCAGCTTCGCACAGGTGCAATCTAGATACTTATGTGGTGTCAGTGTGGCGTAACAATTCCATCATATATTGATTTGTTATGTTTCAAAAGAATAAGACAGCATTTACGATTAAAGCTCTCTCAGTCGGTTTAATTTCTTTCGACATCTTGAACAATTGTCTTCATATTTCAACAAATTAACGTAAACAATATTAACCTATACGTATAAACCTTCCTCTTAATTAATTCTATCTATAATTACTTGTACTATTAATTATTCTGTGCTATAATATACAGTATATACCGGGACAGTTGCTCAATCTTTACCAAGCACAAGTCCGATCGTGCATCGAGTACTGTTCTCACCTTTAGGATGCTTCTGCCAAATACACTAGGTAGTAGATACTAGAAGCCATTGAGAAGAGAGCCAAAAAGCTCATTGGTACCTACTAGTAAGCAAGAGACTCCAGAGTCTCGCGCATCGCCGCAAAGTCGCTTGTTTATCGGTTTTCTATCGGTAACATTTGGGACAGTGTACTATGGAACTGCATAATTTGATTGCACCTTCCCCATTTTATTATCGGACATGCAGAGACACTAAAAGGCGCCACCGATTTAAGGTAGATATACCAACTATCCGAACGAAGCTATTTGTATCTTCTTTCATCATGCGAACTGCTGGGGAATGGAATGCCCTGCCTGACTCTGTGTTTCTAGCTAAATACAATATGAGGGTCTTCTAATAGCGGATGAATATGTATCTTTTGGGTAAGCGCGCTCCATCATCGACCGTATCATCACTTAACATCAGGAAATATAGTGGTCAAGTGCTACCTAGTTCGATATAAAAAATATACATATAATACATTCTACCGCTGTTACCAGTTACCTTTCCGATACCAACATTCATAGTGAATTAGAAATGCTGTTGTCGCAAAACCATCTTGCATTAGTATTTCGAAATGTCCACAGCAATAAACTATTCCTTTTGAATTAGACATAACCAACATTGGGACAAGTATTATTAGAGCTAACGTTCTCATATCGTATTTTCTTTGGTAGATAGCGTGTGGACAACATATCTTATTCATAGGCAGCCTAGTGCTGCTCGAGTTATACGGTTAATAAACCATAGACAAGTATTGCAGCCTTATAGCTATTTCCTTCTTTAAGCGATTTCGCAAAAAAGGTCTTAAATCGAGTGAATATTTATTTTCTTTTCTATTTATGTTTTCCTTAAATTAAAACCGAATAACACACCACTTGGAATTTATCGGATGAAAAAATTGTTCGGACAAAAAAGTTGCGTCTTATTAAGAGTACTCGTAACACAATAGTTTGTGACATTTTTCAAAATCTTCGCCATTTTGAAAAATAATTTTTTTTTGAATCGACAGTGAAATTGCGTTTTGATTATCGCACCCGTTCACAAAATTTCTCAAGAATCGGTTGAAAAATGCGACCTATAGAGGAGAGTAGCCGGACATCCTCCGTACATAAAAGCATTTTTGCCCAAGATGAAACGAAGACGCATCGCTGACGGTTCGCTCTCTTACCATAGGTAAATAATAGATTATTGTCGTATCGTATACTCAGTTCAAAAACGTTGCATCCTAACAATCTTCTCCAGTCAGATATAGTGTCTGACATATAACCTGTGTACTGCCACACCGTTACCAGTGCACATTAAAAATGTAATGATTCAATCGCCATTCCCGGAAGCAAGTCAATTGGTTCGATGAAACGAGTGGATACCTATGTTACCCCTACTACATGTTTCATATCAATTTATTTTATACTGATTGGACTCAGAAACATCGTGGGCCATCGATGTATATGTACTACGTACATTTATCTCAATGTCGTAAGCCGTTATTATCAGAAAAGAAAAGAACATTTAAATATAAAATGATTTGTTATATTCATTATCGGATAAACATGATTTATTATTCACATTATTTATTCATTTTTCTTAAGTTTAGGATTTTTACAACTTAATAAGACCTACAAAAAAGTCCGCAACAGCATATGTCTATCTCTTAAGGTTGACTCACAGTTACCATTTGAATCTTAAAATTTTTGTTAAAAAATATTACATAACTTCCAAGGCTATTTTCAAGTATATAGTATTAATTCTTATGCAAATAATTACGTTAATTAGCTTGGCCACATATTATAGATTAAAATTGTCCTTTACAGTATATAATTCAAATGAAAACTCTAGAAAATATCACGAATTTCACAAACACGCATCGCAAAATTAATAAAATATTTGCAGTGAAACCACAGATTAGATCATAGTTACTATCAAAGCTAAGAAAACTCTCGATGAAGACATCTATCAAACAAAAAAAAACTATCAATAATAAAAACAAAATCGGTTCATCCGGTTAGGTGCTAAGATGCTACAGACAGACACACATATACACACGTTAAACGTATATTATACATTTTGCGTCGGGGAACGCCGTAAGGTTACGGCGGCAGATGTACTCCTTGGTGGTAAGCTACTTTTTGGTAGATTTAATGATTCCACTACCACTGTACGAAAACTCATGATTCATGAATGCACATAAAACTTTCATTGGTAGGTATATATATCATATATACAATATTCTATAGATATATATCATATATATAACTATCCTTTACGCCAAAGGGCCGTCCAATATCAATACGTAAGTATTATAAAACAAAGTTCATCACTGCGTCTGTCTGTCTGTTCGCAGTAATCTCAATAGCTACTGAACGGATTATCATGCGGTTTTCACCAATAGCCAGAGTGTTTATGAGAAAGGTTTAGGTGCATAATTCGCTAAGGTTTTGTGTAAATTGGTTGAAATATGACGATGATTGTTAAATATGTTCATATTTTATATTCGATGCAACAAACTGATGCAAATTTTGAAGGCATGTTCTACCCGTGCGAAGCCGGGGCGGGCTAGTGTTCAATAAGTTGCTCGAAAAGACAAACTGATCGACAGTTTGTCTTTTCTGCCTGTCTGTCTGCCTAGTCCTAGATTTACCATCTAAGTACTAGTTTCATGCTTTGTACAATTTCAACAATAAATACATTTTATCTTTAACGTTAATTGAGCAGTTCAGTTCGTAGAGTGGTCACTCAAAACATAATTAAACACTCTTACAGGTCGGAGGCTTAATTGTGGCGGAAATTAGAGAAGAAATCACTCGTTAATATATAATTCCATCGTATTACACAATCCTGCTTTATAAATATGTAAAACCTCTTGTCTTTGCAAGTGGCCCTAGTTTTTAACGCTTTTAAATAGTAAAATATAGTTATGGCTAGGAATCCCGTAGTAGGGCTTAGTTTAGCGTGACTGTATCGCCACTAGATGGCGTGACCTATCTGAATTGTTTGACACACACTCTTGCATTCTGATTGCATTCAAATGTAGAACGTGTTGTTTATAATCGGTTTTATTTTTCGCTTATTAGTCAAAATAAAGACTTGGTGAAATTTAAGAAGGTGATAAATTGAATTCGTAAGAAATTAGTACTAAACATATTGATATAGGTACCTTGTACCTATACCTGATTAATAGGTACTTTTTATTGCACAAGATAATATTTGTATTCTAACTGATAGTAAGTATTACAGACGATAGAAAATTAAATATATTCGACTTTTCTTTTATTCTGACTACGATGATGTAGGGGAAGTATAGGGTTTCTGATTCGCGACCTAATGTATTTCCCGGCGCCAAAGCGCCAGCATTGGTAAAGTATCGTTTATTTTTTTGTTGTTATTACTTTCGTTCTTAAAATTTCAATCTCAAAAATAATCATATATCAGCTGACTGGCGAGTAAAGTCGGTAACGATGAATGTAAAACCATAGTGCTGCTCAAACCACGTCAGAATCAGGGGCCTTATTCAGTATGACCAATGAGATAACGCGTTCCCTAACGCGCCACGTTACGTTATTGAAAAATTGTATTCTGTATGCCACAAGATAGGTAAATTATACAAAACGCGCGCGTTACACGTCCTCATATGTCACGATATTTTGACAGCTCAAAACGCGCTCATAACCTTACCCTACCGCGTTTTAATTGGCATAGAGAATACCATAACGCGGAGATAACGTAACACGGCACGGTAAGACTTTCAAATGTTCATACTGAATAAGGCCCCAGTAGAAGCCTTCAACGTAGGTAAATAATAAAACGAAACTTTACCTTGCACTAACGATACTAAAACGTATACCTACTTCCACAATCGATTTGAGGTGAATTATGCAATTTAAATATTTCGATTCCCAACCCCAGCATTTTTAAAGCGGCCACATCAATGAATTATCACAGGTTTTGCCATGGTTTTGAAAAAGTTTTTATATTAATATAAGTAACCCTTGCGCTTAGCATGGCTCGTTTTGGCGGGGGCACTACACTGCCCCCAGATAAGCTCAGTGTCGTGCCATAGGAGTTGCCTATGTCCAACTGTGAACGAATACTGGCTGATGAAGGTGAGAGTCGTTTAATTTTTTTTTTAATGAATTGTCTATCGATTCGTATAATGTAAATAATGTTTATATTATCACTGAAAATCTAATACTATGATATACACAACCTAAAATATAATTTTGTTTTCCTAGTCTATTTTTATTGATATAATATTTTATTGATATAATTTTTCTAATGATATAGCGTAATAGGACAAGTACAACGCTCGCCTGATAGTAAGCGATTACGTCTACCTATTAAAGATACTATTATTACTATTCATATCGAATTTATTGTTTTAAATTGTGACACGAAATGATAATATGTACCTGGACATTATATTGATATTATTATATTTTTTTGTTAGTGGGTATATTAATTAGTCTTTACGTATTGTGGAATTATCTTGCCAATCATTGTGTCGTCTGGCGAAACACTTCTCGCAACATACACATTCATTATCACATGATTTACTTTTTTCCGCCATTCCGACTCTTCGTTTGGCAGAATCACCAGACAAGATACGATCTTAATGTATTTTTTTATAATATCAGCGTGTTCGACATGGTGACTCACAGTCTGTGGTCACGCTGGGAACGCGGCGGGTGGTCACTTTTCCACCACGTTTGCCACCATAATCTGATCTGTCAAACTACCATCCTCCTTCAGTTTTGGAGGTCTTTTAGACCGGGCGGTTATAAAGCGTTTAATCTGTTGTAAACTTGGAAACAATGAAAACGCAAAAAAAAATCACTTAACTATCGGAGGATTTTTGTTTCAGCGGTTAGCCATCGCCATTTTTAACTGACTTCCCAAAAAGAAGGAGGTTCTCAATTCGTCTGTTTTTTTTTGTATGTTTGTTACGCGATTACTCCGTTAATTGTAAGGCGATTTTAATGAATGTTTTTTTTTATCGGTAGGGTACGTTTCCGAGATGGTTCCATTGTAATTTCGGAGAGGTCTGATAAGTATCTCCCGAGATATGAGGTTAAACGTCTTAAACTTGCTACTGAAATTGACTCGCGGGGCATGGAAGTCGGTTGTTTTAGTTTTTAAACTATCTTAATCTAATACTATAAGAATCTTTGTCCTGACATACTGATTGACTGACTGACTCACTGACAGACAACGCACAGCCTAAACCGCTGGTCGTAGAGACTTGACATTTGGAGGGTATATTTGTCTTAGTACGTAGGGGTGTACTAAGAAAGGATTTGAAATTTGGCATGCAGATAGTTATTACGAAGTTAGTTCCCTCTGAGAAAGTATTTTCCAAAATTCACTCCTGAAGGGGATGAAACGGGGGTTCAAAGTTTGTATGGAGAAACAAGATTAGATAGTCTTTTTTATCCAAAACTTCACACGAGTGCTTCAGTAGAAAATAAAATAAATACATGTTTCAGGTTTGTTTTAAATTCCACCCCTAAGAGGGTGAAATGGGGTAACAAAGTGTGAAGATCAATATTGTTTCGGATTGCGCTGAAATTTGGCATGCAGATAGTTATTTTGACATAGGTTAAGAAAGATTTTTTCAATATTCACTCTTCAAGGGGATGAAGCGGGGGTTCAAAGTTTGGATAGTCATTTTATTCGACATTTCACACAAGTACTTATGTAAATAAATAAGTAAATACGAGTTTCAGACTTTTTCAAAATGCCACCTTAACAGGATAAATTGGGGTAACAAAGTCTAAAAATCAATATTGTTTGCTGGATTGCGCTGAAATTTAGAATGCAGATAGTTATTATGACGTAGGTATCCGCTAAGAAAAGATTTTCTAAAAATTCCTCCCGGATACGGAACGGGGAATCATAGTTTGTATGGCGAAACAAGATGAGATAAAGTACGTGTTGTAGGATTTTTCGAAATGGGGTAGGCAACAAAGTCTGAAACTTTGGGTTTTTCGGGTTTTATAAATATGAATCCCGAATTGCCTTAGTCACGCGATAACATAAAAACGGGTGAACCGATTTGGCTAATTCTTTTTCGATGTTTTTATTGATAGAATCGTTTTTACAAAAGAAAAGTTTTAAGTAAATAAAATAATTTTTTAACGCGGGTGAAGCCGCGGGACACTTCTAGTTATTAATAAGACAATACCGACCTATTTTCAAAACGCTTGTAATACGTAAGTACATAAAATTACGCCTTTTTCCCGTTGGGGTAGGCAGAGACTACATCTTTTCACATGCTACGATCCTGGCATACTTCTTTCGCTTTTTCCACTTTCATGAGTGCTTTCATACATGCTCACCGGTTATAGGTACTTTTGAGTTGGCCTTTCTTTAAACCTTCGTATTAATGAGACTAGTGTGAATGGGCCAGCCGGTAGAGGCCGACCTAGGCGAACGTATCACGAACAGATCGGAGAAGAGAGCTTGGTGGTAAGCAATGACCTGTTCGAAGATAATAAACACGCTAGGTCTATAATGGTTTAAACCTCAAGAGCTGCGCTGCCAGAACGCCGTAAGGATATGGCGGCAGATTTTCTCCTTGATAGTAGTAGGTAAGCTACTGTTTTTGGTAGCAAGTCAGGCGGAATATCGATATAATGCTCCTACTACCTGTAGGAGTCTCACCAAGAAGGATATATGTATTAAGCCTTACGCACACAGCAGTTGCCGTGCGTATCGCTTTAAAAAAAACAAAAGGTTTTGTGTTACACACTTTAATGACCATGAAAACATAAAAACGTAAATATCAATATTGTTTATTAAATACATAATTTATCATTCAGAAGATTGCGTTTCAATGTAAATTTCTTGCGCCTTTAATCTAATCGAAATTTTCATTGATTATTTACTAACTTCAGGACGGCGGTGAAAATCTGATTTGTGTAAAGGAATCCATCATTAGTCATAGACCTTTTTACACTGGCCAATGTATCTGTTGTTTCGGATTTCATCAAGTTTATGAACCATTGATCTTAATTTTAGGACAATTTTTTATTTTTTATTTTTAAAATTATAAATTCAAGCGATTTTGAATCTTATGAGGAATAAACATAGAGATTCTGAGAATACTTCCTTAGGATCCTTTCAAAACGATTCCAAGTATTATTTTGATAAATGACTGCATTTTGACCTGCTACTATCATTCATTAAGATATATAGTTTTTGTAAACGTTTAAAAAGACAGACGGACAACAAAGTGATCCTATAAGGGTTCCTTTTTTCCTTTTCAGGTACGGAACCCTAAAAATCAAAGATTCCGACGAATTCAGAACATCCTCAACTAGTTGAAGTTGGTTAGTAAAAAGCTTGTACCACTAGATGCTGAACAAATAAATTCTGATGGCAAGGCTCTGATGCAAATAAATACAGCCCTAAAATAAAACAAAATTATCGCTCAAGCTGATAGCTATTTGATTTTTATAGCGCAATAAAAGCAAAATTTTCAAGAGCTTTCAATCTCTCAGATAGTTTTACTGTCCGTTTTATGATCTATTTTTGAGTATTACAGCATTTATAGTGGTAAAATAGGTCACATTTGTATGACCTGTTTAAAGGGCACCATAAAATTAAATGAAACATAAAATATACATCCCGCTTATTTTTTACCGACTTAACAAAAAAGGAGGAGGTTCTCAATTCGTCGGAACCCTTTTTTTAATGTATGTTCACCGAGGATGCCTAAACCGATTTGGAAAGTTCTTTTTTGTTTCAAAGGGTACCCTTTCCAGGTGGTCCCATTTAAATTTAAACGAAATCGGTCGAACCGTATTTAATATATCAACATTTGTATCACAATACATTTACATACTACTAAACTACTGGCACAGATTATATAATAGTTACTAAGTCTACCGGCTTCTTTGACTATCGCGACGTTTGAAGTCGGTTCTTTTATTTTTTTTAAATGATCTTAAATTATTTTATTTTATTTGAACATATCAAGTAACTAAGTCACCAAGGATGGTCTTTGTTTCAGCTTGGCCTAAAATGCTTTCGTATGTCCGGTTGTTCTCTTCTGGTCGCATTTCTAAACCGATTCACAAAATAATTAATAATACACGTATCGCCGTCCCCGAAGAACAAATTGATAACTGCAAAAACACAACTTTACAGGAAAAATCAAAAACATGTTTTCGTTAATAACTTCGTAAATACTGGACGTAGACAGATGATTGTTAGCTTAAAGAAATGCTTATTTTTTATGCATTAAGTAATGTTTTAATGACAAACGCGTAACATAAGCCAAAATAAAGATATTTCAAAAATAAAAAGTTAGTCAAAATCACTCATCGTCATATACAACTCAAGTTGTATAATATCGATTATCATTTTATTCCATGTATTTTCTATCCAAATCGTAATTTTGCACTACTCTCCTATCATTTTATTCTACGCTTTATTAGGGTGGAAGTGATGATGATAATCTATATCTATACTATCTATACTAATATTATAAAGAGAGAACATTTGTATTTTTGTATTTTTGTATGTTTGTAATGATTTGGCTCAAGAACTACTGAAACCGATTTAAAAAATTCTTTCACTAATACATAGAATGGACTTTCGGAATGAAAATAGGCTATATATTATCCCGTTTAAACCAAAGATACATTCGTGGAGACCTAATTTGCAACCTAAGTCGGCAAAAAAACGGTCGAAAAACACGTTTCTTACGAACGCTGCTTAATTGAAAATAGATAGAAGAATATTTTCTATGTAAGAGTTGTACAACTTAATAAGACCTACAAAAAAGTCCGCGACAGCATATGTCTATCTCTTAAGGTTGACTCACAGTAACCATTTTAATCTTAATTTTTGTGTTAAAAAATATGACATAACTTCCAAGGCTATTTTCAAGTATATAGTATTAATCCTTATCCAAATAATTAAGTCAATTAGCTTGGCCACATATTATAGATTAAAATTGTCCTTTACAGTATATAATTCAAATGAAAACTCTAGAAGATATCACGAATTTCAAAAACACGCATCGCAAAATTAATAAAATATTTGCAGTGAAACCACAGATTAGGTCATAGTTACTTCGAAAATATTATTATAAGCTTAGCTATGCTGTAGATCCTCACCGATCACAATTAATTTGAAGTCAATATAGTATAATAATATGATCTATTGTATAAAATAATATTCATCTATATATATAATAATATAGTAATTTAAGCCACCCCGACTGATCTATATATAATCTTTTCATTAAAATCATTCCAATGACTCTAAATCTAAATATAAAATCTAAATGTCGTGCATTTAAAATCTGAGCTGTGAGTTGGTAAGGATTTGAGTATTCTGTAGAGTCCAGGAGATGTCCCAGCATCAGGTCAATGCTTCCATGTTCTTACAATATCGTTGAAGAAGAAGATTTTCGAATTGATCAGATCTATGAAAGTTGATTTCATAGCGAAATTAACTAGAAAAAAACTCATAGTTTTATAACGATTGAACGAATTTTCATGAATCAAAGCTAAGAAAACTCTCGATGAAGACATCTATCAAACAAAAAAAAACTATCAATAATAGAAACAAAATCGGTTCATCCGGTTAGGTGCTAAGATGCTACAGACAGACACACAGATACACACGTTAAACGTATATTACCCCTACATTTTGCGTCGGGGAACGGTGTAAGGTTACGGCGGCAGATGTCCTCCTTGATGGTAAGCTACTTTGTGGTAGATTTAATGATCCCACAACCACTGTACGAAAACTCATGATTCATGAATGCACATAAAACTTTCATTGGTAGGTATATAGCTAGGATTAGAACCAACGACCGTCGGGTCAGAATCAGGGTAACTATCCTTTACGCCAAAGGGCCGTCCAATATCACTACGTAAGTATTATAAAACAAAGTCCATCACTGCGTCTGTCTGTCTGTTCGCAATAATCTCAATAGCTACTGAACGGATTATCATGCGGTTTTCACCAATAGCCAGAGTGTTTATGAGGAAGGTTTAGGTCCATAATTCGTTAAGGTTTTGTGTAAATTGGATGAAATATGACGATGATTGTTAAATATGTTCATATTTTATATTCGATGCAACAAACTGATGCAAATTTTGTAGGCATATAATTATGTTCTACCCGTGCGAAGCCGGGGCGGGCTGCTAGTAGTTTAATATAATATAATCTTGTTCTCGTGTATAATTGTCTTACTTTATTTTGTTAAGTGCTATTAACGAAAACCATGGCAGTAGTAATCAACTATTGCTTTATTCTTTTAAAGATGTTTTTGAGTGCTTGTCAGCTAACATACCTTTTCAAAGTTATTTTATTATATTAGAACAGGGCTACCGTGCTTAATAATAAAATTATATAAAAAAAATCAACCATAATACTCTTATAAACCGAAAAAAACAGTAGGCTACGTATTAGTATTTAGAAAACAGCTGAAAAATCGTAGTGTTCAAAAAAAGAAGGTCTTTTTTAAGAAACCAGAGCGAAAAACAATGCAATGTATCATTATTTACCATAGTAAATATATCTTGCTAATTATATAAGCTATTAACAAGTATAATTAGCAATTAAATCGACCTTGAGATCACGTCATAATTATTAATATTATGACGATATAAGTGTTATTATTTAAGTATGCTCTCTGACATCCGACATAGGCCTCTCCTAAGAGCTCCTATGAGCCTCCTAAGAGCTGAAGATCGAACTCAGTGGCTTCACTGTTAATCCTCTTTGTTATCCAATATGTCATCAACCACTGCCAGCTAGCTTTCGTATAGCATGCTATCTTTGCTCCATCTAGCTGACGGGTGGCCTTCAATTCGTTTACCGAATCGTAGTCTCGACTCTAAAACATGTCTACCACAACGGTTATCGGTTCCACAACAGAAAAAAGACCACTTCAGCTTGCTAATCCTTTGAGCTATGTTGAAAACTTTGGTTCTCTGACAGATGGTTAGGATGGAAATGACGGATAATTCATTTTGAATTCAATCCTGCTGTGAGACTTTGAGCATAGAACTCTCCATAGTTCGCTGAGCGACGACTTTTAAATAATGAACCAGTCGCATCATCAGTGTCATCGTCATAGTTCCATAAGGTATAACTGGTACGACGCACTTTACTTTCGTCTACAGACTTTGGGGTATGGGTGATGAAAAAACCCGGTGAAGTTTTCCAAATACTGCCCATTCTAGCTGTATTTTTCTGCAAGCTTCCTCCACGAAGTTGTTTCTACCCAATTAGCAGATTTGCCCAAGGAAGGTAGACGTAATTCAAGAACAACTTCGAGATAAACTTTATTTATTTAGTAATTATGGTCACCGGTTCTGGAATAACATGCTCGTTAAACATGGTCTTAGTTTTATCCAAATTCATTCGGAGACCGATGCGTCCAGTAAAGGTAAAGATCACGCACGGTTTCGTCTGCATATCGTGTGCAAACCTCAAGTGAGGAGAGGTACGGGCTGTAAATATGTATGTCCCGTCCTTTCTAATTCAGCGTCCCGAACATATCCTCCAGAGTGTTACTGAATAATTTGGAGAAAATAACGTCCCTTTGTGTCATTCGTCTATGTAAGAGGATATGTTCTACTGATTTTTTACTTGGACGGTCATAGTTGCGGCGTCATACAGGCCTCTCGGTACTTGAACGTATCACCAAACAATTTGGTACTGTTTTTCAGAGACTCCAGAGCATACCAGATTTCAACAGAGTGAAAGAACACAGAGGCTGGTTATACTTTTTGTCTTCTGTATAACCTACCGCAATGTGTGTACGTGATCTAAGATGCCGTATTCTTATCAAAACCCAGCCTGTGCTGAAATTCGTCGAGTCTACGCGCGAGACGATTTGTGATGACTTTCGCAAACAGCTTATAGACGTGACTCAAGAGTGAAATGGGTTGATAATTCCTTTCTTAAGGAATTATCGAACGATAAGGAGACAACTTGTCTCCTTTTTAAAAAACATAATGACCACAATCTTTCTCCGCGTATTTGGAGTTCTCCGAGAAAAGAGGATTAAAAATAAATATACGCTCCAGCTGTACAAGAGTTGGGAGTTCCACCAGCTTTTAAGAGATCTGTTGTAATTCTATCCTCTCCAGGAGACTGTTCATTTTTAGGCTGTCTGAGAGTCATCATGACATCATGTCGTCCAGGCTGACTTCTGGTTGTTAAACCTTCATAAGTATATCTGGCTTAGTAGAGACGACATCCCCGCTAGATGTGGTCAACTTCGTCAGATGGCTTCGAGCCAGCTGTTGAAGTTTCGCTCGATCGCTTCTTAAATAGAGCGTGTGTTGGAGCTCCGGAGGTCACGGCTTACTAGCTTAGATTTTTTTCTGTTCAAAGCCCTTAGTCTGACGAAGTAACTGCGGGGTTTTTATCGTCGCTTTTGCATACATGCTCAAAAATATTGTCACTAGGCCGGCTATATTTTTCATTGCTATTTTGTTTGCGTAAAGTCTACGTAAGGGAAGTGTATGACAATCAAGTCTTAGCAATCAACACTTTAAAAATCATTTTACTAAAATAACTTTAAACGAATCGACTGGACGGTTTTGTACGAGAATAAAATTATAACTGCGTTTAACATTACTCGTATCTAGCCGAATTTTTTTCACGAGAACATAATTCTATGACCGTATGTCGTACTTGAAAGGGGAAAACTATTTTGATAATGTTTTATTAACACTTTATTCTCGTAATTTCAGGTTTAGGTAAAATCTTTGAATGCTATTGTAATATTTTCTAACTTCGTAATTTACAGTATAAAAAATACGAAAAAAATTTAGTAGAGGTATTACCACCCACAGATCTCAAAAATGACAAAACACTAAAACTAAGATAATGGTAGTTATCATTTTGTTCTCCGGGGACGGCGGTATATGTATTTATATATATATATATATGTATATATATATATATATGTAACTTTATAAGTATCACCGTCGTATATAATATACCACCGTCCGTCACAGTCTCTCAATATCACTCTCAGCTTGGTTGTCTGAAAGAAATCGCTTCAAGCGATAAAACTGCCTTTTGTATTACTTAGAATAAGTCTATTTCTTAAGTATTTTCTTTATTATTGGTGTGCAAGTAAAGTGTTTATTTATCTTTTTATCTAGTACGTAACCGATTCGCGTGCAATTTTCGTGGTTCGATAATTTTGTAGAATTTTTAGTCATTGTGTTTAATTGAAAATACAATTATTACGAAATGTCAAAGAATACATGAAAAAGAAAGTAGATCCTAATGCTAGAGTAGATATGATTCTTAAAGAATGTTACTTTTGAATTTCCTCATCAAGTGGTTGTCGATCACCTTTTTAGCCGACTTTTCACAACAAAGGAGGAGGTTCTCAATTCGTCGGAATCTTTTTATGATTTTTTTTATTTTATGCATGTTCTCCGATTACTCGAAGATACGTGAACCGATTTGGAAAATTCTTTTTTTGTTTCGTTTTTTTCCGAGGTAGTCCCATTTTCATTTTAATGAAATCGGCCGAGCCGTTTTTGTATTACGTATACGTGTTTGTTTACATTTGTATTACGATGCATTTATTTATCTCGACGACATTCTACTAACTACTGGCACAGATTATATAATAGTTACTAAGTCTACTGGCTACTTTTACTAGCGCGACGTTTGAAGTCGGTTCTTTTAGTTTTTTAAACGATCTTAAATTATGTGATAAATACAGAGAGTAATTTAGTCGCACCACCGACGCTCTATCGTATCGCAAACGTTTAATAAAGAATGATAGACTACGGTAGCTAGACAATGTGTATAGCTACTTTTACTAAACCACATCGATTCTTGGCATCGTAAAATAGGGATGAAGTGCTTGTCTGTCTGGCATTTATAAAAACCACATAGGTCCTTTCATAGCGACGGTGTACTTATTATTAATGTAACTGCGAAATCTTTTAAGCCCTAACCAAATAAAGCAACATAAAGACGTACCTAAGCCCGACATAATTTATTTAAACCTACATTTCCAGTAATACCTAGGTCCTACTTTATCCACACTTAAGAAAAACATTATCAAACAAGAAGGGATAAAAGAGACCTTAATTTTATTTCTTATCTTGCCGTATCTAGGGGCACAGTTGAAAACCAGTGGGACAAAATTTCACAAGATCTACCAGTATGATGAGATTTGCTTCTTCATTGAAATGAAATTTCATTCATCAGTCTCAATATATGGAGGCTTGATGATTATATCATCCCAGGGAATGGAAACCATCGGCTGAATCTGTGTTTCCCGATGGAATCGGTATCCAAGAAACACAAAACAAAATTATATCTTAGTGCAAATCCATACTAAATCATTTTTTATCAATAGGTAATGGTTCAGAAAAAGCAGATTATGATTTGCGGTGGTTAACCACTTAACTCTATAGCCAATTATAATCTCCTTTTTAGGGTTACGTACCTCAAAAGGAAAAAAGAAACCCTTATAGGATCACTTTGTTGTCTGTCTGTCTGTCCGTCTGTCTGTCTGTTAAGACCCTTTTTCTCAAGAACGTGTAGAGGTGTCAAGTTGAAATATAAATCAAATACTCAGGTCTAAGGTTTTTTAGCTGTGAAAAAATCAAACTTTGATCGTGTTGACTTACATCAACACGATCAAAAGATACGGAAGGAATCAAAACCTATAGGGTACCTAATTCTCGTTGACCTAGAATCATGAAATTTTGCAAGCATGGTCTTGCAGCACTTAAAAGGAAAAATCTGTAAATATGTAGTTTTGGGACAATAAAAAAATGAAGTTACAATTACGAACGTGTTGGTGCACTAACCGTGTTTAGGTATCGATCGGTCTAGAGATCAACTGCAAAGTTAAGTTTATCATTTAACCTTGTTTGCACGGAACCCGCGGTGCGCGATTCCAACTCGAACTTGGCCGGTTTTTAGGGTTCCGTACCCAAAGGGTAAAACGGGACCCTATTACTAAGACTCCGCTGTCCGTCTGTCTGTCTGTCTGTCTGTCTGTCTGTCTGTCTGTCCGTCTGTCACCAGGCAATAGCTCATTAACCGTGATAGTTAGACAGTTGAAATTTTCACAGATGGTGTATTTCTGTTGCCGCTAGAACAACAAATTAAACTAAAGTTAAAAATTAAAGGGGGTCCCCATACAAAAAACGTGTTTTAAACGCCATCTAATTATTATAGTTTCGGCAAAATGACATAGATGGCGCTAGTAAACGAGCCCCGTCTTTCTAGATCGCGACCAAACCAAATATTCTTGGTAATATCAATTAATCAAATATATGAGGTTGAAACTCTGTTATGTTTCGTATTGTACGGAACCCTCCCTAAGTGTGCGATAAGAGACGCGATGCTGACTCGCACTTCGCCAGTTTTATTCTATACTAGCAGCCCGCCCTGGCTTCGCACGGGTAGAACATATATGCCTACAAAATTTGCATCAGTTTGTTGCATCGAATATAAAATATGAACATATTTAACAACCATCGTCATATTTCATCCAATTTACACAAAACCTTAACGAATTATGCACCTAAACCTTCCTCATAAACACTCTGGCTATTGGTGAAAACCGCAGGATAATCCGTTCAGTAGCTATTGAGATTATTGCGAACAGACAGACAGACGCAGTGATGAACTTTGTTTTATAATACTTACGTATTGATATTGGACGGCCCTTTGGCGTAAAGGATAGTTACCCTGATTCTGACCCGACGGTCGTTGGTTCTAATCCTAGCTATATACCTACCAATGAAAGTTTTATGTGCATTCGTGAATCATGAGTTTTCGTACAGTGGTAGTGGAATCATTAAATCTACCAAAAAGTAGCTTACCACCAAGGAGTACATCTGCCGCCGTAACCTTACGGCGTTCCCCGACGCAAAATGTAGGGGTTATATACGTTTAACGTGTGTATATGTGTGTCTGTCTGTAGCATCTTAGCACCTAACCGGATGAACCGATTTTGTTTTTATTATTGATAGTTTTTTTTTGTTTGATAGATGTCTTCATCGAGAGTTTTCTTAGCTTTGATTCATGAAAATTCGTTCAATCGTTATAAAATTATGAGCTTTTTTCTAGTTAATTGCGCTATGAAATCAACTTTTATAGGTCTGATCAATTCGAAAATCTTCTTCTTCAACGATATTGTAAGAACATGGAAGCCTCCTGGACTCTACAGAATACTCAAATCCTCACCAACTTACAGCTCAGATTTTAAATGTCGTGTTTAGAGTCATTGGAAAAAGCTATTATACATAGATCAGTCGGGGTGATTTAAAATATTATATTATATTATTATATATATAGATGAATATTATTTTATACAATAGATCAACATATTATACTATATTGACTTCAAATTGATTGTGATCGGTGGGGATCTACAGCATAGCTAAGTTTATAATAATATTTTCGAAGTAACTATGACCTAATCTGTGGTTTCACTGCAAATATTTTATTAATTTTGTGTATTTTATTGTTTTCGTGTTTGTGAAATTCGTGATATCTTGTAGAGTTTTCATTATATACTGTAAATGACAATTTTAATCTATATCTATATCTATATCTATATGTGGCCAAGCTAATTAACGTAATTATTTGGATAAGGATTAATACTATATACTTGAAAATAGCCTTGGAAGTTATGTAATATTATTTAACAAAAAATTTAAGATTAAAATGGTTATTGTGAGTCAACCTTAAGAGATAGACATACGCTGTCGCGGACTTTTTTGTAGGTCTTATTAAGTTGTACAACTCTTGCATAGAAAATATTCTTCTATCTATTTTCAATTAAGCAGCGTTCGTAAGAAACGTGTTTTTTCGACCGTTTATTTGCCGACTTAGGTTGCAAATTAGGTCTCCACGAATGTACCTAAACGGGATAATATATAGCCTATTTTCATTCCGAAAGTCCATTCTATGTATTAGTGAAAGAATTTTTTTAATCGGTTTAGTAGTTTTTGAGCTTACTCATTACAAACATACAAAAATACAAAAATACAAATGTTCTCTCTTTATAATATTAGTATAGATAGTATAGATAACTGCGGTATAAGCTCACAAGATTTACCGCAGTCAGTTAAATACCGCACTTCACAAAAAGTCAAGCGAGCAAGCTTTCGCTTAGTTTCTGCTACCTATATTCACTTAAAAATTAAGTACCTAATCTCATGTCAAAATAGTAGTCTATATAACTAGTCAAGTACAAATTGGTTACAAGAATTTTAGCAATAATATATTGAGATTTGACCACTGTGTTAACTTGATAGACTTGTCAGCTGATTCGAGATTGCAATGGCGTACCACAAGCAGTACCTAATTGCTTTTTAAAGACCTTAAGCGTAAACACAAATGTAAGCCTAGCATATAGCCCACTGTTTTACTTTCCTGTGACCCAACCTAACGAGGATTAACTGAAATTGGAAAAACCTTTTTTAATCTAAATTTCAGATAGAGCCTTTTTTACAATAGATCGGTATCTAAGTAGGTAATGTCCCAACTTGGAACATTACTAAATCTATTGGTATTCTGAAAATTTCCCTTGAAGTAATAATTGTAATAAACGTTGGGGAATCAGCTTTAGATCTGTTTTATGTTACGTCATGACTGTTGTAAGGGATTGAATTAAGGTTAGGCTTTTTTTTCTATTGTATTGTAGCTAATCAAGAAATTAAATAAATAGAAATGTAGAATTTATATACGTTTGGGTGTTTGTTATTTGGATGCTTTTATATTGAGTTGGTGAGATATGGATGGATGGATCTTTGTAACTCTTTCACGCAAAAACGGCTTATCGGATTTGGATGCAATTTATCATACAGATACTTTTTCGATTACTTTTTAGAATTACACATAAGTTACTTTAAAACGTGGATTAAGCCGCTGGACGCTGCCAGTAACTTCATATGCGTGAGTGAACATGTACAATAATAATTAAGAAAGCTTAAAAACTAAAACAACCGACATCCGCGAGTCAGTTTCAGTAGCACCAGCAAGTTTGAGACGTTTATCGTCATATCTCTGAAGATACTTATCAGATCTCGATGAAATTACATTGGGATCACCTTAGATATTTACCCTACCAATTTCTAAGTTATTTGTATGTTTAATTTGTCAATGTTACCTGCCAATTAAAAAAAGAACAATTCAAATCAGTTCACAATTGACGGAGTAACCGCGTAATATACACAAAAAAAAATAACATACAGACGAATTGAGGACCTCCTCTTTTTTAAAGGTTGGTTGAAAACATCAACAAAATTACCTAATGCCCACTAAATTTCCCCTTCAACGAAAACTATCCTTTCTAATTTATGGCCTTAATTAAATAAATGAATGCGAAGTTTAATATTAACATCGGCCATTTTTATGTTGGTTACTTCCGCTGTATTTCACATTCATTTGTCAAAGTCAAGTGTTGGATTTATTACTATTTATGGTTGCGCCCGCCCTACTGACCTGGGCAAAGGCCTGTTGATTCCAACTTTACAGGTTATGTATTTACAAGTCAACGGAATCATTTTTTTCCCTCGTGAACATTTGTTATTTGAACTCTGCCCTGCTTACTTTGCCTTTTGCGTTAACTTCACGTTTTTATTAAACTTAAACTAAAATGTATTTCAATATTTTAATGCAAATATGATTTAATGTAAGTAAGATAAACACTATGCACTAAGTATATTCTATTAACGACATGGTTTACTCACTGTTAAATAAAACACTTTCTTCATACCTTCACTTTTTTGCATAAAAGTGTCAAAATTCTTATTTTTTGCACTCGGGCCGTACTGTCGATCGGAGATGTTAACCACGACTTCCGTAGACTAAGGTAATATAGGCAAGGTCAGGCCAATGGGACGAAAGGCCGCGTAAAGTTGCGGGTTCGTTGGCGTAATCGGGAGAACGGTCGGTTTTGATGCCAGAGGTACCCAGTTCAATCTCCGCCGTGCACCAATGGATTTTTCCTTGGATATACACCCCACACGTATAGGTTTGAAGAAAATTTTTTATTTTTGTTTCAGTTCCATGTAGGGATGCCCACACTTTAACTTTTATATTTTTTATTTTTGTGTAAAAATTGGAAAGCTTCAATTCTGTAGTCCTAACAGTTTCGGAATAAAATGGCTGTGACATACGGACGGACAGACAGACATACAGACAGACATGACGAATCTATAAGGGTTCCGTTTTTTGCCATTCGGCTACGGAACCCTAAAAAAGAGTTTATAATCGATGATTTTGAAATGGGTGCTCGCTTTAGGCTAGTACCCACTTAAGGCCTCCTTCCCCTAACTATCAAGCTTCTTAAACTTGTGATTGTTAAAGTACAGGCCCTTTAAGGGCAGATATAACAGTCGTAACCATAGACCTTGGGCGGTGGTGCTTAGGTGTAAGTAATATTAATGTCTCTAGTAGAAGAAGGCCAAGGCTATGATTTTATTATCCACGTTTCTTCAGCTCTATCTGAAATCTAAAATGTTGGACTACTGTCAGATTGGGATACTACGTCTGCATTTAGATTTATTTGACCTTAGTTCTAGAACTGAGTATTTTTAACCATCGGTGTAAAAAGAGGGATGTTATAAGTTCGATGTGTCTGTCTATGTATCTGTGTGTATGTCTGTGGCATATTAGGTCCTAAACGAATAGATCGATTTTGATGCGTTATGTTTTTTTGTTTGATAATTTACTGACGCGAGTGTTCTTAGCTTTGTTGGAAAATCGTTCAGCTCTTTGAATATTATGAGTTTTTTTTATTGGTGAGGCTATAAGGGTAACTTTCATAATTTTGATCAATTTGTAATTCTATATTCTGTTACTTCAATTATAATGCAAGAACATGGTAACGTATAGTCTAGCGGTTGACCAGTATCTCACCTAAAATTTAGCGATGCTGTGGTCAAACTTTGATTATAACATGTAAGAATTATTATCAAAGTGGTCGAAGATGGTGAACACGCTAGGCCTTGAATACTCTGACTCTCAAGGGCAGTGTGCTGCCGGAACACCGTAAGGTTATGGCCCCAGATTTTTTCCTTGTAAGCTACTTTTTGGTAACAAGTCAGGTGGAATATCGATATAATACACTCCTATCATCTGTGGACGAACACCTTACACCAGTGCTGGAATTGAATCGGTGACCTCTCGCTTAGAAATCAAGCCATCCTATCCTTTATGACAACGAGGCTCAAAACTTATAAATAAGATATATTAAGAGATAGATACAAATACCTAATTAAAAAACATTATATTACCAAGGTTTTATACTTAGTTAGGTTTAGGCTGCCTACTCATTCAACACAATCGTCAGCTACATAACTGCTACATTGTGAATTTCTTATAATTAATGCTTAGACCGCACTTTAGTTCGTAGAAACGTTTGTTTAGTCTATGACATTACATTTTAAGCTCGGCTTAAGTAACGGCCACACTGCAGCGTCCTGCGATCTGCTTTTTTTCTGATCGCGTTTGGTGTGAACAAGTCGGTACAAATACTACTGCGCTATCTGATCGCCGCCTAGATCGCGCACCCAGGACACTGCGGTATGTCCGGCTTTAGATTATTATTCAATTAGCAAGTCGATCCGAAACTCAGAGGTTGTTTCATAGTATTGACTTTAATCTATACTAATATTATAAAGAGAGAACATTTGTATTTTTGTGTTTTTGTATTTTTGTATTTTTGTATTTTTGTATTTTTGTATTTTTGTATTTTTGTATTTTTGTATTTTTGTATTTTTGTATTTTTGTATTTTTGTATTTTTGTATTTTTGTATTTTTGTATTTTTGTATTTTTGTATTTTTGTATTTTTGTATTTTTGTATTTTTGTATTTTTGTATTTTTGTATTTTTGTATTTTTGTATGTTTGTAATGAGTAAGCTCAAAAACTACTTAACCGATTTAAAAAAATCTTTCACTAATACATAGAATGGACTTTCGGAATGAAAATAGGCTATATATTATCCCGTTTAACTCAAAGGTACATTCGTGGAGACCTAATTTGCAACCTAAGTCGGCAAATAAACGGTCGAAAAAACACGTTTCTTACGAACGCTGCTTAATTGAAAATAGATAGAAGAATATTTTCTATGTAAGAGTTGTACAACTTAATAAGACCTACAAAAAAGTCCGCGACAGCATATGTCTATCTCTTAAGGTTGACTCACAGTAACCATTTTAATCTTAAAATTTTTGTTAAAAAATATTACATATCTTCCAAGGCTATTTTCAAGTATATATAGTATTAATCCTTATCCAAATAATTACGTTAATTAGCTTGGCCACATATTATAGATTAAAATTGTCCTCTACAGTATATAATTCAAATGAAAACTCTAGAAGATATCACGAATTTCACAAACACGCATCGCAAAATTAATAAAATATTTGCAGTGAAACCACAGATTAGGTCATAGTTACTTCGAAAATATTATTATAAGCTTAGCTGTGCTGTAGATCCCCACCGATCACAATCAATTTGAAGTCAATATAGTATAATATGTTGATCTATTGTATAAAATAATATTCATCTATATATATAATAATATAATATAATATTTTAAATCACCCCGACTGATCTATGTATAATAGCTTTTTCCAATGACTCTAAACACGACATTTAAAATCTGAGCTGTAAGTTGGTGAGGATTTGAGTATTCTGTAGAGTCCAGGAGGCTTCCATGTTCTTACAATATCGTTGAAGAAGAAGATTTTCGAATTGATCAGACCTATAAAAGTTGATTTCATAGCGCAATTAACTAGAAAAAAGCTCATAATTTTATAACGATTGAACGAATTTTCATGAATCAAAGCTAAGAAAACTCTCGATGAAGACATCTATCAAACAAAAAAAAACTATCAATAATAAAAACAAAATCGGTTCATCCGGTTAGGTGCTAAGATGCTACAGACAGACACACATATACACACGTTAAACGTATATAACCCCTACATTTTGCGTCGGGGAACGCCGTAAGGTTACGGCGGCAGATGTACTCCTTGGTGGTAAGCTACTTTTTGGTAGATTTAATGATTCCACTACCACTGTACGAAAACTCATGATTCACGAATGCACATAAAACTTTCATTGGTAGGTATATAGCTAGGATTAGAACCAACGACCGTCGGGTCAGAATCAGGGTAACTATCCTTTACGCCAAAGGGCCGTCCAATATCAATACGTAAGTATTATAAAACAAAGTTCATCACTGCGTCTGTCTGTCTGTTCGCAATAATCTCAATAGCTACTGAACGGATTATCATGCGGTTTTCACCAATAGCCAGAGTGTTTATGAGGAAGGTTTAGGTGCATAATTCGTTAAGGTTTCGTGTAAATTGGATGAAATATGACGATGGTTGTTAAATATGTTCGTATTTTATATTCGATGCAACAAACTGATGCAAATTTTGTAGGCATATATGTTCTACCCGTGCGAAGCCGGGGCGGGCTGCTTGTTAATAATAAAATAGTTGTTGTTTTTAGTGATTTTTCGCTCCAAAAACTTATCTACATATTTCATGCCTAAAGCTGAACACCACCGAAACGGTAAACAAAAACAGTTTATTTATAGTATTTTTCCTTTTATATTATGTAATGTATGTAAATATATGTAACTAAATACAAACAACAATCGGTGCAGTACAAAGCTGTCAAACACATGATGACGTCATCAAACAGATAGGTGACGTCAAAGCGCCACGCTTGCAACTGATTGGCATCCAATTAGGATGGTTAAAATCAGACTGATTTTATATTTATGCTGTAGTTTTTAACATTAAATTCAATAAATTTGCTAATTATTTTAAAATTTCATGTTACGCATGATTTGTTCGGTTAGGCCTCGCCTCTTAGTATAATACTATCATGCTTCTATCAAAATCTCATCCAATTCGTTGGAGCCGTTTACGAGATATGCAATATCCCATACATCTAAACTAATATAATAAAGCGGATACATTTAATTTTTTGTTTGTCTGTTTGTTTGTTTGTTTGTTACGATTTAAGTTAAAAACTGCTGGACCTATTTCAAAAATCCATTCACTAATGTAAAGCTACATTATCAGCGAGTAACATAAGCTATATTTTATCCCAGTATTCACACGGGTACGGAAACTACGCGGGTGAAACCGCGAGGCACTGCTAGTATATAATATACGTATAAAAATTGCTCTTCTATGTAAAGAACATAGTATAAAATAAAGTTGCTTCCCGCCGTCTGTCCGTCCCTCTGTATGCATAGATATTTTAAGCCACGTAACGGATTTTAATTAGGTTATCATCAATAGATAGAGTGATTCAAGAGGAAGGACCAGTAATAATTGCGAGAAAAGCCGCGGGGCGCAGCTTCTCTCAATATATATGAAAGACATATACATAGCTTTATTATTTTATTTATAAATATTTCGCATTTTTTTCATCACCTGCAGGCTTGTCTGAAAATCAGCGTCCAGGTGTAAATCTAGACATACGAGTATGTGCTGAGACAAGCCTTTTTGACACCTCACATTGTTTCTTGTTTTTTTGTTTCATTGTTTTAGTTAGTATTTTAATGTGTTATGTCAAATAAATTATTTTTCTTTCTTTCTTTCTTTCTTTCATTACATACTCGCAAATATTTTGATCGTTCTGTTGGTGACAGCATGTAATTGTCATTTTCTGGCCTGCCTACTCCGTGACGGATCGCTTATGTGGATGCTAAACTGAGTGGATTCTGTATTTTATTTCGCTACTTCATCAACCCTTTTTAGGGTTTCACATCCAATATCATTAAACTCCTAAAACGTTATTACCGCCGTTATTTGATAGTAAGTAATAGGTGTCCATATAATTTTAAATTTATTGTCTTTGAGGCTGATCAAGGCCTCAGGAAGAATATTGTAAAATCGAACCGAATTAGATACAAATGATTTCCTATCCTATCTTTGCTAGTCTAAAGGGAACACTAACCTATCTTTATTTCTAGTATTGTATGTGTGATAATCACTGTTACATTTAAATTTACTACGGTTTTTTCTAACGTACATGATATTTGCATAAATATACACACAAGGCATGGTCATTATACTAATTTGTTTAAATTTTTCTCGTAAGGAATCTCTGGGACCCAGTCTATAAATTGCACTCACTGCTCTTTTCTGTAATACAAATACACTCTGGCGATCTGCAGCATTACACCACAGCAAGATGCCGTACGTTCAGGGATGTAAGGGAGCAAAATTCCACCTGATTGCTCTCAGCCAACCTCTCCTGCACGTGGTGCATCCTGCCGATCAGCGAACAAGGCTCTGGCGACCGACAAATGCGGGATATTCATTCAGAACGACGTAACTAAATACCACAGGCCGGTGACGGGCAACAGCGTCACCAGTGCGAGAAGATACGTACTGCGATCACCCAACCCGACTGCCCAGCGCGTGGTGATTATTTAGGCAGAACCTTCATGGCAGACACAACCACACAACGGCCCCCAGTTCCCGGTCGCAACGCTATTCCTGACCAAGGTGGCGGCGGCTGTCTGGCAGCGGTTGGAATATAGCTGAAGATCGAGCTCGGTGGCGTGCCATAGGAGAGGCCTATGTCCAACAGTGGACGAATACAGGCTGTTTATGATGATGATGAAAAAGTTAGCGCTAAAGAGAATCTGGCACTTTTATTAAATTAAAATATAATGATTTATATCGATGAAGAAGAAAGATATAAATACATATTTTATACAGGGTGCATTAAGCTTGAACTTTGGGATATGCTCATTTCTGTTTGACGATATCATTCATACATTTTTAACAGACTTAGGGGCGCGCATTCATTTTTTGCAAGCAAGTCAAAATCTACGCGATCGCCGGAACTACGTAACATGGACGGCACACTACGTCATCAATATTATCTCTGTGTGCCTGAACTCTAAACCACAATAACAAACAATTTTGATAATTGAATTTTAAGGCAACTTTTATTACATCGCCTCGATTTTTTTCGTCCATCTATCGCATGTCGCGACATGCATGATGTACCTGTGCTGATTGCTAGACATGATTACAGCCGGTGCTGATTGGTGGATATGATGTATGACATTTAGGTCTAGCTGTGATTGGCAGACGCTTTCACTCCGTCATATCAACTGCTGTCGTAGTAACTAGCTACCATAGCTACACATAAATAATAGTTTTACTTGCATCGTGATTTCATAAAAATAAAAAACCGGCCAAGTCGAGTTGGACTCGCCCACCGAGGCTTCCGTACGTACCAACGTTGGTTGGTACCAATTAGGCTAGACCTCTAAATTGTATGAGCGCTCATATAACTCAGAGGCCTATCTTAATTGGCAATACTATTTATGTATGGGGACACCCTTTAACTTTTTTTATTTTTTGGAATTTTCCCTTTATTTGTGCTGTGAAGGTCTCACTTTATGCCAAATTTCATGATTCTAGGTCAACGGTTGACCTAGAATTGTCAATTTTGGTTAAAAGCAAGGTCTTACAGCACTAGTAAAGGAAAAATTCCGAACGTCTGAAATAACCCGAAAATCGATGCAATTCGTATAAACGCTCCAAAAAGAAGGACGTTCCTAATTAGTCTTTTTAATGTTTGTTACCTCGAAACTCTGATATTTATTAACCGATTAGGTTCCATTATAAATTCTGAAGAGTATCTCCAGAAATATGGCTATAAACACCTCAAACTTTAAACTAGCGCGGCATTTGAATTCAGGTATTTTTTTCGTTTGTGAACGATCTTAAAATATCTTTCGGACAGATCCGAATTTACGATCGTTATTGTATTAAGATATCAGTGATATTTTAATACACTGCTTCATCTTGAATTAGCAAAACCTTATAATTATGAAAAAAAGCAATTTTTAAACCATTAAAACTGATTGCTTTGTTAGACAAACCACGAAAAAAGGTTGTATATTTCACCAATTAAGGGCCCGAAGGAGTAGAACATCAATCGAATGCAGGGGTTACCAACCCAGGTCGAGAGAAGGGCACGTGTTCCCGACAGTTTTACAGCCCTGTATAAAGAATTGAGCATTTATTATTTTTATTCGCCACGCACCATTGTAGGCCCAGCTTTTCTCTTCGACGATATCTTGTATTGAGGCCCGCAGAGAAAATATTGAGAGTGTAACAAAATTGTTCTGTATTTAGGTCTTTTGCATGTTATGGGTGATTTATTGGACAGCTTGTAGTTTTCCCGAGTTTACTGATTTTTTATGATTGGACGGGAAAGTTTCTTATTAAGATTTTTCGAATAGATAGGTAGATAATTTTAGAATTGAATCTCATTTTAATTGCTTGATAGCTATATCATCCATTGAGAGCACTGTTGGCGTTAAAGATGGCATGACTTCTAATCGAGAGGTTGCCGGTTCAAATTCTAGCACGGGTGTTCTTCCACATTTTTTAGGAGCATCCCAACCAGCAAAAACTACACTTAAAATAATCTCTAGACCACTGTTTTCTTGCTCTTATACCATTCTTATATCGTCGTATAAGCCTGGATTTGGGCACCATTTATAATAATTTATTTAATAATTCTAAAAATAATAATAAAAAGCGTAATTTGTTTATATCTTTCTAATATCAGTCTTATTGAATGTTGTTTTCACTTAAATTATTCTTACCAAAACTAATTTAAGCGTACATAGGCTTACATTGTTTTGACTTGAAGAGTCCTGTGAGCGTAAAAAAAAATATTTTGATTTTACATAAGTTCAAACACAATCGTAAAAAAACTTGGTTGTAGTGTTTGTTTGAAAGTTACAACTAATAAAAAAGAAATCGAAAACAGTAAGGATAAAGGTATTTAATAATTATATTGTTATAACCGTACCATTATTAACAAGTGTTTCGTTTTATGCTTTTCGATAAGTATTAGTATTGGAAAATATTATTTACTGTAAAGTAGACCCTAGTTTATGCTTCACAACTCGTGCGCTTCATCAATATATAGTATTTAGTATTCTTGTTTAATTATTTTATTTGTTAATTTGTATTAAAAGCGACGCCATTAGTATTGCATTTATTAGAATCACTATAAGACTATTTTAAGCTCATTTAGATCATTCCAACATGACTCCATGTTGGAATAACTTAGAGATCCTAGAATTGACATAAAACATTTATTTTCATTTAAGAGTGGACGTTTGGGATGTGAAATGGTATTTTATGTGACCGCATTAAAATACTTTTGGTGAAATATAATAGTCAACATCAAATGTTACTTTCACAATTTTAGTCACAAATTCGATTTAAGATCAAACTTTCTTAAATTAGACTCGTTTTCTCTATTGTAAGTATGATGATTCAATATCACTCTAATACTGTGCCTATCCACTGCTGTCGATCTTATAATAGTTTTGAATAAGATCAATATTTACATGTTTTAAGTACTCTAATTAAATGCTGATATTAGTCTAACATTCTTACAATAGCATTTAGAAAATATGTAATAAAATTAAATGAGCTTAGAGAAGGTGGATATGAGAGCTAATTTATCTGAAGTGTGATAAGTCTTAATAAATGCTTTTTTTGGAGAGTGTGGCTTACAACGGCACTGTAAATTTAAACTTATATGCATAATTAAGACAAGGTATTAAGATCAAGCGTATTAGAGCCTGTAACGGCTTGTCAGAGACTAATATAGGAGCGATAGCAATGACGAAAACAGATAAGAGACCACTATAAGCTCAGAACTCTTATAAAGTGAGAAACGTAAGACGATTTTGCTAGTTGGTATATTATATCGATGTTCCGCCTGAGTTGGTACCAAAAAGTAGCATACGACCATCAATGAGAAAATGGGTCTACGTCCAGCTGTGGACTGAAACCAGCTGATTATGATGATGAATTAAAAAATCCGCTGCCTTACGGTGTTCCGGCAGCACGCAGCCCTTGAGTGTCAGAGTATTCTAGGCCATCACCATCTTCGACCACATCATCGATTATCACAAACGCTAACCTATACGAAACAGAAAGACTCTGGTCAAGTACTATTTTGTCTCCAATGGCTTAAAAAGAAGCGCCATTTTCACATGTCGCTCTAGAGATATTTTAAATTTGTTTTCCGACGGGTTTTGATCTCTAAAGATTATCATAGAATTTTGTTAAAAAGATACCCTACTAAATAATTTAAGATCTTTTAAATAACTAAAAGAACCAACTTCAAACGTCACGCTAGTCAAAGAAGCCAGTAGACGTCGTAACTATTATATAATCTGTGCCAGTAGTTAGTATGTCGTCGAGATAAGAAGTAAATGCATCGTAATACAAATGTTGATAATATATTAAAAGAAGCTCGGTCGATTTCGTTAAAATTTCATCGGGACTACCTGGGAAGAGTACCCTTAGAAACAAACAAATAATTATTTTCCAATTCGGTTTAGGCATCTTTAAGTAATAATCGGTGAACAACAATACATACAAAAATTAAAAAATAAACTGGCCAAGTGCAAGTCGGACTCGCACTCGTAGGGTTCCGTAACACAGTAGAGTATTCTATAACTATGATTTTTCGCAACTACAAAAATAACTTTGTTTTTCATAGTGTTTGTATGAAAAACAAAGTTATACTTGCGGTCGCTATATCTCAACAACTACTGATTATATCTCGTTCAAACCAATTTTCGTTGAAATTTTTTATTGAGATCTACAGAACATATTTTTCCTAGATTTTTCACTCCCTTACTTTAGAAGTTAGAGGGGGGAGACACACATTTTACCACTTTAGACGCGCCTATCTTTGAAATGATTGACTTTGAGAAAAAAATATTTTGAAAACATCAATGTTATTTTTAAAGACCTATCAATAGACACGTATAGGTTTGAAGAAAAACTTTTTTTGTTCCAGTTCCATGTATGGGATGCCCCCCCCCCCCTTACACTTTTATATTTTTTATTTTTGTATAAAAATCGGAAAGCGGCTTACAGAAGACATCTACCTACCAAGTTTCAATTCTTTAGTCCAAATAGTTTCGGAATAAAATGGCTGTGACATACGGACGGACAGACAGACAGACAGACATACAAACAGACATGGCGAATCTATAAGGGTTCCGTTTTTTGCCATTCGGCTACGGAACCCTAAAAAGGAGCTGGATATAATTGAAATGAATTATAATATTGTTGTATGTTTAAATATTGTTAATATTGTTTTATCCATTTTCGTTTAATTTATTGTATAGATACAAGCACCATCATCCATCTGTACCTATAGTTCAACTGTCAATTTTAGGTGCAAGATCTGTAGCAGCCTGCCACGGGCAAGTCAATATCAATATTGAGTATAAACAAACACCTGCGTCTTCAAAGGGGATGTGTAGGGGCGTGTTGTTTAACTGATGGCTTGTAGACAGTATGAAGTAGTCTATGTACCTACTTGCAGAAAAGTCAAGTCAAAGTCAAAGCATTTACTCAGTATATGGGCAAATTAAAAATTTGCACTTACACACGTCAAATAACATTAAATAGATCATATCAATATTAAATTATTCTAAATATAACAAAAACATAACTTATTGCTTTGTATTTAAAAAAAAAGTATATTTGCGCCTGTTACCTTGAAACATAAAGATGTTGAGTCTCACATGCCCTGTAATTACACTTGCACCTTGCCATTTCAACCGAAAAAAAATCCTATTTCACGGCCGAAAATTAATTGGCCCAAGTGGTGGTACTACCAGAAGTCGATTTTGTAGTGGTAGGACTAGCAGAAGTCCTACTACTTCAAAATTCGATTGAACTCTATACCTCTGGCTTCAAAGCCGACCATTCTCCCCCGTCACCACTGGGCCATAGAATGGGAACTGACTCTCAAGAACAGCTGCCGAAAGAAATTATTTGTTTAGCGACTGATTTTTCAGACCTTTTTTCTGGCTTTATTATTTTTATATACCGGCTGTAATTCACGTACCTTTAGTCGAATTTTCTCGACCTAAGTTTCGAGCGAGTCAGTCGCTCTTCCTCGGGAGTGAGGTCACGCGGTGAAATCGCGATGTTCACTTCGTCTTTCATATTTTTTTGGCTTTTCAAAAGCAAACACAAAGTAAGCACATGTTTCTACGATTTCTAACTAAAATAATTCACCTTTCAACAACACGATCTGTAGGTATTATACCTGACTCCTACTCAGTCCCTCACGAGGTACCAGAAACCTCTGTAAATACGCGCTCGGGTGTGAATGATTTACGCCCTGTATATCATATTCGTTGGGTTTTGAAAGGAACCGGGAAAACCTGGCATGTTCTGCAATCGGGGAGTTTTTTGTAAGTTACTAAATACAAATCAAGGAATCTGAATAGTCGTTGCAATAAGATCGTTTAAAAAACTAAAAAGAACCGAACTAAAAAGAACTTTATGTACAACAACTATGGAAGCAATAAAGTATTGAGTATTGACTTCAATGCCGCGGTATTAATTTTCAGTACCAAGTTTGAGGTGTTAATCTCCATATCTCTGGAGATACTTATCAGACCTCGATGAAATTACCATGGTACCACACTTGGGATATCTCCTTTCCAACAAAAAAACTAATAATCAGAATCGGTTCTTAAATGACGAAGTTATCTGCGAACAAACATAGATATATATATATATATATATATATATATATATATATATATACGGTCGAATTAAGAAACTTCCTTCTTTTTTTGAAGTCGGTTAAAAAGCTTTCCGGTTAGTGGATTATTTTTATTATATTTTTATATTTATATTATTTTATATTTTTCTTGAGACGCAAGTTAGTTTGACTTTTATTATGTACTATCTGTAAATGTTATCTATACCTTATATTTTTCCACATTATTATATACAATCCGAAATTTTGCCGTGCAGCGGGACTCGAATCCACACCTCTGGATCCCACGATGCGACCGTGCGAGCTTGTGTCTCCTTGCGCGATTATACGCACCTTGGGATCTAGCCATAAGACATAACACGCTTTCCTAAAAGAAAAACACTCTATATATATCTCTATCTATAGTAAAAATTCACAAATCTTCCTAAAACTAGACCCGAAAATTCTTTCATACAAACACCCATTAAAATCACAAAACATATCTGTTTCAAATGTAACGTTTTGTGTAACGTAAATTTAGGTTATACAAAATTTGGTTGTGCACGTATTTACGTAAGCTAGCCCGCTAACAATCTCTTTGTTTCTGAAATGTAGGACACTCTTTTAGAACTGAGCTAGGGATGGGTGTTAAGACAATCGGTACATTTTACAAAACTTGGATTTATATTGCCGGAATATAAGTTTTTTTAACTTAAATTCATGTAATGGCGCATGGATACAAGTAAGCACAGGGAATGTAAGGGAGCACAAATACAACTTCAGTACTTCCAGCCAACCTCACCCGCCCGTGATGCATCCTGCTGACCAACGAACGAGGCACTGGCGACCAACAAATGGCGGTATAACCATTTCAAAATTAAGGCGTAGCTAAATACTACAGGCCGGTGACGGGCAGCAGCATTACAGGTGCAAGTAGCTACGTCCTGCAATCGCCAACCCGCCTGTTCAGCATGGCGATTAGGGCATATCCCTCCCAAAGATGGAAAGTAACACATGGCAAAGTCCCCAAGGCAGTGACTAGAAAAGAAAAGCTGAAGGTCGGGCTCAGTGGCGCAACTTGCGAGAGGCCTACGTCCAGCAGTGGACTGGCACCTGCTGATGATGATGAAGTTTTTTTATTGATGTGATATGTGAAAATATAAAACCAGCAAGCGGCCCGACTTTAGAGTAGTTAGGTAACTACGCAGGTTTATGTATGACCAACCTGATAGGAAGTGATCACTGTCGCCTATAGACACCTGCTACTTTTAAGCTCTCTAACAATTGTTTTTTTTTTTTAATTTAAGACTACATTTAAATCTAGCAGCACTCTTGAGTAATTATAATTAAAATAGTGTAAAAACTAAAACAACCGACTTCTATGCCCCGCGAGTCAATTTCAGTAGCAAGTTTGAGATGTTTATCGTCATATCTCTAGAGATACTTATCAGATATTGATAAACATACAATGGGACTACTTCGGAAACGCACCCCACCGATTAAAAAAATAATCTTTGAAATCGGTTCACAATTGACGGAGTAATCGCGTAACATACATACAAAAAAAACATACAGACGAATTGAGAACCTCCTTCTTTTTGGAAGTCGGTTGATAAAATACGATTTTAGATTTGGTAATAGGCTATGTGATGTCACATTCAGTTGAATACGGCGCCCTCTAGATGATAAAAAGTCAAGTTTTATAATGATGCCATGTTGCATATCAAAGCACATATAAAAATATAATTATTGTTAGCTGTTGCTACAATAATTTCCACAATTAGAGCGTGATTTTTTAACCAACTTCAAAAAAAGGAGGAGGTTACTCAATTCGACCGTATATATATAAATATATATATATATATATTTTTTATGTTTGTTCGCGGATAACTTCGTCGTTTATGAACCGATTTTGATTATTATTTTTTTGTTCCAAAGGAGATATCCCAAGTGTGGTACCATGGTAATTTTATCGAGGTCTGATAAGTATCTCCAGAGATATTGAGATAAACATCTCAAAATTGGTACTGAAAATGAATAGTGCGGCATTGAAGTCGGTTATTTTATAGTTTTTAAACGATATTATCAGTAGTCCGGTTTTAGTTTTTGAACTTACTTTTTATAAGTACTTTTTTTATTTATGATTGCATTGCGTGCATGCATGATGCGTGTTTGGCAGAAAACGAGGAATATTTAATACCCACTTTAAAATGTGGTAGCCAGTGACTGGAAACAAAGAGCCGAAGATCGGGCTCAGTGGCATGACTTGGGGGAGGCCTATGTCCAGCAGTGGACTGATACCGGCTGATTATGATTATGATGAACACATTACAAAACATCCGATACAAATCTCTTTCGTCTCTTTCCCTTCTCTATAGACTGTATGAGATAACATACAGTGAGATGTCAATGGGTAGAAATGTTCCAGCAAAGAATTAAATTGTGTGAAAGCATGAAACGAAATACTTAACTCTGGGATCAGCTTGTTTTGTCGAGACTACTTAGCCCTTGTAACCTACTTACGAAGATAGAAACGTTTTTATTGTTAGTTCTATTTTATTGTGGACGATTTTTTTTCTTTATTATTAAAGGAGGAGGTTTCTCAATTCGACCGTATATATATATATACTCGTATATATATATATATATTATTTTTATGTTCGTTCGCGGAACTTCGTTGTTTATGATCAGATTTTGATTATTTTTTTCTTGTTGGAAAGGAGATATCTCAAGTGTGGTACCATGGTCATTTTATCGAGGTCTGATAAGTATCTCCAGAGATATCCAGAGATAACTTTGTCATTTATGAACAGATTTTGATTATTATTTTTATGTTGGAAAGTTTATATCCCTAAAATAGTACCATAGTAATTTCATCCAGATTTGATAAGTATATCCCGAGTTATGGAGATAAACACCTCAAAATTGGTACTGAAAATGAATAGCGCGGCATTGAAGTCGGTTCTTTTTTAGGTTTTTAAACGATCTTATTTTCTATCTTTTAGGCTAATGTTATGACTACTACCTTGGCTGGTGGTAAGCGATGCTGCGGTCGAAGATGGTGAACACGCTAGGCCTATAATACTCTGACTCTCAAGGGCTGTGTGCTGCCGGAACACTGTAATATATGGCGGCAGATTTTATCTTTATGGTGGTAAGCTACTTTTTGGTAGCAAGTCAGGCGGAACATCGATATTCTATGCTCGTACCACCTGTGGAAATATTACGTATATACAGCACACAGCCCTTGTGAGTCAGAGTATTCTAGGCTTAGCGTGTTCACTATCTTCGTCCACATCATAGCTTACCACCAGGCGATATTTGAGGTCAAAAGCTAGCCTAAAAAGTAACAAAAATATTGCTGACAGACTTGAATATGAATTATTTAATTTGTTTTTCTTCTTCTTCATTATTTTAATTATCTAATTAAGTGACAGTGTGGTCTGAAATGTACCTAATCTTTTTTTTCTGGAAGTGGATTACGACAGGTCTCTGGACTACTGACGTAAGGCGATTTTCACACTGCACCGCATCGCGCAGCGTAGAGTTAGTTGTTTGCAAGTATCTGTGCTTGTATAGAAAACACGCGTAGTGCAAAAGAGAAAGTATATATATGTAGAGACAACATTAGCGTATGCGAATAAATTAGCTATAGAGATATAACCCGACTAAAACGATAAACACGTGATACATATGGCAGCTATAAGATAAAATGAACAACGTAATTTGGTCGGGTTATACATGACAGCGGGTGAGAGCCAATGGGTGCACTAGAAACTGTACTACTGTGAACAGTGGCTCTGTCTCTTTCGCACAAGATATAAGATATACAATGGAGTTATTCCATGTAACGAAAAAGGACAAAGCTATAATATTTCCCTCTCTCAGTGCGTGTCGGCTTTTACAGGATCAGTAACGTAGTTAGCCGATTTTAGCTTAACGAATTTCGACCTCTATTGCTATGTATCACTGGGTTCTAAATACATATATGGTTATGTTACAATCTTCTATCTCATGTGGCCACGCTACCCAAGTTTCTATAGTTCAGTACTATGTGCTAAAAACGCATCAACGCGCAGTGTTGCAGATCACGCGCCTACATGCGGAGAAGCACGCACCCACGCGCGTTTTTGTTTTTTGTTCGCGGTTTACAGGAAAAATCTGCTTGATGATGCAGATCTGCACGCGCGCACCCGCACGCGTGATTCTATCGCCACGCACCCCGCTGCGTGGTGCGGGGCAGTTTGTGTATCGCCTAAGTCCAATCCACCGAGCACAACTGTCCTTGACCCGTTCCTAAAGTGGTGAGTAAAAGTAATGTACCATGAAGGTCACGACCCTCAGCTGTGAGAGATTCCACAAGAAGACTTCAAGTTCCTCGTAAAATTAATAGAATTGTCGTAAAAGCAGAGTTTACAGCGATCTAAAAATATCCAGATACTGCGTCCAGAATGTAAACCTAAAGGGCTATAAAATTACTAGCTTTCTGCAAGACCTATAGGATCAAGGAGTAAACTTTGTATTTGTAGTCGTAGTATTAACGTTTTGAATCGGAAACGAGATATAAAGTATGGGATACTGTGTTTGAGCGATTAAGGTACGACCACACCGCGGCGTCCTGCGGCCGCGTGCGCGTTCGTGATCTGATTTTCAATACAAATAGAAATACTCTTTATTGACACCAATTTTAAAGAGACATATAATAGGAATTACCTTATCGTAAAAAGCGATCTCTACCTTCATTTTCAGATTTTCAATCGTTTTTTTAATCGCCGTAGTCATTTGGTGTGAACCTGTCGGTACAAATACTACTGCGCTATCTGATTGCCGCCTAGGTCGTGCACGCAGGACGCCGCGGTGTGGTCGTACCTTTACAGAACTTGATATTATTATTTCGTACCTATTTTTATGTGTTTAATACATATATTAAAATATGACATACCAATGATTTAGATATTAAAATTATATTTTTTTAATAGCCTGTATGGTGCAAATATACACTATAGTACTTAACTACAGTTTGCTAAATCCACAACAACATTGTAAAATGCGAAATATTTAATTTTGTATTTTATAGGCTAGCGTTTGATAACTATGTCGCCTGGTGGTAAAAGGTCGAAGATGGTGGACACGTCAGGCCTAGAATACTCCGACTCTCAAGGGCCGTGTAAAGCCGGAACAGGCAGCAGATTTTCGCCTTGATGGTGGTAAGCTACTTTTTGGGAGCAAGTCAGGCGGAACATCGATATAATATGCTCTTACTAATATGCTACTAGTGTATTAATATACAAAGGTGTTAATGCACCACAACATTTCATGTGTTCTGTGATTAGCACAGTACATTAATGTACACGTACCTATATAATGCAATGTGAAATTAGTTTGTTTCTGTGCAACCTCTTTACGATCGAACGGCTCAACAGGTTTAGCTTAGCCGCAGGGCGCAGCTAAAACGTAATATAACTATTCAATACAACTTATTGCCTACTACATACTTCTTTTCTTAGTTCTAGTTTTTTTTTGTAATAACACTTCTGTCTACAGCGTTTCCATAATGTATGTCAGTGTTAATATGTATGTAAGTGTTTTTAAAGTTGTGGTCATATAGATATTTAGGTTTCATAATATATATTTTAGGCATTCGTCATATTCATATATTCGGTAGCCTATATGATATAAAAAAAAATAAAAAAATATATTAACGTTATTAGAACACAGGACTAAAGGTACGGACACACCGCGGCGTCCTGCGTGCGCGATCTAGGCGGCGATCAGATAGCGCAGTAGTATTTGTACCGGCTGGTTCACACCAAACGCGATCAGAAAACAATTGAAAAGTACTGAGATCGCGCCCGCAGATCGCAGGACGCCGCGGTGTGTCCGTACCTTTAGTCCTGTGTTCTAATAACGTTAATATATTTTTTTTATTTTTTTTTTATATCATATAGGCTACCGTTTGACCACTATCTCACCTGTTGGTAAGTGATCATGCGATCGATGATGGTAGTATGCTAGGCCTAGAACGGGAACTGGCTCCCAGGAATAGCTGCCGGCACACATTAGATATTTGGCGACAGATTTTCTAACTTGAGGATGGTAACTGGCCAGGCGGACACTAGACACCATGCGGGGGTTGGGGGTTTCTTAACGGTGTTTTCCTTCACTGTGAAAAGCGCACATAATTTTTTCCTTGATAAAAATTCATTGGTGCATGATGGAGATTGAACTCGTTACCTCTGGCGTCAAAGTCGACCATTCTCCCACTACACCACTGGGCCTCAAAAATACATTCTAACTATACTTAGTACCTACTGACTTTTTTACCGTTAGCACACTTTCTATAAATAATTTCAAGAAAATATCATCCAAAATTATTAATAAAAAACTCAAACGAAGGGTGAAACAATTTTCCGCTCAGAATAGCGTGAATAACGTATAATTAAGTCGATAATTGTCCAATCCACCAAGAAAATTGGGTCGGACCCAGTTTTTGATAATTTTTCATTGGATGCTCATTAGGATGGATGAAATTGAAATATAATGTAGTGGGCGAAAATCTGAGGTAGGTTAAATCTTACGTTTGATCGTTTTACAAGCTTATAAGGTTACTATGTATTACACTTATATGTATTTGTGTGGATCAAATCTTGGAAGCTAAATTAGAACTACTTCTCGACGTTCTCTTTCTAATTTCAAAGAAAATTTCATCCCGTCGGTACGATGAAATTTGGATTTTGTTTAACAATTCACAAAAATAATTATTATATTTTTAATGTTTGTGTTTAATGCTTTCATGTTTGTTTCATAAGTTTTATTATATTTTGCAAATTTACCAAATAATTGCACGGACAATCATTACGAACCTTTAGGGTCCGTAAAACAGTCAAGTGTCAGTCGTCTATTTATCAAGTTGTTACTTACCCCGCGGCGCACAGTGTGTTATAGAGACCAATTTTCGGACGCCGGCTTTTTATTGTATAATCCGATAGACTTCATCATATAAAACATTGGAGTAAAATTCCCGAATGACAAATATGTTTATTTAGCGGAAAAAAAAATTTTGAACTTTAATCAAATTTTTGCCTGAAAAAGTTAAAAAAAATCGTAGCACTAAAACTAAAAGCAATAGAAGTTAATGTTATATGTAGTTTAAAAGTAGCATAAAAGCATAACTTTTAAGAACTTTAATGAACGTGGTAACTTGCTTAGAACCAGAGAAAATAATATATTTTGATTTCCCGTTTTATATTTTTTTCCAAAGAAATCCGCCGTTTTGGGAAGAGATTTTTATATGAAAATTAAGATATTTTACGGATCTATGCGCAACAAAAAAATCAGATCCTAATCTTGTGGAGTTAAGATACTACAGCCATTTTAATTTATATCCGGACATTTTGACGATAGGGTTATTTATCACTCTTTCGGATAATATATCTCTCATACATCGGTTATCACTCTTTCGGATATCTAGTTACTATTACAAACTTATTATTTGCGGTTGGTGCAATACATTTTCTATTGATCGAACTGCAAAGATAAGTTTGTCCTCTAACTTAGTTTAACAAATTTGTACGGAAGCCTCGGTTCACGAGTCCAACTCGCACTTCAACGGTTTTTTTAAGTAAGAGCAACACTAAGTACAAGAAATGCAAATACATGATGAAAATTAATTATTGACTAACCTCGTCTCTATCCGAAATACCCGACACAAAAAGTGACAACCCTAACAAAAACTATGAATTGTACATAGCTTCTTTACTCCACATGATTGGGATATGTTTTTTTTGTGGCATATTATACTATAACAGACCTACATTTTAATATAAATATCTCTTCCCAAAACGGCGGATTACTTGAGAAAAAAATAAAAACGAAATACCATAATCTTTTAATTTCTCTGGTTTTAAGCAACTTGCGACATTCGTTTATACTATGTAACGTGATACTTATAAGGTAATTTTGAACAACTAATACTATTCCTTTACATGTCTTTTACTATTAGTTTAATGTTTTTTTCTAATTCCATCCGGGCAAAATTAGTTAAAATAAAAAAAAATAAAAAAACTCTGGACATGCACATTTTTCAGGCGGGAGTTTTACTCCAATGTTTTATATGATAAAGTCTATCGGATTATACAATAAAAAGCCGATGTCCGAAAAATGGTCTCTATAACACATTGTGCGGCTTCCTACGATCTGCGGGCGCGATCTCAGTACTTTTAAATTGTTTTCTGTTCGCGTTTGGTGTGAACCAGTACAAATACTACTACGCTATCTGATCGCCGCCTACATCGCGCACGCAGGACGCTGCGGTGTGTCCGTACCTTTAGGTATTAAATTTGATAACTCAAAGCATTCTACTAACCATAATAAAAAACCAACGCCTACCACGTGCCTGATTTGCGTGGTGGAAAATAAATATAATTTTATTGCGTATTTGTTCCACAAAGCTATCACAGAAACATTCAACAAAGCTCTCCTCCCTTCAAACCGCAAAGAACAGACGTAGATTTAGGGCAAGCGCACACTTATCTGCGGCATACTTTTTATAATACTCGATTAATTTTAAATTAAACTGTTTCCTGTTAAGTACAATCCTGGGGTCTTCACATCGCGAGTGTACAGGTATCTTCTAGGCAAGCGCTACATCGTCGATCACATCTTCAATTATAATAAGGTGAGATAGCGGTTAAAATGTTGCTTATTTTCTATAGAAAAAAACGAACCTTATCTATATAAACTAAACTGTATTAATAATATATAAACAAATAAAAAATATGTGAAAAATTAAGAGATCGACGACTACACACTGCAGAAAGATTTTGTCTAGTCTGTTTTTTTTATATTCTGACAAACATGTCACCAATAACAATTAGGTGTAGTAATTTAGAAAGATATGAAGTGTTAGTAAATAATATAGTACTATTTCTATTACAAAGATTTAATCTGTGGGGAAAGTGTGGTGAGCTGTGACGTCACAAGTGGGACGTCACAAGTCACAAATTTTGTGGCGTTTTAGACACCTCATATTTTTTTAATGCTAAAACTATTTTTATTAGCTTAATTTGAACACTTTCAGTTTTATTTCATTTTTTACTATGTTAAATGGATGTAATCGATGAAATAAAAAACATCTAGCTTAATTATTTTCTATTATCTTAAATACTACTAGCCATACATTTGCGTAACGAAATGTTATCGATGTGAAAAATTAGTACATATTATTTAAAATATTAGTACCTATACCGAACATACCTAAGTAACTATTAAAACGTAAATGCTTGCATATCTTTATATTTAATACTTTACAATATTGCTTTCATATTTAAAACAAATTACATCGCCTATAACATAACACAAAAAAAATCTTGGCTGCGACGAGACATTTTCAAGACAAAATATCGCTGTTGTTGCCGCTCTCGATGTTGTTGCCGCCGATAAGTGTGCGTTAACCTTTACTCTAAAACAGAGTGCATTCGTTTTGCAACTAAGAGGAGTAAGAGAGGTTAGGCATTACGATAAGTGCTTTCATAGCTTTGATCTATTTGTGGTGTTGATATTATAACGTCTGCTATTATTTCCTGATTCATAATCCGTTTAAAGCTTCATAATAGGATTAAAACGTATTTATAGATAGACAAGTTCAAATTCTATTATCGGTTTAAGCAGTAGAAGGGTATTTTTGTTTTTATTATTATCTTACCACGAAATTAGTGGATTGCATTTTGTTAACCCAATTATGCATTGGTGGCGCCATCTATGACTAGTGGCTTAATTGGCAAAGCACCGGAACATGTTATTCCGGAGGTTGCGGGTTCAAGTCCCGTCGGTACGATGAAATTTTGGATTGTGTTTAACAATTTACAAAAATATAAAGTGTGAAACACTTCAAAGAAACATGATATTTTATTATTATCGACAAAATTCGAGGGAATCGACAGGCAAGCGTCGTGCTTGTCCTATTACCTATTTATTACCATAAAAAAAGGTCTAAGTTACCACGTCCTTGCCATATCATTTTAAGGGTTCCGAACCCAAAGGGTACCAACGGAACCCTATTACTGAGACTCCGCTGTCCGTCTGTCTGTCTGTCTGTCTGTCTATCTGTCCGTCTGTCACCAGGCTGTATCTCATGAACCGTGATAGTTAGGCGGTTGAAATTTTCACATATGATGTATTTCTGTTGCCGCTATAACAAACAACAAATACTAAAAACAGAACAAAGTAAGAAATTAAAGGGGGTCCCCATACAAAAAACGTGTTATTACTATAGCGCCATCTATCAACGATTGTTTAACTTATTAATAAATAATATTAATTACCTACCTTTGTGTTCACGTTCACTTAGTTGGTGTTAGAAGTTCGTTAGATATTCGTTAGATGGCGTTGTAGTTAATAAGTATGTTTGGTATTGACACGGTAATATAATATAATATAATATTACACTTATATATTATTATACTGCGGTTCGGAACCCTCCGTGTGCGAGACAAAAGTCTGACTCGCACTTGGCCAGTTTTATTTTATATAGCTACTAGATAGTAGATGGGTAAGCGTTTGACCACTATCTCACCTGATGATAAGTGACGATGCCATCGACGATGTAGCACGCTTACCAAGCAGATACCGGTTCACTCGCGATTTGTAGATTTGTTGGTTGTAGTTACTGGGAAACACAGACACCGGCAATTAATTATGACTTGAAATTTTTTTTTAATATCTTATAGGCTACTTTCTTATAGGTTTGACCACTATCTCACCTGTTGGTAAGTGATGATGTGATCGAACATTCATTACAACACAACAGTATAGCAATTTTTTTATAGATCTGACCTGCTTTCATACTCTCATCGACTAGAAAAAAGCTGATGATCTTCAAACAGCTGAACAGATTTTCTTGAATCATAGCTAAGAATCAAACAAGTTACTCATCAAAAAATGTTTTCCAAAATATAAATAAATAACCACCGACACACACAGATACACACGTAAAATGTATAACACTCGTCTTTTTGCGTCGGGGTTACAAAACATCCCTCTTACCGAATTATGAAATTAACTACAATTAATATAACAAGTAAAACCGCATGTAAAGCTAGTTGATTTAATTATCGTTTCGAATAATCCGGCTTTAATCGAATAATTGTTAAAATAATCCGCCCTTTCGCAGGGGTCCTCTAATTGAGGAAAGTTCTAACAAAAACTCGATGAAAAACGATACAGTATTAAAAACATATTAAGCGATTATATTGAAAAAAAAAAACAGATATTAATGAAATCCCCTAACATGGGTGAATCGTTTTAAGTACCTGGGTCATTGGGTCACTGAAGACATGACTGATGACCTTGACATGGAGAGAGAGCGCAGAGCGTTGGCTGTAAGGTGTAACATGTTGGCTCGCAGGTTCGCACGCTGTTCAAAAGAGGTTAAAGTAACTCTATTCAGGGCTTACTGCCAATCGTTTTATACGTGCGGTCTGTGGGTCAAATATACGCAACGATCTTACAACGCTCTGCACATCCAATACAATAACGGCTTTAGGATGTCGATGGGACTACCACGATACTGTAGTGAATCAGGGATGTTTGCAGAAGCACGTACTGACGATTATTATGGTATTATGCGTAAAAGGACTGCATCCCTGATGAGCCGCATACGTGGGAGTTCTAATACACTCTTGGCTGGTGTTGTAGAGGATCTAAGCTCAGACTTCATGCGTCATTGGTCTAGCCAGCTTAAACCACTGGCAAAATTAGTGACTCAGTGACAATTTTTTAAGATAGTGTATTTGCCAAATGTTTTGTGTACTAACATAGTTTCTTAAGATTTTAATTTATTGGTGTGATTACTAACAAAGTTATGGAACTTTAGCTTCTGAAATAAATGTTTTATTATTGTTATTAAATAAAAAAATCTTTTTTAGAGGAGTCTGACAACTATCTTATCTGTTGTAAAGTGTTAGGTTTATAATGTTTTGATTAACTACAATAGGTACTGTAAAAGGTAATTATCACGTAAAAAAAATATTTACCGGAAAATTAATTTTTATAATAGCCGTTACAAACTTTAATATGTGTAACTCTCACGATAATTTTAATAATAAAATACAGTAAAAGGTACGGATCATCATTATGAAATCCTTCATCTATATTCAGGTGGCTAAAAATGATGCATGTAATTTTTTTTGTGTTGCTGTCTTCGTTGAGATAATAGTGTCCGTGGGCATAAACATTTTATTACTTATAGTACAAAAAAAAATTAGAATAATAATAATTGCAGTCTTCCTTACTTTTACTCCAAAGTTTACGTACTATTATGTATTTTTATATATTGTGTCCGATGAAAACTCCGTAAATCTTGCTCTAGAAATCTTGTAATCAAGTAATCTTTAAATAATAAATAAAATAAAGTTTTCAATCTTCATAGAAGTTATGTCTAAATGCAATCTCAACAAATCTTATATTGAAACCTACCATTAATCTATATAAATCGGTAAACATATAAATATATATTACCAGAAATTAGAAAACATGAATATTTTCCTTTTTGAAACATCAGCGTACAAATTGAATTATTTCCCTACATCTTGTAATGCTGCACGTACAAAACTAAAGTAGTAAGGACAATTATCAACAAATTGACTTGAGTACAATTTTATGTTTTGTGATCGACGAACTGTGAATCTAGAAATACCTAACCTCCATTTTATCTGTTTTAGAAGCCGTGCTTTTTACGCAAAGAATGTTCTCAGCTAACCTATGTTCTCGGAAAATATTTTGCATTATAAAAGACATCAAGACGTTTGCCTTATAAGTTATTACACTTATGACGTCTTATTCTTAACTCTGTAAATACTGTAGTGCTAGTCACTTTGTGTGATTCCACCGAGCACGATGTTCTTCTACAAACCAAAAAATTATGTACAAACTCCAAACTAAATTAAAAATTCTGCCCTTAAAATAATGTAATAAGTTCTTCATTCTGTAAAAATAATAACATCTATTAATTATTGTCAATATAACATTGTTTATTTTATTGTTTTTATTTACTTCAAAATAAAGATATTGCGGAAGTTTGTCGTAGCCGTCGTAGGACGCCCTGTGACTAGGTGGAGCGACGACATTCGCATAGCGGTGCGCAGTGACTGGAAACAAAGAGCCGAAAATCGGGCTCAGTGGCGTGTCTTGGAGGAGGCATATGGAGGTATGCCTCCTCCAGCAGTGGACTGATACCGGCTGATAATGATGATGATGATGATGAAATAATAGTCCGTCTCATTGAAGTGCCCTAACTGCTTCTACAGCTCAGAGGGGGTGAAAAACGCCGATTCATTTCATACCAATATCTTGCACGGATTTTGTTTAAATTTTTAATCTTGTGAAACAAGGGATCCCCTTCCTTTTGGAACCATTAATATCAGTTTCTAAAGCATTAGGACGGATTTTAATGCAAAAATGGACACGATCATCAAAACATATTGAATTGTATATATAATAGCTGCACCTCGTGGCTATGATAAATTTTGATTTAATAAATTTAAAATTGTACATATTATATAGGGAAGAGTTTTGATGGCATGTTACCAAATTAAAAAAATAATAATTGCATATTGTGTATTTATATTGCCGTTCTATTTACTTCTACTTCTACATTCTAATTACACCCACAGTGCTATTTTAACTTAGATACCGGTAAGTATATAGGGTACTTTATACCTTAGGTATTTTTATACCTTAGTTTCAATAATAAATGTTTCAAAAATGTAAATCAATGGAGTTAAAAACTGCCTTTTGCTCACTGCAGGTGGCGCTACTGTTGAGTGTTCCTTAAATCTGACAGCTATCTGTCATTTTCAATAGTAATTTAGTAAAATAATAAATTCGCATTGCAATATTTACTTATTTTAATGCTATGTGCAGCTCTTACCAAACACAACAGCTATTACAAAAGCACTGTTATTAATGTGTTCCCGAATGAAATTAAAAGTATATTACGCTATACATTAAATTATTGATAATTTTTTTTATTTAAAAAAATTGATTAAAAATGTTACACTTTGCCTTATTTCTTCTTATAATTCGCTGAAAGTCAAGGTCAAATGCATTATTTTATCTTTTTAAGGAAATAAGTTTGTAAAAATCCATACAAAATGTGCAATATAGCGGTTTTTAGGAATACTCAACAGTAGCGCCACCTACTTAGAGCTTTCAGTTTTTAATCCCATTTCTGTGGCACCATTTTGACGCCATACCATAGCCATCCGAAATGTATTTAAAATAAAAGCCATTTAAAATAAACTTTATGTCTAAACAAATAGCAAAGTTGTTGAGACATAATGTTTATTTTGCCCCATTGGTAATAACATTATAAAAGGGCAACTGGCAACACAATTTACTATACATCAACCAGTTGCAGTCTCCCCTATCCTGGCAACACCGGCCAATGAATCAACGTTCTAAAGTCAAATTCGTCTCAGGGTCGCCAGTCTAATTCGTTTACCCATTCGGGAAATTAAATAGATGGGTAATTTGACTGGCCCATTAGTATCCGACGGTTTAAAGTGGGTGCAACAAACTATGGGGAGAAGTACAGTCAGCTGCAGAGTTAGGTTCGCATGTACTCTATCGTTGTTGTTTGTGTTTGTTACGCTTTTTGTGTAAGGAACAAGTTTTTTGGAAGGGTTTCGTAAAATCGGTGGTATTGCTATTTATAACCTTAAAAGACTTAAGCCTAACTCGTAATGTAGTCGGACACTTCAGAATGGAGGCTTATATTATTTTATTGCAGTTCTCTATAATTTGTTTGCAGTTCTTATATTATTTTATTGATTATTCCACCTGTAGAGCTGTGTTATATAAATTGGACTATACTAGTACTACTATACACGATACTAATCTGTTTATAGAATCTCATTACAGTGTCGTCTTCCATTATCGAGGTATGATGTATGTATACAGTCAAGATCAAATCAAAGGTTTAATAATGCTATCGACTAATTCTTATATCTATAATAATCATAATCATAATTTCATTTATTTGCAATAAAATATGGTACAAAAAGATCTTTCAAGTAAATGTTAATTTTCAGTCCTATTACATATTTTTACCTATTCGGCATGCAAATATTTAGCATCACACAATATAATTTATCAAAGTTAAAGTACTTATCACATAAACATTACATATATCGATTAAAATAACGATTGCCCAATAAATATTTTGCTTATAACTAACTGATGCTTTTATGTCAAAATTAAATTAAATGTCAAATTAAGTTTATATGTCAATAAGTTTCTACAAAATTACATTATCATTATTATATTTACGCATTATTTTACCACTAAAATATTCATTCATCGATTGCATCTGATTGTACATAGGGAGGAACTAGGGTGGGATTTATGCGTAGAGGACATCAAATTTATTCGATTTGACTTTAGTTGGATGCTGATTTGATTACAGGTGATGCTGACTGGAGTTAAGTCTATTTTGGAATAAGACTTGGGGTGATTTTGTCCTATTACTAGAGGTAGTGAGCCATGGTGACTATAATTATGAATCTAAGTGAAGCAGAAACTGGCTGTAAACGGTAGAGTGAGTCATTGAAGAAGATGTATGAGAGTTTGGGGAGAATTTAGTACCAATACGAGTGTATGCAATTTTGTTTTTACTTAAAAAACAAGGAGGTTTGTCTGTATATATTTTCTTAATGTATGTTTACCGATTTCTCTGACAATTGTGGACGATTTTCTATAATATTTTTTTATTCTTTAGAAAATACTCCTGAGGTGGCCCGATTGTAAATTCACCAAGATATGATTAGAGATCTGGATATATCCACCTCAAACTTATTACTGAAAATAACTAGCGCAATATTTGAAGTCAGTATTTTTAGTTTTTTAAACGATATTAAATTAAATAATAATATAATTATGTATATATGAAAATGGGATGTAAGGGAGCATAATTCCACCTGATTGCTCTCAGCCAACCTCACCTGCACGTGGTGCATCCTGCCGATCAGCGAACGAGGCTCTGGCGACCGACAAATGGCGGGATATCCATTCAGAAAGACGTAGCTAAATACCACAGGCCGGTGACGGGCAGCAGCGTCACCGGTGCGAGAAGCTACGTCCTGCGATCACCCAACCCGACTGCCCAGCGCGTGGTGATTATTTGGGCAAACCCTTCATGGCAGACACAACCACACAACGGCCCCCAGTTCCCGGTCGCCCCGCTATTCCTGACCAAGGCGGCGGTTACGGTAACGGCGGGGCAGGGGGTGCTAAGAATCCCCGGGCGACGGAAGGCCGCCAAAACCGACTGACCCTGGCTACATTTAACGGACGCACGCTACGGCTCGATACACACTTGGCACTTCTGGAGGAAGAGCTGAAAAACATAAGATGGCATATTCTGGGATTATGTGAAGTCCGAAGAGAGGGGGAGGACACCGTTACCCTAGAATCAGGCCATCTTATGTATTTCAGAGAGGGAGAACAACCATCCCAAGGTGGCGTCGGGTTCTTGGTCCATAGGATCCTCTCTGATAACGTTTTTGAAATCTCCAGTGTGTCGACAAGGGTAGCGTATCTTGTGATTAAACTCACCGAGAGGTATAACCTCAAGGTTATCCAAGTATACGCACCGACTTCGGCACACTCGGACGATGAAGTGGAGGAAATGTACGAGGACATTTCCAAAGCCTTGCACAGAACCCAAAAGGCCCACTTCAACGTTGTCATGGGGGATCTCAACGCAAAAGTGGGAGTACAAACAAGCGGCGAATCGGTAGTAGGACCACACGGATTGGGAAGCAGAAATCATAGGGGGCAAATGCTCGTCAACTTCCTAGAAAAAGAGGGGCTTTTTCTGATGAACTCTTTCTTCCAGAAAAATCCCCAGCGGAAGTGGACGTGGCAAAGCCCCGACGCTATGACCAAAAATGAGATCGACTTCATTATGACGGACAAAAAGCGCATATTTAGGGATGTCTCAGTGATCACTAGGTTTAAAACCGGCAGTGATCACCGACTAGTCCGAGGCTCTCTAGATATTGACTGCAAACTTGAACGTGTTCGTCTAATGAAGTCCACGCTCCGACCCAATATGCTACAATCCGTGGTCGGGTCTGAAACGTTCCAGCTGAAACTGGAAAACCGATTTGCTGCACTGGAAACCACAATTGACGTTGACCAGGATCTCGACCATGTGGTGGACATCCTCAGGGAGGAAGGGACAAAATTCTGTGAGACGCGAGGTGCTGGCAAGAAGTCCAAGCTTTCAGAGGAATCTCTGCAGCTAATACAAAAGCGACGTGATAACCCTGCAGTCACTTCGTCAGATCAACGGACCCTAAATAAAAAGATTTTTAAATTGGTACGACGTGACCTCCGGAGCTCCAACACACGCTCAATTAAAGAAGCGATCGAGCAAAACCGGGGGTCAAAAGTCTTTGTCCAACAGCTGGGCCGAAGCCATCTGACGAAGTTGACCACTTCTAGCGGGAGTGTCGTCGCTTCTAAGCCGGAGATTCTTAGGGAAGTAAAAGACTTCTACAGCCAATTATACACCTCACAAGCGTCCCTTCCCCAACCCGGCATCGAGGATCCTAGAGCCACTCTGACCCGCCACTACACCGAAGATTTGCCAGAAATCAGCCTAGATGAAATTGTGATGGCTCTCAGGCAGCTTAAAAACGTAAAAGCCCCCGGAGAGGATGGAATTACAACGGAGCTCTTAAAAGCCGGTGGAACTCCTACGCTACTACAGCTTCAGCGTATTTTCAATTCCGTCCTCTTTTCGGGGAGAACTCCGAAGACATGGAGTAAGAGTGTGGTTGTTATGTTCTTCAAAAAGGGAGACAAAACCCTTTTGAAGAACTATCGACCTATCTCGCTCTTAAGCCATGTCTATAAGTTGTTTTCTAGAGTCATCACAAATCGTCTCGCGCGTAGGCTCGACGAATTTCAACCCCCCGAGCAGGCTGGGTTTCGAGGAGGATACGGCACCATAGACCACATCCACACAGTGCGGCAGGTTATACAGAAGACTGAAGAGTATAACCAGCCCCTGTGCTTAGCGTTTGTGGACTATGAGAAAGCCTTTGACTCCATTGAAACCTGGTCTGTTCTGGAGTCTCTGCAACGGTGCCAAGTCGATTGGCGATACGTCCAAGTGTTGAGAGGTCTATATGACACCGCAACTATGACCGTCCAAGTACAAAATCAGCAGACTGAACATATCCACTTACATCGAGGAGTTAGACAAGGAGACGTTATTTCCCCCAAATTATTCACAAACGCTCTAGAGGATATGTTCAAAACGCTGAACTGGAAAGGACGGGGCATAAATGTCAATGGCAATTACCTCTCACACTTGAGATTTGCGGACGACATCGTCATCATGGCTGAAACCGTGCAGGACCTGCAAAACATGCTGACCACCCTCGCTGATTCTTCTGCGCGCATCGGTCTCCGGATGAACTTGGATAAGACCAAGATCATGTTCAACGAACATGTTATTCCGGAACCGATTGCCTTAAATGGAGTCCCTCTCGAAGTTGTTGACGAATATGTCTACCTTGGGCAAATCTTGCAATTGGGCAGAAACAATTTCGAGAAGGAAGCTCGCAGAAGGATACAGCTTGGATGGGCAGCATTCGGAAAACTTCGTCGAGTCTTTACATCGCCCATACCACAAAGCCTGAAGACGAAAGTCTTTAACGAGTGCGTCCTTCCTGTTATTACCTACGGCGCCGAGACGTGGACACTGACAGTGCGACTAGTTCACCAATTCAAAGTCGCTCAGCGAGCTATGGAGAGGGCTATGCTCGGAGTTTCTCTGAAGGATCGAATTCGAAACGAAGTCATCCGTCAGAGAACCAAAGTAATCGATATAGCTCAGAGGATTAGCAAGCTGAAATGGCAGTGGGCCGGTCACATCTGTCGCAGAACCGATAACCGTTGGGGTAAACGAGTTCTAGAGTGGAGACCACGGCTCGGCAAACGTAGTGTGGGACGCCCTCCAACTAGATGGAGCGATGATATACGCAAGCTGGCTGGCAGCGGTTGGAAACGAATAGCTGAAGATCGAGCTCAGTGGCATGCCATGGGAGAGGCCTATGTCCAGCAGTGGACGGAATTTGGCTGATAATGATGATGATGATGATATATGAAAAAGTCAGCACTTAAACCTGCTTAATTTGTGCAATAAACAAAATGCGTTTTGTTTCAACCAATCGTATTCTGTTCCTTTCCCATCCAAATTTGATTATCCCATGATAAACACAGTACTTAGTTCCCTTTAATCTTGCGCAATCCGACTGAGTACAGTTAAACTACTTACCACCCTTAATTATATTTGTTACTTCTTTACGCTAAAACTACTCAACCAATTTAGCTGAATTGTGGTGTGTAGATAGAATAGACCTTGAAATAACACATAGGGTACTTCTTATTCCGATATTCCCACGGGAACGAAGTCTACACGGGTAAAACCACGGGGCACAGCTAGTATTATAATTATATAGCTGAAAAAGTCAGCACTTAATTTACTGCTTAATTTATGCAATGTAAAAAAAAGATTAAAGTGTTTTGTTTCAACCAGTCGTATTCTGTCCCTTTCCCATCCAAACTTGATTATCCCATGATAAACACAGTAGTTCCCTGTTAATCCAGCGCAATCCGACTGAGTACAGTTAAACTACTTACCACCCTAACGCCAACTGGATTTATTGCTGAGTTTTTAATACATTGCTGGCAAATAGTTTTTTGCGTAATTCGCATTCATTGGAAGCGTTAATGGTGATGAATTGGATCTGGCCAGACGCCAGAGGCTTTAGGATTGCGGGGTACGATTGGTTTTCGATGAGAGTTAGGAAGATAAAGCGTTGTTATCGTCTTGGAAGTGTCTTTTAGTCATTAAATGCTGTTTTAGAGGCGTTACCGCTATGTGGTGGATATTGCTTTTACAAGCACGAAACACTTTGCTTCTTCTTTTATCAAACGTATGGTTAAAGAAATTCCCTGCCTGAAGGTACGGGCGATCTGTGGACGCAGACGTGGGTGCGATCAGATAGAGCTGTAGTATTTGTTTCGACTGGTTCAAACCAAACGCGATCTAAGACGATCAGACAGCGATTGAATAGTAGATTGCGCCCGCGCCCTCATATCGCAATGGTGTGGCCGCACCTTGAGACTGTATTTTAGGTAACGTACAATTTTGGGTATTTCCAGTCGCTGTATAGTGAATAGGCATTTTCTATAGGTACTTTAAACATTCGCGATTTCAACACTTAGTTATAAATATTAAAATACGGGACGTATCCCGCTTAAAACATTAATTTTTACTTCAGTCGTCTCGTGACCACGATTAATGCAACTTGGTCGAAACGTTGAGTTAGATAATTATAAAGATAGTTTAAAAACTATTAACTATTCCATGCCCCGCGAATCATTTTCAGTAGCAAGCTTGAGACGTTTATCATTATATCTCTGGAGATACTTATCAGATCTCGATGAAATTGCAATGGAACTACCTCGGAAAAATACCTTACCGATTAAAAATAAAACTGGCAAAGTGCGAGTCAGACTCTTGTCCCGCACACGGAGGGTTCCGAAAGCCATCTAGAGATTATTTGACGAACTTCTAACACCAACTAAGTAAACATTAACACAAAGTTGTTAGTAATTAATATTATTAAATATCTGGTTGACCGCTTTGAGCTTTGCTCGGTATTTTTTGCCACTTAAACAGAAAAATATGACTCTTCCCGACATCTATTGACGAATAAAAATACTATTTTTTTTAATCGAGAGCAACTAACTGCTTGAACGACACAATAAAACACTAAAGCTACTTCTACTCGCCAATAGATGTCGGGAAGAGTCATATTTTAAGTTGATTGTCGATGAAGTTGATTATTGAAAACACGAATAAAACAACATTTTCTGAAATAGGATTCATTTTCAGAGATTTCAGCTAGAATATTTTGATTTTTCGCCCCCGAAATACTAAATTATATTTAATCGTTGGAACCGTTTCCGAGATTCAGATTCAGATTCCGAGATTAAGGTAAACACGATTGCGCCATTTATGATGCTAGCTAGATGGCGCTATCGTAAAAAACACGTTTTTTGTTTTAATCCCTTTAATTTTTAACTTTGTTCTGTTCTTAGTATTTGTTGTTATAGCGGCAACAGAAATACATCATCTGTGAAAATTTCAACCTATCACAGTTCATGAGATACAGCCTGGTGACAGACGGACAGCCAGACAGATAGACAGACAGACAGACGGACAGCGGAGTCTCAGTAATAGGGTTCCGTTGGTACCCTTTGGGTTCGGAACCCTAAAAACTCATCTAAATCGGTTTACAATTGACGGAGTAATCACGTAACATACATACTAAAAACAAAAAAAATATATACATACAGAGGAATTGAGAACCTCCACCTTTTTGGAAGTCGGTTGAAAATTAATGTTTTAAGCACGATAAGTCCCGTATTTTAATATTTATAACTATAGGTATCTTCTAGGTAAGCGCGCTACATCATCGGACATGACCGTAACATCCGTCATCTTTGGACATAATTGAGTTATGTGCGATGCGACCATCTACAAAAATATATATGCACATCCGAATTGTGAACCACCGCTTTATTTGAACCGAGGTACTTGTACTATTCTGTGACCAACGGATCACGTGTATCCCCAGCATTATTTTAGGTAAAGAGAGAGTTATATTATATTAGTTATAATATACTTCAACCCTCAAACTACCCTTAGTAACACCCTCCCGGTGTTTTTGCATTCGAACAGCATGACTTGTTAAACATTTTTATGTGTCGCCATACAAAATGGAATTATACAAAGCTGACAATTAAATCAAATTGTGTCTAGACGAAAAAAATGGATTCGTTCAGTTAATCGCACATGGTATATTGTTTTATTGAGTTTATTACTCGTATATAGTTAACCATTTATTCGTAGTGTAATTTGTAAAGTATTTTAAAGTGATGAAGAATATTTTCACAAGCATTTTTAGTTCTCGAAATGGTGTTGACCTTGTAATAAACTAGCCAAGTGCAAATCGGACCCACATACTTAGGGTTCCGTACCAATCCGTACAATATTTAATAAGATTGAACATAATTTACCGGAAAATAAGTTTCTTGTATGGCCCCATCGATACAAAAAGGTAGATGCGGTACTCACTCTTATTTCACGTCAACATAATGAAAATAGAAACAACTACATGAAAACACGAATTTCTAATGTCGAGCTTGGTGTGCATGAAGAACAGAGGAAGGCATTGTTGCTAATTATTTAAATGAATCTGCGATAATTGCACATGTAATTCTGTACGTCCTACACAAACGCCAGTTCGATTGTGACTAAGGTGAAATTAGTTTCGCGAGCCTAATTTATACTGTCTACAATGAGGAGCGGGGTACCTTATCTCCCTTTTTCAACCGAATTCCGAAAATAAAGAGGTTCTCAATTCGTCTCTGTGTTTTTTTGTGTTTGTTACGCGATTATACTCCCTCAATTGGAAACCGATTTGAATGATTCTTTTATTAATCGATAGGGTATGTTTCTGAAGTGATTCTATTGTAATTTTATAAAAATCTGATAAGTATCTCCAGAGATATGACGATAAATGTCTCAAACTTGCTACTGAAATTGACTCGCGGGGTATGGATAGGGTGTTTTAGTTTTTAAACTATCTTAATTATAATATAAGAGCTTTGAATATTTCGGTTCTTGCAAAGATACATTTTCAACCGAATTCAAAAGAAGGAGGTTCTGAATTCGTCTGTATATATTTCTTATTATTTTTTTGTATCTATGTTACGCGATTTCTCCGTCAACTCCTCCGCTACTGAAATTGACTCGCGGGGCATGGAAGTCGGTTGTTTCAGTTTTTAATTATTTATTATCTTAATTATTATATATATCGATGGAGATCACATTTTTAATGTTTAATTTAATTTAGTTTTCATTATAAGTTTTTAAGTTTTCATGGCCACTGACATTATTATTAATATTAATTTCGGGATATTTACCATGTTTTTCTTTTGTTTTGAGTTTCCGATATTTCGGTGCTGTTACAAGCGCCATGTTCACGGACGAACTGAAGATTGCGGGTGAAGAGGGTATCACGAGCAAACAAAGCGATCTACCCGCTTTTTTACTCGTTTCGGTCGTTCGTTAGTTAGTTTTCATTACTTGATGTTATAGCAGTTATATTCAAATTTCAAGTCTCTACGGTTCTATTATTACAGTTTATCAGATGAAACGAAAAACGCTTAAATACACGCTTCTCGCAAGGGGACCCATTTTATTCTTAATATTATTCTGTTTTTAGTATTAGTTGATAACAACCAATACTAAAAACAGAACTGCTATAAAGCAGTTATAGTACATATGGGACCGTAAGGGCATGTCCCTCTTCTGTTGTAGCTATGATAACGCGTAATGTGGAGACTGTCCATAGTTTTTTATTATATGTTAAGCTGTATGTATACATAGAATTTGAAAAAAAATAACAGTCAAACGGCCTTGTGTCGGTTTTATTCTTACCTACAAATAAATATTACTCGTAGCCTACTGCAATACAATAATAAAATGCATTTATTAAGTAAAATAAAACACGCCATTAAAACTTCAACCACCTAAGTGGAACACCTAAGCTCAAGTTTATTTTTAACTTAATATAACATAGTTAATATAACAATGTTTGTAAAACTAAACTCTGAACTTTGATATACGATCCAGGCGCTCTATAAATTACCTAGCCTGCGCTATGCGCTAAAACTAGGTAGGTACCTACAACTGGATAGGTACCTATGTATACGGTATACCAAGTATGGACTCTATGACAATTTAATGTTGTTTGGTACACTGCGATATACAATTTGCAAGAATAATCTGGTGGTCTTTTAGTCACAAATATCCAGTGGCGATATAATATTTTGGCTTTCAGAAAAATCTTCAAAGTGTTTTAAAGATGGTGGTGGTTCATTTGTTACACTTAATTGGCGGGAAAGTTTCTGGCAAAAATCTTAATTTGCTCACCACATTATCTGGGGTCCATTATCCGGTGGCCCTAAATAGAGTTCCTCTCGAGATTGTTCACGAATACGTCTACCTTGGGTAAACCTTGCAATTGGGTTGAAACAACTTCGAGAAGGAATCTCGCAGAAGGATACAGCTAGGATGGGCAGCATTTGGAAAACTTCGTCGAGTCTTTTCATCGCCCATACAACAAAGCCTGAAGACGAAAGACTTTAAAGAGTGCGTCCTACCTGTTATTACTTACGGACCTGAGACGTGGACACTCATGGTGCGATATAGCTCAAAGGATTAACAAGCTAAAGTGGCAGTGAGCTGGTCACATGTCACATCAGTAATATAACCGATAAGCGTTGGTATAGACGTGTTCTAGAGAGGAGACTACGGCTCGGCAAACGTAGTACAGGGTGCCCTCCAGCTAGATGGAGCTATGATATACGCAGCTGGCAGCGGTTGGAAACAAAGAGCAGAAGACCGCGCTCAGTGGCGTGCCATAGGTAAAGCCTATGTCCAGCAGTGGACAGAGATAGGCTGATGATGATGATCATCTGGGCGCATGGCAATGCTCCCGCCAAGTCGAGCAAAACAAGGAGGCGCAGCCGTACCATCCTTCTCGGAAGCATTCAGGCCATTTTCTTAATACTTTAAGCCTGGATCATATTGCACTTGGCACCAGCTGAAATAATGAAATATAATTTTAAACCCAAATGGATTAAAAAATACAGTAAGTAACTACTATAAATATCCAGACTGATATTATAAAAAACGTTTGTAACTCTGTCTCTCTGTCCGTTTGTAACCTAATCACGCTTAAACGGACGATCCGATGTTTCTGAAATGTAACAAGGAGATACTTTTCAGATACTTCATAGCATGAAAATGAACATAGGGTACTTTTTATAAAATTAAAATATCATGACTTTTACACATAACTTAAATAACTCAGATTACAAAAATGTTGATTGACAGAGCTTTACAATGATAAAATGCTTGGTGTACGTGAACGAAGTCGCGGGTAGCAGCTAGTATGTAATATAGTAAGTAAAATTGCTTAACCAAAATTAATGCCCATACTGAATTCACAAAGTTCGCATCGCAGTATGTTTTTTATTATTAAAAAACTTGACATGACCCAGTGAAAAACATTCCATGCGTGTTTTCAACGCTGTTGATGTAGCAGATAGATGTTGTGTAAACTAGATTTTGCAGTAGATTCGATGATAAATTACATTATTTTTAGGGTTCCGTACTTTAAAAGGTAAAAAAGGAACCCTTATAAGATCACTTTCTTGTCCGGTCTATCCGTGTTTGTCCGTGTATCACCACCTATTTTCTTAGGAACAGGTGGACCTATAAAGATGAAATGTATACCAGATACTGAAGTCTATAGTCCCTATTAGGTGTACAACAATCAAGGTTCTGAATCAACACGATAAAAAGATATAGGCAAATTTAGATTTTAACGAAAACTTGCAAGTACCAAAACGCTAAATTTTTTACTGTTTTTTATTTTTCGGAATTGTCCCTTTATTTTGCTATTTTAGACCTTGCTTTGACCTAAATTGACAATTCTAAGTCAACCGGAAGAACTCTTAAAGGAGTTAAGGAAGTAGGTTTTGGGTCGAAAACCTATACGGTAGTTCCCGTTAACCTATAATCACGAAATTTGGCCAGAAGGAAGGTCTTGAACCACTTAAATAGGAATAAATCTGAAAACCGTTACTATTTAGTGTAATAACTAAAACAAAGTTAATTTTCTATTACAAACTTATTATTTGTAGTTATGGTGTTAGTTATGGTTAGGTGCAATACATTTTCAATGGATCGAACTACAAAGTTAAATTTATCCAACTGGACTACGGAGCCCCAAAAACCGGCCAAGTTTTTGGGGTTCCGTAGTCCTGACAAGGAACTCTTATAGTTTCGTCATGTCCGTCTGTCTGTCTGTCTGTCTGTCTTTCTGTCTGGCCGAGGTTTTGCTAAGAGACCGTTAATACTAGAAAGCTGTAATTTTGTGGGGGTATGTATATATATTACGCCGACAAAGTGCTGAAATAAAATTGTGAAAAATATTTTTTTTAGGGTAGCTCCCCTATATGCGAAGTGGGTATGATTTTTTTTTTCACCGTCTACCCATCGTGTGTGGTATCGTTGAATAGGTCTTTTAAAATGACTTCAGGGTTGCTAATACCAATTTTTGATTCAATGCTCCATTTACGAAATATTAAACTTTAAAGTGCCAATTATTGTTCCAGTAGCCTTATGTCGCGGGAGAATTTACAAACATACAAATCATGGACGTAATTACACCCCACGGTAGATCTCACAAAGAATAGTCCCGCGTGGGAATTGAACCCACGACCTAACCACCTGGCTCACTAACCACTAGACCTACAGGTCAATTCCATTTGTGATTTTTATCTTAAAATAGGTGTTTCCTCACTATTTAACTCATAGGTATATTAATTATTCAATTCAATTCAATTCAATTCAATTTATTTATTGTTCAGACACATAGATCCATTTGGTTAGTAGGTACTAATTATCTGTATGTACTCTTACTTACAAGATATCAGTATATTAGTTTTTAAACTGAAGCTTTTCTTACATTGCCTCAATTTTTTTCGTTCATCTATCGCATATCGCCAACATGCATGTCGCATTACAGTCGGTGCTGATTGGTGGATATGATGTATGACATTTAGGTCTAGCTGTGATTGGCGGACGCTTTCGTAGAGTTCCGCAGCCATATTAGTATACATGCTAAAGTGTCATGTCAACTGATGATTTACATTTGACAATGACGGTGGTCTCAGGTAACAAACGTTAATAAAATACAACCAAATTGAGAACCTGCTCCTATTTTGAAATAGGTTAAAAATACATTACCCACTTTGCGATAGAATTGGGTTAAAAATGATCAAGTGGCGTTGTTATACAAATCTAAAGCAATAATAACGTAGGAATTATTAATACTTTGAAAATTGCAATTGTGCTTCAATGACGTTCGTTACAACGGTATAAATGTCAAATAACGTATTTTAATATTTCATTTGTGATCCAAAATTCAGCGTTCCATAACTGGATATCGTGGAATTGCAGCGAGAGAGAACTGCCGAAAATTTTACTGATGTTTTATTTGATACTAGCAGCCCGCCTCGGCTTCGCACGGGTGAAATTTATACATAATTCAATTTTGTTTTGCGGCAATCTATTTTTATTTTCTTAAATAAAAGTAGCCTATGCTACTCCTTATAACATCAGCTACTCGTATCTCTTAGTAAAGCCCGTTAAAATTGGTCCAGATTAGTTAGAACAAACAAACAGACAAACATTTTTAAAATTGTTTTTTTTTTAAATGTAAGTATCGTATATATATTATATACATATGCATTTAGTGAAAAGCTGTTAATTTGGAATGACAAACAGACACTTCAATTTTATTTATCTGTATATATTATCTATAGACTAGCTGGTACCCGGGGTGTGCTAAGTTCTACGCTAAAAAAAAAATGTGATCGAATGTGTTTAATGCATTGTTTTAGTGATCTAAAACCATCTTCGCACTATTCATTTCGCATTATTAATTTTACCAGCCTTTCTGATGAAACCGGTTTGTGGCGGGTGGATGGATTGAAAGTCTTTAACGGATATAAGTAGAAACCATTTTTAACCGACTTTAAAAAAAATACTTTGAAGTCGGTTGTTTTAGTTTTTATACTATAATATTTTATGTCGAAGAGACAAGCGCTTGTCTGCTATCGGACCTGATGTTAAGTGAAGATACAGAAGCTCAACCATCGAAAGCCGAGCTCGGTGGTCTGCAGGAAGGCAACGACAACCTTCTCGTGACTAACAATGATTTCCGGTTCCTCTATCCAAATAGATAAGTTGGTGGTTTCTAAAGCAACATTTCGATTCTACCCTCATTGTCAAGTTCAATCTACACTAGTGAATTCTGCGGTAAACTGGCAGCCAGCAGCGATTCATCAGAATTAGCGGTGATTGGCTGAGACTGATGACGTCATCAATGTTTCAGCCGGCTGTTGACCTTCGCGAATCTATTGACGTTTTAATGAGACTATCAGACTTTATGTTGATTTTTGTAAACTATTGTTTTATTCATACACTAGCTGTGCCCCGTGGCTTTGCCCGCATCAAAACGTATGCTGTAGCCTAATCCATAGTATTGGATATTCCTGTTCAAAATTTCAGCTAAATCGGGCCAGCCGCATGACCATGAAGAAGTCCCATACAAACAGATTTTTACATTTATAATATTGGTGTTGATTGATAAAAAGTGGCTAATTTTATTTTTCTCTATATTTAATCTGCAAATAAAAGTAACTTATTGAGAAAGAAACAAACTAAAGAAAATATGAATATGCTAAATGTTATCAGTTACAAGACTTACCTTATATTACCAATGCTGTGTACATAATTTAGTGTCTGTGCTGTCGACCGCTGAGGACTTTATCACAATAAAACTTTTTCAAAATTACTTAGGTATACATACTTACATTAGTTTAAGAACTTAGTTATTATGTTTAGTCAAAAACTCAACAATTACAAAAATATATACTTATTTATAGTAACAGTAGTTAAGAACTTCGTTATTAAGGTAAGTAAAAAAGTTTAATCATTTGTTGCTTTTCAATTTTTTCGGCGCTTTAATTTTTTTGTTATAAAGTTTTATTTTATAATTTTTTGTGGCCATAATCTACAATGTTAAAAGCAGGCGTCATTGCTTACCCCTGGCCTAGACAAATGTTATATAGAACATTTATGCTCTATAATAATAATAAAAATAATTTAAGATCACATAAAAAACTAAAAAAATCGACTTCCAACGTCACGCTAGTCAATTTCAATACTAAGTTTGAGGTGTTTATCTTCATATCTCTGGAGATACTGAACATATCTCGATGAAATTTAAATGGTACCACCTGCAATATATCATCACCAGCATCATCATAATCAGCATGTATCAGTCCACTGCTGGACATATGCCTCTCTCAAGACACGCAACTGAGCCCGATTTTCGGCTCTTTGTTTTTTCCAGTGTTTGTTGACATACATTGATGATATGATAAAATCATCAAAATTGATACTTTTATCCATTATTTTTGTTGATTTATTCAAAACGGCTCGACCGATTTCGTTAAAATTTAAATGGGACCCCCTTGGGGGTATATACCCTTTCCAATAAAAAAAATTATCGAAATCAGACTACTCTGTAAAAAGTTATGCGTGGACATACATACAAAAATATATACGCGTCGACTTGATAACCTCCTCCGTTTTTTTTATCGTCGTTAAAAAATGCATTGTCGTCAAAATTGAATAAAAAAGTGAAATCACTTTTTTATTCAATTTTGATCTCTGCATGATAAGAGAACATGGTTCAAATTCAGCTTGCAAGAATACAGAAATAAACTGGCCAAGTGCAAGTCGGACTCGCACTCGTAGGGTTCCGTAACACAGTTAAGTATTCCATAACTATGATTTTTCGCAACTACAAAATTAACTTTGTTTTTCATAGTGTTTGTATGAAAAACAAAGTTATCTTTGCGGTCGCCATATCTCAAAAACTGCTGGCTGTATCTCGTTCAAACCAATTTTCGTTGTTAGTTTTTATTGAGATCTACAGCATATATTTTTTTAAATTTTTCACTCCCATACTTTAAAAGTTAGAGGGGGGGGGGGACACATATTTTACCACTTAAGACGCGCCTATCTTTCAAATGATTGACTTTGAGAAAAAATGATTTTAGAAACCTCAATATCATTTTTGAAGACCTATCCATAGACACGTATAGGTTTGAAGAAAAAAAAAAATTTTGTTTCAGTTCCTTGTAGTTCAGTTCCTTGTAGTTTCCTTGTGGGATGCCCCCCTTAAACTTTTATTTTTTTTACTTTTGTATAAAAATCGGAAAGCGGTTTACAGAATACATCTACCTACCAAGTTTCAATTCTGTAGTCCTAACAGTTTCGGAATAAAATGGCTGTGACATACGGACGGACAGACAGACAGACAGACAGACAGACGTCATGTCTGTCTGTCTGTTATTTAAACAATATTATGCAGCTGACAGACGGACTATCAGTTCCATTCGGATCATGATATGTACTGTGATCGGTATGCGTTTCTCTAAGTTGTGTTTCACTATTTCCCTTTTTTTATTTTTTTTACATATAAAAATTGTCTGAAGTACTGAAACACACAGTTACATGTATGGTTGGTTTTAACCTACTTTAATTTTTTTTAAATATTCTGATGTAAACGATTGGATGACAGCTGAATGGTTCATTACTTTTTTTTTTCTAATTCAAAGCGTTAAATTCTGCTTTTGCTATGATTACTTGATCATTGGTTATGACTTATGATTTTGACGGGTATATGTGCGTATATTAATATTGCCTACATACTGAATAAATGCTTTGATTCTTTACAAACTGAAGCTGCTCAGGTTCAAGTTGTACCCTATCCATAAAAGAAAACCGTCCAAGTGCGAGTTGGACTCGCGTATCGAGCGTTCCGGTTTTGTTTCGATTGTGAAATCGCAAATTATGCGAAAATATGCAACATAAACGTATAAGCAAATTTTTTGATCGCGTTTACTTACAAGTCCACTTTTTACACAGGTAAAAGATACCGTAGACCCGAGTATTTAATATTAGTTTCAAGTAGATACCATTACGCATGAGAAGAAGGGTCTTGACAGACAACAGACAGACAAACAGACGAACAGACGGACAACAAAGTGATTCTATAAATAAGGGTTCGTTATATTCCTTTTGAGGTACGGAACCTTAATAATTATGATAGTTTAAAAAACTAAAACAACCGACTTCCATGCCCCGCGAGTCTATTTCAGTAGCAAGTTTGAGACGTTTATCGTCATATCTTTAGAGATACTATTTAGATCTTGATGAAATTACAATGGGACTACCTCGAAAACGTGCCCTACCCATTACAAAAAGAATCATTCAAATCGGTTTACAATTGGCGGATTAATCGCGTAACCTCCTTCTTTTTGCAAGTCCGCTGAAAATGAAGATATTTCTGGGCTAATTACATACATGCTTTTCTTTGTATAGTTAAATATGTAACAATATATTTATTCGTAGGTAGTAACAATATAATGAGCTCAATAGTATTTATAAATAGGTACGCCAAAACACATCCTACACATAAACTGTCCAATAATTTTCGCCTACCCACATTATTAAACAGAAGACAAATGAGCTCGACCGTTACAAATTCGAGTTTGGAACTCAACTAAAACTGGTAACCAGTTATCAGTAGTGTGCGGCGATTGGTCGGCTGAGTGATGACGTCATCAATACGTGTCCATGGGCCAACCACAGGGCACGGTTGCGGGGATTTTGTATATTTTGTACTCCACGCTAGTTTAATTTTAGCTGCACTTGCTTTTAAAAGGGTCGGTTAGGTTAGGTTAAACCTAAGGTATATACAGGATGTAATGTACTGACCAGTGTTACGGAGTGTAATGTCTCATTCGCAACAAGCATGATACGTTTCGCCGTGTGCTAAAATCCATGTAACACGCTCGTATCTAACTTTTGGCTCACCTGTGGTGCAGCGCGTCATTCAGCAGTAATAAAGCGTTCGCTATATAACCAACAGCGGACTGGAGCAACGAGCCGCTAGTTGCTCGCTGCGAGCGCCTTGTTTTTCGTAATTACTGCTCGAACGCTCGCTCTGTAACACGTTACATTACGCCCTATAACGCCGGTTAGTACTCGAGTTAAGCTTAGCATTGAAACAAGAAGTAGGACTTCGTAGGGATTTTGTAGTGGTCGGACTTTTGCTATTCCACCTTGGCGGTACCACCACTTTGCCAATTAATTTTCAGCAGTGCAATAGGAATGGTTTTCGGTTGAAATGGCTTCCAGTAAAATTACACCATCAGGCGAGCGTCGTGCTTGTCCTATTACCTTTTACCATAAAAATAAGAAAAGGAGAAACATTTATTCTATGACCTTGTAAAAAGTTAGCTGCAATATTTTGGATGTTACCGAGTACCAACTCGATTTATTTACGGGGCTCACTGTAGATGGTTTTGGATTCGACTAAATTCAGAACACTAATTTCTGCTTTCCTCATGTTACTGAATAACCTAAGCTAATGGTCGTATTTAATTAAGTTGAATACAAGATTTACAGTCCAATGTAGTTGCGACCAAGGCAGAGATGCAATGAAATATACAAAACAGTAGATAAACTTCTTTGTTAATTGCGCAATATGGCCCCAAAAAAATCTTTTTGGACGTTATAACGTCTTATAAATCGATGAACGCCGGCTGCACACACGAAAAATTGTTATTGTCAAGCGAGAGCGTGGAACCTTATCACGTAAAATTATCGTCCGTGAACTGAATTTACAGACAACCCATTTTTTTTATATACAAAAGTATTTTACTATACTGCCAGAATAGGTTGTTTCTACTATTTATAATTTAAGATCCCTTAAAAAACTAAAAGAACCGATAAAGATTATTCCGACAAATTGAGAACCTACTCCTTTTCTGTGAAGTCGGTTAAAAAGTGTTAGTATATTAAATTCAAATAACACTACTACTTTAACGTTTATGTTTGTTCCTAATTTTTATGGGGTGAATGGGCCTACACATTTTTTTGGGGTTTAAGAGGGACGCTTAACTGTCGAAGGTAAAGTGGGTATATATTTTATTTATATCTTATACAGTAGCGTAAGACCACTATCTCGCCAGGTGGCAAGCGATCATGTGGTCGAAGATGGTGAATACGCTAGCCCTAGAATACTCTGACTCTCAAGGGCCTTGTACTGCCGGAACACTGTAAGGTTATGGCGGCAGATTTTCTTCTTGATAGTGGTAAGCTACTTTTTGATAGTAAATCAGGCGGAACATCGATATAATAATCTCCTGCCACCTGTGGTTACCTTTAAAGACTCTAAACTAAGCTACTGTAACTTCTTTTTAGAGTGTTACGTCGGTTGCTTAGTTTCTCAGTGTAGAACTCAAGATAACTGTGAACATGTCGGGTAAAAGTTGTCTCTAGACGACAAGATGACGCTCGTAAGGAAGATGAACGTATTCATGTATGGCATTCATTAATTCTAACTTACAAAGAAGCAACAAGTTAGTTACATTTGGTTTCGAAACTTGTATCTCAGATAGACATAATATCGATCTGCTTCCATTTGCTTAGACAAGGTACTATGGGCAGTCTTATCGCTGAGAGCGCTCTCCTCCAGAAAACCTTTGGATAAACTAAAACATTACAAATAGAGAAATGATTTTTAAAGGGTCTTTAAATAAAGCATTATTACTTACAATTATTATAAACTACATAGTGATTATAGTATATTATAAGTATACATATTATAATAACAGTATAAACCTAAGTATAAGGCGGCAATAGCCCAATGGATAGGGTGTCGGACTGGCGATCGAGAGGTCGTGACTGTCTTGAGTTCGACCCTCACCACACCCATTGCACTATTGACGTGAACCCACTCCAGACACAAGCATATTTAGCTTAGTTGGAGGGGTTACCAAAAATACTAGTAATGTGCAACCCACATTGCGAGTAATCTTTAAATATATATATATATCTCCTATGAAATACCTCTCTCTTACCTCTCTACCTCTATACCTCTACCTCTATGAAAATAGAATAATACATATCAACAGAAGAGGGAGCATCAGATCGCTTACCATCAGGTAGTGGTCTCACCTGATGGAATGTGACGATGTGATTGAGGGTATAGCATGCTTGCCTAGAATATTAGGTGAGATTTTGGTCAAACACCAGTCTGCAATATTTTTAAGAACACATTATGATTATTTTGCAGTGTGTTCCGACTTTTTAACCGACTTCACAAAACAGAAGGAGGTTCTTAATTGTAAGATTTTTTTTTAATAAAAAAAATTTATACTGGTTATTAAATCATAACTCCGTCAATTTTTAACCGTATGTATTTTTTTTTTTGTTTTAGGGAGTATGCTGCCTATTTGGGACCATTGTAATTTTATCGAGATCTGATAAGTATCTCCAGAGATATGGATATAAACACCTCAAACTTAGTACTGATAATGACTAACGCGGCATGTGAAGTCAGTTTTTATTTTAGTTTTGTAAACGATCTTATATTATTATAACAAAGTACAAGGTAAAATATGCGTACCTATCTTACTAACTGAACCAGTTCATTTGCTCTTGAAATAAAAACAACCCCAGAAGCCCCACAAAAATGTAAGACAACAAGACATTTGTTCAAACAATAGAGATGGGAACATCACATTGCCGTCAAAAAAATGAGCCAATGAAATATAAACTGTGAAAATTAGGACTTATTTACACTGGCTGTTTATTTCAAAATTAAAACCGTAAAGATCAATAACAAAAAGAACGAATCTACTATTACAACCTTATTATTTGCGGTTGGTTCATGAACAGTATCTAGACATCGGTCTAGGGATCGAACTGCAAAGTTAAGTTTGTTTTGACAAGTTTCTACGTAGGCCTCAGTGCGCGAGTCCATGTCGCACTCATTTTTTGACGTTGGTTTACATTACAACTATCCTAAACGTCTGCCGAGTCACTTTGTCATAGTACTATGATAGAGCTCAACGATGAAGCCGCGACCAGACAAGCAGGGACTCACCGAATGTCGATTAATTGCCGAGTGGCATGTGCTCGACGTCCTACTCGCCAAGTAATTCGCCTTCGTTGGTGGACAAATTTACCGACAGTTAATCGTTGACCGAATAATCGTTGCTCGGCGATTTGCGAGCACCCATGCTCACTACTCGCTAATCGGCGAATAATCGGCTCGACACTCGGCGAGTCCTTGCATTTCTAGTCGCGGTTTAACAGAAAGACAGGCAGATATTCTCTTCTTCAAAGAAACGTATAAAATGAATCCGAGAAGAATACCTACCTACCTAACTAACTACCTGGTAGTACCTAGCCCTGGTAACAAGAACAGTGCTACACTTTTGCTTATAATCAAGATTTAAAAGAATCAAGTGTAAAAGAGCCCTAAAGGTTCCTGCCCATTTATATTTTCACGGCGTGCCCCAAGGGTGGGTAGTTCAGAAAAAGGTCACCGCGTGAACAGTAGTCCGAATAGTAACCCGTTTGTATTCAAAACACCGGAATGGGGGGATCATTGGGTTTGTGTATCAAATAGTTAGTTCTTTGTCAAAGAGCTCTTAATTTGGGGAATACAAAAAAATAGATTTTGTTAGTTTGAAGTTTTATTTATCCTAATTTATTCATAACTAGCAGTGCCCCGCGGCTCGCCCACGTTAAAGAAGTTTGTTTATTTTACAAAAATCTTTCCTATATAAACCCTTATCTTTTATAAAAACACATCAAAAACAGAATTAGCCATATCTATCCACCAGTTTTCAAGTTATGTCGTGACCAAGGGACCAAGGGAATGGGACAACAATTTTATAAAACCAAAAAAATCATATTTATTTTCAGACTTTGTTATCCCGCCCCATTGGATGAAGGAATATTGACGAAACAGATTTATGAGACGACTGTGAATGGGCCAGCCGGCAGAGGCCGAATTAGGCGAACGTATCACGACCAGTATACCCTTAGTACGAGTTTTCATACCAAATTCGATATCGTATTTCGAACACATTTTGTATGATAAACAGTACAGCGCCCCTAGTGGTTACTACACTTCACTAAATTTAGACCAATCAGGGAGCCAGAATAAGTCGAAAACTATGTGAGATCTGTCAAAAGCGTTTATGATAAAAACTCGTACTAAAGTACAGATCGGAGAAGTTTCAAAGAAAGGCCAAGTCAAAAGTACCTATAACCGGCGAGCATGTATGAAGGCGAAAGAGGTATGTCAGGATCGTAGCATGTGGAAAGAAGTACTCTGCTTACCCCAATGGGAAATAGGCGTGATTTTATGTATGTGAAACTATCAAAACCTACTTCACTTCCCTCGCGAGTCAGTTAAATAAATTTATCGATAGAACTGGCTAAGTAATTTACATACTAGATGGTATCGCAGAATGTAAACGTCAGTATTCAGTCAGTCAGCCTCACATTGGGCATTATATTAAATACAACCGGGGTTAGATATTATTATTAATCTGAACTAAACATTATTAATTAAATACACGTAAATTATGAAGCATCGAAGTATGTCAATCGTGCAATTGCAGAAACGAAATGTTGAACAATTACTTACTAAATAATTTCTCACAATTACACAATAATATTATCATTGTCAGCAGATTTATCCCTCAACATATATTCTTTAATATAAAAAAATACACTTTTAATCAGCGACCGTTTAAGTTTTATCTTGGAAATGTTATTACTACTGATGTCTTTAATACTATTTGGCAATTAATTGTTTTTCTTATATTCAGTAGGAAGTTTAAAATGTTTATTTATACTCCTTTTCTTTAAGTCAGTTAAAAAGTTTTCACCTACCTACACCTGATCAATTACAAAAATTACAAGACCAACATAAAAATATTGTTCTTCTAATCTAAATAGCTTCCATAAATCAAACTAAGCGATTTCATTTGACGCCAAATATATTCTTCTCATTTTCATAGGGGCGTCTTAACGGCCTGGAAAACTTTCGCTTACCCTTAGAAAGGGACAAACATATACTTTTCATCTAAGTTAGAGTGGGACAGCGGTAATGATTTTGTTCGGATGAACAAGGCCTTTGTAGCGGTATATTGATGGTGTACATTGGTCTTAAATTAGGTACGGTTACGACAGACTTGTTCTTTGACTCGGGATTAGTATGTAGAAAGAAACATATGAAAAGGTCATATTGCTGTAATTATGCACTATTTTTAACTGACTCCATAAAAAGGAATGTGTGATTTTGAGGAATTTGTTCAAATTCTGTTATTTTTTTTTGTACATTTTTTTCTTACAAACATATCCCAATCTCTTTTTGACATAAAGAAATTAGATACAAGCAAATATTACATTTGTGAAAATCCTAATCGTTTGACTTGTCTTATGGTTTATTAGCTGTACCTACTCCTGGCTTCGCCTGCGTTAACATTTTTTTCCCCAAAAAGTATTATTTAATCCATGTAGTTCTATGAGTTTACGTTGCTACACGGAAAACATACCCAAATATTTTTTTATTCTAAAAATATTATTAATAATATTTCTTAATGGATGAGTGATAATTATGAGAGAAAATGAGTACCTACTCGTACTTTATCCAAATTGGTCATGTAATGATGCTAAAGGCAACGTTAACTAGATTAAGTACTCTCTTACGTACCTAATTATATCCAGTAATTTCTCGTTTACGTACTCTTCTCTTTTTGTAAAGTTGTTAAATATATATTTAAATTTCCTCTTGTTTCTGTGAGATTGTAGGTATCGAGGCTAGAATGATTGATTCATTCTAGCCTCGATACCTACAATCTCACCTACCTAATTATATCCAGTAATTTCTCGTTTACGTACTCTTCTCTTTTTGTAAAGTTGTTAAATATATATTTAAATTTCCTCTTGTTTCTGTGAGATTGTAGGTATCGAGGCTAGAATGAGTGATTCATTCTAGCCTCGATACCTACAATCTCACACACAACCTCGCTTTCCAAAATATCTCTACTTCTTTTTAATCGAAGTTTCCACTTGAAAAGTGTCACCGTTTAACTGATTATCGACTCGTCCCCCCACTCGGCTCCGTCTGCGTCTGATGGCCCTCGAATTAATGACTAGCGCGAGGGTCATCCAAATAATTGACAAGTTTTTGCCTACCCACTGTCTTTAAAAAATGTAAAAAGGGACAGGTACTTACGAATATAACAGAATTTACTCTATTTAAGTATCCTAAAACTTGCCAAAATTGGTTTAAATTTTATGTAAATTTCAAAAGAATAGTAAATATTTTGGTATGGTAGCACCTAACTTATTTGTATTGGATTCGGAGTAAGATATTCTTAAACATCACTAGGTTTTTGCGTTATTCTTCAATGACTCAAAGTAAAATATTTCCTTAAATATTTAGTATATAATGACCCTTCAAAGATATTTATACCCATACTCGCATCTACAAAAGATAGAGAGTAATTTGATTTCAATTATATACAATTATATTCAATAATGTAACAAAACAAAAAAAGTAGCTTAAAAAAGCTTGTTTGCGTCAATTAAATATTTAATTAAAAAAACATCCCAATATCGCGTATAATCCAACAATTCTAAAGGAATTAAAAACGTCGTTAGCGCTCATAATGGAAATTTTACGGTAGGACGACCAAAAGTAATGACGACGACTTAATTACTGGAATAGAGGGCGCTGCTGAATATATTACGTGAAAATGGCGTATGTTATATCTAGTAAATGCATTTTTAACTGACTTAAAAAAGGAGGAGATTCTCAATTCGAGGGTAACTATTTTTATTTATCTTTGTTCTAGCATAACTCCGTCATTTATGGCTGGTTTTACAATTTTTTTTTGTTAAAAGGGGTTTGTTCCGAAATGGTCCTTTTCTAAACTTTGTAAAGATCTGATTATGAGTTTCGGGGACAGACAACAGAACTCTTCAATAAATGCCCGCAATTTTTATTACCTCAGAACTCTCTCATTAATTAACTGACTTGGAAAATTCTTTTTTGTGTTAAAAGGAGGTTTATTTCGAAATGATCCCATATAGATTTCATAATGATCTGCTGATGAGTTTCACAGACAGACCACTACTTCAATAAATGCCAACAAATTTTGTTACCTTATAACTCCGTTATCAACCGACTTCCAAAAAGGAGGTTCTCAATTCGTCGTGTATGTTTTTTTGTGTGTATGTTACGCGGTTACTCCATCAATTATAAACCGATTCGAATGATTCTATTTTTAATCGGTAGGGTAAGTTTCCGAGGTGGTTCCATTGTCACGATAAACGTCTCAAACTTGCTACTGAAATTGACTCACGGGGCATGGAAGTCGGTTGTTTTAGTTTTTAAACTATCTTAATTATTATTAGTTAATTATTAATTAACCGACTTAATAATATTATTTTTTTGTTCGAAAGGATATACTTTCCTTTTGATCTCATTGTATGGAGATCTGATGAGTATCACCAGAGAAATTGAGATAAGCACTTTAAACTTTCTACTGATAATGCATTTGAAGTCGGTTTTTTTGTATTATGAACCATTTCTTGTTGTTTTCATTCATTGTTGTTTCAATTCAGATTTAGTTTTCTAGTTCTGCATACCACAGTATTAGTATTTGATAAGCAAGTAGAAGGACCTTTTCCACAAATAATAATTAATATCGTTTAAAAAACTAAACAAACGACTTCATATGCCGCGCTAGACATTTTCAGTAGCATGTGAGGTGTTTGTTTCCGTACATCTGAAGATACTCATAATTATTGACAAATCTATAAACCAAATAGAATGATTAATTTTTCTCAGCATTAGTCAACTCCTGAAAAAAATAATCATTCAAATTGGTCGGTCGAAGTTGAACTACTTGGGAAGATTCGTAGAGTTTGCCTTTTAACCCCAATGATAATGCTACGATGTCTACGATAGCTACGAGCGGCCAGTCGACAAAATTCATTTTTCTCGTAATCACCGCTACGAAGCAATGTAGCAACCTGATTAGCTTTGCCATAATTTTGTCTTTATCAAAACCGTTTGCGGCATTAGTCCTGGAGCTAATCCTTGAAATTATAAGTGGTCAATGTCATTTATAACCAGAACAGGGATTAAGAATAACGTGTTTTAAATGGCAGGGGTTCTAGTCGGCTTGGAGCCGACTTACAGCTGTACAACCACAAAATCAAATATATGGAGGTGGTAGGAGCATGATTATTATATCGATGTTTCGCCTGATTTGCTACCAAAAAATAGGTTAGCACCATCAAGGAGAAAAACTGCCGCAATAACTTTGCGATGTTCCGGCAGCACACAGCTCTTCAGAGTTAGAGTATTCTAGGCTTAGCGTTTTCACCATCTTCGACCAAATCATCACTTACCACCAGGCGAGATAGTGGTCAAACAATACCTATAAGATATATACATAAAAATGACCTATACCAAATAAATATTGCCTATGGTCTATGAGTAAAAATACTCTTCATGTAAAATAAAAGTAGGTAACTATCCTAGCTATGTATGCCAGCATAACGCCGCTCGTCACATAGTTCTAAAACTTGTAAACGGCACAAAAAATATCGCGAAAAACGCGAATTCGTCTTTTCTAATGCCCTATAAATAAACATACGTAGTACAATAAAGGTGTGTTTATACCTATTGATTTCAAACTGTGCATGCAACTGTCACATATCTTGTACATATTTGTATAGTATAGCTTTCTATATTGTCTCTGGGTGTAGAAATTAAATTATATTACTACTGAATTTTGTTTTAGTTGAAGTAGTTATGGGATCACAAAAATAATGTCATATCAAACGGGCCGTCAGCTTGTTTTTCAACTATTACTAAGTTGAAAAAATCGTACATGTCATATCCTTTTTTAGGGTTCCGAACCCGAACGGTACCAACGGAACCCTATTACTGAGACTCCGCTGTCCATCTGTCTGTCTGTCTGTGTGTCTGTCTGTCTGTCTGTCCGTCTGTCCGTCTGTCACCAGGCTGCATCTCATGAACCGTGATAGTAAGACAGTTGAAATGTTCACAGATGATGTATTTCTGTTGCGGCTATAACAACAAATACTAAAACAGAATAAAGTTAAAAATTAAAGGGGGTCCCCATACAAGAAACGTGTTTTTTGGCATTTTACTATAACGCCATCTATGAACGTTTGACTGTATTAATTATATTAATTACCTGTGTGTTAACTTTCACTTAGTTAGCGTTAGATTTTCGTAAGATGGCGTTGTACTATATAATCACGCGGCTCCTGTTTTAATAAATGTTTGGAATTGACACGTTAATATAATCTAATAAACTATAATAATATCTGGATGACTGAGCTTTGCGCGCAATTTGTTTTTATTTTGGTAAATCGTGTTTTATGTAAAGTTTTGTCTCCCAATAATTCTCTCACAAAAGAACAAACTTGGAAAAATTAAACATCTCGTCTGGACTCGAACCGTGTCCTTCTGATCGTCATCCGATCGATCTTCCACTGAGCTATTATAACAATGTAACTATAGCGAAATTTACCTTCATGTTCTAATTATATTGTAGAAGTTTTTCATTACCTGAAAACAGGGATAAAACAACATTTTCTGAAAATGACAACCTAGCTTTGTAGATCGATTTATCAATTTATTACGTTATTTCTTTCAGCATTTTTTGCTCGATTTTATAAAATACTAGCAGCCCGCCCCGGCTTCGCACGGGTAGAACATATATGCCTACAAAATTTGCATCAGTTTGTTGCATCGAATATAAAATATGAACATATTTAACAATCATCGTCATATTTCATCCAATTTACACAAAACCTTAACGAATTATGCACCTAAACCTTCCTCATAAACACTCTGGCTATTGGTGAAAACCGCATGATAATCCGTTCAGTAGCTATTGAGATTATTGCGAACAGACAGACACACGCAGTGATGGACTTTGTTTTATAATACTTACGTAGTGATATTGGACGGCCCTTTGGCGTAAAGGATAGTTACCCTGATTCTGACCCGACGGTCGTTAGTTCTAATCCTAGCTATATACCTACCAATGAAAGTTTTATGTGCATTTATGAATCATGAGTTTTTGTACAGTGGTAGTGGGCGTTCCCCGACGCAAAATGTAGGGGTAATATACGTTTAACGTGTGTATCTGTGTGTCTGTCTGTAGCATCTTAGCACCTAACCGAATGAACCGATTTTGTTTTTACTGTAGATAGTTTTTTTTTGTTTGATAGATGTCTTCATCGAGAGTTTTCTTAGCTTTGATTCATGAAAATTCGTTCAATCGTTATAAAACTATGAGCTATTTTCTAGTTAATTGCGCTATGAAATCAACTTTCATAGGTCTGATCAATTCAAAAATCTTCTTCTTCAACGATATTGTAAGAACATGGACTCCTGGACTCTACAGAATACTCAAATCCTCACCAACTTACAGCTCAGATTTTAAATGTCGTGTTTAGAGTCATTGGATGAAAAGATTATAGGTACATGGATCAGTCGGGGTGGTTTAAAATATTATATTATTATATAATTATATAGATGAATATTATTTTATACAATAGATCATATTATTATACTACTATATTGACTTCAAATTGATTGTGATCGGTGGGATCTACAGCATAGCTAAGCTTATAATAATATTTTCGCAGTAACTATGACCTAATCTGTGGTTTCACTGCAAATATTTTATTAATTTTGCGATGTGTGTATGTGAAATTCGTGATATCTTCTAGAGTTTTCATTTGAATTACATACTGAAAAGGACAATTTTAATCTATAATATGTGGCCAAGCTAATTAACGTAATTATTTGGATAAGGATTAATACTATATACTTGAAAATAGCCTTGGAAGTTATGTAATATTTTTTAACAAAAATTTTAAGATTAAAATGGTTACTGTGAGTCAACCTTAAGAGATAGACATATGCTGTCGCGGACTTTTTTGTAGGTCTTATTAAGTTGTACAACTCTTGCAAAGAAAATATTCTTCTATCTATTTTCAATTAAACAGCGTTCGTAAGAAACGTGTTTTTTCGACCGTTTTTTTGCCGACTTAGGATGCAAATTAGGTCTCCACGAATGTACCTTTGATTTAAACGGCATAATATATAGCCTATTTTCATTCCGAAAGTCCATTCTATGTATTAGTGAAAGAATTTTTTAAATCCGTTCAGTAGTTTTTGAGCCAAATCATTACAAACATACAAAAATACAAAAATACAAATGTTCTCTTTTTATAATATTATTATTCACATTATTTATTTTCTTTCTTAGTTTTAGGTTTTTTTACAATAAAGATATCCAAACAAAAATAGAAAAAAATCATTACAAATAAACAATATTATAAAAAAACCTAAACCTAGAGTGCCGCCAGCAGCGGGGCAGGGCCCAAGCTACCGGTGGTTAGGGCTGCAGAGAGAGGAACCTCCTGACGATGCGTGCCGTGTCAAGAAGTACCGCCTTCTGTATCTGGCCCTTGATCCAGCCGTCTAGCGAGAGTCTCTTGAGATGTTGGTCGAGACTCTTCGCTATTAGGCCGTTCGCAGAAACGACTATTGGGACAATGCTAGTCGAATCAACATCCCACATGGCGGTAACCTCGAAAGACAAGTCAAGGTACTTGCTGATCTTGTCCTTTTCAGCCTTCACGAGGTTCTCGTCATGTGGGATGGTGATGTCAACTAACACTGCCCGCCGCTGGGACCGATCGACTATCACGATATCAGGTTTATTGGCGACAATAGTCCTGTCCGTGATAACCGATCGGTCCCAATAGAGCAAAGCATGACCATTTTCAAGAACTGGCGCGGGTGCGTACTTATAGTACGGCACCTCAGACTCGACAAGGCCGTATTGAAGAGCAAGTTGCTGGTGGATGATCCTGGCTACGAGGTTATGTCTGTGCAAGTACTCGGAGTTAGCAAGATGAGAACAACCGGAAATGATATGTCTGAGTGACTCTCCGGGACGGCGGCATGCCCGACATATGTCGACCGTACCGTCCTTCATAATATATTTCCGGTAGTTGTTCGTCTTGATAACTTCGTCCGCAATTGCACAAGCAAAACCTTCGGTTTCCCCAAAGAGGTCCCCGAATCGTAGCCAGTTCACCGACGCGAGCAGGTCCACATCGGGTCCCGTTAAGACTCGATAGAACCGGCCATGCAGCTCCTTGCTCTTCCATACGTCCTTGCGGTCCTCGGTGCTCAGCACCTGAGGCTTGCGCCAGTTCTCTTTGCCTAAGGATAGAGGGGTGAAAGTCTTGTCAACTGACACCACATCGCAATGCATCCCACACTCGTTGTTTAGGAAATATTCCCGGAGACTGCATACCTCACGGTTGTGGAGTGTCTTGGCATTTAAAAAGCCTCGACCACCCCATTTCCGTGGGATATACAGTCTCATAACAGACGAGCGTGGGTGAAGCATGCGATGTGATGTCAATTGCTTTCGAACTTTTCTATCCAGGGCGTCTAGTTCAGTCTGAGTCCACCTTAGTATGCCAAAGGTGTATATAAGTAGAGGCATAACCCAGCCGTTAAAGGCGCGCACCTTGTTGCCTCCTGACAAAAGACTGTTAAGTACCTTTGTCAGGCGACCAAAGAAACGCTCCTTCACCGACTGTTTTATCCCCCCACTCTCGATACCTAATGACTCTGACATACCAAGGTATTTGTAGGTGTCGGCTTCGGAGAGAGATCTGAAAGTCATTGTATCAGAGAGTTGTAAATTCATGGAATTCACAACTTTCCCCCGCTGCACGTGCATGACCGCACACTTATCTACACCGAACTCCATGTTGATGGCGTTGCTGAAAGTCTCAGTGACTTTCAGTAATTCCATCAAATCATGGCGCTTCGGTGCAAAAAGTTTGAGGTCATCCATGTACAGCAAGTGAGAAATGACTTCACCCTCTCTCCTAAGCCGATAGCCTAGCCCCGAATCCTCTAATAATATGCTTAGAGGATTTAGGGCTAGACAGAACCACAATGGACTCAGACTGTCACCCTGGAAGATGCCTCGCTCAATCCTTATAAAGTCCTGCTGACCAGAGAGGCTGTCTCCATCACCCGGTTGACGAAGGACTGTGGTCCACTGCCTCATACAAGAACCTAGAAAAGATCTCAGAGTTGTATCAATTTTATACAACTCCAAGATCCTCTCCAGCCAGGTATGAGGCACTGAATCATAGGCCTTCTTGTAGTCAATCCAGGCGGTGGAGAGAGCCCCTTTGTTCCGCCGGACTTGTTGGCAAATGGCCGTGTCGATGAGGAGGAGCTCCTTAGTACCACGAGACCCAACCTTACATCCATTCTGAGAGGGGGCCAAAATGTTGTGCGCAACAATGTGCGAATTAATTTTGAATCTCAGAATAGATGTAAGTAGCTTGTAAAGCGTCGGCAAGCATGTGATGGGTCTGTAGTTTTTCGGTTCCGTGGTACTACCGGACTTGTGGAGCAGGAAGGTGACACCGGTTGTCATCAATGTTGGCAAAGAACCAACCTCGAGAGCTTGTTGGAATTGCGCCGCTAAGCAGTCGTGTGAGCATCGAATCCACTTTATCCAAAAGTTGTGTAATCCGTCCGGTCCTGGACTTTTCCAGTTCTGGGCCGTACGGATCGCACAACTAACGTCTTCGGGGCTAATACTAATAGCCCCCATGGATTCGATAGGCTCACACGCACGCTCAACGACGCTCATCCAATCACCCTCCGTGTGTTCGACGGGCACCGACCAGATACTACGCCAGAAGTTATTCATGGTAGTAGCATCCGGACACTGCTCGTCATTCACACGTTGATTGGTTCCTTCCCAACCTCGGTATACCTTCCTTTGGTTACTTTGGAAGAGGCGATTTTGATAATAGCGATCTACACGCGCTCTATAGCGACGAATACGGTTTGCCAATGCATAAACTTTCTGCTTCAGAAAGTCAATGCGTTCCGTGACACAGGTCATGTAGTCCCGGGGGCTAATCCCGGTCCCAGCAAAGGCCTGGTTCACGAAACGCATGACTCGGGGGCGATTATTACCCCCTCTGAAGCAGATCAACTTCGCAATGAGAGTCCTAAACATATTGATGCGACACTCGATTCGTTCTTGCCACGCAGGGATAGCGGGGCGTCGCGGTATTCGGCCAGTATCCGGAAACTTGACACGAACAACGCGACACGCCGCTATAGCCGCGCAGTAAAGAATCGAGTGTGTATCAACTAATGTTTCGCTAGCCTGCATATATGGGACTAGCAAAACATATTATTATTATTATTACTTTTTTACTTAGTTTACACATTCTCGAAGTATGTAGGATACTTCGGTATTCAAATATAGCCCACGGGCCTAAGCCAAGTGTGCTGTATGATCTGACGTCATCTGTATGACTGTGGTGGAATCGTCTTGCAAGAATTTTCGTACAATGCGACAAGTATTAAGGATCGCAGCCTTTTGCATCGTAATGTAAGTATTCTCAGGTAAATCTATTATTTTGAGTGACTGAAATAGATATTTAGGTATCACACCTGTGCTGGAAAGCACCAACGGTACGATATAAACACTATTCATTTTCCAGATTCTGTGTACTTCTTCTTTTAGCTCTGTATATTTCAGTATTTTTCCGGTTATTGTTTTTTGTATATTATGCGTATTAGGTACAGCTACATCTATTAGGTAAACTTTTTTCAGTATTTTATCAATAAGAGTAATATCCGGCCTATTATTATGTATTGTTTTGTCTGTGAGTATGGCGCGGTCAAAGTACATCTTGAAGTTTGTGTTTTCCAGCACAGGTTTTGGAGTGTATTGGTAATACGGTGCAAGCTTTCCAGTTATCAGTTTATGTTTTGCGGCAAGTTTTTGGTGTATGATTTGAACAATTTGGTTGTGTCGATGTGTATAGTCAGTTTGTGTTAGAGTGGGACATGCGCCTGTGATATGCTGTATAGTCTCAGGTTGTCGTTGGCATTTTCTACGTTTGTCATTTTGTATATTCGGGTCTTTGATAATATATTTTTTATAGTTCCTTGTATTGATTACTTGATCTTGTATAGCAATGGCAAAGCCTTCAGTTTCAGGAAACAGGGATCCAAACTTTAACCATTTATTAGAGGCTTCAAGGTCGATATGAGCCTGTTCGAGGTCGTGTAAATGCCTACCATGTAGTTCTTTCCTGCGCCATGAATTTAGTTTTTCTATTTCTCTTTCCTGTGGTGAGTTGAACTGTGTTTCTTTAATACCTAAATTAAGTGGCGTAAAGTTTTTGTCAGCGTCTATTGTAGCTAAATGGATGATACTAGTTTCTGACTTTTTGTAGAAAAACTGTCGTAAATTTTGAACTTGACCTTCCCATAAGACTTTTAAATCGATAAGTCCCCTTCCGCCTTTCAATCTATTTACTGATATTCTTTCTATGGCTGATTTTGGGTGTAAGTGATTGTGTTTGGTAAGTGTTGTTCTAGTTTTGATTTCTAATTGGTTGATATCTGTGCGAGACCATTTAATTACACCGAAAGAAAATGTTAGAACTGGTATTGCAAATGTATTTATTGCCTTGAATAGATGGTTAGAATATAGAGGTTTTTTGCATATCAAATTTAATCTACGTATGTATTCACCGGTAAGTTTCTTTTTTATTTCGGTGTGGTTTATTGTTTTAGACTGATGTATTCCTAAGTATTTGTATGTATCAGTTTCACTCATTAACGTAAAGTTGTGTTCATCGTCAGTGTAACTGTTGTCCTGTTCTACAATTTTACCTTTTCGTATGTGTAGTGTCCTACATTTGTCTAGACCAAAAGACATATTAATATCATTGCTAAACTGTGTGGTTCTTAAAAGTAATGCTTTCAGTTCCTTTTCCGACTTGGCAAATAATTTTATATCATCCATGTACATGAGATGGCTAATATTTGTTTGCGGTGTTAATTTATATCCAGTATTTTCTTTGTTTAGAATGTGTGACAAGGGATTAAGGGCAAGGCAGAACCACAGAGGGCTCAGAGAGTCTCCCTGGAAAATGCCATTTTCAATAGGGATGTCATCGATTATGATAGTCTGGGAATTATTTGATGCGTAAAGTCTGGTTTTCCATTTGGTCATAGCATCTTCCAAGAAGGTGATGATGGTCGGGTTTATTTTATAGATTTGTAGTACGCGAATAAGCCATGAATGAGGTACGCTATCAAATGCCTTTTTATAATCTATATATGAAATATGGATGTTTCTGTTGTGAGTTTGTGCATGTTTAAGTATAGTAGAGTCTATTATTAATTGCTCTTTGCATCCTCTGTGATACTGTCTGCATCCTTTTTGTTCTTCTGCAATAACATTATATTGGGATAAGTGTCCATTTATTTTACTTGTCAAGCATGAGGTTATTATTTTGTAAATTGTTGGTAAACATGTTATGGGTCTGTATTGGGAAGGGTTTGTCGTATCATTACTTTTTGGAAGCATATATGTTAAACCGGTTGTGATGAATGTAGGTAGTTCTTTTGTACCCTGTAGCAAGTTTGTTATTATTCTGGCAAGACTATCATGTATTATGTAAAACTTCTTATACCAGAAATTGTGCACGTTATCACATCCAGCAGCCTTCCAGTTTTTTGTTTTTCTTGTCACACATTCTATTTCTTCTCTTGTAATATCTGTGAATTCCATTTCTTCTATATGTTCCCATTTCTGTTCTTCGTTTTTAATCCATATCGCATTTTCATTATGTTCCTTATTTTTCTTCCAAAGATCAGTCCAGTAGCTTTTGAGTTGTTCTGGGTTTGGCAGATCAACGTTGTTGTTTGTGACTTTATTCCGAAGTAATCTATAAAATCCTTTTTCATTGTTTGCAAATAATTTGTTATCTTGTTTCCGTTGTAATGCTTTTTTATATCTACGCAATCTTTGTGTTTTAAGACTGAGTTTTTGTTTGAGGGTATCTAAATATTCTTCTGGTCTGACATTATCTTTTTCGTGGGATGAATGTACCTTAGTAGATTTAAAAATGTCTTCCACCTTCTTTACGAGTTTTTTAGACCTATTATTGTTTATATATTGCATAACTCTACCAATATTTAATAAATAAAAAAATAAATAAATTAATAAAAATATGATTTGTGGATGGAGACATGAAAAACTATAAAAAAATGGTACTATAATTTATTATGGCTATGAATGTGTGCTGCTTGATGACTGTTTTCTGGTCTATGGGATGAGGTACGGCACCCGCCAATTATGCCTCATTTCAAAATATTAAGGCGAGTGGTGACTAGCTATACACTGAATGGACCCCCCATAAAGGCGGACCGTTATGTCGGCGCCGAGGGGCAACATTGGCATGGATAGCTAAGGGTGTTGAGAGGTGTGCTGCACTTTCACTAAACGCTACTAGCGGCTTTATGCCTTTAACACTTCCACCCTGGAGCTTTGGTCTTAGCTCTTGCGATTCCCACCACCGGCCGGCCGGTCAAGGCAAGCCGGGGGTCAGAGGGTCTCATTTAGCCCTCACGGGATAGGGGTCCGCGGTGTCGCCACTCACCGTCGGCTCGCCACAAAGCCGCCCCTGCGGGATTACTATTACTTGCGGATTTATTATTATTATTATTGTAGTATAGATATAGATTGCAGTGTGGTACGGAATCGGTACCCTACGAGTGCAAGTCCGACTTGCACTTGCCTTTACCAGTTTATTTTATATATCTTATAGGCTAGCGTTTGACCACTATCTCACCTGTTGGTAAGTGATAATGCGGTCGAAGATGGTAAGCACGCTAGGCCTAGAATGGGAACTGGCTCTCAAGGATAGCTGCCGGAACACATTAGATATTTGGCGACAGATTTTCTAACTTGGGGGTGGTAGCTAGCCAGGCAGACACTAGATAGTGTCCTGCCACCATGCGAATAATGTAAACATATCTAAACAATGCTTCCTATGTGCAAAATTATGTAAACATATCTAAGTACTTTTACTTTTATTTATTTACAGAAGTAATTTACATAATAGTGTACACATTAATATATTTTTAAAACTACCTAACTATAAACAAACAAATAAACATAATCAAAGTCAATAAAAATAAAAATGTAGTCTACCAAACCACTACCAGTAGGTAAAGTTCCCAAAATGCTGGCTGTATTCCCCCGTTGAATGGCGATGCTTAGTCTCTGAGCTAAATACATGCCAGCATTTTGGTCCTGTGTCGTTTCAACCAGACGTGCGGAGAGATCTTTAAGTCTCAACCTCAAAAGGCACAAATAGGTAGCAGCTGTCAAAATTACCATAATTGCACCTTTTGAGGTTCTCAGCTGCTCCTGCGGCCACACCAGCCTTTTTCTGTGTACCGGGATCTTCCCGGTACACAGGTCACATCTTGTGACGGTTCCAAAGTGACGACGCAAGTAGCGTCCCATACCAAGTGCCGCCCAATCTTCCATGGTACTATCTCATATATGTCATACCCTCAGGTCTTTTACCATCATCACGCATTAAGCCGTTTGGTTCTAAAACGGCTGCGCAGTCGATGGCTCGCAGTCAGTCGCAGGTCAGTGGATCATTGAGGCTAGCGTGACGAAAAATCCGGCTTGCACTCTTAATGCAGGAGAGACCGTGGTGACCAAGCCGGCTGACGGCACTACCGCACTGGCAGTGGTGTGGAGCAAAACACTGTACGCCCAAGCGAAGAGGTGTAGATACTCTGAAAGATGAGGAATCAAGCAAAGTGCCTGTATTAGGCGATGGAAGAGCCAGTAGCTACAAACCTGATTCCCACTTACGGGTACGAGCTTCGGAGCTAGAGCACGTTTGTAACAGATTATTCCGTGTTAGCTCGCAGATTGGTCCGACCCAAAGTCTTTGTGATGACAGAGATTTGTGAAAATCAGTGTTTGGGCAGGATAACGTCCACGCATTCTTGGTCTCTAAGTTATTAAGTATACCTACTTTCCGATAGCCTAAATAGCAAAGACAAATAAAACCAACCCAAAAATACTAAACAGTACCTATTTTCTAGTAAAACCTATAAATATCTAACTAACTACAAAACATACCAGCACCTATAAAAAAATATGTAGAAACATCCGCTAGTGTACAGTCCCCTTTACGGACGTTTCCCCAGAATGGCTTATTGATGTTGTGAGCCTTTCACAATGGCACAGCTGTGCCGAAGCACTCACTTTGGCTAAAAAATACCCACCTCCTTTGAAACACGTATTTCTGGAGTTCTGGCCAATGATTAGTTGCGAAGTATACCTACTCGGGCCTATTTGAAAACTCTTTTGTGAATTTGGATGTGTATGTGTTAAGTTTTTCCCGAAGGCAAAGAAGGGTTATGTTTTTAGCAGTCTAACGTATTAACGTATGTTCTGTATTAACGTATGTTCTATCATAAATAAAAACCGGCCAAGTGCCAGTCGCGCCAAGTGCAGTGTAGGGTTCCGTAGTAGCCTGTTATTCAATGCAAGTCTTTACCCGCTATAAACAAGCAACTAGGTACTCAGTCTTTGTCATTTTAAAGGATTTATTCTAAGGATTTTGTATTTGGTACAAAATTATCCAACACCTAAGTTCAACAACTATTACTGCTAAACTAATAAAGTTATCTTAACCGCTATACTTTTCCTTTAAACTTCATGAAATGGGCTATTATCACGAATTTTTCAGATTTTTCAAGCCAGCAGTTTAGCTTTTAGAGGGGGGGGGGGACGCCCTACTGGAACAAAAATTTGCACTTTAAAGTTTAATATTTCGTTAATGGATCATTCAATCAAAAAATGGTATTAGCAATCCTTAAGTCATTTTAAAAGACCTATTCAACGATACTCCACACGATGGGGTAGACGATGAAAAAAAAATTCATCCCCACTTCTCATATAGGGGAGCTACCCTAAAAAAAATATTTTTCAAAATTTTATTTCAGCACTTTGTCGGTGTCATTTATTTACACACCCCCACAAAAGACAGACGGACATGACGAAACTATAAGGGTTCCTTGTCAGGACTACGGAACCCTAAAAAACTACTCCGATTTTATCGACATAGCTCAACGGATTAGTAAGCTGAAGTGGCAGTGGGCTGGTCATATCTGCCGCAGGACTGATAACCGTTGGGGTGGACTTGTCCTTGAGTAGAGACTGGGAATCGGCAAACGTAGCGTAGGACGTTCTGTGACCAGGTGGAGCGACGAACTACGCAAAACGGTGGGCAGTGACTGGAAAAGAAGAGCCGAAGATCGGGCTCAGTGGCGCACCTTGTGAGAGGCCTACGTCCAGCAGTGAATGGACACCGGCTGATGATGATGATGAGGATATAGCTATGTATGTTTGACTGCCCGATTTGATTTTATTTTGATGATGCGATCGATGATGTAAGCGCTCTTACCCAGAAAATACTAATTCACACGCGATTTGAACAACCCAATATTGACTTCGTTCTTTTGCAAAGTTGGTAGAAAATATGTGTCACACTCAAAGCTAAAAGGATTATTTTTATTATTTATTTGACCGTGCATGAAATATATTATATTTATCCTTAAGTTCTATTGCTCCTTGGTGTGATATTTCAGTAAAATCTTAGTGCTTGCAATGATAAATAGTTTATGACCTAGATGCGTAAAACCTAGGCGAGACCTAAGTAAATACTGGTTGCAGCTGGGTCCTATAAAACACAGAATAATTTGTGGAATGAAGTCTGGAGGGGTTTTTATGTATTTTAGAGCAGCAGAACAAAAAAGTTTGTTTATCTTTTTGTAGCAAAGAATTTTTTACATCTATCATTTATTTATTTTTTACAATCTACATATTTATACTTTACTAAAGTATAAATATGTAGATTTATAGAACAACTTTCTTTTCTAAATATCTTATAGGCTAGCGTTTGACCTCTATCTCATCTGTTGTTAAGTGATGATGCGGTCGAAGATGTTAAGCATGCTAGGCCTAGAATAGGAACTGGCTGTCAAGGATAGCTGCCGGAACACATTAGATGTTTTTGGCAACAGATTTTCTAACTTGAGGGTAGTAGCTGGCCAGGCGGACACTAGATAGTGTCCTACCACCATGCGGGGGTTGTCGATGTTTTCGATGTCACAGGCCACTGTGAAAAGCGCACATAAATTTTTCGATGGAAAAATCCTTTGGTGCACGGCGGGGATTGAATTCGGTACCTCTGGCATCAAAGCCGAACGTTCTCCCGATTACACCACCTGGCCCTCAACTTCAGAAGAAGAGGAGATTGGTAATCTGTATATAAGCTTGTTATCTCAGAACTCTGACATCCATTGACCAACTTGTTTTTTTTTTGTTTAAATGGCTACTAATAGCTCCAAGTTATAGGTATCATAAAATAATAAGGAGAAAAGCGCCTAAACCTTAAATATCAATAAATAAGAAAAACTGGCTACACATACTGCGTGAGTCAGTTTCAGTACGAAATTTGAGATGTTTATCTGTATATCTTCGGAGATACTTAGTAGATTTTGATACAATTTACTGAATGTTACTGGACAACACCTACTCAGTAGTATTTTTTTGGTAGAAAGTCAGGCGGAACATCTATATAATATGCTCCTACCATCTGTGGACGAATGCCCGTGCTAGGATTTGAACCTGCAACCTCTGTCTTAAAAGTCAAGCCCTTTACGCCAAAGGAGTTCTCAAAAATGATACAATCATTACATAAAATCACATGCTACAATCTTGATATACCTCTTTCGCTTCTTCCACTTTTATGAGCGCTTTCATACATGCTCGCCGGTCATACGTACTTTACTTGGCCTTTCATTAAAACGTCTCCGATCTGGTCATGATCCGTTCGCCTAGGTCGGTTTCTACCAGTTGGCCCATTCGAACTCGTGTCATTTTGATATAAAAATACGACATGTCACATACAAGAGTTGAAATTTTTAAAGTGATATATACAATGAACTCGTGTAATGAGATCGACGACCTTAATTATAAAGCCCAGGTTACAACAACTGTAATCCCCAAAGACTATCGTCTGGCAGCCCTAACAGGCATTTGAGCACGTGTATGTATATCATCTGAATTCATACGACTTCAGTGATCGAATGCCAGAGATTCTCCGACTTGCGGTCGCGGTCGTGCTGCGGTCGACGGTAGTGGACTGGGGAGTCAGTAGCTTTACTTGGATGGTTATAAAAAACTTAGTGTAAGATTATACAAATGTTCGACCCTGTTAGATAAAAATATTAAAATTAAATATTATGTTTCTTTGAAGTGTTATACGCTTTATATTTTTGTAAATTGTTAAACACAATGCATAATTGTGTTAAAAAATGCAATCCACTAATTTCGTCGTATCGATAGATCGAACTGTGTTTTTTATTTATTTATTTATTTGACAGACAGACTATATGGGCATTACAGTTTTTTAACCAAGTAGCCTTCTATAGTAAATTGTTGTACTTAATTGTAATTACATAAAATAAACATAAAAAACAGATTTTTAACAAAAACAATTACAATATTGGCAGCTTTTAAGCAAAATATTAGAATATAACAATAAAAAAGCCTAAATAACGCCAGCAAGTTTATTTTCTGGTGTTAGAAAACGCAATGTTGCGTAGCGAAGATTATCTAACGACATGTTTAACAAGTCTAGGTCTAGGTCTTGGTACAGCATAGCGTTTAGTAATCGCAAAGTTCGTGGCAGGGGCGCATTACCTCCCGACATAGTTCTGCAATATGAGCTAGCAAACAACTTACGTCGCCGCACTCTTATATTACTTGGCAGAGCACATCTTTGAGTATTAACCTTGGATGAATACTCAAAGGAGCACATGGACATGTTATCCAGGAGGTTGCGGGTTCAAGTCCCGACGGTACTATAAAATTTTGGATTGTGTTTAACAATTTACAAAAATATTAAAATTATCATAACATTAAAAAAAAAATTTTTTTCTTCAAACCTATAAGTGCGGTGTGTCTAAAGTCTTTAAAAATGACATTGAGGTTCCTAAACCACTTTTTCTCAAAGTCAATTATTTAAAGATGAGAGGAGAGGAAAATGTGAAAAAAAATTGTGTTTTCCCCTCCCCCCTAACTTTTAAAGTAAGGAAGTGAAATATCTAAAAAAAAAATATGCTGTAGTTTTCAATAAACTCTTTCAACGAAAATTGGTTTAGAGTTTAGATATAGTCAGCAGTTTTTGAGATATAGCAACAGTAAATTTTACTTTGTTTTTCATACAAACACTATAAAAAACAAAGGTTTTTTTGGTGGCGAAAGATTATAGTTATAAAATACTCTACGGTGTTACGGAACCCTACGAGTGCGAGTCCGACTTGCACTTGGCAAGGTTTTTGTTGAGTTCGCACATTCTTTGCGTATCTGTAAGGATTTTAAAACTGTGATACTGTGTTCTCGTATAGTGCGTCATGGAGCTTTCGATCGGTGTCGAATATACCTATCTATACTACGTAAGGTATTCCGTTTGAGGAAGTAGATTCATCAAATAACTGCGGTGAACGAGGGTTTGTGTATTACACAGGTGCCGGGACCTGAAGCTTGCCTAGTTAATTACATATAGTTATTAGATAAATTGGATTTGGGGCGCTTTCTGTATAAATTTTCCTATTGATGGGAATAACTGACGGCAAAAAGTTCGGGATGCTAATGTGAACAGTGCGATACGACATAGTTGTATTCATAAGGCTTCTTGAAATACGATCGTAGTGAAATTCGGGTTGAGTTATACATTTTTATATGTGTATGATATTGAGTTTCTCACAGGAAAAAATTTAGATGATATTTCATATATTCTCCCCTTTTTTAGGGTTCCGTAGTCCTGACAAGGAACCCTTATAGTTCATATTCGTCATGTCTGTCTGTCTGTCTGTCTGTCCGAGGTTTTGCTAAGAGACCGTTAATACTAGAAAGCTGTAATTTTGTGGGGGTATGTATATAAATTACGCCGACAAAGTGCTGAAATATAATTTTGAAAAATATTTTTTTAGGGTAGCTCCCCTATGAGAATTGGGGATGATTTTTTTTTTCATCGTCTACCTCATCGCGTATTGTTGAATAGGTTTAAAATGACTTAAGGGTTGCTAATACCATTTTTCGATTGAATGCTCCATTAACGAAATATTAAACTTTAAAGTGCAAATTTTGTTTCAGTAGGGCGTCCACCCCCCCTCCCCCCCTCTAAAAGCTAAACTGCTGGCTTGAAAAACCTGGGAAAATTCGTGATAATACCGCATTTTATGAACTTTAAAGGAAAATTATAGCGGTTAAGATAACTTTATTAGTTAAGCAGTAATAGTCGTTGAACTTGGGTGTTGGATAATATTGTACCAAATACAAAATCTTAGAACAAATCCCTTAAAGTGATAAAGACGGAGTACTTAGTTGCTTGTTCATAACGGGTAAAGATTTGCATTGAATAATAGGCTACTACGGAACTCTACACTGCGCGGGGCCCGACACGCACTTGGCCAGTTATTTTACTTTACCTTCGAGTTTATAGCACGTTCTTTTCTGCATTAAATACTTTAAAGCTACGCGTAAGAAATAGGCACTTGTGAAATAGAACTAGATGAAATTAAATTTATATAATTCAAAATAATATAATTCAAGCAACAACCATTCAACCAACGATGATAATAAACAAGAAATCTTCCTAGTGCGAGTTGGAATCGCAGACGGAGGGTTCCGTACCACCGTACGATATGTTATAAGATACAAACAAAACATGCCGAAAAAAACACGCTTCTGGTAAGGGGCCGCCTTAAAATATAGAATGCATTTTGTTTATATTATTTGTCGCTATAGCAGCTATTACAATACATATTTTGTTTGCATTTTAAGAGCTTCTTAGTGTTAGGGAGATACAGCCTTGTGACAAACAGACGGACGAATGGACGGGTGAACAGCGCGGTATCAATAATAAGGTTTCGTTGAAACTCGTTGGGACCGAAACCCAAAAACTTATGCAAGCGAATATCATACCACAAAAATTATAAGTCTCCGTAAATATTGCTAAAAACGATAGGCCTATCTAAAAGGACTGAGGAGTGAAAGAGACAAGAACATTCAAATAATTCATTATCCATCGAATGAATTTTCCTAGGTTAAGGGCCAAATTCACCGGTTCCAAAATATAAATCACTGTAAGGTGGTCCCATGCCAAGTAAAACCCCGTTTTCTTCAGGAATTAAAAAGTCTCCTAGGTAAATGCAAGTCGCGATGAAATATGGTGACTAATAAAAAATAACGCAGAGCACCGACTGTCATTGAATAACTGATGGTGGGAACTAAAGAAGAGAGGGAGGTTTTAATATTAACAGATGAGTCTTGCCTTTTGCACTTGCACGGATGAAACTTTGCCTTAAGACAGTTTTGAACACAACACTATGGAAATAGAGACGTATATCCCGACGAAATTGGACAATATTTTTTTTTTTCAATAAAAAGATTACTCGCCATGTGGGTTGCACATTACTAGTATTCTTGTTAACCCCTCCAACTAAGCTAAATATGCTTGTGTCTGGAGTGGGTTCACGTCAATAGTGCAATGGGTGGGGTGGGGATCGAACTCACGACCTCTCGATCGCCAGTCCGACACCCTATCCATTGGGCTATTGCCGCTTTGAAGCCGCAATGAAGTTTCTTTAAACCGTATGTTTTAAACTCTAGCGTTTGACTACTATCGCACCTGTTAGTAAGTGATGATGTGGTCGAGGATAGTTAGTACGCTAGGCGTAGAATGGTATGGCAACTGACTCTCAAGGATAGCTAGCGGTACACAATGGATGTTTTTCGTCAAATTTTCCAATTTAAGGGTGGTAGCTCTCCAGACGGACACTAAACAGTGTCCTACCACCATACCAGAGGTTTCATAACGATGTTTTTCCTTCACCACTGGCCAGGGAAATGGGGGCTGTGAAATACGGCACATAACTTTTTTGAAGTAGGTTGAAGACTACCGCCATAAATATGGAAATGTCACTTATCGTATCATATTTTTATATATACATTGTGTGCCAGCGTTTGACCACTATCTCAGTGGTAAACGATAATGTGGTCGAAGTTGGTGAACACGCTAGGCCTTTATATATGCCTGAGCCAGTGTTTGACCACTATCTCACCTGGTGGTAAGCGATAATGTAGTCAAAGATGGTGAACACGCTAAGCCTAGAATACTCTGACTCTCAAGGGATAATGCCGCCTGATGTGCCGTAAGGTTATGGCGGGTGATTTTCTCCTTGATGGTGGTAAGCTAGTTTTTTGGTAGTAATTCAGACGGAACATCGATATAATATACTCCTGCCACTGTGGACGAAAATCCGTGCCAAGAAATCTTAGGCTTTGCCTTCTAAGAAAGAGTTCAAATGAACCTGCGACCTGTCTCCTAGAAGGCAAAGCTAGAATACTTTACGCCATCGGGGCTCTACAAATTTTATTTCACCAATCATTAACAGTTAGATATGTGTTCCGTTTTTCTTTTAAATTTGTACTAGAATATGTCCTCAAGTACAATATCATTAAGTAAATCACAAAACGAGCATATGCACCTACAATATAAACGATGCTTTCATAAAGGTAATGAAACGTGATATATTAGACGTATCTTCTTAAATAATACAATATCAGGCCAAATGTGAGCCGTATATTTCGCCGAGTTTTTATATTCGCCACAATTGTGTTGGCTAGATTTTTTTTGAGTGGCTCTATATTTTGTTATGGTAATTTAAATAATTTACCAATTTACCTAATATTTGAAGGAGCGCTACATTGTTAGATATTAATATGAACTCTTTTTATTAATTTCTTAGGGTTAGTATTTTATGGCTATCTCAGCTGTTGGTAAATGACGATGTGGTCAAGGATTGTATCACGCCAGACCTAGAATATCTATCTATGACTATCAATGGGCTGTGTACTGTCGTGTTCCGACGTAAGGTTATGAGTATTAGATACGTTTAATTGCCTCGTGAGATACCTTTTGACCGAGATAGCGCGAAGTGCGAACGTAGGGACTCCGTTTCAGTTTGAGCTTTTGCCCTGTAGAACTGTCGGAAGTATATCCGGCGTATGCCGGACACACGAAAGCTTTTATATGCTTACGTATTTATTGTGTTTCATTATTTCACAATTTTTTAGATAAAAATTGTCTGAAGTACTGAAACATGCACTGGGTTGCGGGTGCACGTAATAGTACGGTTGGCAACCCTACATTAATCAAGGGAATTAAACATGTGTTTTAAGTGTGACGTTCGACGTCTAGATGAAAGCTGAATGGCTCAATACATTTGTTTTTTTTTGTAAATTCAAAGCAATAAGTTATGTTTATGTTATATATATAATTATTATTATTGAATATGATCTATTTAATGTTATTTGACGTGTGTAAGTGCTAATTTTGAACTTGCCCATATACTGAATAAATGCTTTGACTTTTGACTTTTATGTCCGGCGAATATCCGACAGTTCTCCTCACAGATCGCAATTATCAACCGATTCTTTGTCAAATGTTGTTAGCCGGATCGATAACCATACGGATTTTTTGCCGATTCAGTTTTCAAACATTTTTCATAATATCGGAGATCATCATAATCATCATCATTATCAACCGGTACCAGTCCACTGCTGGATGTAGGCCTCCCCCAAGACACGCCACTGAGCCCGATCTTCGGCTCTTTGTTTCCAGTCACTGCCCACCGCTTTGCGAATGTCGTCGCTCCACCTAGTCACAGAGTGTCCTACGCGACGTTTGCCGAAGATATGGGCGGAGAAAATGGCGGAGATGTGGGGGTTGAAAACATATTTCAGCCATTTTAAAATAATGTGCAAAAATGTCACAAAACTTTTTTGTTACTTAGCACCGGCTCGCTCAGTCTGAAAAAATAGGGCTTTCGAGACATTATAACCAAAAAACTCAAATTCCAAATGGAGCTTGAAACGTTTACTGAAGAACATTTACTGTGATTACTTAATAATTGCCCCAGTTTTATTCCTATTCCACTTATACTTACTGTAAGATCAGTCCTTAATGTTGATTTTAGTATTTGATATAACAAAAATATAATTTGATTTCATTCAAGAGCATATATTTTTTTATTGTAATAGAAAACAGGACAAGCACGACGCTCGCCTGATGGTACGCGATGACGTCTACTTATTACAGATACAGCGGCATGCAAAATTCTGGCAGTCCAAAATTTTGCATGTCACTGCAATGCGCCTGTTGCCTTGAGACATAAAGATGTTGAGTCTCACATGCCCTGTTATTTCACTGGACACCTTGCCATTACAACCGAAAAACATTCCTATTTCACGGCTGAACATTAATTGGTGGTACTACCCCAGGCGGACTAGCAGAAGTCCTACCCACTACAAAATATACTCTTCGTCTTTAAGAGTTTATTCCATATGCAACCTCCATTCAATACAGTCTCCTTGATTAGAACCAATGTTATGACTTCTATTATAACGTTGGTTATATTAGCGTCCTAAATATCGCCGCGGCGCCGCTCTCCGTTTTTCAGACAATTTCAAGTCTTTGAAGATCTCAAAACCCCTTCTCGAATAATCGAATTCGTCCGAACCGGACACATTGGCGACGCACTCTGAATCCCAATCAGAGTTTATCTAGAGTTTTATCACCATTTCGCTATGCATGACTGGATCCGCTAAAGATGCTGTTCAAATCACGACTGGCGCACACTTGCGATGAAAAGGAAAACGAGTAGGTATTATAATTTCATCAGAGAACTATAGGCCAAGATTGTACTATTATTTATTCTGTCGCCTAGCGTGTTTACCATCTTCGACCACATTATCGCTTACCATAAGGCGTGATAGTGGTTAAACGCTGGTCTATAAAAATTGAAATAAACTGACCAAGTGCGAGTCGCACTCACACACGTGGGTAGGATTCCCATTGAACAAAATTTGCCGGAAAAATATGTTTTTTTGTATGGCGACCTCTTTAATTTTATTTTAATTTAGTTTTTATTATTTGATTTTATAACAACCATTATAATACACACTTTGAACAAATTTCAAGTCTCTATCTATTAGGGTTAAGAAAAAAACGCCGAAAAATCACTATTCTTGTATGCGGACCTTTTATTATTTTATTTTATTTTGTTTAGAAATTACCTCATAACCCCATAGATTAATTACTATGGGTTACAATTTATTTACTTAATGTCTTAACATTAAGTAAATAAATTGTAACCCGTAATAATCTTAATTATACAATTTTAGATTAGATTTTAGTACAGTAATACATTAATTATTAGGTAACATTATTAGTAAGTAGTTTTAATTATGATATTTATATTACAATGTTTGTTTATTAAGTTATGTTAAATTAAGTTTATTATAATTTTAGGTAGGCAAGGTAAGTATTAATTTAAGCTAGATATAATACTTGGTATTTAACATTTAGGTTAGGGCATAGGTGAGTATGCCACATGTCCGTAACTTAAAGCAGGGCCGTCTTTACCCGGGGGTTCAAGGGGTCCGGGGCACCCGGGCGCGGAGTCCTAGGGGGCGCAAGCCGACCGTCAAAATTTTCGTAGAACTACCTACTACACTGAAACCACACGAGCGGAGCCGCGGGCAACAACTAGTTCATTATAAATCATAGGTATTGTTACAAAAGATTAAAACAAGTTTAAATGATATTTTAACTAAAACCATCTTAATACTATTCCGTAATTCTAGATTGCACTCCTGATACTGATATTTACACAAAGAACAAATTACGGTTATTATAAGGTTTGTTTATTTAATCCCGTCAACTGATGCTGCTAAAAGCTCATTAGAAATCATAAACTTTTTTTCAACTTTGTTTCAAGAAATATATGTATTTTTCAGTATCAAAATTACGCTGGTATGTTATTATGAAACAGATATTTACATAGAATTTTTTTCAATACGCGTTGGAAAAGTAGATTTGATGTTTTAAAAGCTCTCCGCTATATGGATAAATTTACGAAACTGCTCTTCTACGTCCCAGAAAAGGCACCGCAGGTTCGAGGTTGCAGATGAGCCCATTTTAGACCCAAAGATAAACTTTAAATTAATTTTATTGAGAGGTTCATAAAAAAATCACAACATATCAACTTACTACAATAAACTGGCTAAGTACAAGTCCGACTCGCACTCGTAGGGTTCCGTATCACACTACAATATATTATAAGATCGAGCAAAAACAACATTGTGTATCACTTTTCGCCAGCAAAAATTAATTTTGTTTTTCATCGTGTATGAATGATAAAGTTATTTTTGCGGTTTATAAAATGTGCTGTATCTCAAAAACTACTGACACTGATATTTCGTTAAAAGTGTTTGTAAAGATCTACAGCATATTTTTTTTTCGATTTTTCAGTCTTTGATTCTTTTTAGAGGGGGGGGGGAAGGGGGACATACATTTTACCACTTTAGAAGTATCTATCTTTCAAAAGATTGACTTTGAGAAATATAGTTTTTAGGAACGTCAAAGTCATTTTAAAGACCTATCTATAGACATCCCGCTCGTATAGGTTTGATTAATTTGTTTTATGTTTTAGTTCCATGTATGGGGTGCCCGCCCCCCTTAATTAAATTAATCTTTTTTTTTGTATGAAAAGCGTAAAGCGGCTTACAGCATACATCTACTTACCAAGATTCAACTGTTTAGTGCTAATAATTTTAGAATAAAGTGGCTGTGACATACGAACGGATAGACAGACAGACAAACAGACTTGACGAATCTATAAGGTAAAAAGTAACATAATATGAAATGATGGGAAGATTTATTCAATGATTTAAAGATGCGGAAGATATTTTTAGTTTAGTATTACTGTTACTGAGATTTCGCTGTCCGTCCGTCCGTCCATTCATCCGTCCATCTGTTCGCATTTCACAGGGCTGTATCTCCTTAACCGTTATAGGTAGGTACTTGAAATGTTCACGAAGTGTGTATTACTATAGGGGATTTAAAAAAAATACTAATAAACTGGCCAAATGCGAGTTGGACTCGCACACGTAGGATTCTGATTGAACAAAATTTACACCAAAAGCAATATTTTTGTATGGGGGGATATTTAATGTAATTTTTAATTTAATTTAGTTTTTATTATTTTATGTAGCAACTATTATTACACACTATGAGCAAATTTCAAGTATATCTATTACGGTTTGTATGATCGAGCAAAAAACGCCTGAAAAATCACGTTTTTTGTTTTATATATTTTAAATTTTGTGAAAGATCACGTTTCTTGTTTTCCCTTTTATTTTTAACTTTATTTTTAGTATTTGTTGTAGCGGCTATAGTAATACATACTTTGTAAAGATTTCAAGACTCTTATCTATTATGGTTCATGATTTCAAGCAAAAAATATATATTTGTTGTTAAATCCCCCATAGTAATAAATACTTCGCGAAAATATTAAGTATGTAACTAATACGGTTAGGGAGATACAACCCTGAAAGTGCGGACAGACATATACAGACGAACGGACGGACAGCGAAATCTTAGTAATAGGGTTCCGTTGGTACCCTTTGTGTGTGTTCGGTAATATTGGACTGAAAAGAGGAGTCAAGATCGGACTCAGTGGCGTACTTTGGGAGAGGCCTACGTTCAGCAGTGATGTGACACCGGCTGATTTTGATGATGAAGATGAATGAAGATGATGATGTTGTCAAAGATTAAGTTATGTATATGTCCAATTCGATCAATGAATAAATATATCAACATGCAGTTAACTGATGAGGCAATGAACTAGGGCAGAAGTAAGTAGTCCAACCAACCATTAAAAAAATCGCCGAACAGTAGCCAACTATGCAGCGTTACTAGTTAGAGTTTAATGAAACTATAAAAGAGATTAAGCCGTCTTTACGACTGTCGGTCGCGACTGCAAAATACGACTGACTTTCAACCCTGCCGACTTATTTAGGTAAGTGCCTACTGTCTGCTAATCGATCTTACAGACTCGGCTAAGGCTGTGCATTGGCCACAGATATCTAATTACCCTACCCTAGCCTTGACAGTCATGTAGACAGACAAGTAAAGTAAAGTATCGCATGGGCAGACTTCGGACACTCAACTAAACCAGTATTATCATCCTGTGGCATGGGTTAGTAGAGTTGCTCAATCTGATTTATCGTCAACTTGTGAATGGTGAAAGGGGTGCTTAGCTTAGGGTCTCATAAAAAAATAAATTGGTATACTTCGATACCTTATTCTTGTTGCAATTCTAAGATCCATTTTGTGCTCAGGAACTGGAAAAGATGACAAGGATGACAGGATTGCCAGGCAGAAGTGGGACTGGGCGGGTCATACTTGTCGTAAACTGACGTGTGGACTAAAAAGTCATGCGATGGGTAACTGAAGACAACCGTCGTGGTAGAGAAAGGCTTTGATGGGACAACGTATATCTATACTCTATACTAATATTATAAAGAGAGAACATTTGTATTTTTGTATTTTTGTATGTTTGTAATGATTTGGCTCAAAAACTACTGGACCGATTTAAAAAATTCTTTCACTAATATATAGAATAGACTTTCGGAATGCAAATAGGCTATATATTATCCCGTTTAAATGAAAGGTACATTCGTGGAGACTTAATTTGCAACCTAAGTCGACTAAAATACGGTCGAAAAAACACGTTTCTTACGAACGCTGCTCTATTGAAAATAGATGGAAGAATATTTTCTATGGAAGAATTGTACAACTTAATAAGACCTACAAAAAAGTCCGCAACAGCATATGTCTATCTCTTAAGGTTGACTCACAGTAACCATTTTAATCTTAAAATTTTTGTTAAAAAATATTACATAACTTCCAAGGCTATTTTCAAGTATATAGTATTAATCCTTATCCAAATAATTAATAATTAGCTTGGCAACATATTATAGATTAAAATTGTCCTTTACAGTATGTAATTCAAATGAACACTCTAGAAGATATCACGAATTTCACATACACACATCGCAAAATTAATAAAATATTTGCAGTGAAACCACAGATTAGGTCATAGTTACTGAAAAAATATTATTATAAGCTTAGCTATGCTGTAGATCCCCACCGATCACAATTTGAAGTCAATATAGTATAATAATATGATATATTGTATAAAATAATAATGATCTATATACCTACCTATATAATAATATAATATTTTAAACCACCCCGACTGATCTATAAATAATCTTTTCATTAAAAGCGTTCCAATGACGCTAAACACGTCATTTAGAATCTGAGCTGTAAGTTGGTGAGGATTTGAGTATTCTATAGAGTCCAGGAGATGTCCCAGCATCAGGTCAATGCTTCCATGTTCTTACAATATCGTTGAAGAAGAAGATTTTCGAATTGATCAGACCTATGAAAGTTGATTTCATAGCGCAATTAACTAGAAAAAAGCTCATAGTGTTATAACGATTGTACGAATTTTCATAAATCAAAGCTAAGAACACTCTCGATGAAGATATCTATCAAACAAAAAAAAACTGTCAATAATAAAATCAAAATCGGTTTATCCGGTTTGGTGCTAAGATCACAGATTATATAATAGTTACTACGTAACTAAGATGCTACAGACAGACACACAGATACACACGTTAAACGTATAAACCCCTACTTTTTCGTTACGTTAAGGTTACGGCGGCAGATGTTCTCCTTGGTGGTAAGTTATTTTTCAACCGACTTCCAAAAACAAGGAGGTTCTCAATTCGTCTGTATGTTTTTTTTTGTGTGTGTATGTTACGTGATTACTCCGTCAATTGTGTACCGATTCGAATGATTATTTTTGTAATCGGTACGGTACGTTTTCGAGGTGGTCCCATTGTAATTTCATCAAGATGTGATAAGTATCTCCAGAGATATGACGATAAACGTCTCAAACTTGCTACTGAAGTTGACTCGCGGGGCATTGAAGTCGGTTATTTTAGTTAAACCATCTTAGTTATTGGTAGATTTAATGATCCCACTACCTCTGTACGAAAACCCATGATTCATGAATGCACATATACTTTCATTGGTAGGTATATAGCTAGGATTAGAACCAACGACCGTCGGGTCAGAATCAGGGTAACTATCCTTTACGCCAAAGGGCCGTCCAATATCACTACGTAAGTATTATAAAACAAAGTCCATCACTGCGTCTGTCTGTCTGTTCGCAATAATCTCAATAGCTCCTGAACGGATTATCATGCGGTTTTTACCAATAGCCAGAGTGTTTATGAGGAAGGTTTAAGTGCATAATTCGTTAAGGTTTTGTGTAAATTGGTTGAAATATGACGATGATTGTTAACAATCATGTTAAACATGTTTAAACATGTTAAAATTTTATATTCGATGCAACAAACTGATGCAAATTTTGTAGGCTTATATGTTCTACCCGTGCGAAGCCAGGGCGGGCTGCTAGTATCTTCTACAGAGACATTAGAATAGATAGGGACAGATGGATAAAAGAAAAAAAAGGTGATACAAACAAAACATAATTATATGTGTCTGGCTTCAAAGTTCAAAGAAACGGCTACTATGACATAAAATAATTGACATTTGTGAATATAAATAATGACTAAATATTGTATGCATTATTATAACGTTGTGATATATTTTTGAATATTACTGACAGTTGAATTGGTTGGTATGTGTATCTATAGATAATTTTAAATATTTGCGCGTCTGCTTGCACGCAGAATTCTTGCACAAACCAAAATATCTTTAATTGTATTCTTGCAAATAAATACTTGATTTGATTATAAAATTGGGGATACTACACAGCATTGGGGATATTGTGATCTCATGCCAGGTACCGAGTTCAATCCCCGCCGTGCACCTATGGATTTTTCTATCGAAAAAATTATGTGCGCTTTTCACATTGACTCTCCGGTGAAGGAAAAACATCGTTAAGAAACCAACAACCCCCGCATGGTGATAGTACACTATCTAGCCTTGCCAGCTAAGACACTTAAGATAGAAAATCTGTCGCCAAACATCTAATGTGTTCCGGCAGCTATCCTTGAGAGCCAGTTTCCATTCTAGGCCTAGCGTGCTTACCATATTCGACCGTATAATCACTTACCAACAGGTGAAATAGTGGTCAAACGCTAGCATATAAAGATATAAAAAAAAAATTAAGAACTCGTTCAAGAAAAATAATTTTACAATTCATTGCATTATTACTGATTCTGGTTCTATTTTCACATTCTCGTCCGATCTTATCAAGTCGTCAGTAGGTAACCAGAATTTAAGGTGTTAATTTCACGAGCGATTATAAAGTTGTGTTAATATAATTTTGCACAAACCATTTTTAATGATAAATTATGTTCTTGCAAAAAAAAAGAGTGTGTGTACACGCGTTAGAAGTTATACTTCTGTGGCGTATGGAAAAAAATAACTAAAATGCAGTAGTGATTAACGATAAATATTAAAATTTAATCAAAAAGATTTTATTTAAATAAAAAAGGTTTTATTAACGTAAAAATATGACGTTAAATATGACATTTACAACTTGAAAATAGTTTAGGTGTCGGTGTGCGCGCGCATCGTACCACCTAGAACTAACTTCACGATGTTAAACTTAGGTGTCGGTGTGCGCGCGCATCGTAAAAATTCACTCTCATCATTTTTCTCTATCGTGCTAAAAGAAGTATAACTTCAAAAATACTTGATTTGATTTGATTAAAAATAAAATGTATTTGATCAATATCTCACATAAAGTATTACGTACCTATAATGCTTACCTTAAGATAGATAGAAAAATAGAAAATTATTTATTGTCACACCTCATTACTTAATCATATCGTTTAAAAAACTAAAATAACCGACTTCAAATGCCGCGCTATTAATTTTCAGTACCAAGTTTGAAGTGTCTATCTCCATATCTCTGGAGATACTCATCAGATCTCAATGATATTACCATGGTACCACCCTTAGGATATCTCCTTCCAACAAAAAATGAATAATCAAAATCGTTTTATAAATGACGAAGTTATCCGCGAACAAACATTAAAATATATATATACTAGCAGCCCGCCCCGGCTTCGCACGGGTAGAACATATATGCCTACAAAATTTGCATCAGTTTTTCATATGTTTTTCATATGAACATATTTAACAACCATCGTCATATTTCATCCAATTTACACAAAACCTTAACGAATTATGCACCTAAACCTTCCTCATAAACACTCTGGCTATTGGTGAAAACCGCATGATAATCCGTTCAGTAGCTATTGAGATTATTGCGAACAGACAGACAGACGCAGTGATGAACTTTGTTTTATAATACTTACGTATTGATATTGGACGGCCCTTTGGCGTATAGGATAGTTACCCTGATTCTGACCCGACGGTCGTTGGTTCTAATCCTAGCTATATACCTACCAATGAAAGTTTTATGTGCATTCATGAATCATGAGTTTTCGTACAGTGGTAGTGGAATCATTAAATCTACCAAAAAGTAGCTTACCACCAAGGAGTACATCTGCCGCCGTAACCTTACGGCGTTCCCCGACGCAAAATGTAGGGGTAATATACGTTTAACATGTGTATCTGTGTGTCTGTCTGTAGCATCTTAGCATCTAACCGGATGAACCGATTTTGTTTTTATTATTGATAGTTTTTTTTTGTTTGATAGATGTCTTTATCGAGAGTTTTCTTAGCTTTGATTCATGAAAATTCGTTCAATCGTTATAAAATTATGAGCTTTTTTCTAGTTAATTGCGCTATGAAATCAACTTTCATAGGTCTGATCAATTCGAAAATCTTCTTCTTCAACGATATTGTTAGAACATGGAAGCCTCCTGGACTCTACAGAATACTCAAATCCTCACCAACTTACAGCTCAGATTTTAAATGTCGTGTTTAGAGTCATTGGAAAAAGCTTTTATACATAGATCAGTCGGGGTGGTTTAAAATATTATATTATATTATTATATATATAGATGAATATTATTTTATACAATAGATCATATTATTATACTATATTGACTTCAAATTGATTGTGATCGGTGGGGATCTACAGCATAGCTAAGCTTGTAATAATAATATTTTCGAAGTAACTATGACCTAATCTGTGGTTTCACTGCAAATAGTTTATTAATTTTGCGATGCGTGTTTGTGAAATTCGTGATATCTTCTAGAGTTTTCATTTGAATTATATACTGTAAAGGACAATTTTAATCTATAATATATGGCCAAGCTAATTAACGTAATTAATTGGATAAGAAATTAATACTATATACTTGAAAATAGCCTTGGAAGATATGTAATATTTTTTAACAAAAATTTTAAGATTAAAATGGTTACTGTGAGTCAACCTTAAGAGATAGACATATGCTGTTGCGGACTTTTTTGTAGGTCTTATTAAGTTGTACAACTCTTGCATAAAAAATATTCTTCTATCTATTTTCAATTAAGCAGCGTTCGTAAGAAACGTGTTTTTTCGACCGTTTATTTGCCGACTTAGGTTGCAAATTAGGTCTCCACGAATGTACCTTTGATTTAAACGGGATAATATATAGCCTATTTTTATTCCGAAAGTCCATTCTATATATTAGTGAAAGATTTTTTTAAATCGGTTCAGTAGTTTTTGAGCTTACTCATTACAAACATACAAAAATACAAAAATACAAATGTTCTCTCTTTATAATATTAGTATAGATATAGATATATACTGTGAGAAATACTGAAGATATGGGTAGAACCTTGTGGTGCTACACCATGATGTCATCAGCTACGTCATGACGTCAGTGCTACGCCGTAGTCATCCCAGTGCTACACGAGGGGAAGATGCGGGGAAGGGAGGCATTCTAATTATACACTGATGAAGAGTAGACGTGTGTCGCCTAAGATATAAATAATTGTTATTATACGTGATTTGTAACCACAAGAAAGGTGTCTCATTTCTGGACTCTCTAACAGTTCAGAAGTGGGATGCGGCGAAACTTCGCCATCCCAAAAAGGATAACCCGTCCCACAAGACAATGGAAAGGCATTCCAGAGAACGGCATCGTGGCGCGCGCCGATCTCGTACCATTTCCTGAGAGTGGAATCATGACGCGCGGCGATCCAAACGAAGAAGAATTGACTCGGTATCAAGACTTAATAATTTGGAAGGGATGTTCCAAAGATTAATCAGAGAATCAGAGGAGAAAACCTGATCATCGTCTCAGTTCATCACCTTCTTCAACGTACGTCGTGTTCACCGGCTCGGGTGCCGGCAGTTGTGCGCTGTGGTGTGCATGATGGCAGGACGACGTCGCCGCTACCCAGAGACAGTCGGATGCATGAAGATTCATCATCCCCACAACGTTTATCGTGTCCACTCAAGCGGGCACTGCCAACAGCGCAGCGCGTCAGATGCTGCGAGTGCTGTGCCAACTAGAGTGACGGAAAACGCACCGGGTACGCCAGCGCGAACGCCGCAAGCCGCGCTGCGCGTATCGGATGCTGCGGGCGCTGTATCAATACGATCGTCGCTGAGCGCAGCGGAGGTCATGGATGCTGTTACGCTTAGACCGAGCACGGTCGGACCCACGGTTTGGTGAACAAATCAAGGTTATGTAAACAATTTATTATTAGTACCCGAAAGTAATATTGAGAAAGACAATATGTCTGTACGATTTTGGATAAAGCGTTTAGAATCTCTGGCTAAGATATTTTGTTAGAATGAACATTATTTTAATTTATTAAACCACAGCTAAACTGTCTGGTAATGGCTTGATTATCGTTCGATTCACTAAAGTTATAGACTTCTATTGGCTTGAATGGAAAACTGAGCTTGTTAATAATTTCTCTGAAGGTCACGGCATAGCTTCAAAATTGTATGTCATGATACTAAAAGTTTGTTACAATATTTCGCGTCGCCAAGACGCCTAAACAGCGGCATGACGTAACTTGTTATAAGTGTAACATGAAGGGTCATTTTGCTTGTCAATGTTTTAAAACTAAAGCATCGCGTTGTGAACTTGTTTAAAATTTGGACACAGTGTGAATGACTCTGTAAAGAGATTAAACAATGCTCTAATTGTAATCGGTGAGGCCACGATGGGGAGCAATGCTATCGTGCAAAGAAAGAGTAGTAAATAGCAAATCTTCCAACTAATTATTTATAATTTTAGATATTGATGTGAAAGACAGAAAGTATCATACAAATTAACAATATTTTATTGACGGCTTATATAGACTTTGGTAGCGCTTGCATATAATAACAAGGAGCGCGGCAACGCGAACTGGGCTTGTAAGTCCAACAGGTGAACTGTCAGCACAGTTCAGCACATATTGCTTTAGATAAAGCTATTTGGCAACCGTGCTAATCCTGGTAGTTAAAGACGAATTACAGGACACGGATATGATAGTAATAAGCAGACCGTTCACCGAGCTTTCTAATATCTTAGTGACTAATTAATTATTAGAAATACTGATAACACGTTAAGTTGTCTCCCTAATTATATTTTATCTTTTGATAAAGTATTAAAGTAATTGGTTGTCTGTGATACGACTTTACACTAGGGTCATATACCTAAAGTTTGAGTAACCATGCCGGTTTGGTAAAAAAAAAAGAGACCAGTCAGATTGAGATTATGAACTATTTATTGATCATTGTAATAAAATTGAATCATTGGCTAATATTAAGTATTAGTGTGATCTCGTAAACTGAATCAGTTAGACTCAGTTTATGACCAGTTCGGGTAAGACCAGTTAGGTTAAGTTAGGTTAATTAAAATTGAATCATTGGCTAATATCAAGCATTATTGTGATCTCGTAAACTGAATCAGTCAGACTCAGTTTATGACCAGTTCGGGTAAGACCAGTTAGGTTAAGTTAGCTTAATTAAAATTGAATCATTGGCTAATATCAAGCATTATTGTGATCTCGTAAACTGAATCAGTCAGACTCAGTTTATGACCAGTTCGGGTAAGACCAGTTAGGTTAAGTTAGGTTAATTAAAATTGAATCATTGGCTAATATCAAGCATTATTGTGATCTCGTAAACTGAATCAGTCAGACTCAGTTTATGACCAGTTCGGGTAAGACCAGTTAGGTTTGAAATCAATAACTATGGGGTCATTTTGATAAAAATTTAATCATACCAACCATTAGTGTGATCTCGTAAGCTGGATCAGTTAGACTCAGTTTATGACCAGTTCGGTTAAGACCAGTTAGGTTTGAGATCATCACTTTAGGGTCAGGTCTATAGGTTATTGTGATGAAATTTAATCATACCAACCATTAGTGTGATCTCGTAAACTGGATCAGTTAGACTCAGTTTATGACCAGTTCGGTTAAGACCAGTTAGGTTTGAGATCATTACTATAAGTTGTTGTGGTAAAATTTAATCATCATCTTATACCAAGCATCAGTGTAATCTTGTAAGCCGGATTAGTTATAAGTTTATAAGCACTTCTGTGACAAATGAAAATACGTGGTCGTATTATTTCTCAGGATGGCCGAGTGTGAGAAATACTGAAGATATGGGTAGAACCTTGTGGTGCTACACCATGATGTCATCAGCTACGTCATGACGTCAGTGCTACGCCGTAGTCATCCCAGTGCTACACGAGGGGAAGATGCGGGGAAGGGAGGCATTCTAATTATACACTGATGAAGAGTAGACGTGTGTCGCCTAAGATATAAATAATTGTTATTATACGTGATTTGTAACCACAAGAAAGGTGTCTCATTTCTGGACTCTCTAACAATATATCAAATCATATTATTATACTATATTGACTTTAAATTGATTGTGATCGGTGGGGATCAACAGCATAGCTAAGCTTATAATAATATTTTCGTAGTAACTATGACCTAATCTGTGGTTTCATTGCAAATATTTTATTAATTTTGCGATGCGTGTATGTGAAATTCGTGATATCTTCTAGAGTTTTCATTTGAATTATATACTGTAAAGGACAATTTTAATCTATAATATGTGGCCAAGCTAATTAACGTAATTAATTGGATAAGGATTAATACTATATACTTGAAAATAGCCTTGGAAATTAGGTAATATTTTTTAACAAAAATTTTAAGATTAAAATGGTTACTGTAGTCAACCTTAAGAGATAGACATATGCTGTCGCGGACTTTTTTGTAGGTCTTATTAAGTTGTACAATTCCTGCATAGAAAATATTCTTCTATCTATTTTCAATTAAGCAGCGTTCGTAGGAAACGTGTTTTTTCGACCGTTTTTTTGCCGACTTAGGTTGCAAATTAGGTCTCCACGAATGTACCTTTGATTATTATTAGTATAGATATATACGGTCAAATTGAGAAAACTCCTCCTTTTTTAAGTCGGTTAAAACTAACATACAAGGCATTTACTTAATTAGTATTAAAATGGGTGGCCTTATCGCTAAAAGCGATTTCTTTCATTTCTTCGAGGCAACTTTTGGATGGAGAGGACTTCTAGAAAAAATACAACAGACAGAGGTACTTCTGATGTAAAATGTAAAAATCTAATGGAATTCCTTTAAACCGCCCGTGGAACTGTTCCCTAAAGCAATAGAAGCACTCGTTCACCATAGATGTGCTCCCTAAGGTACTCAGGATATTGATTGGAGTTTTCCCACTGTTTTCAATACTTTATTACACCTACTCAACAGGTAGGGTGCATATGCGTTTTATTTTTGGAGAATGCTTATGTTGTGTTTTATTTTTGATTCCCACATGTGGTAGAAGCATATTATATCGATGTTCTGCCTGGCTTGCTGCTAAAAAATAGCTTACCACCATCAAGGAAAAATCTGCCGCCATTACTTTATGATGTTCCGGCAGCACACATCCCTTGAGAGTCAGAGTATTTTAGGCCTAGCGTTTTCACCATTTTCGACCACAACATAGCTTAGATAGATAGATAAAACTCTTTATTTGCACACCAAATAAAAAAACAGAAACAATTTACAATTCACAACAAAATATAAGTAATGCAAAGGGCGGTCTTATCGCTTAAAGCGATTTCTTCCAGACAACCGAAATAGTAAAGAAGAAAATTACGAGACTGTGAAGGACGGTGTCGTACCGATATAAACTCTAAAATTAATAAATATACTTACTTACATAATATTAACATATTATCATACCATACACTACTTAAAAACATATACATATATAATAATAATAATATAAAATACACTGTAAGATAAAGATTTCAATGAATTAGACTAGCAATAACTATAACACAACAAAGAATAATAATAATAAATAAATAGAAAAATAAAAATAATAATAATAAATAGTTCAGGCTAATAATAGTTCAGTCGAGACGGGATAGATAGAATTTCAATAGCCGTTCTTTGAAAACGTGTGGAGATGGAGATTGTCTGATTTCCACTGGTATATCATTCCACAGGCGCGCAGCCTGTACCGTAAGCGATTTATCAAAAAAGGTGGTAGAATGAGAAGGTATTTGTAACGTTAGATTATCAGATGACCTCAACGTTAGTGAGTGCTGTGAATGTAGGAATTCAGAGCTTTCCTTAAGATAGCGCGGGGAAGCGGGATTAAAAAGTATATTATATAGGAGGGAAAGTATGTGAGTATTCCGGCGGAGTCGAATGGGAAGCCACTTGAGCTTGTGACGGAAATATGAGACATGGTCATATTTGCGCAATCCAAATATGAACCTTATGCAAAAATTCTGAAGCCGCTCAAGTTTGTTTAGTTGGTCCTCCGTTAAATCTAGATAGCTAGCGTCAGCGTAATCAAGAATCGGAAGCAGAAGAGATTGTGCTAACGCAACTTTGGTAGCAGTAGGGAGAAAATTTTGAAGCCGTTTCAAGGCACCTGCAGAAGCAAACATTTTACGCCTAACGGCATCCAATTGTGGACCCCATGACAATGTCTGATCTATAATAATACCTAAATTCTTCACTTGTGTACTGTAAGGAATTTTAATACCGTCAAAAATAATTGTAGGAAGGTTATTACGATCAAGCTTAGACAACATGCGGGAGCTGCCTACAATTATTATTTGGGTCTTGCTGGGATTTACTCTTAGACCAAACGCCTTACTCCACGCAGCTATACGGCTCAGATCGTCATTCATTTTTTGAACACAGTCAATCAACTGATCGGGAGATGCCTGAGATTAAATTTGTAGGTCGTCAGCGTAGAGGTGGTAGGGAGAAGATATATCAGAAAAAATAGAATTTATGAATGTAGAAAAGAGTAATGGAGATAGAACGCCGCCCTGTGGGACGCCAGCAGAAGTGTTACACCACGAAGAGAAACAGTCTTCAAGGCGCACCCTCTTCTTACCACCAGGTGAGATAGTGGTCAAACGCTAACCTATTATTTTTATTTTTTTATTATTGTGAAAGAAACTTGCCACTTGTATTCGGTAGTCTCTACGTAAATAGCGATGAATTTCGATCGATGATAGTCGGTAAGAACAATATACAATTATCGAAGCTGAATGGCCGTCTGTCAGAAGTTTGCCAAAATGCATCGATATCGATAAGTAGAGACTTCCACCCCTAGGATTTAAAAGTAACCTATTTTATGTTTACTAAAAATAGTACTGATGGCAAAAAATGTATGGATAAACATTCATTTTTTTTAATCTATGAAATAGCATATATATTGAGTAAATGCTTTGACTTATACTGAATAAATGCTTTGACTTTTGACTTTTATGTCCGGCGAATATCCGACAGTTCTCCTCACAGATCGCAATTATCAACCGATTCTTTGTCAAATGTTGTTAGCCGGATCGATAACCATACGGATTTTTTGCCGATTCAGTTTTCAAAAATTTTTCATAATATCGGAGATCATCATAATCATCATCATTATCAACCGGTACTAGTCCACTGCTGGATGTAGGCCTCCCCAGTTCTCCCCAGTTCCTCCCTTTGTTTCCAGTCACTGCCCACCGCTTTGCGAATGTCGTTGCTCCACCTAGTCACAGAGCGTCCTACGCGACGTTTGCCGAAGATATGGGCGGAGAAAATGGCGGAGATGTGGGGGTTGAAAACATATTTCAGCCATTTTAAAATAATGTGCAAAAATGTCACAAAACTTTTTTGTTACTTAGCACCGGCTCGCTCAGTCTAAAAAAAATAGGGCTTTCGAGACATTATAACCAAAAACTCCCATTCCAAATGGAGCTTGAAACGTAGAAAGAAGAACATTTACTGTGATTACTTAATAATTGCCCCAGTTTTATTCCTATTCCACATATACTTACTGTAAGATCAGTCCTTAATGTTGATTTTAGTATTTGATATAACAAAAATATAATTTGATTTCATTCAAGAGCATATATTTTTTTATTGTAATAGAAAACAGGACAAGCACGACGCTCGCCTGATGGTACGCGATGACGTCTACTTATTACAGATACAGCGGCATGCAAAATTCTGGCAGTCCAAAATTTTGCATGTCACTGCAATGCACCTGTTGCCTTTAGACATAAAGATGTTGAGTCTCACATGCCCTGTTATTTCACTGGACACCTTGCCATTACAACCGAAAAACATTCCTATTTCACGGCTGAACATTAATTGGTGGTACTACCCCAGGCGGACTAGCAGAAGTCCTACCCACTACAAAATATATTCTTCGTCTATAAGAGTTTATTCCATATGCAACCTCCATTCAATACAGTCTCCTTGATTAGAACCAATGTTATGACTTCTATTATAACGTTGGTTATATTAGCGTCCTAAATATCGCCGCGGCGCCGCTCTCCGTTTTTCAGACAATTTCAAGTCTTTGAAGATCTCAAAACCCCTTCTCGAATAATCGAATTCGTCCGAACCGGACACATTGGCGACGCACTCTGAATCCCAATCAGAGTTTATCTAGAGTTTTATCACCATTTCGCTATGCATGACTGGATCCGCTAAAGATGCTGTTCAAATCACGACTGGCGCACACTTGCGATGAAAAGGAAAACGTGTAGGTATTATAATTTCATCAGAGAACTATAGGCCAAGATTGTACTATTATTTATTCTGTCGCCTAGCGTGTTTACCATCTTCAACCACATTATCGCTTACCATAAGGCGTGATAGTGGTTAAACGCTGGTCTATAAAAATTGAAATAAACTGACCAAGTGCGAGTCGCACTCACACACGTGGGTAGGATTCCCATTGAACAAAATTTGCCGGAAAAATATGTTTTTTTGTATGGCGACCTCTTTAATTTTATTTTAATTTAGTTTTTATTATTTGATTTTATAACAACCATTATAATACACACTTTGAACAAATTTCAAGTCTCTATTAGGGTTAAGAAAAAAACGCCGAAAAATCACTATTCTTGTATGCGGACCTTTTATTATTTTATTTTATTTTGTTTAGAAATTACCTCATAACCCCATAGATTAATTACTATGGGTTACAATTTATTTACTTAATGTCTTAACATTAAGTAAATAAATTGTAACCCGTAATAATCTTAATTATACAATGATTTTAGTACAGTAATACATTAATTATTAGGTAACATTATTAGTAAGTAGTTTTAATTATGATATTTATATTACAATGTTTGTTTATTAAGTTATGTTAAATTAAGTTTATTATAATTTTAGGTAGGCAAGGTAAGTATTAATTTAAGCTAGATATAATACTTGGTATTTAACATTTAGGTTAGGGCATAGGTGAGTATGCCACATGTCCGTAACTTAAAGCAGGGCCGTCTTTACCCGGGGGTTCAAGGGGTCCGGGGCACCCGGGCGCGGAGTCCTAGGGGGCGCAAGCCGACCGTCAAAAATTTCGTAGAACAACCTACTACACTGAAACCACACGAGCGGAGCCGCGGGCAACAACTAGTTCATTATAAATCATAGGTATTGTTACAAAAGATTAAAACAAGTTTAAATGATATTTTAACTAAAACCATCTTAATACTATTCCGTAATTCTAGATTGCACTCCTGATACTGATATTTACACAAAGAACAAATTACGGTTATTATAAGGTTTGTTTATTTAATCCCGTCAACTGATGCTGCTAAAAGCTCATTAGAAATCATAAACTTTTTTTCAACTTTGTTTCAAGAAATATATGTATTTTTCAGTATCAAAATTACGCTGGTATGTTATTATGAAACAGATATTTACATAGAATTTTTTTCAATACGCGTTGGAAAAGTAGATTTGATGTTTTAAAAGCTCTCCGCTATATGGATAAATTTACGAAACTGCTCTTCTACGTCCCAGAAAAGGCACCGCAGGTTCGAGGTTGCAGATGAGCCCATTTTAGACCCAAAGATAAACTTTAAATTAATTTTATTGAGAGGTTCATAAAAAAATCACAACATCTCAACTTACTACAATAAACTGGCTAAGTACAAGTCCGACTCGCACTCGTAGGGTTCCGTATCACACTACAATATATTATAAGATCGAGCAAAAACAACATTGTGTATCACTTTTCGCCAGCAAAAATTAATTTTGTTTTTCATCGTGTATGAATGACAAAGTTATTTTTGCGGTTTATAAAATGTGCTGTATCTCAAAAACTACTGACACTGATATTTCGTTAAAAGTGTTTGTAAAGATCTACAGCATATTTTTTTTTCGATTTTTCAGTCTTTGATTCTTTTTAGAGGGGGGGGGGGGAAGGGGGACATACATTTTACCACTTTAGAAGTATCTATCTTTCAAAAGATTGACTTTGAGAAATATAGTTTTTAGGAACGTCAAAGTCATTTTAAAGACCTATCTATAGACATCCCGTTTGATTAATTTGTTTTATGTTTTAGTTCCATGTATGGGGTGCCCGCCCCCCTTAATTAAATTAATCTTTTTTTTTGTATGAAAAGCGTAAAGCGGCTTACAGCATACATCTACTTACCAAGATTCAACTGTTTAGTGCTAATAATTTTAGAATAAAGTAGCTGTGACATACGAACGGATAGACAGACAGACAAACAGACTTGACGAATCTATAAGGTAAAAAGTAACATAATATGAAATGATGGGAAGATTTATTCAATGATTTAAAGATGCGGAAGATATTTTTAGTTTAGTATTACTGTTACTGAGATTTCGCTGTCCGTCCGTCCGTCCATTCATCCGTCCATCTGTTCGCATTTCACAGGGCTGTATCTCCTTAACCGTTATAGGTAGATACTTGAAATGTTCACGAAGTGTGTATTACTATAGGGGATTTAAAAAAAATACTAATAAACTGGCCAAATGCGAGTTGGACTCGCACACGTAGGATTCTGATTGAACAAAATTTACACCAAAAGCAATATTTTTGTATGGGGGGATATTTAATGTAATTTTTAATTTAATTTAGTTTTTATTATTTTATGTAGCAACTATTATTACACACTATGAGCAAATTTCAAGTATATCTATTACGGTTTGTAAGATCGAGCAAAAAACGCCTGAAAAATCACGTTTTTTGTTTTATATATTTTAAATTTTGTGAAAGATCACGTTTCTTGTTTTCCCTTTTATTTTTAACTTTATTTTTAGTATTTGTTGTAGCGGCTATAGTAATACATACTTTGTAAAGATTTCAAGACTCTTATCTATTATGGTTCATGATTTCAAGCAAAAAATATATATTTGTTGTTAAATCCCCCATAGTAATAAATACTTCGCGAAAATATTAAGTATGTAACTAATACGGTTAGGGAGATACAACCCTGAAAGTGCGGACAGACATATACAGACGAACGGACGGACAGCGAAATCTTAGTAATAGGGTTCCGTTGGTACCCTTTGGGTTTGGACCTAAAAACAAAATAATTTAAATATTGTAGGGGTGGTCCCCATACGAAATGCTGTTTTATGTTCTATCTTACAAATAGATAGGGGGCGGGGAAGGGTGCAGGCTGACTTTCGTACCCCGGCGCCGAATATGCTTAAGACGGCCCTGACTTAAAGTACGGACAGACAGAAAGACAGACAGACGGACGGACGGACAGCGAAGTCTCAGTAATAGGGTTCGGAACCCTAAAAACAAAGTGTACTTACAAATTTTCTTTAATAATGTTCTGCTGGTACTAATTTAACTGTAAGTTAAAAGTAGGTAGGTATATATTCTGTATACGGTCTGTGGCAAGAAGTTTAGACACCTACTACAGATGGACGGACATGATGAAAACACTATTAGGATTCCTGGTTGATGTAGGTATCCAAAAATGCGGTTGAAAGATTTTTAATTTAAATTATTTATGGCATTAAAAAAATAATTACACATTATATGACATAGGTACCTACATAGGAATTAGTGAAATTGAACTTAAACGAAAATGTATCAATGATCTTCCGATACATTTACAAAAAGTGTTCGGTAATATTGGACTGAAAAGAGGAGTCAAGATCGGACTCAGTGGCGTACTTTGGGAGAGGCCTACGTTCAGCAGTGATGTGACACCGGCTGATTTTGATGATGAAGATGAATGAAGATGATGATGTTGTCAAAGATTAAGTTATGTATATGTCCAATTCGATCAATGAATAAATATATCAACATGCAGTTAACTGATGAGGCAATGAACTAGGGCAGAAGTAAGTAGTCCAACCAACCATTAAAAAAATCGCCGAACAGTAGCCAACTATGCAGCGTTACTAGTTAGAGTTTAATGAAACTATAAAAGAGATTAAGCCGTCTTTACGACTGTCGGTCGCACCCTGCCGACTTATTTAGGTAAGTGCCTACTGTCTGCTAATCGATCTTACAGACTCGGCTAAGGCTGTGCATTGGCCACAGATATCTAATTACCCTACCCTAGCCTTGACAGTCATGTAGACAGACAAGTAAAGTAAAGTATCGCATGGGCAGACTTCGGACACTCAACTAAACCAGTATTATCATCCTGTGGCATGGGTTAGTAGAGTTGCTCAATCTGATTTATCGTCAACTTGTGAATGGTGAAAGGGGTGCTTAGCTTAGGGTCTCATAAAAAAATAAATTGGTATACTTCGATACCTTATTCTTGTTGCAATTCTAAGATCCATTTTGTGCTCAGGAACTGGAAAAGATGACAAGGATGACAGGATTGCCAGGCAGAAGTGGGACTGGGCGGGTCATACTTGTCGTAAACTGACGTGTGGACTAAAAAGTCATGCGATGGGTAACTGAAGACAACCGTCGTGGTAGAGAAAGGCTTTGATGGGACAACGTATATCTATACTCTATACTAATATTATAAAGAGAGAACATTTGTATTTTTGTATTTTTGTATGTTTGTAATGATTTGGCTCAAAAACTACTGGACCGATTTAAAAAATTCTTTCACTAATATATAGAATAGACTTTCGGAATGCAAATAGGCTATATAATATCCCGTTTAAATGAAAGGTACATTCGTGGAGACTTAATTTGCAACCTAAGTCGACTAAAATACGGTCGAAAAAACACGTTTCTTACGAACGCTGCTCTATTGAAAATAGATGGAAGAATATTTTCTATGGAAGAATTGTACAACTTAATAAGACCTACAAAAAAGTCCGCAACAGCATATGTCTATCTCTTAAGGTTGACTCACAGTAACCATTTTAATCTTAAAATTTTTGTTAAAAAATATTACATAACTTCCAAGGCTATTTTCAAGTATATAGTATTAATCCTTATCCAAATAATTAATAATTAGCTTGGCAACATATTATAGATTAAAATTGTCCTTTACAGTATGTAATTCAAATGAACACTCTAGAAGATATCACGAATTTCACATACACACATCGCAAAATTAATAAAATATTTGCAGTGAAACCACAGATTAGGTCATAGTTACTGAAAAAATATTATTATAAGCTTAGCTATGCTGTAGATCCCCACCGATCACAATTTGAAGTCAATATAGTATAATAATATGATATATTGTATAAAATAATAATGATCTATATACCTACCTATATAATAATATAATATTTTAAACCACCCCGACTGATCTATAAATAATCTTTTCATTAAAAGCGTTCCAATGACGCTAAACACGTCATTTAGAATCTGAGCTGTAAGTTGGTGAGGATTTGAGTATTCTATAGAGTCCAGGAGATGTCCCAGCATCAGGTCAATGCTTCCATGTTCTTACAATATCGTTGAAGAAGAAGATTTTCGAATTGATCAGACCTATGAAAGTTGATTTCATAGCGCAATTAACTAGAAAAAAGCTCATAGTGTTATAACGATTGTACGAATTTTCATAAATCAAAGCTAAGAACACTCTCGATGAAGATATCTATCAAACAAAAAAAAACTGTCAATAATAAAATCAAAATCGGTTTATCCGGTTTGGTGCTAAGATCACAGATTATATAATAGTTACTACGTAACTAAGATGCTACAGACAGACACACAGATACACACGTTAAACGTATAAACCCCTACTTTTTCGTTACGTTAAGGTTACGGCGGCAGATGTTCTCCTTGGTGGTAAGTTATTTTTCAACCGACTTCCAAAAACAAGGAGGTTCTCAATTCGTCTGTATGTTTTTTTTTGTGTGTGTATGTTACGTGATTACTCCGTCAATTGTGTACCGATTCGAATGATTATTTTTGTAATCGGTACGGTACGTTTTCGAGGTGGTCCCATTGTAATTTCATCAAGATGTGATAAGTATCTCCAGAGATATGACGATAAACGTCTCAAACTTGCTACTGAAGTTGACTCGCGGGGCATTGAAGTCGGTTATTTTAGTTAAACCATCTTAGTTATTGGTAGATTTAATGATCCCACTACCTCTGTACGAAAACCCATGATTCATGAATGCACATATACTTTCATTGGTAGGTATATAGCTAGGATTAGAACCAACGACCGTCGGGTCAGAATCAGGGTAACTATCCTTTACGCCAAAGGGCCGTCCAATATCACTACGTAAGTATTATAAAACAAAGTCCATCACTGCGTCTGTCTGTCTGTTCGCAATAATCTCAATAGCTCCTGAACGGATTATCATGCGGTTTTTACCAATAGCCAGAGTGTTTATGAGGAAGGTTTAAGTGCATAATTCGTTAAGGTTTTGTGTAAATTGGTTGAAATATGACGATGATTGTTAACAATCATGTCAAACATGTTTAAACATGTTAAAATTTTATATTCGATGCAACAAACTGATGCAAATTTTGTAGGCTTATATGTTCTACCCGTGCGAAGCCAGGGCGGGCTGCTAGTATCTTCTACAGAGACATTAGAATAGATAGGGACAGATGGATAAAAGAAAAAAAAGGTGATACAAACAAAACATAATTATATGTGTCTGGCTTCAAAGTTCAAAGAAACGGCTACTATGACATAAAATAATTGACATTTGTGAATATAAATAATGACTAAATATTGTATGCATTATTATAACGTTGTGATATATTTTTGAATATTACTGACAGTTGAATTGGTTGGTATGTGTATCTATAGATAATTTTAAATATTTGCGCGTCTGCTTGCACGCAGAATTCTTGCACAAACCAAAATATCTTTAATTGTATTCTTGCAAATAAATACTTGATTTGATTATAAAATTGGGAGACTTTGACACAGCATTGGGGATATTGTGATCTCATGCCAGGTACCGAGTTCAATCCCCGCCGTGCACCTATGGATTTTTCTATCGAAAAAATTATGTGCGCTTTTCACATTGACTCTCCGGTGAAGGAAAAACATCGTTAAGAAACCAACAACCCCCGCATGGTGATAGTACACTATCTAGCCTTGCCAGCTAAAACACTTAAGATAGAAAATCTGTCGCCAAACATCTAATGTGTTCCGGCAGCTAACCTTGAGAGCCAGTTTCCATTCTAGGCCTAGCGTGCTTACCATATTCGACCGTATAATCACTTACCAACAGGTGAAATAGTGGTCAAACGCTAGCATATAAAGATATAAAGAAAAAAAAATTAAGAACTCGTTCAAGAAAAATAATTTTACAATTCATTGCATTATTACTGATTCTGGTTCTATTTTCACATTCTCGTCCGATCTTATCAAGTCGTCAGTAGGTAACCAGAATTTAAGGTGTTAATTTCACGAGCGATTATAAAGTTGTGTTAATATAATTTTGCACAAACCATTTTTAATGATAAATTGTGTTCTTGCAAAAAAAAAAAGAGTGTGTGTACTTATGTACACGCGTTAGAAGTTATACTTCTGTGGCGTATAGAAAAAAAATAACTAAAATGCAGTAGTGATTAACGATAAATATTAAAATTAATCAAAAAGATTTTATTTAAATAAAAAAGGTTTTATTAACGTAAAAATATGACGTTAAATATGACATACACAACTTGAACATATTTTAGGTGTCGGTGTGCGCGCGCATCGTACCACCTAGAACTAACTTCACGATGTTAAATTTAGGTGTCGGTGTGCGCGCGCATCGTAAAAATTCACCCTCATCATTTTTCTCTATCGTGCCAAAAGAAGTATAACTTCAAAAATACTTGATTTGATTTGATTCAAAATAAAATGTATTTGATCAATATCTCACATAAAGTATTACGTACCTATAATGCTTAACTTAAGATAGATAGAAAAATAGAAAATTATTTATTGTCACACCTCATTACTTAATAATATCGTTTAAAAAACTAAAATAACTGACTTCAAATGCCGCGCTATTAATTTTCAGTACCAAGTTTGAAGTGTCTATCTCCATATCTCTGGAGATACTCATGAGATCTCAATGAAATTACCATGGTATCACCCTTAGGATATCTCCTTACAACAAAAAATGAATAATCAAAATCGTTTCATAAATGACGAAGTTATCCGCGAACAAACATTAAAATATATATATACTAGCAGCCCGCCCCGGCTTCGCACGGGTAGAACATATATGCCTACAAAATTTGCATCAGTTTGTTGCATCGAATATAACATATGAACATATTTAACAACCATCGTCATATTTCATCCAATTTACACAAAACCTTAACGAATTATGCACTTAAACCTTCCTCATAAACACTCTGGCTATTGGTGAAAACCGCATGATAATCCGTTCAGTAGCTATTGAGATTATTGCGAACAGACAGACAGACGCAGTGATGAACTTTGTTTTATAATACTTACGTATTGATATTGGACGGCCCTTTGGCGTAAAGGATAATTACCCTGATTCTGGCCCGACGGTCGTTGGTTCTAATCCTAGCTATATACCTACCAATGAAAGTTTTATGTGCATTCATGAATCATGAGTTTTCGTACAGTGGTAGTGGAATCATTAAATCTACCAAAAAGTAGCTTACCACCAAGGAGTACATCTGCCGCCGTAATCTTACGGCGTTCCCCGACGCAAAATGTAGGGGTAATTAATATACGTTTAACATGTGTATCTGTGTGTCTGTCTGTAGCATCTTAGCACCTAACCGGATGAACCGATTTTGTTTTTATTATTGATAGTTTTTTTTTGTTTGATAGATGTCTTTATCGAGAGTTTTCTTAGCTTTGATTCATGAAAATTCGTTCAATCGTTATAAAATTATGAGCTTTTTTCTAGTTAATTGCGCTATGAAATCAACTTTCATAGGTCTGATCAATTCGAAAATCTTCTTCTTCAACGATATTGGTAGAACATGGAAGCCTTCTGGACTCTACAGAATACTCAAATCCTCACCAACTTACAGCTCAGATTTTAAATGTCGTGTTTAGAGTCATTGGAAAAAGCTATTATACATAGATCAGTCGGGGTGGTTTAAAATATTATATTATACTAGCTGTTACCTGCGGCTTCGCCCGCGTTATTTGTGTCTTTGTGAGCATTGAGGTCTAGATCGATGATCTCTTAGGCCATGTCACCATAGATGACCCTTAAAGTCGAACTCAATATCCTGTATTGTTAAAGTCATACATTTTTTTGGTTAGGTTAGTATACGAAGTTGTGCTGTTTAAATGTTTGACTCAACACAACAGTTCCTGAAACATTTCTTACAAAGAAAATAAGGTGAATAGCTGCGCAAGCGTAGCAAGCGCTATTATTGGGCAAGTGAAAATTTTTTATGGCTTTTTATATCCCTGACAGTTTAATGATCTAATCATCAAGTCTATATAGATGACTCTTAAGTCGAACTCGATATCGTCTATTGTTAAAGTCATTAATCATTACTTGGCACTTGGTAAACCTAACCTAACCAAGGTTTACCAAGTTTTGCTGTTTAAGTATTTGAGTCAGTCTAATGTATGAGGCTGTTAAAACACGCTATTTATTATATGCTATGTAGCGTTATTACTGCGCAAGCGAAGCGAGACATTTGTTTATGACTTTTTATGACCCTGAAAGTTGTATGACCTACTAAGTCGACACCGATGACCCTAAGGTTAAACTTGATATCCACTTATTTTAAGGTAAAAAATCATTATGAATATTAAAGGTTGTACTGTTTCAATTTATGAATCGTTTTGATGCATGTGGCTATTAAAATACAAAAGTTGCTGAAATGTTTCCTACAAAGTAGATATAACAAATACTTGCGCAACCGGAGCGAGCGCTATTACTGCGCGAGCGTAGCAAGCTCTATCACTGCACGAGCGAAGCGAGCACGAAAAATATTTACGACTTTTTATGACCCTGACAGTTTTTATGACCTACTAAGTCAACACCGATGACACAATGGTTAAACTTGATATCCACTTATTTTAAGGTTAATAATTATGATGATTATTGAAGGTTGTACTGTTTCAATTTATAAACTCGTTTTGATGCATGTGGCTATTAAAATACAAAAACTGCAAAAATATTACCTACAAAGTAGATAAAACAAAGGTTTGCGCGAGCGCAGCGAGCTCTATCAATGCGCGAGCGAAGCGAGCGCGAAAATTTTTATGTCATTTTATGACCCTGACAGTTTTTATGACCTACTAAGTCAAGACCGATGACCCTAAGGTTAAACTTGATACCCACTTATTTTAAAGTAAAAAACCATTATGATTATTGAAGGTTGTACTATTTCAATTCTTAAACTCGTTTTGATGCATGTGGCTATTAAAATACAAAAAATTCGGAAATATTACCTACAAAGTAGATAAAACAAAGGCTTGCGCGAGCGTAGCGAGCGCTTTCAATGCGCGAGCGAAGCGAGCGCGATAATTTTTATGTCATTTTATGACCCTGACAGTTTTTATGACCTACTAAGTCAACACCGATGACCCTAAGGTTAAACTTGATATCCACTTATTTTGAGGTAAAAATCATTATGATTATTGAAGGTTGAACTGTTCCAATTTATGACATGTTTTGATGAATGTGGCTATTAAAATACAAAAGTTGCTGAAATGTTTCCTACAAAGTACATTTTACAAATGCTTGCACGACCGGAGCGAGCGCTATTACTGCGCGAGCGTAGTAAGCGCTATCACAGCGCGAGCGAAGCGAGCGCGAAAAATGTTTACGTCATTTTATGATCCTGACAATTTTTATGACCTACTAAGTTAACACTGATGACACAAAGGTTAAACTTGATATCCACTTATTTTATGGTTAATAATCATTGTGATTATTGAAGGTTGTACTGTTTCAATTTATGGCCTCGGTTTAATGCATGTGGCTATTAAAATACAAAAAAAATGTTGAAACATTACCTTCAAAGTAGATAAAACAAAGGTTTGCGCGAGCGCAGCGAGCGCGAAAATTTTTTTTGTCATTTTATGACCCTGACAGTTTTATGACCTACTAAGTCAACGCCGATGACCCTAAGGTTAATCTTGATATACACTTATTTCAAGATAAAAAAATCATTATGATTATTGCAAGTTGTACTGTTCCAATTTATGTCATGTTTTGATGAATGTGGCTATTAAATTACAAAAGTTGCTGAAATATTTCCTACAATGTAGATATAACTAATGCTTGCACGACCTGAGCGAGCTCTATTACTGCGCGAGCGTAGTAAGCGCTATCACTTAAAGCGAAACTGAAATCACGAAAAATTTTTACGACCTTTTATGACCCTGACGGTTTTCATGACCTACTAAGACAACACTGATAACACAGAGGTTAAACTTCATATCCACTTATTTTAAGGTTAATAATCATTATGTTTATTGAAGGTTGTACTGTTTCAATTTATGGACTCGTTGTGATGCATTCGGCTATTAATATACAAAAGTTGCTGAAATGTTTCCTACAAAGTAGACATAACAAATGCTTGCGAGACCGGAGCGAGCGCTATCACTGCGCGAGCGTAGCAAGCGCTATCACTGAGCGAGCGAAGCGAGCGCGAATCATTTTTACAACCTTCTGTGACCCTGACAGTTTTTATGACCTATTAAGTTAACACTGATGGCACAAAGGTTAAACTTGATATCCACTTATTTTAAGGTTAAAATTCATAATGATTATTGAAGGTTGTACTATTTCAATTTATGGACTCGTTCTGATGCATGTGGCTATAAAAATACAAAAGTTGCTGAAATATTACCTACAAAGTAGATAAAACAAAGGCTTGCGTGAGCGCAGCGATCGCTATCACTGCGCGAGCGAAGTGAGCGCGAAAATGTTTACGGTTTTATGACCCTGACAGTTTACCTACCTATGTTAAAACACGAATGCTTTTGAAATACTTCCCACAAAGCAGATAAAACACGTTGGGCAAGCAAAGCCATCGCGTAAATTTTGATGACTTTTAATGACCCTGACAGTTTTATGGCCTAATTAAGGCACATATTAAGTTTAGTCATTATCTATGAACCTAAGCTCAAACTTTTATGATTATGCAAACTCTATGTAAAGTTAAGAAAAAATATAGGCACCAACACTTAACTGCCGAAAAAAGTATTCCTTGCCCTTTTATGCCCTATTTAATGTCTTTGTACAAAATTTCATCTGAGTCAGTCAAGCCGTTTGGCCGAAAAGAGGCCACATATTTACAAAATTCCATAATAAAAATATAGACAACCGAAATTTCCACCCAAAAATTCCACCTAAAAATTGTTCTATGTCTTTTTGACTGCCTGTGTACAAAATTTCAGCTTAAATGTTTAACCCGATTGACCGAGAGTAGGCCACACATTTACAAAGTTCAATTTAAAAATTCTAGACACCTGGACTCGACTGCCAGAAAAAAAGTATCCTATGTGATTCTATGCTATACAAACTGTAATATGTATAAAATTTCAGCTGAATTGGTCAAGCTGTTTAGCTGATAATAGGCCACACATTCACAAAATTCAATAAAAGAAATCTAAACACTCAGACTCGATGGCCAAAAAAAAAATATCCGATATCCTATTCTGCCCTATGAACTGTCTTTATACAACATTTCAGGCAAATCGGTCAAGCCGTTTATTCGAGAAGAGGTCTTATATTTACAAAATTCAATAAAAAATATCTGGACCCCCTGACTTGATAGCCTGAAAAAAAAGTATCCCATATCCTATTCTACCCTTTGAACTGTCTTTATACAACATTTCAGGCAAATCGGTCAAGCCGTTTATTCGAGAAGAGGTCTTATGTTTACAAAATTCAATTAAAAATATCTGGACCCCCTGACTCGATAGCGAAATAAAAAGTATTCTATATCCTATTCTGCCCTATGAACTGTCTTTATACAACATGTCAGGCAAATCAGTCAAGCCGTGTATTTGAGAAGAGATCTTATGTTTACAAAATACAATTAAAAATATTTGGACCCTCTGACTCGATAGCCAGAAAAAAAGTATTTTATATTCTTTTCTGCCTTATGAACTGTCTTCATACAACATTTCAGGCAAATCGGTGTAGCCGTTTATTCGACAAGAGGTCCTTTAGTTACAACATTCAATTTAAAATATCTGGACCCCCTGACTCGACAGCCAGAAAAAAAGAATCCCATATCCTATTCTGCCCTATGACATGTATACATATAAAATTTCCGGCAAATCGGTCTAGCCTTTTATTCGAGAAGAAGTCTTTATATTTACAAAGTTCAATTTAAAATATCTGAACCCCCTGACTCGATAGCCAAAAAAAAAGTATCCCATATCCTATTCTACCATATGAACTGTCTTTATGCAACATTTCAGGAAAATCGGTCAAGCCGTTTATTCGAGAAGAGGTCTTATATTTACAAAATTTAATTAAAAATATCTGGACCCCCTGACTTGATAGCCAAAAAATAAGTATCCCATATCCTATACTACCCTATGAACTGTCTTTATACAACATTTCAGGCAAATCGGTCAAGCCGTTTATTCGAGAAGAGGTCTTATATTTACAAAATTCAATTAAAAATATCTGGACCCCCTGACTCGATAGCCAGAAAAAAAGTATTCTAAATCCTATTCTGCCCTATGAACTGTCTTTATACAACTTGTCAGGCAAATCGGTCAAGCCGTTTATTTGAGAAGAGATCTCATATTTACAAAATTCAATTAAAAATATTTGGACCTCCTGACTCGATAGCCAGAAAAAAAGTATCCTATATCCTGTTCTGCCTTATGAACTGTCTTTGTACAACATTTCAGGCAAATCGGTCAAGCCGTTTATTCGAAAAGAGGTCCTTTATTTATAAAATTCAATTAAAAATATCTGGACCCCCTGACTCACCACGGCGTGCCTGTGCGCGCTCCAGCGACGTGCCTGTCTGCGCGCAATCACCGCGGCGTGCCTGTGCGCGCTCCAGCAGCGTGCCTGTCTGCGCGCACTCACCGCGGCGTGCCTGTGCGCGCTCCAGCAGCGTGCCTGTCTGCGCGCACTCACCGCGGCGTGCCTGTGCGCGCTCCAGCAGCGTGCCTGTCTGCGCGCACTCACCGCGGCGTGCCTGTGCGCGCTCCAGCAGCGTGCCTGTCTGCGCGCACTCACCGTAGCGTGCCTGTCTGCGCGCACTCACCGCGGCGAGCCTGTGCGCGCTCCAGCAGCGTGCCTGTCTGCGCGCACTCACCGCGGCGTGCCTGTGCGCGCTCCAGCGACGAGCCTGTCTGCGCGCTCTAGCAGCGTGCCTGCCTGTGCGCGCTCCAGCGACGTGCCTGTCTGCGCGCATTCACCGCGGCGTGCCTGTGCGCGCTCCAGCAGCGTGCCTGTCTGCGCGCACTCACCGCGGCGTGCCTGTGCGCGCTCCAGCGACGAGCCTGTCTGCGCGCTCCAGCAGCGTGCCTGCCTGTGCGCGCTCCAGCGACGAGCCTGTCTGCGCGCACTCACCGCGGCGTGCCTGTGCGCGCTCCAGCAGCGTGCCTGTCTGCGCGCACTCACCGCGGCGTGCCTGTGCGCGCTCCAGCGACGAGCCTGTCTGCGCGCTCCAGCAGCGTGCCTGCCTGTGCGCGCTCCAGCGACGTGCCTGTCTGCGCGCATTCACCGCGGCGTGCCTGTGCGCGCTCCAGCAGCGTGCCTGTCTGCGCGCACTCACCGCGGCGTGCCTGTGCGCGCTCCAGCGACGAGCCTGTCTGCGCGCTCCAGCAGCGTGCCTGCCTGTGCGCGCTCCAGCGACGTGCCTGTCTGCGCGCATTCACCGCGGCGTGCCTGTGCGCGCTCCAGCAGCGTGCCTGTCTGCGCGCACTCACCGCGGCGTGCCTGTGCGCGCTCCAGCGACGAGCCTGTCTGCGCGCTCCAGCAGCGTGCCTGCCTGTGCGCGCTCCAGCGACGTGCCTGTCTGCGCGCACTCACCGCGGCGTGCCTGTGCGCGCTCCAGCGACGAGCCTGTCTGCGCGCTCCAGCGACGAGCCTGTCTGCGCGCTCCAGCAGCGTGCCTGCCTGTGCGCGCTCCAGCAGCGTGCCTGTCTGCGCGCACTCACCGCGGCGTGCCTGTGCGCGCTCCAGCAGCGTGCCTGTCTGCGCGCACTCACCGCAGCGTGCCTGTGCGCGCTCCAGCAGCGTGCCTGTCTGCGCGCACTCACCGCGGCGTGCCTGTGCGCGCTCCAGCGACGTGCCTGTCTGCGCGCATTCACCGCGGCGTGCCTGTGCGCGCTCCAGCAGCGTGCCTGTCTGCGCGCACTCACCGCGGCGTGCCTGTGCGCGCTCCAGCGACGAGCCTGTCTGCACGCTCCAGCAGCGTGCCTGCCTGTGCGCGCTCCAGCGACGTGCCTGTCTGCGCGCATTCACCGCGGCGTGCCTGTGCGCGCTCCAGCAGCGTGCCTGTCTGCGCGCTCCAGCGACGAGCCTGTCTGCGCGCTCCAGCAGCGTGCCTGCCTGTGCGCGCTCCAGCGACGTGCCTGTCTGCACGCATTCACCGCGGCGTGCCTGTGCGCGCTCCAGCGACGTGCCTGTCTGCGCGCATTCACCGCGGCGTGCCTGTGCGCGCTCCAGCAGCGTGCCTGTCTGCGCGCACTCACCACGGCATGCCTGTGCGCGCTCCAGCGACGAGCCTGTCTGTGCGCATTCACCGCGGCGTGCCTGTGCGCGCTCCAGCGACGTGCCTGTCTGCGCGCACTCACCGCGGCGTGCCTGTGCGCGCTCCAGCAGCGTGCCTGTCTGCGCGCACTCACCGCGGCGTGCCTGTGCGCGCTCCAGCGACGAGCCTGTCTGCACGCTCCAGCAGCGTGCCTGCCTGTGCGCGCTCCAGCGACGTGCCTGTCTGCGCGCATTCACCGCGGCGTGCCTGTGCGCGCTCCAGCAGCGTGCCTGTCTGCGCGCTCCAGCGACGAGCCTGTCTGCGCGCTCCAGCAGCGTGCCTGCCTGTGCGCGCTCCAGCGACGTGCCTGTCTGCGCGCATTCACCGCGGCGTGCCTGTGCGCGCTCCAGCGACGTGCCTGTCTGCGCACATTCACCGCGGCGTGCCTGTGCGCGCTCCAGCAGCGTGCCTGTCTGCGCGCACTCACAGCGGCGTGCCTGTCTGCGCGCAATCACCGCGGCGTGCCTGGGCGCGCTCCAGCAGCGTGCCGGTCTGCGCGCGCTCATCGCAGCATCACGCTCAGCTCTTCAGCCAGTATCGTGTCGGTGCCGGGTGCAGCCCAGACCGTCGAGCCTCATCCAGATCACGCCGCCATCGACAGTGTGTTGGCAACGTAGATGGTAACAGATCGCATTGGAAATGCGATCCGATGCATCTATACAGCGGTAAGACCCACCCATAATTTTTTTTTTTCGTGTTTTGAACCGAGTTTACACGACATAGTTAATTGGTGCGCGGAAGTAGATCTGTCTGCGCGCTCCAGCAGCGTGCCTGCCTGTGCGCGCTCCAGCGACGTGCCTGTCTGCACGCATTCACCGCGGCGTGCCTGTGCGCGCTCCAGCGACGTGCCTGTCTGCGCGCATTCACCGCGGCGTGCCTGTGCGCGCTCCAGCAGCGTGCCTGTCTGCGCGCACTCACCACGGCATGCCTGTGCGCGCTCCAGCGACGAGCCTGTCTGTGCGCATTCACCGCGGCGTGCCTGTGCGCGCTCCAGCGACGTGCCTGTCTGCGCGCACTCACCGCGGCGTGCCTGTGCGCGCTCCAGCAGCGTGCCTGTCTGCGCGCACTCACCGCGGCGTGCCTGTGCGCGCTCCAGCGACGAGCCTGTCTGCACGCTCCAGCAGCGTGCCTGCCTGTGCGCGCTCCAGCGACGTGCCTGTCTGCGCGCATTCACCGCGGCGTGCCTGTGCGCGCTCCAGCAGCGTGCCTGTCTGCGCGCTCCAGCAGCGTGCCTGCCTGTGCGCGCTCCAGCGACGTGCCTGTCTGCGCGCATTCACCGCGGCGTGCCTGTGCGCGCTCCAGCGACGTGCCTGTCTGCGCGCATTCACCGCGGCGTGCCTGTGCGCGCTCCAGCAGCGTGCCTGTCTGCGCGCACTCACAGCGGCGTGCCTGTCTGCGCGCAATCACCGCGGCGTGCCTGGGCGCGCTCCAGCAGCGTGCCGGTCTGCGCGCGCTCATCGCAGCATCACGCTCAGCTCTTCAGCCAGTATCGTGTCGGTGCCGGGTGCAGCCCAGACCGTCGAGCCTCATCCAGATCACGCCGCCATCGACAGTGTGTTGGCAACGTAGATGGTAACAGATCGCATTGGAAATGCGATCCGATGCATCTATACAGCGGTAAGACCCACCCATAATTTTTTTTTTTCGTGTTTTGAACCGAGTTTACACGACATAGTTAATTGGTGCGCGGAAGTAGATATAGGGCTAAGTCTTTAAATCTTTGGAGTGACTATGAGTGCCTTGCGCGTATAGGTAGTTGCCTAAGGGACGTGCGAGTATGGTTAAGTGAATGAGGTTACTAGTGATCGGACATGGAGTCATTAAGCGTGAATTTAAACCCGTGTCCGAGAACGCCCGTTGCAGCGAATAGTTTGTTCGATGTCATTACGAAAAATTTAAACGGCTATGCATCCTGTGCGGATTACCCGCCGCTCTCTGCTTCGACTACGCAGAGTACAGGGAGTTAGTGACGAACTTATTTCTGCTATTATAATACGCGGTATCACAGATTCGAGTATCAGCTATCAATGCAAAACTTTTGCCATTCGATTTAGTTTAGTTATTTTCTATTCACGTAAAACCGAATGTTCTTATATAAGACTAGTGTCCGTCATGTGTCTCAAGGTATAAAACCTAAACAAAAATCCGTCGCAACGATATAACACGTAATTTCGAAAACGGTAACTGTTTTTCTTGTGGCTTTCCGCAACATAAACAAGCTGTATGTAAAAAAATAAATTAAAACTTCTTCGAAGGTAGAATCAGTTGTTGCAATAACCAATTCGAAATCTTCATTTGTGCCCAATAAACCCGAATCATGTACGTTCTGCAAATAAAGTCACAATGTATAATGTGTTTTGCAAAACAAAAGTCACGCAACAAAAATTACGTTAAATTTTGTCGGAAAAATTTAACTACCCGCAATAGTGATATAGTTGCATCTGTTATTCAGGGCATCCCTGTTGACATTTTGATTTATAGTAAGTCGACTAAATCACTCGTGTCTTTTCTATGTTAAACATTTTCGTTGTGCACACAAACCGACATTTCGCATATTGAAAGTTTTTTTTTTAAGTCAAGAGATTGAGAGTACTTCTTATGTTACGTTACCGGTAGAATTTGATGGAGTGACACTAGAGGTAAATTCGTTTGTTGTGGGTACTGAGTTCATGAATACAGCGATTATAGTTAGGACAAATGTTTTAAAATAGAGAGGGGATACGGTATGTTCGTACACGTAATTCACAACTTCTTGTTCATATGGACACTTTGGGACTTTGTTCCTGAGGTCGATGTTTACTGTCATATCCTAAAAGTAATGTACGCTTTTTGGAAATTTTCACGTCGTCACATTTGATAGAGGACTAATGTTAGAAAGTTCAGAATATCTCGAATAGGTTAAGGGTATGTGTTGCGACATTCATCTTATAATGCCAGAAATGCATGAGGTCAAGCTGAGAGATATTGTCGTACAGTACTCAATATGGTGCGAATAGGTTGCAATTACCTACAATGAGAATGGCCGAACGTCATATGGAGGGTTCAGCTGGTTTTGGACATCACTAAGCTGCTGCACATCAGCTGAAGCAAACGCCTATGTCAATAAATTCAGGCATCCTCCTCGGGCTTTTGATCTAAAATATTTGTTGTTTTGCTCCCAGTCAATTGTAAACCTGGACTCCTGCATGCGAGGGCTATACCGTGTGACGAAACTCCTGTTGGTCATCGACGGTACGAGCTGCAACTCCTGTCTTGCTCCCGTGGGAAGTCTACGCAAGTGGCTGCGGAATCCATCACCCCGTGGCGTGGAGAGTAGACAGCCGAGGTTTGCGTTGCTTTCTTCGATGGTGAGCTTTTTCTTTTGTTCTTGGGGTGGGTGGTTTTTGTCTCGCCTCACGTCGTGCTTCTTGACTAGAGCCATCCCGTTTGAACTGTTCCTCATATTGTGGGGTTAGGTTAGTAGTAGTAGTAGACTTCCGTCGTTGCTGTGCTAAAACTATTGCCTCACGTCGTGCCTCCAGTTTTGCACAGCATAGGATATTCAATGTCTTGTTACCGCCTCACGTCGTGCCTCTTGCTTTACATTGAATGTGAACGGAATAAAACTCAGTCACGCCTCACGTCGTGCTTCTAGACTTGAGTTATCACGGTTGAGTTTGAAATGTTTTAGGGTTCACTTGACTTCCGTCAATGCAATGCTAAAGTTCTGCCTCACGTCGTGCCTCTTACTTTGCATAGCATGGGACGTTCAATTCATTGATACTGCCTCACGTCGTGCCTCTTACTTTGCATTGAACGTGTACGGACTGTTACGTGTACAGTTCAAGCTTCACGTCGTGCTTCGGAACTGTTCTTGTTCATTGTTTTGACTTTTTATATTTTGTGTTTTGCTTAACATGGCTATTTTGTATGCTTTTGCATAGACTTAGCCTATTTTTATGAGATACAGAAACTGAAAATAAGAAGTCTACTGAAGCTGCTGCTCAGCTGTCTGCAACAGTCAGCGAGCAGTCACCTACAGCCACGCAGCCGTCAGCGAGCGACGATCAGCCACCCTGCACGTCCCGAGTGCAGTCCGCTGTCGCACAGTCATCGGGTGCAGACGCGACCACTGCTGTAAAACCGTGTGATCGAGCGTCACACCTCAAGAAGACGACGACATAGAATCAGGAGCCAGTCCAAGCAGTCGGGGACAACACGTTCCTAAGTCCAGGGAAGACTTGTCCATGCCGGTGCTGAACACTGATGAATGGAGTTTGGGGAGTTCGAGGACGGACTCCAGTCAGGAGAGGCCGTAAAGGAAAACTCCGGCGATGTGACAGCCACGTGGCGGCGGACAATATAAAAGTCGCCTGCGCCTACAACCCGGTCTCTTTCCTACGCCAGCCTCCGTCGAGGCAACATCTCTCTGTCCGTAGTATCTGACATTTTTCATGTTACTTTGTTGGTTAACTTTTGTTAGTTTTGAGTATATTTGAATTTGTTAAAATAAGAACAAGCCAAAATGATTTGTTTTTATTTTTAGGCAATTTTAGTTTAGATCCACTATATAGATTAATATTATTTTATACAATAGATCATATTATTATACTATATTGACTTCAAATTGATTGTGATCGGTGGGGATCTACAGCATAGCTAAGCTTATAATAATATTTTCGAAGTAACTATGACCTAATCTGTGGTTTCACTGCAAATATTTTATTAATTTTGCGATGCGTGTTTGTGAAATTCGTGATATCTTCTAGAGTTTTCATTTGAATTATATACTGTAAAGGACAATTTTAATCTATAATATGTGGCCAAGCTAATTAACGTAATTAATTGGATAAGGATTAATACTATATACTTGAAAATAGCCTTGGAAGATATGTAATATTTTTTAACAAAAATTTTAAGATTAAAATGGTTACTGTGAGTCAACCTTAAGAGATAGACATATGCTGTCGCGGACTTTTTTGTAGGTCTTATTAAGTTGTACAACTCTTGCATGAAAAATATTCGTCTATCTATTTTCAATTAAGCAGCGTTCGTAAGAAACGTGTTTTTTCGACCGTTTATTTGCCGACTTAGGTTGCAAATTAGGTCTCCACGAATGAACCTTTGATTTAAACGGGATAATATATAGCCTATTTTCATTCCGAAAGTCCATTCTATGTATTAGTGAAATAATTTTTTAAATCGGTTCAGTAGTTTTTGAGCTTACTCATTACAAACATACAAAAATACAAAAATACAAATGTTCTCTCTTTATAATATTAGTATAGATATATACTGTGAGAAATACTGAAGATATGGGTAGAACCTTGTGGTGCTACACCATGATGTCATCAGCTACGTCATGACGTCTGTGCTACGCCGTAGTCATCCCAGTGCTACACGAGGGGAAGATGCGGGGAAGGGAGGCATTCTAATTATACACTGATGAAGAGTAGACGTGTGTGGCCTAAGATATAAATAATTGTTATTATACGTGATTTGTAACCACAAGAAAGGTGTCTCATTTCTGGACTCTCTAACAATACATATATATAGATGAATAGTATTTTATACAATAGATCATATTATTATACTATATTGACTTTAAATTGATTGTGATCGGTGGGGATCTATAGCATAGCTAAGCTTATAATAATATTTTCGTAGTAACTATGACCCAATCTGTGGTTTCACTGCAAATATTTTATTAATTTTGCGATGCGTGTTTGTGAAATTCGTGATATCTTCTAGAGTTTTCATTTGAATTATATACTGTAAAGGACAATTTTAATCTATAATATGTGGCCAAGCTAATTAACGTAATTAATTGGATAAGGATTAATACTATATACTTGAAAATAGCCTTGGAAGTTATGTAACATATTTTAACAAAAAATTAAAGATTAAAATGGTTACTGTAAGTCAACCTTAAGAGATAGACATATGCTATTGCGGACTTTTTTGTAGGTCTTATTAAGTTGTACAATTCTTGCATAGAAAATATTCTTCTATCTATTTTCAATTAAGCAGCGTTCGTAAGAAACGTGTTTTTTCGACCGTTTTTTTGCCGACTTAGGTTGCAAATTAGGTCTCCACGAATGTACCTTTGATTTAAACGGGATAATATATAGCCTATTTTCATTCCGAAAGTCCATTCTATGTATTAGTGAAAGAATTTTTTAAATCGGTTCAGTAGTTTTTGAGCAAAATCATTACAAACATACAAATGTTCTCTCTTTATAATATTAGTATAGATATATACGGTCAAATTGAGAAAATTCCTCCTTTTTTTAAGTCGGTTAAAACTAACATACAAGGCATTAACTTAATTAGTATTAAAATGGGTGGCCTTATCGCTAAAAGCGATTTCTTTCATTTCTTCGAGGCAACTTTTGGATGGAGAGGACTTCTAGAAAAAATACAACAGACAGAGGCACTTCTGATGTAAAATGTAAAAATCTAATGGAATTCCTTTAAACCGCCCGTGGAACTGTTCCCTAAAGCAATAGAAGCACTCGTTCACCATAGACGTGCTCCCTAAGGTACTCAGGATATTGATTGGAGTTTTCCCACTGTTTTCAATACTTTATTACACCTACTCAACAGGTAGGGTGCATATGCGTTTTATTTTTGGAGAATGCTTATGTTGTGTTTTATTTTTGATTCCCACATGTGGTAGAAGCATATTATATCGATGTTCTGCCTGGCTTGCTGCTAAAAAATAGCTTACCACCATCAAGGAAAAATCTGCCGCCATTACTTTATGATGTTCCGGCAGCACACATCCCTTAAGAGTCAGAGTATTTTAGGCCTAGCGTTTTCACCATTTTCGACCACAACATAGCTTAGATAGATAGATAAAACTCTTTATTTGCACACCAAACAAAAAAACAGAAACAATTTACAATTCACAACAAAATATAAGTAATGCAAAGGGCGGTCTTATCGCTTAAAGCGATTTCTTCCAGACAACCGAAATAGTAAAGAAGAAAATTACGAGACTGTGATGGACGGTGGTGTACCGATATAAACTCTAAAATTAATAAATATACTTACTTACATAATATTAACATATTATCATACCATACACTACTTAAAAACATATACATATATAATAATAATAATATAAAATACACTGTAAGATAAAGATTTCAATGAATTAGACTAGCAATAACTATAACACAACAAAGAATAATAATAATAAATAAATAGAAATTTAAAAATAATAATAATAAATAGTTCAGGCTAATAATAGTTCAGTCGAGACGGGATAGATAGAATTTCAATAGCCGTTCTTTGAAAACGTGGAGATGGAGATTGTCTGATTTCCACTGGTATATCATTCCACAGGCGCGCAGCGTGTACCGTAAACGATTTATCAAAAAAGGTGGTAGAATGAGAAGGTATTTGTAACGTTAGATTATCAGATGACCTCAACGTTAGTGAGTGCTGTGAATGTAGGAATTCAGAGCTTTCCTTAAGATAGCGCGGGGAAGCGGGATTAAAAAGTATATTATATAGGAGGGAAAGAATGTGAGTATTCCGGCGGAGTCGAATGGGAAGCCACTTGAGCTTGTGACGGAAATATGAGACATGGTCATATTTGCGCAATCCAAATATGAACCTTATGCAAAAATTCTGAAGCCGCTCAAGTTTGTTTAGTTGGTCCTCCGTTAAATCTAGATAGCTAGCGTCAGCGTAATCAAGAATCGGAAGCAGAAGAGATTGTGCTAACGCAACTTTGGTAGCAGTAGGGAGAAAATTTTGAAGCCGTTTCAAGGCACCTGCAGAAGCAAACATTTTACGCCTAACGGCATCCAATTGTGGACCCCATGACAATGTCTGATCTATAATAATACCTAAATTCTTCACTTGTGTACTGTAAGGAATTTTAATACCGTCAAAAATAATTGTAGGAAGGTACGATCAAGCTTAGACAACATGCGGGAGCTGCCTACAATTATTATTTGGGTCTTGCTGGGATTTACTCTTAGACCAAACGCCTTACTCCACGCAGCTATACGGCTCAGATCGTCATTCATTTTTTGAACACAGTCAATCAACTGATCGGGAGATGCCTGAGAGTAAATTTGTAGGTCGTCAGCGTAGAGGTGGTAGGGAGAAGATATATCAGAAGAAATAGAATTTATGAATGTAGAAAAGAGTAATGGAGATAGAACGCCGCCCTGTGGGACGCCAGCAGAAGTGTTACACCACGAAGAGAAACAGTCTTCAAGGCGCACCCTCTGCTTACCACCAGGTGAGATAGTGGTCAAACGTTAACCTATTATTTTTATTTTTTTATTATTGTGAAAGAAACTTGCCACTTGTATTCGGTAGTCTCTACGTAAATAGCGATGAATTTCGATCGATGATAGTCGGTAAGAACAATATACAATTATCGAAGCTGAATGGCCGTCTGTCAGAAGTTTGCCAAAATGCATCGATATCGATAAGTAGAGACTTCCACCCCTAGGATTTAAAAGTAACCTATTTTATGTTTACTAAAAATAGTACTGATGGCAAAAAATGTATGGATAAACATTAATTTTTTTTTAATCTATGAAATAGCATATATACATACATAAAATCACGGCTTTTTCCTGTTGGGGTAGGCACTACATCTATCCAGATGCTACGATCTTGACATACCTCTTTCGCTTCTTCCACAATAGCATATAATGTAATGTCGGTATACTAATCTAGAGTAAGTCTGGCTGGAAGTTTGCGGTTAGGTGCTTCACTACCACGTAAGTAGATAAAGTTAGGGAATAAAAGTTGAAACTATCTGTAGGCTGCACAAGCTCTTGATTTTTTCCTAAAAAATAGTCTAGTATTTTCTATGAGTGGAAGAGAAGAGCGGAAGATCGGGCTCAGTGGCGCATCTTGGGAGAGGCCTACGTCCAGCAGTGGACTGACACAGGCTGATGATGATGATGATGATGAGTCTAGTATTTTCAGGTCTGCGAATTTCCAGAGAGAAAATATGTACTTAGTTACAACTGAGTACTTGAAATATTTTTCTTGAAGTGTTACACACTTTGTGTTTTTGTACATTGTTACACACAATCCAAAATTTCATCGTACCGACGGGACTCGAATGCGCACCCCTTGGGAAACATGCCTAGGTGCTCTGCTAATTAAGCCACGTTACGATACCATCGTATTACTATCTGAGTACTTATTTACTACTAACTAACTGAGTACTTATTTTCCCTTAGCATCGATAGATAATAATAAACGGAGCAGATATACCGGTAGTAAAGGATTCGATACAAAAAAGTCCTGATTTTTCTACCAGATGTTTGGTTACTCTACATAGGCTGTACATCTATTGTCTTTGGGAGATTGAGCGGAGAGTTTTATGATAAACTTTTTGTTCCCTGTATTGCAGCTCGTTTACACTGTATTATACCTACCTGCATGGTGGTAGGACACTATCTAGTATCCGCCTGGCCAGCTACCACCCTCAAGTTAGAAAATCTGTCCCAAACATCTAATGTGTTCCGGTAGCTATCCTTGAGAGCCAGTTCCCGTTCTAGGCCTAGCGTACTTACCATCTTCGACCGCAACATCACTTAACAACAGGTGAGATAGTGGTCAAACACTAGCCTTCCTTTCCTCTCTAAAGTGTTGGAACGATTGGTCCACAACCAACTTAGCATTTTTCTTACTCGTAACAACCTTTTAAATCCTTTCCAATCCGGCTTCCGTCCTGGCCACAGCACGGCTACTGCTCTAGTCAAAATTACAGATGACATACGACTTGGTATGGAAAATGGTAATGTCACGATACTAACGTTACTAGACTTTAGCAACGCCTTTAATGCTGTGGACCATGACATCCTCCTTGCCCTTCTCCGCTCTCTTAACGTTTCTACAGCTGTGGTTGCATGGTTTCAGAGCTATCTCTCGGGACGTCGGCAACGCATTCACCTTGATAAATCTTTTTCGTCTTGGTGTGATACGGTGGCTGGAGTTCCGCAGGGTGGCGTTATTTCCCCTCTTCTATTTGCTTCTTTTATTAACTCCATATCAAACCAAATCACTTCTCCCTACCACCTGTATGCAGATGATTTACAGATATATACACAGGCACCACTAAACAATCTAACTGACGCTGTTGAAAGAGTTAACTTGAATCTTTGTCGCATTGCAGATTGGGCCAGAGCTTATGGTCTCAAAATTAATCCTACAAAAACTCAAGTTATCTTAATAGGCAGCTCACGGCTGATGACAAAGATTGAGTGGCAAAATCTTTCCCCTGTGATGTTTGATAATGTCATAATTCCTTACAGCAAGGACGTTAATAACCTAGGCATCATGTTCGATCGCAATCTATCGTGGGGTGCACAAATTAATGCATTGAGTCGTAGAATGTTTGCCTCAGGTGGTTTATTAAAAAGATTGCAAAATTTTCTTCAGACTGCCACTTAAGTTACTCTTGCTCAATCTTTACTCCTTCCCATATAGATTACGCTGATGTCTGCTATCTCGATTTAACTGAGGACCAGCTGAATAAACTTGAATGTCTCCAAAACTTCTGCATTAGGTTCATATTTGGTTTACGTAAATATGACCACGTCTCTCAGTTTCGTGCTAAACTCAAATGGCTTCCTATACGACTTCGTCGGGAAGCGCATATTCTTTCTCTTCTCTATAATATACTATTTCTGCCTTCTGCTCCCCATTATCTTCGACAAAAATTTAGATTTCTCTGCAACTCTAATAGTTTTGAGCTGAGGTCATCAGAGAATCTTGTCCTTGAGATTCCCAGTCACAGTACTGGTTTTTATGACGGATCGTTTGCTGTGCGCGCTTCACGTCTGTGGAACGCACTGCCTGTAAACATTAAAGAAAAAAACAGAAAAGCGCAGTCTCCAAATACATTCAGGACGCAGGTCAAAGATCACTTTCTCCGTCAACAATCCTAGACATTTGCTACTGCAGATATTATTATATAAAGTTGAAATCGCTATTTATTTATCAAATGTTGTAAATTTTCCCCTATATTGGTTTGTATATTAAACTTAGTTAGTAAGTCTTTAATTAGTAGGGTAGGTTAGTATCTTTAGGAAGTAAAGTTAGTAGGTATATTAGTTTTTTGCTTTTAACTTATATTAGAAACACCTCCGTCTATTGTCTTCTTTTCTATAAGTCCTCTCCATCCAAAGGTTGCCTGGAAGAAATCGCTTTCAGCGATAAGGCCGCCCATTGTAACACTAATAAAATGAATGATTTGTATGTTATTTTTTAAGTTATGAGGTGCGACAATAAAGAATTTTCTATCTATCTATCTATCTATCTAGCCTATAAGATATAAAAAAAACCTATGAGCTGAGTCTCGCGCAGTCACTCGTGGTTCGTGGTCCTTTAAAGAAAAATCTTGATAATGATGATATCAACATTATATAATTCCAGAACCACTTGACAAAAGAAATGGGATTGAACAATGTGAATCACATTTTTATTCAACATCTTCGACCACATCATCACTTAGGTACCACCAGACGAGATAGTGGTCAAACGCTAACCTATATGATATTAATAATTTGGGATCGTTTAAAAAACTAAAAGAACCGACTTCAAACGTCGCGCTAGTGAAAGTAGCCAACTGCCAGTATCATGTCATCGAAGTATACAAATGCATCATAATACAAATGTTGATTATATTAAAAACGGCTCGACCGTATTCGTTAATGTTTAAATGGGACCACCTGGGTACCCTTTAAAACAAAAAAATATTTTTCCAAATAAATTCAGGAATCTTCGGGTAATCGTAGTAGTAAAGTAAACATAAATTTAAAAAAAACCAACGAATTGAGAACCTCCTCCTTTATTGTGAAGTTGGTTATAAAGAGATAAAATAGATAAGAGATAATTTCCCGAGAATTCTCGCTTCGAGATATTGCGATCAGAAACTCTAGTTCTATGCCAACAAACGCTGCTATGACCCACAAAGGGTGACAATGCTCACTTAATCTAAGGAGACAATTATTACACATACACCAACCATTAAAATAGAGGATTTCACAACACCAAGCACCTATTTTATGATAAGAGTAGTAAAACGACTTTTATCGCCTCTTCCCCCTAATTTGGACTAATTTCATCTTGTTAGTTAATTTAGATCAATCCTTGTTTGTATCGTAAATGAGTGTAAACACTCGATCGGTAACAGTGGGGACTGGTTCGATGACCCTTGTCAATGAAGGAATTAAGGGAATCGGGAATATTTTTTCTATGTACAAAAAATGTTTATGTATGTTCACCGTTTACTCGAAGATGTCTGAACCGATTTGGAAAATTCTTTTTTTGTGTCAAAGGGTACCCTTCATGGTGGTACGATTCACATTTTAACGACATCGGTCGACTCGTTTTTATTATATCAACATTTGTATTACAATGCATTTATATACGTCGATGAAATGCTATTAAGACTGGCTACTTTGACTAGCGCGACGTTTGAAGTTGGTTCCCTGATGATGAAAAAATGAAATGATCTTAAATTATAGTTATTTTTAACCGACTTCACAAAAAAGGAGGAATCTTTGTTTTTTTTTTTTTTATATAGTAATTTAAACTATTGAGTAGGTAGGTCTGTATCGTCAGGTAAATATACGTTTAGCTTCCGCTTTTGCTTTCATTTATTTTGTTTCGTAGGTGTCGTTATCAACCGACTTCCAAAAAGAAGGTTTGTTTTTGTGTATGTTACGCGATTACTGCGTCAATTGTGAACCGATTCGAATGATGCTATTTTTAATACAGGTAGGGTACATTCTCGGGGTGGTCCCATTGTAACTGATAAGTATCTCCAGAGATATGACGATAAACGTCAAAAGTTTGCTACTGAAATTGAGTCGCGGGGCATGGAAGTCGGTTGTTTTAGTTTTTAAACTTAATCTTAATTATGATTCAAGAACGTTCACGTTTAGCCGCTTTAAGACTACGGGATTTTTTTCTACGTGATGACGCTATGAAATCGTCTTTCATAGGTCTGATCGATTCGAAATTCGGTATCCTCTTACTTCAACGATATTGTAAGAATATGGTTGCATCGACCTCACGTCTGATTGTCGATTGACATCTCCTGGAATCTGCAGAATACCTCAACTCTTCACCAATTTACAGCAGAGATGTCGAGTTTGGGCTTATTAAATGCATTTCATTTCATTTCATGTTATTATTGGAACGGTCTCAATGGACAGATTATGCATAGGTCAGTCAGGGTGGTTTAAGTTTTAAATTCAATTATGATTGACTTTGTTTTTCTAAAAATGCATTGATACAGTGACAAAATGATTTAAGTTCGACGGTTTTCTATTGGTTTCTTAAATACGTAATCTCTACTTACAATAGATTTTCCGAATAAAAACACATTTTTATTATATTTATAAAAATCAACCAGGCGGGCCTTAAAAAACTAGTTTATTATTCAACTAGCTCAAACTAACAAACTAGCCTAAAACATCATCCTCTTTCATAGCCATTAGGTTAAAAAGCATCTAAACGATCTTTTTTTACATGTCGAATGTCGTGCGAATATAATAAACGTGAAACGAACCAAATAATATTTGTCTACATTTTACAAACTCGGTAAAATTCGAGCAATTTCAATCATACATTTTATATTTATTAAACACAGGACCCTAACAAAATGATTACTTTGGGCACAGAATAAATAATAATACAAGTACAAGCGCGAAAATTACACTCCTACCTTCATTTGCGCAATATTAAATTTGGTCTCATTAAATTTTTGTCATATTTGTTTTGAAATTAATATACGCCTTTTTGAAATTGAGGGCGTTTTCACCTTTTTAGGACGAATGTACGTAAATGACTTGAAGATGGAATATTTTTTATATTACATTGAAAGTCACTCCATCAACTAAATATTTAGCAGTGTAAACATTTATTTTTAAGTGAAAATGAAACAGTAGACCTGGCGTGCTCTTATAAAAATTGAAAGCCGTCCATATATAACGCTACAGCAAACTTCACCTCCTTCATCCCCTCCACTTCCTCCATCTTGGAAATATATTCGCCACACATCTTATGTAGAATGAAGCCTATAGTGTGCCTCTAAAATTAAATTGAAATCTGTCGATAAATGACTCTACAGCAAACTTCCCCACTTTCCCCCCTTATTTGATTGTTTTTTGCAACATCTCGTGCAAAATGAAGTTCTTAGTGTACCTTTCTAATTTGACTGAAATCCGTTAATAAATAACGCTACGGTAAACTTCTCCCCTTTCCCCCCTACATTCCACTCAATCAAAAAAACTAAATCAACAGACATTTTTAAATAAATCAAAGAACTTGTGAGCCAATTTTCGTCAAAATCCGTTGAAAAATGCGACCTATAAGCGACAACAGACAGACATACATCCGGACAAAAGCATTTTTGGCCTAGTCGCTCGCTCGGTCAATTACACACAAAAGTAATATTATAATATCGATGTTCCGCCTGACATGCTACAAAAAAGTAGATGGTGGTCCATTAAGGAGAAAGTCTGCCGCCATAACTTTATAGTGTTCCGGCAGTACACAACGCTTGAGAGTCAGAGTATTCTAAACATCGAAATCAAACATCTTCAACCGCATCATTGCTTACTACCAGGCGAGATAGTGGCCAAACGTTAGCCTATAAGATAAAAAAAAGTAATTTTTTTATTAATCTTATAGGCCACTATCTCACCTTTTGGAAAGTGATGATGCAGTCGAGGATGGTAGCAGGCTAGGCCTAAAATGGGAACTGGCTCTCAAGGATAGCAGCTGCCGGAACACATTAGATGTTTGGCGACAGATTTTCTAACTTGAGGGAGGTAGCTGGCCAGGCGGGCACTAGATAGTGACCTACCACCATGCAGGTAGGTATTTAATTGCATTGTACGTTTACCATAAAGGTACAATGCAATTAAATAGCTAACTGGGACATACGAGTAACAAGGCCGTGAATGAACACACATTACCTTCAAAGTCCCACTAATGCCCAGGCTGTGTAACATAGTCCGGGACATACGAGGAATTCCTCAGGGCAGGTATACAAACAATAATAACAATTAGCAAGCGCTAATTTCGCGGTGTGGTGTCCCACATACCGGAGGGTGAAAATGGGACGTGTTGTGACAAGATTGTGACAGGTCTGTACAGTCAGCTACATAAATATTTAGGGGGATTCTTTAAGATTAATTGTTAGTTAAATACAATATCTTTACATAGTAAGTGTAAAACAGTTGGCTCCCGCTGTCTGTACGCTTAGATCTTTTAAATTACGCAACGGATTTTAATGCAGTTTTCAGCAATACATAGAGTGATAAAATACAAAGGTTTATAACCAGAATTAAATGCGGGCAAAGCCGCGGGGTGCAGGTAGTAATACAAAAAATATTATTAATTCAGACAATTCCAATGATCCCAAACATGACATCTCTGCTTTAAGTTGCGTTGGTGAGGAGTTGAGCATTCTGCAGATTCCAGGAGATGCCCCAACATCAGGTCAATGCTACCATGTACTTACGATATCATTTAAGTAAGAGGATACCGAACTTCGAATTGACCAGAACTGTAATAGTTGATTTTATATTTTACAGACTCCTGTTTCTATCTCGCCTGTTGGTAAGCGATGATGTGGTCGAAGATGGTGAACACGCTAGGTCTAGAATACTTTGACTCTCAAGAGGGCTATGTGCTGCCGGAACACCATAAAGTTATGGCGGCAGATTCTGAATTGAAAACCTACCTACTACTCCTTTTTAGTGAAGTCGGTTAATAAGCCTATAATAAAATAATAAACTGGCCAAGTGCAATTCGGACTCGCACTCGTAGGGTTCCGTAACACAGTATTTTATAACGTTAATATTTCGCCAGCAAAAAAATAAATTTGTTGTTCATAGTATTTGTATAAACAACAAAGTTGTGTTTGCGGTTGCTGTCTCAAAAACTGCTGACTATATTTCGTTTACGCTAATTTGAGTTAAATTTTTAATGGGATCTACATTACGGTAGGTGCATTAGTTGGTACTAAAAACTATAATCAGCTTGTTACGAACGGATTAACCTCCGTAATAAGGCTTCGATATCACTTGTGTAATAGGATAATACGGACTGTGTGTTTGTTTGTTAAGTTACTAATAGAATGTATGAAATACGCTTTTTTGCACTTGTTAAATAATCTAGGATACAAAGGTTAGAAATAAAGTACAAAAGTTCTAACTACTTTAGTTAGAACTTTTGTACTGGCCTTATCACTAAGCAGCGATCTCTTCCAACAGTGACTATATTCTAGTGTGGTGATGGAAATATAAATTGAAAATTTTCGAGCCCAGAACACAGATATAGTGTGACTTTGAGACCCCGGTGGTGCATTGAAAGAATAGTCAGTTTTGACGCCAGCAGGGCTAGCATATGGCCTTATCCCCGGGGGAAAGATAGAGATAGGTGGAAAAGCGGAAATAGTCCCCTTGCCATGCTAGAGGTCAGAAAATCAAATCCTGTCGTGGATTTTACAGTGGCCCCTCATGAGAATGGAAAACATTGTAAAGAGCCCCCCGGCTTAGTAAGCTGGCAGGATACATATATATACGTGAATTACGGGAATTATTTATACGTGATAAGCAAGCGATTGACCACTACCTCTACTTATAGATATAATTATGCTATAAATATCAGGACTACAAATGTTCTCTATTCTATTCTATTCTTGGAATACTAAACACAACTAGACCTTTCCGAGATTCAAGACTGTGCCTTTACCTATAGAAAAATTCGCCCAAACAACCACTTAGCCCAATTTCCCAACTTGCACGTAATAAAATTATTTTTATCCTAAAGTGTGAATATTTTTATTTACTAACCTTTTTGATGCCACAGCTGGGCAAAGGTATTCCCCATTTTAATATTAAATATATCTATATATTATATGTACTTACCTATATTAAGAAACAATAAGAAATATATTTTTTTTAAATTTTGGTATTATAAAGTAAAGTTTTCTTAAAAAAAATGCTGTTAGCTCTAGGAATAAATGAAATTGACACTGAAATCCGAAAAGGCCGTTTTAAAGCTTAACGACAAGCTTAAAAATCAATACGGAACGATCATCGCACCGGCATGTTATCCACTTAAAGTTATAATATAAAGCTACGTAATATGCGCAAAATATGCAGAGCGCGTCCTCTGAGTAAATATTGTGACCACGTGTGCTCACGTGCCTTACTGAGGAGGGCGGGGGTACACTGGGAGTAGTGACCGATATATGTATATTTATTTTTAAACAGCAAAGCCCAATAGCTAAGGCTCGGTCGAGAGGTTGTGAGTTCGATCCCCATCCATTGCACTACTGACGTGAACCTACTCCAGACATAAGCATATTAGCTTAGTGGGAGGGGTTAACTATACTACTAGTAATGTGCAACCTACGACGAAAACGATGCGATCGACGATGTTGCACTCTAACTTAGAAGATACCAACCAGTTCCTTCGCGATTTAAAGACCTCTGGGTTGTAGTTATTGGGAAACACAGACATCGGCAAGGAATTCCATTCCTTGGCTATAACTATTATTATTTTATTTTCTACATTTTCCTAGCCTTGCTTAGCGTAGGTTTAGTGATTGACAGATTATTTTCTCGCGCGCCGCTCCGCTTTACTCGCTCCTCTATGGTGGATACGCAGTCTAAACATGCCCTTCAAACCAAACACAATACCATTTTATGGTTCAGAAACTGCCATAACGGTTGTATAGCAGAATACCTGTCTAACTAAACATACAAACTGGAGTGACATAAAACTGTGACTCCGCTACTATAGTCCACCCATACAACTTTCAACTCAATTAAGGTAATTGTAATAAATCTATCAGTGTACCTCCAACTTTACCCCATAATAAAGCCCTCGCGTCACGCGCACTCGGTTCCATCTCATTACTTTAGCAATTCCGTTAGCTTTAAATAGCAGACTTCATCGTTATGTTTGTGTGTAACAAGCTTAATATAACAGGAGGATAAACTAGATTTAACTAGGTATAACAAGTTTTAAACTAGACATAACCAGTTTTAGAATTTGCAGTTTTGCTTTATTGTTTGATGTTGCTTAAGTTTCGTAGTTTTAGCGTTTTGCTGTAATAAAACCTGTATGTTGCATTTTCCGCGTGGGTGGCGCCTCTAGTGTTCAAGAAAAGATCTGTATTCTTCTTAGAATAATTTAATAACTGTTCTGTCTGCGGCGTTGTGAGGTTCTTGATTTATCTTAAGAAGTCTTTGGTCATAAAACAGAGCGGGAGTTTTGCTCCTCGATTCTCAATCATTCGAAAGCAAATTCGGATTTGGAAACTGCCCTTACTTTGACTTGGATCTTTGCAATTCACAATGCTCCGATCAGTTACTTTTGATATTTCGACAAAAATCAGTGATTATAATTGTAAAGGTTTCCGCGACTAAATAGTACTAATAGCTTACGGATTTATCAATATTCAAAATTAAATATGAAGCTTCCGAATCCGAATAGCCTTTCGAATAAGGGGCAGGTTAAAAGAGATAATAAATGGTTGCACAAAGTTTAAGACAGATATACTTATATTTATTCGTTATTGCTGTTTTTGCAAGCATAGCAAAATTTTATTTATTTAGACACGGTGAAGATGGTCACTGGTCTCTTAAACACTTAACGTTAGGTCAGTTTGATCTTTGGAAATAAATAATTTAAGATCGTTAACAAAACGAAAAAAAAACCTACTTTAAATGCCGTACCAGTCGTTTTACGTTTGTACGTAAAATGAATGGTGCGGCATTTGAAGTCTCAAACTTTGTAGTTTAAGATGTTTATATCCATATCTCTGAAGATACACATCAGATCTCGATGAAATCACAATGTGACCACATTTGAGTTAGACCCTGCAAATTAAAAAATATAATTCGAATCGGTTCACAATTGGCGGAGTAATTGCGTAACAAAAAACATATAGACAAATTGAGAACCTCACCCTTTTTGGAAGTTGGTTCAAAAAATGTACCTATATCTTCATAAAACATATCCTGCTATACATTTGCAATTTTATAAGATTTATTTTTTACACGTTAAACCCTAACTTTATTGTACCTACTCAAAATAATAAACCACTTTCAATCCACTAGTGATAATTAAGCTACGACTTTACATTAGGGGTTAAAAACATTAACATAGCAATAAAAACCATATTTACTAATTTTCCTCTTGATAAAGTAATGTAATATAGCTTAATATCAATCGCCATTAAGATTTTCCCCACAAGGCAGACGTTCAATGCCCCTCGGACATCGGGCTCGGTTTACATTCAGGCTTAAGCGGAACTTACAGAAATAACACAGTAACTCATACAAATACATTACTGTCAATATTATGTTTCTTCGAAGTGTCACATACTTTATATTTTTGTAAATTGTTAAACACAATCCAAAATTTCATCGTGCCGACGGGAATCGACCCCGCACCCCCCGGATAACATTTTGGAAATTTTGGATTGTGTTTAACAATTTACAAAAATATAAAGTGTGTGACACTTCAAAGAAACATAATATTTGATTTACGCAGTGCAACATCTCTCGTCGGATTTGAAAACTGTATTGATTTCGTCCGAATGATTAACTTACGAAATAAGTAGTCATAGATGGCGCCACCAATGCATAATTGGGTTCATCATTATCAGCCAATTTTCGTCCATGGCACTCTCCCATGGCACGCCACTGAGCTCGATCTTCAGCCATTCGTTTCCAACCGCTGCCAGGCAGCTTGCGAATATCATCGCTCCACCTATCTGGAGGGCGTCCTACACTACGTTTGCCGAGCCGTGGTCTCTACTCTAGAACTCGTCTACCCCAACGGTTATCGGTTCTACGACAGATGTGACCAGCCCACTGCCATTTCAGCTTGCTAATCCTTTGAGCTATGTCGATGACTTTGGTTCTCTGACGGATGACTTCGTTTCGAATTCGATCCATCAGAGAAACTCCGAGCATAGCTCTCTCCATAGCTCGCTGAGCGACTTTGAATTGGTGAACTAGTCGCACCGTCAGTGTCCACGTCTCGGCTCCGTAAGTAATAACAGGTAGGACGCACTCGTTAACGTCTTTAGGCTTTATGGTATGGGCGATGCAAAGACTCGACGAAGTTTTCCGAATGCTGCCCATCCCAACTGTATTCTTCTGCGAGCTTCCTTCTCGAAGTTGTTTCTACCCAATTGCAAGATTTGGCCAAGGTAGACGTATTTGTGAACAACTTCGAGAGGAACTCCGTTTAGGGCAATCGGTTCCGGAATAACATGTTCGTTGAACATGATCTTGGTCTTATCCAAGTTCATCCGGAGACCGATGCGTGCAGAAGAATCAGCAAGGGTGGTCAGCATGTGTTGCAAGTCCTGCACGGTTTCAGCCATGATGACGATATCATCTGCAAATCTCCAGTGTGAGAGGTAATTGCCATTGACATTTATGCCCCGTCCTTTCCAGTTCAGCGTTTTGAACATATCCTCTAGAGCGTTTGTGAACAATTTGGGGGAAATAACGTCCCCTTGTCTCACACCTCTATGTGAGTGGCAGACTGAACACAGTCTGCTGATTTTGTAATTGGACGGTCATAGTCGCGGCGTCATACAGACCTCTCAACACTTGCACGTATCGCCAATCAACTTGGCACCGTTGCAGAGACTCCAGAACAGACCAGGTTTCAATGGAGTCAAAGGCTTTCTCATAGTCCACAAACGCTAAACACAGGGGCTGGTTATACTCTTCGGTCTTCTGTATAACCTACCGCACTGTGTGAATGTGGTCTATGGTGCCGTATCCTCCTCGAAACCCAGCCTGCTCGGGAGGCTGAAATTCGTCAAGCCTGCGCGCGAGACGATTTGTGATGACTCTCGAAAAAAGCTTATAGACATGGCTTAAGAGGGAGATAGTTCGATAGTTCTTCAAAAGGGTTTTGTCCCCCTTTTTGAAGAACATAACAACCACACTTTTACTCCATGTCTTCGGAGTTCTCCCCGAAAAGAGGACGGAATTAAAAATACGCTGAAGCTGTAGTAGCGTAGGAGTTCTACCGGCTTTTAAGAGCTCCGTTGTAATTCCATCCTCTCCGGGGGCTTTTCCGTTTTTAAGCAGTTTGAGAGACATCACAATTTCATCCAGGCTGATTTCTGGCAGATCTTCGGTATAGTGGCGGGTTAGAGTGGCTCTAGGATCCTCAATGCCGGGTTGGGGAAGGGACGCTTGTGAGGTGTATAATTGGCTGTAGAAGTCTTTTACTTCCTTAAGAATCTCCGGCTTAGAAGCGACGACACTCCCGCTAGAAGTGGTCAACTTCGTCAGATGGCTTCGGCCCAGCTGTTGGACAAAGACTTTTGACCCCCGGTTTTGCTCTATCGCTTCTTTAATTGTGCGTGTGTTGGAGTTCCGGAGGTCACGTCGTACCAATTTAAAAATCTTTTTGTTGAGAGCCCGTTGATCTGACGAAGTGACTGCGGGGTTTTCACGTCGCTTCTGCATTAGCTGTAGAGATTCTTCTGAAAGCTTAGACTTCTTGTCAGCACCTCGCGTCTCACAGAATTTTTTCCCCTCCTCCCTGAGGATACCCACCACATGGTCGAGATCTTGGTCAACGTCAACGTCAATTTTGGTTTCCAGTGCAGCGAATCGGTTCTCCAGTTTCAGCTGGAACGTTTCGGACCCGACCACGGATTGTAGCATGTTGGGTCGGAGCGTGGACTTCATTAGACGAACACGTTCAAGCTTGCAGTCGATATCTAGAGAGCCTCGGACTAGTCGGTGATCACTGCCGGTTTTAAACCTAGTGATCACTGAGACATCCCTAAATATGCGCTTTTTGTCCGCCATAATGAAGTCGATCTCGTTTTTGGTCACAGCGTCGGCGGGGCTTTGCCACGTCCACTTCCGCTGGGGGTCTTTCTGAAAAAAGGAGTTCATCAGAAAAAGCCCCTCTTTTTCTAGAAAGTTGACGAGCATTTGCCCCCTATGATTTCTGCTTCCCAATCCGTGTGGTCCTACTACCGATTCGCCGCTTGCTTGTACTCCCACTTTAGCGTTAAGATCTCCCATGACAACGTTGAAGTGGGCCTTTTGGGTGGTATGCAAGGCCTTAGAAATGTCCTCGTACATTTCCTCCACTTCATCGTCCGAGTGTGCCGAAGTCGGTGCGTATACTTGGATGACCTTGAGGCTATACCTCTCGGTGAGTTTGATCACAAGATACGCTACCCTTGTCGACACACTGGAGATTTCTAGAACGTTGTCAGAGAGGATCTTGTTGACCAAGCACCCGACACCGCCTTGGGATGGTTGTTCTCCCTCTCTGAAATACATAAGATAGCCCGATTCTAGGGTAACGGTGTCCTCCCCCTCTCTACGGACTTCACATAGCCCTAGAATATGCCATCCTATGTTTTTCAGCTTCTCTTCCAGTAGTGCCAAGTGTGCATCAAGCCGTAGCGTGCGTCCATTAAACGTTGCCAGTGTCAGTCGGTGTTGGCGGCCTACCGTAGCCCGGGGATTCTTAGCACCCCCTGCCCCGCCGTTACCGTAACCGCCGCCTTGGTTAGGAATAACGGGGCGACCGGGAACTGGGGGCCGTTGTAAAATTGTGCTTGCCATGCAGGTTTTGCCCAAATAATCACCACGCGCTGGGCAGTCGGGTTGGGTGATCGCAGGACGTAGCTTCTCGCACCGGTGAAGCTGCAGCTCGTCACCGGCCTGTGGTATTTAGCTACGTCGTTTTGAATGGATATACCGCCATTTGTCGGTCGCCAGAGCCTCGTTCTATTATACGGAACCCGGAAAATTGGTTTAAAAAAAAAATGATTTAATTAACACTGAAACTTTTAATTAGCAGAAAAATACTTATTTAATGACAATAAGTAGATTTAATAAAAATGAGCGGCGCGACCGAGAGCTGGGATGAGACTGGCTGGGAATGGTGGATCGTGGGAGAAAGCATTATTGTCTATTTTGCAACAGTAGTTAGGATAGGTGCAACGTAAGGGAAATAGGATGGGAAAGCCGGGTATAACAGTTCGCTGATCGGCAGGATGCACCACGTGCAGGAGAGGTTGACTGGGAGCAATTAGGTGAAGTTTGCTCCCTTACATCATAATAATTGGGTTAACAAATGCAATCCACTAATTTCGTCGTATCGATGGATCGAACCGTGGCTTAATTGGCAGAGTACCTGGACGTGTAATCCGGGGGGTGCGGGTTCGAGTCCCGTCGGTACGATGAAATTTTGGATTGTGTTTTACAATTTACAAAAATATAAAGTGTGTGGACACTTCAAAGAAACATAATATTTGATTTACGCAGTGCAATATCTCTCGTCGGATTTGAAAACTGTAATGATTTCTTCCGAATGATTAACTTACGTAATAAGTAGTCATAGATGGCGCCACCATTACTGTCAATAGTTACCAATAGTTTAATTATATAGTAGCTTACCACCATCAAGGAGAAAATCAGCCGCCATAACCTTACGGTGTTCCGGCAGCACACAACCCTTAAGAGTCAGAGTATTCTAGGCCTATAGTATTCTAGGCCTAGCGTGTTCACTATTTTCGACCACACCATCGCTCACCACCAGGCGAGATAATGGTCAAACGCTAACCTATGTGATATAAAAAAAAAGTTAATACGAATACCAATACCAGGCTAGGTGGCATTTTACATGCATAACAACAGGAAACTGGCTCTCAAGGCCAGCTGCTGGAACACAGAGTCTGGTAACAGATTTTCCACTTACAACTACTTGATTTTTCTATTAATTAATACATACATTCAAAATTTAAAACAACCCTCAACTGATCTATGTATAATCTGTTCATTGAGACCATTACAATGAGCCTGAACACATCGACTTCTCGATGGCCCGAACACGACATCTCTGCTCTACATTGGTGAGGAGTTGAGTAATCTGCAGATTACAGGAGATGTCCCAGCACCAGGGCAATGCTACAATCTTCTTACCATATTGTTGAAGTAAGAGGATACCGAGTTTCTAATGCATCAGACCTATGAAAGTTGATTTAATAGCGTCATCAACTAGAAAAAGCTCATATTCTTAAAGCGGCTAAACGGATTTTCATCAATCAAAGCTAAGAATACTCTCGATTAAGACACCTATCAAACAAAAACAAACTAAATCGTAATCGGTTTATCCGTTTGGGCGCTATGTCGATGTCACAGACAAATAAACACATACACAGATACGCGATACACACGTCAAACTAATAACACCCCTTCTTTTAGCGTCGGGGGTTAATAAACAACTAAGTTCCTTTCCATACTGTTATCGCGTGACAGCTACTCCAAAGGCTGGTCAGGCTCAAGTTACAGAATTGTTTGTGTCTTTAAGCTTATTATTGTAATATTATATTGGATAACAGTAATAATGCCTGATGTTATTAGTTAGGCCTTGTAGGCGGCTTGAATGATGTACTAATTATAGATAGTAAGGGTGGAAATTGTCAAGGTGAAAATCTCGATTGTGTATTTTTGTAAAATAGATTATAAGGCTGAGCAGGACGCGACATTATCTCTTACCACCAGGCAAGATAGTGGTCAAACGCTAGCCGATAAGATATAAAAAAACCGGCCAAGGGCGAGTTGGACTCGCCCTCAAACTAGGTTCAAAGCTCAGACTATCATCCAGACGGAGCCGTGCCTAACACCCGTGTGAACGCAAGTTCAGTAATACTAAATGCTTGATAAGTAATAAGTTTCCGCACTCAGTCCGGCATAGTCAATACGGCATTATTACTACGTAAGCAACGCTGCGAAGTAATACTGCACGGAAGCGTCCAACCCTGCTGCCGCTTGGTAGCAAACTGAGCGCGGAAGCGTATTACTCAAGCATTTAGTATTACTGAACTTGCGTTCACACGGGTGTTAGGCACGGCTCCGTCTGGATAGTCTGAGGTTCAAAGACAAAACTTAACTTTACAGTTCGATCCCTTGATCAATGCCTATTATAGACACTGTAAGTGCACCAACTGCAAATAATAAGTTTGTAATTGTAAATTCGTTTTATTTTCTTATATTAGGTACTCTTTGAGTATGAATACTCAAAGTAGGTACTACATATTTACTATTCAGAATTTTTCATATATAAGTGCTGCCAGAAATTGCTTCTTGCCAAATTGTATGATTCCAAGTCAACGGGAAGTAAGTACCCTATAGGTATTGATTTCATTTTGAAATCACAAAATATCAAAAAAAAATGTTAGGTACTCAAACGGTCATATTATGTAACCGCGTTGACTTACAAGTCTCATTTCTTCACAACTGAAAGATACCGTAGACCTGAGTATTTGACTTGATACCTTAACGCGATCCTGAGAAAAAGAATCTTGACAGAAGGACAGACGGACAACAAAGTGATCCCATAAAGGTTTTTTTTTTCCTTTAGACTCTAAAGGAAAACAATTCCTCTAAAGTTTAGAGGTAAGGAAGCCTAAATATTAAAAATTATCTATTCTTACTGTACGATTTGTTTGCTTATCAAATCTACGGCGTAGAATACAAATATCCGCTCATAAAAAATAATTTTACTTTTGTCATAATATAATACTTACATTCAAAAAACCGATTGATTTGTATATGTAATCCGAGTTTATAATCAAAGCATATGTATAATTCTGTTCATTGACACCATTCCAAGGAGATGTCTAAGAATTAGATCAGACCATATTTTTGCAATATCATTGAAGTAACAAGATACTGAATTTTCAATTAATACATATAATTTGACTACCGTTATTAATATTTCTGTGGATTTTACTTTTCTTTACTCATGTGGATTTGTCCACAGAACACGGATATGATTTGACTAATAACTACACTAAACAGACGGCAGCAGTGTGACAGGTAAGTAGTGCGCAGAAGCGCTATTTAGATTTTTTTGACGTCCGCGGTCAAAGCACTACGAGTTTACGAAATTTGCTATCGTAGTTTTTTTAACCAAAAATGAGCTGATAATATTTAAACGGCTGAACAGACTTTCATGAAACAAAGCTAAGAACACTCTCGACGAAGACATCTATCAAACAATACAAACTAAATCAAAATCAGTTCATCCGTTTGGGTGCTACGATGCCACAGACAGACACACATATACACACGTCAAACTTATAACACCCCTTCGTTTTGCGTCGGGGGTTAAAAATGTACGTAGGTAACAAAACAACTACCTCATAAATAACATCAAAATGTAGGCAGCAACTAAAACAGTCGAGGTAATGTCTCCAAAGCTCCTGGACCACTAATCCACAACTAAACACAAAGCTCTGTTTATAGCAGCAAGATCTCATTAACACTGCTTACTGGACCAAGTTACTGTCACGCTAGTAAATGGACCTACCTGTATGACGTCATTCTATTATTGTCAATGGGCACGTGGTGAGTGACCGCTTATGTAGTTTTTATAATTTTCTACATAAATATCTATGTACAGTCACTGAACAAGCAAATCGCTCGACTGATGTTGACTGGTGATGTCTGTTATAACAGATGATATGGCACGCAACAGTCTAAAACAACCTTATCCGGTTTATAGATGACGAAAGATGTGACGGAGTTAGTATAATGATCTAAGGTTGAACATACGGATATACAAACATAAATCATATTATAGTAGACTGTTAAAAAGATAATCAACTCATTTGGCCGTATTCGTGTCTATTTGCCGTAGTCGGGTACTACATTTTTTTTTATCAAACTAGCTGTACCCCGGGGTTTCGCTCGCGTTTAAAAGTATCCTATTGCCATAATGATGGATATCTCTGTGCAAAATTTCAGCTAAATCGGTCCTGCCGTAGGGATGTAAGGGAGCACAAATACGACCTCGGTGCTCCCAGCCAACCTCACCTGCCCGTGGTGCATCCTGCTGACCAACAGACGGGGCTCTGGCGACCGGCAAATGGCGGTATAACCATTCATATCTATGGCGTAGCTAAATTCTACAGGCCGGTGACGGGCAGCAGCGTCACCGGTGCGAGAAGCTACGTCCTGCGATCGCCAACACGCCTGCCCAGCGTGGCGATTAGGGCATATCCCTCCCAAGGGATGCAAAAAAGTATGGAAAAATTATGGAAGGACACCTAAAGCCAAGGCCCCCAGTTCCCGGCCGCCCTGCTATTCCTGACCATGGCGGCGGTCACGGTAACGGCAGGGCAGGGGGTGCTAAGAATCCCCGGGCTACGGTAGGCCGCCAGAAAAAACTGACCCTCGCAACCTATAATGGACGCACGATTCGGCTGGACGATCATCTGGCGCAGCTGGAGGAGGAGCTGAAACACATAAGATGGCACATACTGGGGCTATGTGAAGTCCGAAGACAGGGAGAGGACACCATAACCTTAGAATCGGGCCATCTTATGTACTACAGAGAAGGAGATCAGCCATCCCAAGGCGGCGTCGGGTTTCTGGTCAACAAGGTTCTCAGTGACAACGTTGTAGAAATCTCCAGTGTGTCGACCAGGGTAGCGTACCTCATAATTAAGTTAACCAAGAGGTACAGCCTCAAGGTTATCCAGGTCTACGCACCGACCTCGACACACTTGGATGATGAGGTGGAGAGCATGTATGAAGATATCTCCAGAGCTTTACACACCACCTCCAAGGCTCACTACAACGTTGTCATGGGAGACTTTAACGCCAAAGTGGGAGTACAAACTTGCGGCGAATCGTCTATAGGACCACACGGATTTGGGAGTAGGAATCACAGGGGACAAATGCTCGTCAATTTCCTCGAGAGAGAGGGGCTTTTCTTGATGAACTCGTTCTTCAAGAAACAGCCCCAAAGGAAATGGACGTGGCAAAGCCCCGACTTTGTGACTAAAAACGAGATTGACTTCATCATTACGGACAAACGGCGCATATTCAGAGACGTTTCAGTGATCACTAGGTTTAATACTGGAAGTGATCACCGACTGGTACGAGGCACTCTGGATATCGACTTTAAAGCCGAGAGATTCCGATTGATGAAGTCTACGCTCCGTCCGAACCTACTCCAAACCGTTGTTGGGTCCGAAACATTCCAATTAAAATTGGAAAATCGATTCGCTGCCTTGGAAACCACAGATGACGTAGACCAGAAACTCGAAGAAGTGGTGGAAATCCTCAGGGATGAAGGGACGAAGTTTTGCGAGAGCAAGCGTACGGGCAAAAAGTCCAAACTCTCGGCAGAAACACTTCGGCTAATGGAAGAGAGACGAACAGACCCTTTGTCAGCTTTGTCAACTAACCTGGTGCGCAACAAATCCATAAAGAAGCTGGTACGACGCGACCTCCGATCCTCTAACACGCTCTTGATTAAAGAATCAATTGAGCAGAATCGGGGGTCGAAAGTGTTCGTCCAGCCTCTGGGTAGAAGCCACCTCACAAAGCTGACAACGTCAACGGGGAACGTCGTCGCATCCAAGCCGGAGATTCTGTCGGAAGTCGAAGACTTCTACGGCAAGCTCTACGCATCGCATGCTTCAAGGCCCGAACCCGATACTGAGGATTCTAGAGCCACCTTAACCCGCCACTTCACAGAAGATCTGCCCGAAATTAGCCGAGACGAAATCGTGATGGCCCTTAAACAACTCAAAAATGGAAAAGCCCCAGGAGAAGACGGAATCACAACGGAGCTTTTAAAAGCCGGAGGAGCTCCAGCAGTTCAACATCTTCAGCAGCTATTTAATTCCGTTCTTTTTACTGGGAGAACTCCACAGGCATGGAACAGAAGCATGGTGGTTTTGTTTTTCAAAAAAGGAGACAAAACCCTATTGAAAAACTATCCCCAATTTCGCTTCTGAGCCATGTCTACAAGCTGTTTTCAAGGGTCATCACGAACCGTCTTGCGCGAAGACTCGACGAGTTTCAACCTCCGGAACAGGCCGGGTTTCGAAGCGGTTACGGCACCATAGACCACATCCACACGGTGCGGCAGATTGTACAGAAGACCGAAGAGTACAATCGGCCCCTGTGCTTAGCATTTGTGGACTATGAGAAGGCCTTTGACTCAATCGAAACCTGGTCTGTTCTCGAGTCCTTGCAGCGTTGCCAAGTCGACTGGCGATATATCGAAGTGATGAGATGTCTATATAATGCCGCAACGATGACTGTACAAGTACAGAACCAGCGAACTAAACATGTCCACCTGCGTCGAGGAGTGAGACAGGGGGACGTCATATCCCCGAAACTGTTCACTAACGCCTTGGAGGATATGTTTAAGACGCTGGACTGGAAAGATCGTGGCATTAACATCAACGGCAGGTACATCTCTCACTTACGATTCGCAGATGACATCGTCATTATGGCAGAGACGCTGCAGGACCTACAAAGGATGTTGAATGGCCTAGCTGATTCTTCTCGTAGCATCGGTCTCCGGATGAATTTGGACAAAACCAAAGTCATGTACAACGAGCACGTTGTTCCGGAACCGATTGCCGTAGATGGAATCCCACTCGAAGTTGTCACTAAGTATGTTTACCTAGGGCAAACGCTCCAACTAGGCAAACATAACTTCGAGAAGGAAATCCAGAGAAGAATTCAGCTGGGCTGGGCAGCATTTGGAAAACTCCGTCGAGTCTTCTCGTCGCCGATACCACAGTGTCTAAAGACAAAAGTCTTTAACCAGTGCGTCCTACCTGTGATGACATACGGAGCCGAGACGTGGACACTCACAGTCCGACTGGTCCACCAGTTTAAAGTCGCTCAGCGAGCTATGGAGAGAGCTATGCTCGGTATTTCTCTGCGGGATCGAATCCGGAACGAAGTAATTCGCCAGAGAACTAAAGTTATCGACATAGCTCAACGGATTAGCAAGCTGAAGTGGCAGTGGGCTGGTCATATCTGCCGCAGGACTGATAACCGTTGGGGCAGACATGTCCTAGAGTGGAGACCGCGAATCGGCAAACGTAGCGTAGGACGTCCTGTGACCAGGTGGAGCGACGACATACGCAAAGCGGTGGGCAGTGACTGGAAGAGAAGAGCCGAAGATCGGGCTCAGTGGCGCATCTTGGGAGAGGCCTATGTCCAGCAGTGGACTGATACAGGCTGATGATGATGATGACGGTCCTGCCGTTAGACCGTGAAGAAGTCCAAAACAAACTGACTTTCGCATTTATAATATTGATGATGATGATGATGAAATTGATTGGTGTTGATAGGCTAGCGTTTGACCACTATCTCACCTGTTGGTAAGTTACGACTGAGGATGGTAGTACTAAGCCTAGAATGGGAGCTTGCTCTCAAGGACAGCAGTCTGTCGGAACACGGTTTCCTATTGTTTCGTGTAACATTTTGTCTCTCTACGTCTCTCTCGTACTTTAGCATAATGTCGTTTCTCCTAATATATTTAAGCATACATTAATTTAGCATAAAGTAATTAGGCATATTTTTTGACATAATTACTGTTAGCATAAGCATTTGTGGCATAATATTCTATAGAATAATAATAAACGCATAACTTTTTAGGCATAATATATTATATAATTCGGCATAATTGTTTAGGCATATTTTTTTTGTCATATTATTATAAGTAGCATAATTATTAAATAGTACTTTTTAAATGTTTTATCACCTCATGATTATCTAGCTAGTAGATCGATTTTGTTTAAATATTACTCTGGTTACTTGTACTATTCATTATTCTGTGATCTGGTATACCTAATATAATGGAATAGGACATATAATATTTTTTAACGTAGACGAAGTTACGAGGCTCAGCTTGTAGATTTACGAAAAAAAATATCATAAAATTGGATGTGTTAAGTACGTCAAGATGCGCATAATAAGTGTAAATATTTACTTATAACTATCTAACCAAATTATGAACATAATCATGAGCTGATATCTAATCAAACGCAGAATCAAAACCGTGAGATAGATGCACTTCGAAAAAAAGTAAGTTATGTTAATTTGATGTTTGCGTTAGGTCAAATAACTTTCAGTTTTAAAAGAAAAATAATCGCGGTGTAGGGGTGGCCTAAGGGGGTAGGCCCTTAAACTTATCTAACTAACCGCCGAACTTGAACCTACTGTCCCAGTCTAGTACCAAACATTTGGTTGGTATTAATAACTTTATATAACCTACTTTATTTAATAAATTTAATTTGGCTACGGACTTGAAGTTCATATATTAATAAATATTAATTTAAAACTTGGAACCACGAACTTTTTTTTGAGTCAAATAACTCTTAACTAAACATGACATACTTAACTAAACATGTTAATTACTTACCTTAATTCTGATTTTGGAAGTGTTAAATTATTTTTATTATGTACTTTTATAATACAATAGTCGTTTCTTTAGACATTAATGAATTAGCATTTATAATACATATTTTAATTAGAATCATTTAGCATAAAATATGTGTATATATTCAATTATGACTTCATTTATTATGCCTAAAACTTTTAGGCCAATAAAAATTATGCCCTATAACTTTATGCGAATCAAAATTAGGCCGAAACAATATAGCCTACTTAAAAGTTATGCTTATTTATACAATATGCCAGAAGAAATTATGCGATAGTACTAATATGCCATTTAAAATTATGCGTAACCCGTTATGCCTAAGTAAATTAGGAATAAAAAATTATAAAAAAGAAAGGGATCCCGTCGGAACACACTAAATATTTGGTGACAGATTTTCTTCGTACTATAGCTGAATTAATACAGGGCCTGGACATGTTTTCCGGGAACCGTGGGTTCGAGTCCCGTCAAGATAGTAACATTTTGGATTGTATATAACAAATAATATGTTATCTTTATATTACTTTATTATTTGTCAAAAAAGTCAAGAGTCAAAGCATTTATTCAGTATATGGGCAAATTAAAAATCTGCACTTACACACGTCAAATAACATTAAATAGATCATATCGATTATTATTATTCTACATATAACAAAAACATAACGTATTACTTTGAATTTAAAAATGTCGCTTTCAACCAAACGTTGAATGTCACACTTAAAAATTAGGGTTGCCAACCGTACCACTACGTGCACCTCCAATGCATGTATTTCAGACAATTTTTACCAAAAAAATTGTGAAATAAGTCATGAAACACAATAAACTAAATAAAACGTAAACTAATCGCAGAACAAATCACATTCCGAATGGAACTGATTGACTGATTTGATCATCGGATCATCTTATCATCTTACTCTGTTCTATAAATATACTAGTAACTACATAAAAGTACACTAAGGTACATCTAACTACACATCATTAGTATCAGAATTGTGGGCGTGCGTAGGCCTAGACATATTGCAATATAAATGCTCGTAACGAAGCAGAGAGGAGAATAAAATATTAAATTTCTATATGAGGGCAGTTAGCTCTAAAGAGAGCCTGATTTTATTGAATCCTTGAAATAAATTGATGCTTTTGATTGTGGCGGTATTTTCTTGTAATTAAGATGGGTGCGTAATTTGTTAGAAGTAATAAATGATAAGGCAAACTTTACAGTAATAATAATGAATAATTCCTACTCCCTATCCCGTAAGGACTAATTTAGAGTTTAGACCCTCTGACCCCTTGCTTGTCTTGACCAGCCGGCTGGGGGTAAAATTCATATGAGTACCAGGGTGAAAGTGTTAAAGGCATAAAGGCGCGAGTATATCGCATAGTTAATAAACTGGCCAAGTGCAAGTCGGACTCGCACTAGTAGGGTTCCGTACCACACTACAGTAACAGTACAAAAAATACCACTATCATTTTTCGCCAGCAAAAAATAATAATTAATAAACATTTTATTTCTTATAACGCCATCTAACGTCTAACAAAGGAGTTAGGGATCGACATTTCAATATAACGCCATCTATGGGACGTTTACCTAACTAAGCGTTCATAGATGGCGTGAAATGCCGAAGAAAACACGTTTCTTGTACGGGGACCCTCTATTATTTTTAACTTTATTCTGTTTTTAGTATTTGTTGTTATAGCGGCAACAGAAATACATCATCTGTGAAAATTTCAACTGTCTAACTATCACGGTTCATGATATACAGCCTGGTGACAGACGGACAGACAGACAGACAGACGGACAGCGGAGTCTTAGTAATAGGGTCCCGTTTTACCCTTTGGGTATGGAACCCTAAAAACTAAAATAACCGACTTCCATGCCGCGCGAGTCAGTTTCAGTAACAAGCTTGAGACGTTTATCGTCATATCTCTGAAGATAATGATCAGGATTCAATTAAATTACAATGGAACCAACTTGAAAATGTACCCTATCAATTAAAAAAAGAATCATTTGAATCGGTTCACAATTGACGGAGTAATCGCGTAACATACGCCTATAATATACCGCATACTGATATAACGGCTAGCCTTTCTAAGGAGTTCATTTAGTAAATGGCAAGTCACCACTCGCGTTTTATATTTTAAAATTAGGCATTAATTTTTTTCCTTATATTATTCCAAAAGGTATATCTACTCGTACGTTTCAATTGAAAACACCGATTTTTGTAGTGGTAGGTCTTCTGCTAGTCCGCCTGGGGCGGTACCATCACTTTGCAAATTAATTTTCAGCCGTGAAATAGAAATGTTTTTCGGTTGAAATGGCAAGTTGAAACGTCATCGCTTACCATCAGGCGAGTGCCGTGCTTATCCTGTTACATTACGTAATAAAAAATTAAAAAAAACGAAACATCCCTTTACGTCACTTTACTACAGCAAATCTTACTCCATGCAAGCTGTCCGCCTGGAACGATCTTCCTGAAACAATAAGGCTATATAATTATTATTATTATTCATAATATAATTAAAAGTATGGTATTTAAAAACTATATATTTCCTTTAGTTTAATTTTTTTTAAGTAGATAAGTGAGAGTTTGACCACTATCTCCCCTGAAGAAGCTTGCCTAGAAGGTGCCTGTTTACTCGCGATTTAAAGACCCCCGGATTGTACTTCACAGGAAACACAGACTCTGGCAGGGAATTCCATTCCTACTGCAGTTTTTGTATTTATGTAGGTATATTATGTATCGTTTATTTATTAAACACCTAGCTATGTATGTCTTTGTTTCCAGTTTTACTACAAGTTACAGTTTTGTACACTTGTGTTATACAAAAGTACTAAATGAAATTAAAATGAAAGAAAATGAAAATACACTCATTCAGCTTGTTCTTTTTCTTTCTTTTCTTCTTTCTTTCTTCCGCATCTCAGAAACCATAAACCCCGCATGGTGGTAGGACACTATCTAGTGTCCGCCTGGCCCCAGCTACCACCCTCAAGTTAGAAAATGTTTCACCAAACATCTAATGTGTTCCGGCAGCTATCCTTGAGAGCCAGTTCCCATTCTAGGCCTAGCGTGCTTACCATCTTTGGCCGCATCATCACTTACCAACAGGTAAGATAGTGGTCAAACGCTAGCCTATAAGATTTAAAAAAAAATCATTTTTATGAGAATCCACTACTTCTTTGGTAAAGTAGGTCAATTAAGAAGATAAAATAACCCAACTAATCCTTAGTTCAAAGCCTTAATGCAGTTGAATTGCAGTTTGATAAAAAAGTAAACGTTTACCTTTTTAATAAGAAGTTTCTGGAAGACCGTAGTTTGTACCAAGTTCTGACAGACTGCAGTATTTTTCGCAATTCGCTCCCGGCTCCTTAGCTCAAGACGAACACTATATAGGTCACAGGAAGAGACCTAGACGAATACCATGAGTTTAAAAGTCTTGAGACAGAATTGAAATAAAAAAGCAGCTTGAAAAATTGCTTTGGTGATGCTGTTTATTTTTTTACAAGCTTTTATTTAACTTGCAATGTATGTATGTATGTATGTATGTATGTAACTATGTATGCTCGGGTGGAATCTTGGAAGCTAAATTAGACCCACTTCCCGATGTCCGATTGGACTCGAATTTGGTGTACTTATGTATCTTCGGTGACAATACAATGATATAGTACCGTGGAGCTGGTCTGATGATGGAGACGGAAGGTGGCCACGGCATCTCTGTGATAAAACAACATTACCCCACCAAGTTTGGACTCGATTGATTTGTCTTGAAGAGAACTTTACGCCTAGATGATAACCAGGGTCTGATTATGAAGCTGGAAGGTGGCCACGGCATCTCTGTGATAAATCAACATAACCCTACCGAGTTTGGGCTCAATTGATTCGTCTTGAAGAGAACTTTTCACCTAGATGATATCCAGGGTCTGATGATAAAGCTGGAAGGAGGCCACGGCAACTCTCTGATAAATCAACGTAACTCTACCGAGTTTAGGCTCGATTGATTCGTTTTGAAGATAACTTTACACCTAGATAATATCCAGGGTCTGATGATGAAGCTGGAAGGCAGCCACGGAATATCTGTGATAATAAACAAAACACTACTGAGTTTGGGCTCGATTGATTCGTCTTGAAGAGAACTTTACACCTAGATGATATTTAGTGACTGGTGATGAAGCTGGAAGGTGGCCACGGCATCTCTGTGATAAAATAACGTAACCCCAGTGAATTTGGGCTCAAATGATTCGTCTTGAGGAGCACTTTACACTTAAATGATAGCCAGGATCTGATGATGAAGGTGGCCATGGCATTTCTGTTATAAAGCAACATACACCACGAAGTCGATTGATTTTCTTTGAAGAGCACTTTACCCATAATCACATCAAATATCCGTGGAATATTTTAAAACATCATGACTTCTCTTAAATACTTAGGTAGTAGGTAGGTAGTCGTTTCTATACCTACCTACTAAAAAGTTAAAAATAAATTATAAGTAAAAAATATTTTTAAAAACAAGCTTTTATCTGGGACAATGAAATATTTACTAGAATTAATTTTAACATTTTAGTTGATTGTCCCAGATAAAAGTTTGTTTTTAAAAATATTTTTTATTTATAATTTATTATGTGTTTGGCTTACGCTTTTATTTTTATTTTACTAACTTTTTTATGATTGTAAATAGGCAAGCATTTGGCCATATAAAACATCATAATGAAAACAAACAAAAATTAAGGTACTACTAGGTAGGTATATTGTATTACATATGTAATGAGCGTTCTTATTACTTGAAGCTATCTCTTCGAGAGAACCTTCGCGTGACCAGAATTGCTATAATAAGTTTATGGTGGCACAATTAAATGAATAAAACAATAAAAATGCATCTGGTCATCCTATAATATACAGGAAAGTACATCTACATATCAATACTAAACATTAATATACCTTCTCACTTCGCTAATATCTCATCTTAAGTGAAGTGATGATATGGTTGGTCTATGATTTAATTAATAATCAAGAATCAAAGCATTTATTCAGTATGTAGGCAGTATTAATATAAGCACATATACACGTCAAAATCATAAATCATAATAAATTATCAAGTTAACATAGCAAAAGTAGAATTTAACGCTTTGAATTTTAAAAAAAAGCTGTTCCAATCGTTGACGTCAGACTATTAAAAAAATATTAAAGTAGGGTTGCCAACCATACACGTAACTGTATGTTTCAGTACTTCAGACAATTTTTATATAAAAAAAGGGAAATAGTGGAACTCAACTTAATGAGACGCATACTTCTATTAATCTTGTATGCTAGGTGAAACAGGGTTATAGAGACCACCGGTAAGAAATGTGAAGCAAATTATTGCTCAATCTCAACATTAAAATTGATCCGCTATTCGGCGAACCAATCCCTAACGATAATAATTAACCGCGGAGAAAAAAAAATCATTCAAATCGGTTCACAATTGAGAACTACGTCTGGCGTTAAAGCTGCTCATAATTCTTCCATTGTGCCACTGGACCCTTAGCCTATCTATAATCTATAATATGTAGAGCTAGTTTATAAAAAAATATCCGCAGTATTTCCATTGGATGGACACCCCAAAACCTAGGTATTGTTAGGTCGTAGCTTAGACGGTTTATGTGTAACGCAAATTGGAATTTATGTTCTGGCGACACAAGTTTGTTGTGGTATTTAATTACTGGCTCTTAGACTAAATTACAACGATCGATTTTAATTGTTACTGGAGTTCCTAGCACGATTTCGCTAGCTTTTCGAATAACAGTATTGTTATATACATATAGTTATTCGATACGTAATTCTAGGTTATAGATTTAAACACATATGTTTTATAGTGCCATTCTACAGTATTTTTTTATATTTAAGCTAACGTTTGATCACTATCTCGCCTGGTGGTAAGCGATGATGTGGTCGAAGAAGGTGAACACGCTAGGCCTAGAATACTTGACTCTCAAGGGTTGTGTGCTGCCGGAACTCCGTAAGGTTATCGGGGCAGATTTTTCTCCTTGACGGTTGTAACTACTGTTGTGGCTACTTTTTAGTAGAAACGCGGATCATCGATATAATATGCACCTTCTGCCTGTAGAAATAACCGTGAAAAAAGTAATAGGTACTGTGAAAATAGTATAAAATAACTTAAATTGTTAAGAAATTAAGGACACTAAGAGGTATGTATATAGAGGGCTTCATATCATAACAAATGGGCGTACAAGCAAAAATGCCGTTTTACATTTTCTAATGCAATAATGATAGTACAAAACACGCTCTTGCTTGTACGCCCATTTGTTATGAAACCCTCAATATGTATACATCGCTATGGTGTATATATGGTGATGTATCATCGATCAATACGAAGTGATTTGCTGCTTCTTTCATCATTCACACCACAAAGAATGGACTTCTGTCTGATTCTGAGTTTCTGGTTAAGTACAATTTGAGGGTTTTTAAGTCGCGAGTGAATAGGTATTCCCGTTGGTTATGTTTTTTTTTTTAAATCTTATAGGCTAGCGTTTGACCACTATCTCACCTGTTGGTGAATGATGATGCGGTCGAGGATTGTAGCACGCTAGGTCTAAAATGAGAACTGACTCTCAAAGATAGCTGCCGGAACACATTAGATGTTTGGCGACACATTTTCTAACTTGAGGGTGGTAGCTGGCCAGGCGGACACTGGATAGTGTCCTACCACCATGCGGAGGTCGAGGGTTTCTTAACGATGTTTTTTCTGCACCGTAGGGCCTGAAAAGTGCACATACATTTTTCGTCAGAAAAATCCATTGGTGCACGGCGGGGATTGAAATCGGTACCTCTGGCGTCAAAGCCAAGCATTCTACCACTACACCACTGGGCCCTCGTAGGCCTGTGTTATTTCTTGACACGCAACAAAACCGACCGCATCATCACATGACATGATAGGTAATCAGGTATCAGGTGATATAAATTGGTAAACTGCTACCCAATCTGGCATTTTAAAAAACAGTTAAAGTACGGACACACCGCAGCGTCCTGCGTGCCCGATCTATGCGGCGATGAGATAGCGCAGTAGTATTTGTACCGACTCGTTCACACCAAACGCGATCAGAAAACAATTGAAAAGTACTGAGTTCGCACCCGCAGATCGCAGAACGCCGCCGTATGGCCTTACCTTTAGTATTCAGTATTCATTTATTTGCAAAAATAATATACCATAGTTATAAAACTTAATGTAAAACTAAGCTAATTATGACTACTGACATGTACCCTGTAATGTGTGTTACCTACTATTATACGATTTTTACTCCACATTAGGTGAGATATTGGTGAAATGATTATTTGTTTCCAATTTAAAATCTACAGGCAGCTAGGCATAATATACAAAATCAAGGTATCTATCTAATCTATGTTACTTACTTATAAAAACATAAAGCCGTGTGTAATCCGACCTCGAAACAACAAAAAAGTACAGAAAACCTCAAACAAAAACACGTCTTTATATCATAGCAACAATAGAGGTATTCAGATATAAATCATCTCGTATTCATAGTGCAGTAATTAAACCAACCACAACAGCTAATGACGTGAACAAAAAATGTTTATGAATATGCGAATGTGTTGAAAAAACTAGCTTCGATTTTGTCATAGATTATTTAAGTTTATAAATACCTACATATTTTGTATAAAGATTTTCTGGGATCAGTGTGTAGGCATTTTATTTTTTTAATACTCGTAAACTTAATATATTTATTTATCTCTGTTCTAGGCCTAGCGTGCTTACCATATTAGACCGCATCATCACTTACCAACAGGTGAAATAGTGGTCAAACGCTAGCCTATAAGATATAAAAAAACCTATCATACAAAAAAAAATTGTCAAAATCGGTTTATTCATTTCGGAGCTGCGATGCCACAGACCACACAGATACACAGGCCAACTTATAACACCCCTCATATTGTGCCGGGTGTTAAAAAGGGACCTATCAAAATGCTAACCTAACCTAACCAAAAAATCTGTAGCTACTTAAACTGTAGATATAGACTTCTTGGCTATACAGTGTGGAAATTAAACTCAGGCCCTGGAGGGAAACTACTTTAAATCCTTAAGCTAGCTCATTTTACTTAAAGGAGACATTCCTTTATATTTGAAAAGAAACAAATCTGCATTAAGAGATTTTTTTAAACTCGCTTGCTTCGCCCGGGACTCGAACCAACTAAAATAAAAAAAAATAAACACTCTTTATTTTAATATACTAATCGGTAGTATTAATATTCAGGATAAAGTTTATCTAAAAAATGTTTGGTTACTGTTCACTTTTAACAAGTAAAAGACACGTAACAGTTCTGTTATCTCTCCAACACTCAAAGACTTCGTATGAAGTACACGCTTGCTAATTTATCGTTAAGTACCTTGTTGAAAAAGTAATTAGAAGCTTACTTTGTTTGCAACAAGAGCTACGATTTAGCTCTGCAGTGGTATCGCGAGTAACAATTTATCAGTTAAATAATTTAAGTGTTACAAAATTGATAGTAAAATAAAGTTGATGTTAGATTTAACGATTATTTTTATTTTTAAGACCTAATGTTTGTTAGAGAAACTTTATCATGAATATTAATACTACCGATTAGTATATTAAAATAAAGAGTGTTTATTTTTTTTAATTTTAGTTGGTTTGAGTCCCGGGCGAAGCAAGCAAGTTTTAAATAATCTTTTAATGCAGATTTGTTTCTTTTCAAAAATAAAGGAATGTCTCCTTTAAGTAAAATGAGCTAGCTTAAGGATTTAAAGTAGTTACCCTCCAGGGCCTGAGTTTAATTTCCACACTGTATATACAGTTTAACATGTAGTCTTTTTCTTAACTAAGTAGGTGTTCTAGAAAATCATTACGGGTAGCCGCGCGTTAGTTATTTAGGGTCTACTTAGGAAAACAGAAACACCCTCGTAAGATCGATGACCACGCTTAAATAGATACGTTGTGGATACATGATTGTTATACAAATATACATTGTATAACAGAATAAGGTCTTGAGGGCCCGGTGGCGTAATCGGGAGAACGGTCGGCTTTGATGCCGTGGTACCGAGTTCAAACCGCCGTGCACCAATGGATTTTACTATCGAAAAATGTATGTGCGCTTTTCACAGTGGCCCTCCAGTGAAGGAAAACATCGTTAAGAAACCAACAACCCCCGCATGGTGTTAGGACACTATCTAGTGTCCGCCTGGCCAGCTGCCACCCTCAAGTTAGAAAATCTGTCACCAAACATCTAATGTGGTAATTTTGGTTTAGAATTTGAATGACATTTTTGGATATCAAAAATAAGTAAAACACAGACATTTGGTGGTAGTAGAGGGATCACTGGTGGTAGTACGCTCAAACCACCCAGCGAAACCACAGCTCGTGCCACCCATGAAAAAGTAGCATTTTACCAACAGTAGCTTCACCAGATTCCATAATAATGTTCGAATCAAGCATCTCGGAAAATCAGTCGTAGCTTAGAACCTTAGCTCCCTATGTATATTATCTTGTCCAAAGTCCAAACTAAGCGAAGGAGAGCGGACTCTAGCAAATGGAAGGAGACGTATAAAGGCGTATGGCTCTGTCTCTCTCTTTATTCAACATTCTTTCGTCCGGTGTGTCTTGACGGTGTTCATCTTTAGATATAAGAGAGCAGCCAACTCACCATTTTATAGCCGTATTCCATCATACTCGACAGTATCGCAACTTTTCATCACACAAAACGATTACGTGAAACAAAATGAGCCGTTACGGGACACCTCGCAGATGTGAAACATCGAATACTGCGAAACCGGAGTGTCCGCCTGGCCAGCTGCCACCCTCAAGTTAGAAAATCTATTTTTCTCCGGCAGCTATCCTTCAGAGCCAGTTCCCAATCTAGGCTAGCGTGCTACCATCCTGGACCGCATCATCACTTACCAACAGGTGAGATAGTGGGCAAATGCTAGCCTATCTTTACACAGTATAAAACAAAATCACTCCCGCTGTTTGTACGCTTAGATCTTTTAAACTACGCAACAGATTTTAATGCAGTTTTCAGCAATAGATAAAGTGATTTGAGAGGAAGTTTAATATTCTCTATTCTCTCTCTAGCATACTCTCTGTTCTCTATAATATGTATACTAGATCACCGTGCAAAGCCGGGGCGGGTCGCTAGTATGATATAAAAAAACCATTAAAAACTTTCGTGTCTGATGTCACATCTATATCTTCACAATCTTTGTCATAGTATAAAAACCGCAGATATGCCAGATGAGTCAGCCAGTAACCTAATCCCAGCTGAAAGGGTGGTAAGTACGTAGCGTATTGTAATGCTTAGTGCCTTCACTAAAGCCTAGGTTTTGACAAAAAGCTGTAGAAAGGTCTGGGCAACGAAAGGTTTGAGTCTAAAATCCTTTCAAATGCATTATTATCATCTTTATATGTAGCTTTTGTAAATTCTGTGCTACTCACGAGAGGGTCAACGTTACTCGCCTGCCTAGGCGTAGACGAATCCCTGGATGGTGATGCTAAATGGGTGACCACTGGTGGTATTGTTTGTGGCTCAGACCGCTCGAAATATCTACTGTCATGGCACAAATCGTGGCGTTATAAAGATCATAATTGGAATTCCACAATAAGATCTCTTATATAGTTGTCATTTATTACCCGACTACGGCGAAGATAAAATGAGGGTGATTGAAATGATTTTGCCTGGTATGTTATGTTCATCTGTTTCCTCACAAATACTAAACTCCTTATCAAAGTTCGACGAATGAGGTATCGTTGGAAGCGTTTTGTTCTTCCGCTGTTCCCTCCTCACGTTTAAGGTACGAGCAAACCGCAGCGTCCTGCGTGCGCAATCTAGGCGGCGATCTGATAGCGCAGTAGTATTTGTACCGACTGGTTCACACCAAACGCGATCAGAAAACAATTGAAAAGTACTGAGATCGCGCCCGCAGATCGCAGGACGCCGCGGTGTGCCCGTACCATTAGGTACGAGCACACTGCGGCGTCCTGCGTGCACGATCTAGGGCGATCAGATAGCGCAGTAGTATTTGTACCGACTGGTTCAGACCAAGCGCGATCTACGGCGGTCAGAAAACAATAGAAATTCAGATCGCGAACGCGCACGCGGACGCAAGACGCCACGGTGTGGTCGCACCTTTAATGAATATGACGCCCTCTAAAAGACATAAAATCATTAACAGAAAAAAAAAATGTTATGTTGGGTATGGCTATCTTACCGTGGAATCGTGCTTATCGGGAATTGAAAGCTGGCACTGAGACGAGGTACTGGTCAACTGACTTCAGTCCAACCCACGAAGCTTCATCTGCCTTCCATGCGCAAATCACGTAAGGATAGATGGCATGACTTCTAAGCGAGAGGTCACCGGTTCAAACCCTAGCACGGGTATTAGATAAATTAATATCAATGTTCCCCCTGACTTGCTAAGTTGCTACCAAAAAGTAGCTTACCACCATCAAAGAGAAAATCAGCCGCCATAACCTTACGGTGCTCCGGCAGCACATAGCCCTTGAGAGTCAGAGTATTCTAGGCCTAACTTGTTCACCATCTTTGACCACATCATCGCTTACCACCATGCGAGATAGTGGTCAAACGCTAGCTTATAAGATATTTTTTTTAAATGCTGTGATTTCATAAGTTAAGTATACTTACCTAAAACTTAGGAATTCAATATAACTTCCTACTCTCAAAGAGTGATACCGACACTTCTTATCAGCTATTCTCACGATACGTCTAAACATAATGAATGTGATAAGAAATAGGGCATGTCTAGATAACTCTGTTGATTAGACCTTATACATCGATACCGTGGGTATTTATTGCTATAGATTTAAGTTAAAGTGGCAACTGGCACTTTTATATTTTCGAATCACATTATACATTCAAGTTTGCGACATTTTGCAAAAGTTACGCGAAAATTTGCGTAAAGGCTCAAAATTTTTAAAAATTTTGTAGAGATCTTAAAACTACTTAGTGTTTTAATTTGTAATTAATTTTCTGTAAATGATGGCACGTTATTTGTAGTCTCTCTACTCTATCCTTACATTCTTCTCCGGTCATATGCAAATCTGAGCAATATTAATATAATATGAACTAGAGAGTAAGGGAGAAAACAATTTGTTCAGCATAGTGACTTCTAAATAATATATATATATATTCTAAAATGACAATATAAATAATAAATTATATACTATTTTTTTCCCGTTTAATTCTTTCATAATTTCATCGAGATGAGTATCTCCTGAGATAAATGAATAAATATATATGTATGATGTAATGATGAGGTATGATGTAATATGAATAAATATATAATATATAAATATATATGAATAAATATTTAAAATTTGGTTTTCTTTCAATATTTTAGCTAGTGATCCCTCAGTAATAGATGCACAAATTTGAGACTCCTTTGATAAAAACAAATATAATTTCTCAAGTACAGCTGCATATGAAATTTTACTATGTCGTTACATTACAGTCTTCTGGCACTACAGGCTGATGGATAAAGGCCCATATATCAATAACGTTTTGGCGTAAAATTGCTGTAATTTAATAGCTTGTAAAGAATATACACGGGGCTAAGGATTTGATAGCGCAGTAAAGACATGTTCCCTAACATTTAATAGCCCACGTCAATGGCTACACACCATATAAAATATATCAAGGTAAAGCATAACGGGTAATAAAATAATTAACGTAGCGTGTAGCATACTCATAGTTTGACATTTGTAATAAGAAATATAATTTACATCTTAACTGCATTTCTCGTTTATGGCGCACTTATTCTAACTTCTGATATTGTAACGACAATACAGACGAACCTACGACAGCCTGTTTTGTAAGACATTTTAGTACAGCTACTGAGTTTAGAACGATGCGTGTTTAGATGTATAGAAGACGCTTTATTGATCGCCAGTACTTAGAAATTAAACAAGTTCAATCTAATTACAAAAATTAAATTAATGGGCGGTCTACGCATATCATTTCAGATCACCATGCACGGAAAGTATGTCAATCATTAAGAATTATTAAGAACCTATATCTCTACCTCTTTTAATGTTCAAATTAATTATACAGATAAAAGAGACTACTTCAACTTAACACCAAATCTAGCGGCAATGCACAGTTTTCGCTTCTCTTGAAACTACTTTACAGAACTAATTTTTGTTGTTAGGATTTACAACTCAATCTGTTACATTGTATTTCCGTATCCAATATAATACTTAAGTATATATACAATATCTCAAAGTGCTCCCCTCATACACATTATCGTAACACCACAGAAAATACCTATTTGTTCTCTGATAATACCGTTTTAATCTCGTCCCCTTAATATCCACCAGCACACGTGCAAGTATGTATTTACATCAACTGGGCAGACTGGCAACATCGCAGGTATCTTCACTACGAACCATCTAAACTCTTGATTCTAGACGTAACCATGTTATCAAACAGATTTAATTGTACAGCGATCGTATGATCTGGTACTGTTGTGAGCAATGCAGAGTTAAAATATACCATGTCTTGTTCGAAATACATCTGTGATATATCACTGATCTGTTTATAACATGTACACAAAGCGTAACCAAATGTACAGTTGTAATCATACATGTGTATTTGTTAATTTTCTGTTATTTTAAACAGCCTTCACTCAAAAGGAGGAGGTTCTCAATTTGACTGTATTTTTTAAATGATTGTTACCTCAAAACTCCGTCAGTTATTAACTGTTTTGAAACATTATTATTTTGTTTGGGAGAGTATGCTTCGCGTTGGTACCATTGTAATTTAATTGAAATCTAATTAGTATATCCAGAGATTTATAGAGAAACCCCTCAAACTTAAAAAAAAATACTAGCGCGGTATTGAAGTCGGCTTTTTCGTTTTGTTTTTTTTTTATGTTACCTGTTTATAACATGTACACAAAGCGTAACCAAATGTACAGTTGTAATCATACATGTGTATTTGTTAATTTTCTGTTATTTTAAACAGCCTTCACTCAAAAGGAGGAGGTTCTCAATTTGACTGTATTTTTTAAATGATTGTTACCTCAAAACTCCGTCAGTTATTAACTGTTTTGAAACATTATTATTTTGTTTGGGAGAGTATGCTTCGCGTTGGTACCATTGTAATTTAATTGAAATCTAATTAGTATATCCAGAGATTTATAGAGAAACCCCTCAAACTTAAAAAAAAATACTAGCGCGGTATTGAAGTCGGCTTTTTCGTTTTGTTTTTTTTTTATGTTACATTATCACAGATAACAGGACAAACAATCCGCATGCCTGACGGTAAGCGAAAAAGTCTTCCTATAATAAAAACTGTAGCACGCAAAACTCTGGCAAAATATTGCGCGTCACTGCACTATGTTGACAGGATGGTGATGATGGTGGTTTAACATGATGGTGAGTTGAGTCTCACTTGCCCTTTTATTCACTGGAAACTTTGTCCTTTGAATAGAAAAAAAACATTTCTGTTTAGCGGCTGATCAACAAAGTAGTAAAACCGCCTCAAGCATTCTAGCACAACAGTTGCCGAACTTGCTGGCACAGGTGAATCGACTGACACGTCTGTGTTCAGTTGGTAATTCAATCCTCTGCTGAAGTCTATCAAATTGGTAAGGCCGGCTTAGTGAGAGGTTTTTTTATATTTGGTGGTAGAGGTCGCGCCAATCTTTATGAACCCTTGCAAATTACAACTTAAATTATAGATGGACGTGGAAGCGGATTGACTGACTGATATCGACTGAACCATGCGCGGTTTGGTACCAGGCCTTAGTTCAGAGCACTCAAAAGGATTTGGGCAACCTCTACCAATATATCAAAGTACTTACTTAGGAACCACACCACGATCAAAAAAAGACTGGCCACAGACGTGAAATGAAATGAATGAAAAGATTTATTTGCCTGAAATATGGTAATAACAAAATAATAATAAATTTTTGTTGCCATAAATTACAGTACCTGTACAAGTTTCGCAATTGGCCCCAAACTAGGCTAAGCCTGTATCTTGGGTGCCCAGAAAGGTGACAATAAAATTATGTGCTACATATTTCGTCAAAACATTGACATGCAAATATTTGTTACATTTAAATTTAATGATGTTAATTATATGTTATTATTATTATTAAAAAATATTCACATTAAGATTAAATTAAAGTGATTGAGTGACATTACTCCCCTACATACATTTTCCTCTAATCAAGAATTATAAGTTCTACTAATGCTGATCCGGCGTCCAGATATACCGTAAACTTTATGAACATGATCGCGCAGATTGCGCATTGCAATTTTGTTGTACTTTTTACAGTCCAATACAATGTAACTGCATGTTCGATACTGGCATGTATTGAACATTGTAAAAGAACACCTTACGAAGGTGTTTGCAAAAAGTTGATTGGCCGGAGTCTACTCTTGTACGGTTATTTTGATAACGATGGACCGGCGAGCAGGCTTCATTTGTTTCTGATTGAAGATCGTATTTTGTTTTAATAATTGGTTACAACAGTACCTACATAACATATTTTTATTATCATTATAGGCTAGCGTTTAACCACTGTTTCGCCAGGTGATAAGCGATGATGTGGTCGAAGATGGTGAACACGCTAGGGCTATAATACTCTGACCCTCAAGCGCTGTGTGCTGCCGGAACAACGTATGGTAGGTATTGGCGGTCAATTTTCTTCTGATGATTTGAATTGATGCTACCTAACTACCTACTTATTAGTTATAGTGACATAATTTCAATTTCTTTTGCAAATATCCGCTAACTTGAAACTACAAATGTAAGTTGAAACTGATCGCAGCCACTAACACCTCTACACGCATATATTACACAGGTACAGTTATAAATAAATCTACACAGTCCATTCAAGGAGACGAAGAATTCGTCAGATCAAACGGTGTAATAAAAAGATCCATTCGACTAACGAGCATGCCAAACGATGTTTATATCAAATAAACTAATCCTTGTCGCGGTAATAAATAGATCTTGTTAGGGTTTCAGTGTGGCAGAAGAGGAGCGGAGAGCGATTTGAAAATATATTTTTTAACCGACTTCAAAAAAAGGAGGACGTTTCTCAATTCGACCGTATATATATATATATATATATATATATATATATATATATATATCATCATTATCAGCCAATTTCCGTCCACTGCTGGACATAGGCCTCTCCCATGGCATGCCACTGAGCTCGATCTTCAGCTATTCGTTTCCAACCGCTGCCAGCCAGCTTGCGTATATCATCGCTCCATCTAGTTGGAGGGCGTCCCACACTACGTTTGCCGAGCCGTGGTCTCCACTCTAGAACTCGTTTACCCCAACGGTTATCGGTTCTGCGACAGATGTGACCGGCCCACTGCCATTTCAGCTTGCTAATCCTCTGAGCTATATCGATTACTTTGGTTCTCTGACGGATGACTTCGTTTCGAATTCGATCCTTCAGAGAAACTCCGAGCATAGCCCTCTCCATAGCTCGCTGAGCGACTTTGAATTGGTGAACTAGTCGCACTGTCAGTGTCCACGTCTCGGCTCCGTAGGTAATAACAGGAAGGACGCACTCGTTAAAGACTTTCGTCTTCAGGCTTTGTGGTATGGGCGATGTAAAGACTCGACGAAGTTTTCCGAATGCTGCCCATCCAAGCTGTATCCTTCTGCGAGCTTCCTTCTCGAAATTGTTTCTGCCCAATTGCAAGATTTGCCCAAGGTAGACATATTCGTCAACAACTTCGAGAGGGACTCCATTTAAGGCAATCGGTTCCGGAATAACATGTTCGTTGAACATGATCTTGGTCTTATCCAAGTTCATCCGGAGACCGATGCGCGCAGAAGAATCAGCGAGGGTGGTCAGCATGTATTGCAGGTCCTGCACGGTTTCAGCCATGATGACGATGTCGTCCGCAAATCTCAAGTGTGAGAGGTAATTGCCATTGACATTTATGCCCCGTCCTTTCCAGTTCAGCGTTTTGAACATATCCTCTAGAGCGTTTGTGAATAATTTGGGGGAAATAACGTCTCCTTGTCTAACTCCTCGATGTAAGTGGATATGTTCAGTCTGCTGATTTTGTACTTGGACGGTCATAGTTGCGGTGTCATATAGACCTCTCAACACTTGGACGTATCGCCAATCGACTTGGCACCGTTGCAGAGACTCCAGAACAGACCAGGTTTCAATGGAGTCAAAGGCTTTCTCATAGTCCACAAACGCTAAGCACAGGGGCTGGTTATACTCTTCAGTCTTCTGTATAACCTGCCGCACTGTGTGGATGTGGTCTATGGTGCCGTATCCTCCTCGAAACCCAGCCTGCTCGGGGGGTTGAAATTCGTCGAGCCTACGCGCGAGACGATTTGTGATGACTCTAGAAAACAACTTATAGACATGGCTTAAGAGCGAGATAGGTCGATAGTTCTTCAAAAGGGTTTTGTCTCCCTTTTTGAAGAACATAACAACCACACTCTTACTCCATGTCTTCGGAGTTCTCCCCGAAAAGAGGACGGAATTGAAAATACGCTGAAGCTGTAGTAGCGTAGGAGTTCCACCGGCTTTTAAGAGCTCCGTTGTAATTCCATCCTCTCCGGGGGCTTTTACGTTTTTAAGCTGCCTGAGAGCCATCACAATTTCATCTAGGCTGATTTCTGGCAAATCTTCGGTGTAGTGGCGGGTCAGAGTGGCTCTAGGATCCTCGATGCCGGGTTGGGGAAGGGACGCTTGTGAGGTGTATAATTGGCTGTAGAAGTCTTTTACTTCCCTAAGAATTTCCGGCTTAGAAGCGACGACACTCCCGCTAGAAGTGGTCAACTTCGTCAGATGGCTTCGGCCCAGCTGTTGGACAAAGACTTTTGACCCCCGGTTTTGCTCGATCGCTTCTTTAATTGAGCGTGTGTTGGAGCTCCGGAGGTCACGTCGTACCAATTTAAAAATCTTTTTATTTAGGGTCCGTTGATCTGACGAAGTGACTGCAGGGTTATCACGTCGCTTTAGTATTAGCTGCAGAGATTCCTCTGAAAGCTTGGACTTCTTGCCAGCACCTCGCGTCTCACAGAATTTTGTCCCTTCCTCCCTGAGGATGTCCACCACATGGTCGAGATCCTGGTCAACGTCAATTGTGGTTTCCAGTGCAGCAAATCGGTTTTCCAGTTTCAGCTGGAACGTTTCAGACCCGACCACGGATTGTAGCATATTGGGTCGGAGCGTGGACTTCATTAGACGAACACGTTCAAGTTTGCAGTCAATATCTAGAGAGCCTCGGACTAGTCGGTGATCACTGCCGGTTTTAAACCTAGTGATCACTGAGACATCCCTAAATATGCGCTTTTTGTCCGTCATAATGAAGTCGATCTCATTTTTGGTCATAGCGTCGGGGCTTTGCCACGTCCACTTCCGCTGGGGATTTTTCTGGAAGAAAGAGTTCATCAGAAAAAGCCCCTCTTTTTCTAGGAAGTTGACGAGCATTTGCCCCCTATGATTTCTGCTTCCCAATCCGTGTGGTCCTACTACCGATTCGCCGCTTGTTTGTACTCCCACTTTTGCGTTGAGATCCCCCATGACAACGTTGAAGTGGGCCTTTTGGGTTCTGTGCAAGGCTTTGGAAATGTCCTCGTACATTTCCTCCACTTCATCGTCCGAGTGTGCCGAAGTCGGTGCGTATACTTGGATAACCTTGAGGTTATACCTCTCGGTGAGTTTAATCACAAGATACGCTACCCTTGTCGACACACTGGAGATTTCTAAAACGTTATCAGAGAGGATCCTATGGACCAAGAACCCGACGCCACCTTGGGATGGTTGTTCTCCCTCTCTGAAATACATAAGATGGCCTGATTCTAGGGTAACGGTGTCCTCCCCCTCTCTTCGGACTTCACATAATCCCAGAATATGCCATCTTATGTTTTTCAGCTCTTCCTCCAGAAGTGCCAAGTGTGTATCGAGCCGTAGCGTGCGTCCGTTAAATGTAGCCAGGGTCAGTCGGTTTTGGCGGCCTTCCGTCGCCCGGGGATTCTTAGCACCCCCTGCCCCACCGTTACCGTAACCGCCGCCTTGGTCAGGAATAGCGGGGCGACCGGGAACTGGGGGCCGTTGTGTGGTTGTGTCTGCCATGAAGGGTTTGCCCAAATAATCACCACGCGCTGGGCAGTCGGGTTGGGTGATCGCAGGACGTAGCTTCTCGCACCGGTGACGCTGCTGCCCGTCACCGGCCTGTGGTATTTAGCTACGTCTTTCTGAATGGATATCCCGCCATTTGTCGGTCGCCAGAGCCTCGTTCGCTGATCGGCAGGATGCACCACGTGCAGGTGAGGTTGGCTGAGAGCAATCAGGTGGAATTATGCTCCCTTACATCCCTTATGCTCCCTTACATCCCTTATGCTCCCTTACATCCCATATATATATTTATGTTTGTTCGTGGATAACTTCGTCGTTTATGAACCGATTTTGATTATTATTTTTTTGTTCGAGAGGAGATATCCCAAGTGTGGTACCATGGTAATTTTATTGAGATCTGATAAGTATCTCCAGAGATATGAAGACAAACAACTCAAAATTGGTACTGAAAATGAATAGCGTGGCATTGAAGTTGATTCTTTTTAACCGACTTCAAAAAAAGGAGGAGGTTTCTCAATTCGACCGTATATATGGTTTTTTTTTCTGTTTGTTCGCGGATAACTTCGTCGTTTATGAACCGATTTTGATTATTCATTTTTTGTTGGAAAGGAGATATTTCAAGTGTGGTACCATGGTAATTTTATTGAGATCTGATAAGTATCTCCAGAGATATGAAGATAAACAACTCAAAATTGGTACTGAAAATTAATAGCGCGGCATTGAAGTCGGTTCTTTTTAGTTTTTTAAACGATCTTATTTAGTTTTTAAACGATATTATTCATATCATATTTATAGAACTCTCTAGAAGGGCGTCTTCAGGCTTGGTGGAGCGATGATCTTCGCAAAGCAGCTGGAAAAAGCTTGATGAGAATAGCCGAAAGTCGTGCTTAGTGGCGTGTAATTGTAGAGGCCTATGTCCAGCTATAGACTAATATAGGCTGATCAGTATATCAACCAAGGGTCAAGGACAAATTCCACACTTCGTCCGTGATCTTTAAATATGGCGCACAGATTTAGTACTTGAATAACATTCAGATGTTTGACTCAAGGTTTGTCAATATGCGATGGAACGGAGCATACTGGGTGTCAAGCGAACGGATCGCATTGTAACACATAACTTCGTTCCCCAACCATATCGCAGATGTAGCTCTATAAGCCGGTATGCTGGAATGGGAATGGGCTGGTCATGTCTGTCGTGTGCCTGATAAGTTCTGGACAAAACTGGCCACCCAGAAGGGAGCAAACATAGTACGACGACGCAGCAGCAGAGCCAAAAGGAGATGGCGGGACGAACTAGATACGTGCAACCGCAGCTGGACACAACTTGCTCAGGACAGAAGTGAGTAGAAGGAATGAAACGAGGCCTTTGCCTATCTCACCTATTGGTAAGTTAAATTGTTTGTAGAAAGTGGACAAATCTCAGTTGTATAGTATCTAGTTTTACTTTATAAGTAGCATTCCTTACATATCATAATTATTTTCAGCTCTTATTTATATACGTATCATAATTTAAATATGTACTGCTAATTTCACTATGTACTGTACATAAGACTAATCATATCTTTTGAGTAATATATATATTTAGATATATATATTACTCAACCACATATCGCGTTAAGGTACGGAAACACCGCAGCGTCCTGCGTGCGCGATCTAGGCGGCGATCAGATAGCGCAGTAGTATTTGTACCCACTGGTTCACACCAAACGCGATCGGAAAACATTTGAAAAGTACTGAGATCGCGCCCGCAGATCGCAGGACGCGGTGTGGTCGTACCTTAAGTCAAGCAAGATTCTATCTTGGACCGCATCGTTACTTATCATCAAATGAGATCATGACTATCTATAATAAATAAAATAACAAAGAAACCCACCCGCGACCGCTCATCACTAAATCACAACGTACAAGAACAAGCGGTCAGCAGCTGCGTTCAGCTAAATGAAACAATAGATTACCCTGCACCAGTATTAACGTCTCCATCAACGTTAGCTGCACAACATCAGGACTTCTCCGAGCTGCAGCTATACTTCACAAGTGTACATGACAAGGGAACTTATTGGTCGTGGTGGAGTGGTTTGTTTCATAATGTTGTAGAGTTTTGATATAAGTTTTTTTGAAGTGAAAACTTCTTTAGCGGCGTTGAGAACTTTTTGGGATGGGTAAAAAATGTTATACTCGCGTCAGGACCTCACGTCAGGACACATGACTTGATCGAAAATTTGTAAGACGGAGGAAGAATAGACCAAATGCACAACGTTCATGTTCAAGTTTTCACTTCTGCCGGCACTCCCGGAGTGCAACCTGTTGTTTTTTTTTTATACCTTTTATACTAGCGTTTGAAAAGTATCTTGCCTGGTGGTTAGCGATGATGTGGTCGAAGATGGTAAACAAGCTAGGCCTAGATTATTTTGACTCTTAAGAGCGAACGCGGGGTGCACTTTTCCATACAAACGTATTCCCCCGTTTCCTCACAGGAAAATGCTTCTAGATCAAAATTTGTTTCTACGAAAACTTAAGATCTTTTGTAGCTACGCCCCTATTATCTTCTTTTTTGGACCAACCAATTATAAATAGAAATATGACCCTTCAAAAATCTCAAAGAGGAAATTAAAAAGACTTATATTTCTTTTTGGAATTGGTTGGTATAAGCAAATGATAGAGGCATAGCTACAGCAGACCTTGATTTTTTGTGGAAACAAATTTTGCTCTAAAGCATTTTTGAGGGAGGAAACGGGGGAATAAATTTGTATGCAAAAGTGCACCCTGCGTTCGCTTTTAAGGGCTGTGTTCTGCAAAAAACTGTAAGGTTATCTCGGCAGATGTTCTTTAATGGTGTTGAGCTACTTTTTGGGAGTAAGTCAGGCGGAACATCGGTGTAATATGCTAAATACCTATATTCTAACATGCAATAAAATCTTAATATATTTTTCTATGTAAACCATCTCCGCTAATACAATCGATTGAATAATCTTTCGGAACCTCATAACATAACACAGCTCAATATCATTAGGTACGAAGACCAAACTTTTTTGTTTACAGTCCCGCATTGTTACTTCTCAGAATTGGCTTCCATTTCGTGTGAATCACAAGCTCCCGAAACTAGAAGAAACTGTATTTCTAAAAATACAGACTTGTGCCAAATCCCCAATCGTTGATATCGTAGAGTTGGAAGGGTTATTCAAGGAGCTTTTTAAGAGCCTTACTCGCTATACCATTTTGTAATGAGATGGAGAGAATTAAAACTTAACATTAGAATATAATAATAATAGTTTATTTCAAAACAAAAGACCCCTATTCTTACACAAATTATAGCACAATGATACGTTAACTAAATGCGTAGACACTACGGGTTAGGTTGAGTGAATTTATTTTATTGAATTTAAAACTGCTTAGGTGCGCTAAGCACTTTATTTTTGGCGGCACATTAACTACTCGATGACGGTAAGCTACTTTTTAGTTAGAAGCAGAACATTTAAATAACCTACCACCTTGTGTTACACGCATATAATAATTAGAGGCATTGTCAGTTATTATATAAATATTAAAATATATACAATGATCAACCAATGTTTGGTAAATTATAGGGTTTGGTGTCAATCACAGAACAGATAATCAGGACTGTATTTTGGTGTTAACCGTCTTGATTAAAAAATAAATGTATACCGCAAGTATTTAGACATTAAAACTCAAACACCAAAAACATCTTAATTTATTTTTAACCGACTCCCAAAAAGGAGGAGGTTCTCAATTCAGCTGTATGTTTTTTTTTCTAGGTTTGTTACGCGACTACTCCGCCAATTGATTATGATTCTGATGATTTTTTTTTTTGTTTAGTAGGTCATACATCAGAGGTAGTCATATAAATTTTATCAAAATGGATTTAACTAGCACTTTTTAAAATAAGCAACAAAAACAAAAATATGTACCTACTAACATACATGGATTGTTTTTTTGTAGTTTACATACAACCTTTGAAGTCGGTTTTTTCGTTTTATAAATTATCTTAAATAATCGTAAATAAAATTCTGTAAATACGAGTAAAGTAGAGGAAATATAATTTCTGGAATAGGTCCGCGGAGGCCGTGACAGCGAGAAGCAATTTTGCCTAAATTATTAACGGGCGAGCTTTTTTTGAAGGTAGTTCTATTTTTTCGGGAGTCGTTGGACTGTGTTATGTAAATTGTAAGGTTAGGAATAAGAGGGTAGCTGATTCAGATGAAAGGAGGTTGAGGTTTTTATAAAGTCTGCTGAATTTTTTTACGTTTCTTAATAATCTGGAAAAGCATTTACCTAAGTAAGTATAGGTATAACTTTCTATTAACTTTCGAAATAAGTAATCATAGATGGCGCCACCAATGCATAATTGGGTTAAAAATGCGATCCACTAATTTCGTCGTATCGATAGGTCGAACCGTGCCTTAATTGGCAGACCACCTGGACGTGTTATCCGGGGGGTGCGGGTTCAAGTCCCGTCGGTACGATGAAATTTTGGATTGTGTTTAACAATTTACGAAAATATAAAGTGTGTAATACTTCAAGAAACATAAAATAGGTATATTGTTAGGAATAATTCTTCTTCCTATCCTACTAATAAATATCGGCGAAAGTTTGTGACTGTGCAAGTATGTTTGTAGCTTCTTCACGCTAAAACTACTCTCCCGATTGAACTGAAATTTAGTATGCAGGTAGTCTAGACCCTGCAATAACACACATGGTACTTTTTATCCCAATATTTCTACGGGAGCGATGTCTACGTGGGTAAAACCGCGGTGCCCAGCTAGTAAATAATAATAAAATGATCTTTATTCATATCTACAGAGGATATAGTACCGTTATATATCTATGCTTGCATTACCATTACATCACAATTCCAGAATAATCAATCAATCAATCAATGTATCCTTGCACACTCCTTACACTTCCTAGTGTAGTGTAGTTCCTCTTATGAGCCTTTATATGACATTAATGATGTTGAGGTAAGGATAAAATATTTCCAAATTAATCGTTAATCATTATTGTGACTATTTTTTCTAAGTAGGTAATATAATGAACCATTGCAGTAGATATTCGGCCGCATTGATAACATCAATGTTAGCAAAGTTTTGTTTCTTCTATCTAATTTATTGAGAAAAATGAGAACTGCTTGCTGTATGATCATGAGTATAGCGGCAGATTTTATCCTTGACGGTGATAAGGTACTTTTTTGGTAGAAAGTCAGGCGGAACATCGATGTAATGCTCCTACCATTTGTGGAATACAATATTTTCCTAACACAAATAGGTTAATACATAAATATAAGTAATAGAGTTTATAAGTTTGCTAGAGTTGAGACATATCTCGTGAGTCCGTGACCTCAGATCTTGTGATCTGCGTGACCTGCAACGATAACTCCGGTTAGATAAATTAGCTGAGGTTGTCTAAAGGACGATATGACATGTTATATCCAATTGCAAATCAAACGGTTGGAAGGATCGAGACTCACTAGGATTCTAGTCTTTATTTTACTTTATCGTCGCAAATAATTTGTGGTTAGGACAATAAATTATGTGTACAAGAATTGTCAAAGATTTTACAGTCGTCAGACAGTCGCTTTGGAATTGCTCTTGATGGATTAATCGACATGTCATGTCGGGCCGATGCGCGACGCAAGACGTTAGTAAGATATCAGTTAGGCTATTCTGTAAGCTATCTCGACAGCGGAATCCGCGGTGAGATTCGAATATCGAACTACGAAATTCAATCGTATCACGTTCGTAATACGGTTGAATTTCGTAGTACGAAATTCAAATCTCACCGCGGATTCCGCTTCCGAGATAGCTTACAGAATAGCCCTACAGATCTAATAAAATATTTGACCACCATCTCACCTGGTGATAAGTGGCGATGTGGTTGGGATGAATGAATAAATGATAACACTTTATTGCACACTAAATAATCATGATACAAATAATTTATGATCGTACAAAACGCAAAAAAACATATATATATATATTATATATATATATATATATATATCACATGCCGCGATAGTCAAAGTACTGGCTAGTTATAATCATGTCATCTCAGTATACAAATTTGCTTATAATATTTATCTCCATAGCTCCGGAGATAAATGTCATATATCGATAACATTTGAATGGGAACAAACTTTTTTTTAATCGGCTAAGATTTGACGGAGATCTGAGGTATCAAACATTTAAAAAAAATATAGTCAAATTGAGAACCTCCTCGTTTTTAGTGAAGTCGGCTAAAAATAAAACAAAAGATGTATGGTATGTGATCTATGGTAGTAGTAGGATAGTAGCACGCTAGGTCTAACATGGGAGATAGCTTTCAAAAATAATTGTCGGAACACATTAGATGTTTGGCGATAAATTTTCCAACTTGTGGTCGGTAACAATAGAAAATGCTTACCACTATGATAGTTATTGATAAAACTATATTCACTGTAAAAATATGTTTTTTTAAAGCCTACTAGCAATGTGGGTTGCAAAACTTGCACATTACTGGTAGTCTTGTTAACCCCAACTAAGCTAAATATGCTTGAATCTGGAGTGTACTCCAATAGTGCAATGGGTGGAGATCGTACTCACGACCTCTCCATTGCCAGGCCCACGCCTTAGCCATTGGGCTATTGCCGTTTGTACTATTTTTTTACTACGGGATAAGTAATAAGTAGGCATAGTGGATTTTGGTTCTACCGCTAATTAATTTTCTCACGTACGTAACCAATAATTAGTTTTTGCAAAGGGCTGTCGTCACGCAAAAAGTGTTAGGTACATAATAAACTAAATTGGTTTAAAAATTTGGTATTGTTGATATAACCTTTTTTTTTTCGAGCTTTCGCAGCTTCAAATAATTTAAGATCGTTTACCAAAATAAACTGGCCAAGTGCAAGTCCGACTCGCACTCGTAAGATTCCGTAACACAGTAGAGTATTCTATAACTATGATTTTTCGCAACTACAAAAATAACTTTGTTTATCATAGTGTTTGTATGAAAAACAAAGTTATCTTTGCGGTCGGTATACTATATCTCAAAAACTGCTGACTGTATCTCGTTCAAACCAATGTTTATTAAAAGTTTTTATTGAGATATACAGAACATATTTTTTCTATATTTTTCACACCCTTACTTTGAAAGTTAGAGGGGGGACACACATTTTAGCACTTCAGACGCGCCTATCTTTAAAATTATTGAATTTGAGAAAAAAATATTTAGGAACCTCTATGTCATTTTTAAAGACCTATCTATAGACACCCCAACCGTGTAGGTTTGAAAGCTATTGCATAGCTTCTATCGCGGGCCTTGAGCGTGGAGATCGAATCCAGAAATTCCGTAACGAAAAAAACACCTAACACCCCAACGAACCTCATTTTTAAGCCTTAGCGTAGCAGAGATTAGGTCGTCATTGGTTTCACACATCAATCAATTTAATGGTAAAACTTGATAAAATGAAACACTTGCGTGTGTTAACGGTGTACAACGCCATCTATCGGATTTTTAATTATATAACTGTATGTAATGCCTAACTACTAAAACTTGACATACGTAAAAATGCAAAATGAAAGACTTGCGTGTGTTAACGGTGTACAACGCCATCTATCGGATTTCATCCCCACTTCACATGTAGGGGAGCTACCCTAACCGCTTATATACCCCTCGGATCGGCTAATTTTGATTTTGTCTTCTCGTTCCTTTTTCAAATATAAATTCCGAATTCTATTTTCAAATTATGTCAAGGGTGAACAAGTCCTCGGAACTTTACATAATTCCTCCTTGTTAAACTAAAAGCCGTGACACAGATAGTTGTATAGGTATTTTTCATCTATGTACAACAGTGAATATCGGTACTCTGTCTCTATCTGTAAATATGAATAAACAAAGTGCATTTATTAATGAAGAAAGTCAGGAAAAAAATAGTGAAAGAAAATGAGTGAGTACTCTATATACATACATTTTATTATTATTATCACAAATGCAGTATTATTTTTTGTTTTGTTAATTTATATATAATACAATACATGTTACAATACATGTTAATTTATACATAATAATAAAAAATGCTAAAAATATAACCAAAATGTTTGATATTAAAATGAGCGATATTAAGTAGCTCACTTCTCATTTATTTAATAAAAGAAAAAATATTGTTTTCTTATCGGTCACCACGCTCAAAAAGTGTAACTTGAATTAATATCAAAGAAAAAAAAACTGCATAAATAAAAAAAACCTATACAATAGCTTTACCGCGGCAGTCCTCGAGTGCCACACGTCGTTTTTTGTTTCAGTTCCATTTATGGGATGGGAAAATATAAGTTTAAGGGGTGCCCCCCTTAAAATTTTATAATTTTTTTTTTGTATAAAAATTGGAAAGCGGTTCACAGAATACATCCACCTACTAAGTTTCAATTCTGTAGTTCTAATAGTTTCGGAATAAAATGATTGTGACATACGGACGGACAGACAGACATGGCGATTCTATAAGGGTTCCGTTTTTTGCCATTCGGCTACGGAACCCTAAAAACTGACTTCGAATGCCGCGCGATGCGAAAAATCATTTTCAGTACTCAGTACCGAGTTTGAGGTGTTTATCTCCATATCTCTGGAGATACTCATCAGGACTTAGTAAAATTACAATGGGACCAAACGGAAAGCATACCCTCTAAAGAAAAAAGAAAAAGAAATTCTAAATTCGGTAAATAAATAACGAAGTTCTGAGGTAACAAAAAAAAGAGTACCTCCGAACTCCAACATTTTTGTAAAGTCGGTAAAAATTTTGGCGTAATAATGTGATAACTATAATGTAGGTATGAAAAAATGTGATAACTGAATAACTGTGTATTTAGCATCTTTTTAACCGACTTCACAAAAAAGGAGGAGGTTCTCAATTCGTCTGTATGTTTTTTTTTTTTTGTGTGTATGTTACGCGATTTCTCCGTCAATTGTGAACGGATTCAAATGATTCTTTTTTAATTGGTAGGATACGTTTCCGAGGTGGTCCCATTTTAATTTTATCGAGATCTGATAAGTTTCTCCAGAGATATGGAGATAAATACCTCAAACATAGGAGAATGTACTGGTTTTAGTAGAAGAGTCCCAAGAAGATTATACACAATGGAGGTTGCTATTGCATATACTTTTGAAGACTAAAAAATATGACCTTGAATAATGTTTTTACATCTTTTTTCTCGTTGATTTTGGTTTTTGACAGATATTCTTACGATAACTGTGAGCGAGATAGAAATAAAGTAGAGGATAATATTTTTTATTTTTTTTTATATCTTATAGGCTAGCGTTTGACCACTATCTCACCTGTTGCTAAGTGATAATGCGGTCGAAGATAGAGAAGTGGACTAGAATGGGAACTGGCTCTCAAGGATAGCTGCTTGAACACATTAGATGTTTGGCGACAGATTTTCTAACTTGAGGGTGGTAGCTGGCCAGGCGGACACTAGATATGTGCTACCACCATGCGAGGGTTGTTGGTTTCTCAACGATGTTTTCCTTCACCGGAGGGCAACTGTGAGAAGCGCACATATATTTTTCTATAGAAAAATTCATTGGTGCACGGTGGTTTGAACTCGGTACCACGGCATCAAAGCCGACTGTTCTCGCAATTACGCCACCGGGCCCTCAATAAATAATGATATATTAATAATTATAATAAATAATTATATATAAATATAAATAATTTGTCTTCACAGGAATGTTCTACCGGGCAAAGTCTTGTTAGGGTGCAAACTTTTTTAAACATACCTAATATTTTTTGACATGACATGACATTTGGCGATGATGGCGGCCATTTCAGTCCCGCGACACTGCATACATAATTAAATAACTCAGAATTATGAACGTACTTTGTACCAATCAACACAGCAAAAAAAAATTATAAGCATAAAACCACATATTATATAATAGTTACTACGTAAATAATACTTTCCGTTGTTAGGTTGGCTACACCGTGCTTTCATAATTCGGGTATCCACAATATAGGGAAGTGCCTCTTATAACGTAGTAGAGTGATTCAGTACTCTGTTGGCCATATGCCGGCAATTAATGTTAATAATCGCAAATATTACTTTTTAATATGCATTTTGGAATACAACTAGTCCGTGTTATAAAAGTATTTGGAATTATTGTAATAAAATAGACAATGAATTATCGTGTGTGTCAGATGCTTTAATTGCACAGGGCCATTTTGGACATTGTCCTTTGATACCTTCATGACATCATTATTACTAGTGAATATTTTCACTTTAGCGCGGCATTTAAAGTCAATTTTTTTAGGGTTCCGAACCCAAAGGGTACCAAATGAACACTTTCTGAGACTTTGTTATCCGTTCGTCCGTCCGTCAGTCCGTCCGTGTGTCTATACATATGTGCGCACTTTACAGATCTGTATCTTCTTAACCGTTTTAGGTACATACTTGAATTTTCAAAAAGTATACATCCGTCAGTGTATAACGGCCCAGACACGAAATTTAATAGATGCATGTAATTTAATTAAAACTTGTTTTGCACTAAAAAGGGTAAAATAAGTTATTTTTCAAAAAAAAAATAAAACCGACTTCATAACCACAAACAGGCACTCAAAAGCAAAAAATAAATTACTTAAAATTATTATAAGCGCTACCCACTTATCTATTTGAAGTCGGTGCCAGCTTATTCTATTGGATAGTAGATAGATACTATGCATGTAGTAGTAGTAAGTAGGTACATGTAGGTTAGTAAGTAGGTAGATACATGTAGGTATTATCTATCTACTACCTATTAGACTTGGCTGGCACCGACTTCAAATAGATAAGTGGGTAGCGCTTATAATAATTTTAAGTAATTTATTTTTTGCTTTTGAGTGCCTGTTTGTGGTTATGAAGTCGGTTTTATTTTTTTTTGAAAAATAACTTATGCGATCGAAGCTACGGAGCACAGCTGGAAATAATATTTTATCTAGTAATTCAATAAAGAATAATAATATCAATTTATTGTTAGATTAGGTAACGTTTTCACTATTGCCTCATTCTTAATAATATTAGACCTCCAGTCCATAGCGATATGTTTATTTTCTATATTCAAAGCACGTTCACTCCATTATGAACCCTAGTCCATACATATTTTAGTACTTTATCCAGACAACAGGCGAGATGTCTTACATAGTGTCAGTATTCATAAAGCCTCATTTGTATAACTAATAGAGGTCAAGAAAAAACATCGAATGTATTTTGTCCTAACTAGTCAATACGAGTCTTTGGAAAACTCTGAGGAACTCTGACTCTGACTCGGAGAAGTGAAAGGGAAAAAAGTTAAAAAAGTTTATTAATCACACTTATTATAAAAAGGTACAAAATCATCATTATCATTATCAGCCAATTTCCGTCCACCGCTGGACATAGGCATCTCCCATGGCACGCCACTGAGCTCGATCTTTAGCTATTTGTTTCCAACCGCTGCCAGCCAACTTGCGTATATCATCGCTCCACCTAGCTGGAGGGCGTCCTACTTTACTTTTGCCGATGTAAAATAATGCAATACGATAACTAATCATACAAACCATGTTCATCTCCTATCCATACAACGCAAAAGCAATTTTAAAATTTTCAGTTTTCTTTTAATTTTACACAACACGACTCCAAAACAGCATCTTCACATAACATCAGCTACGATAAAGGTCAAGTTCTTGTCTGTCCATAAAAAATAACAAGTCGAAATAACAGTCTCTAAACCACATTTAAATCTACTAGAACCTTAGACATTTAAAAGGTCTACTTCTAGACCTAAAACAATCTTATATTAATCTTACTACAATAACAAAATAAACAATAGTATAAATGTACTACATAAAACGGAGTGAAATACAGCTATATAATAACATATCTCTCTCAATAGCATCGTAAGATCGAAAAACACTGAAAGTAAGGCTGATTCATGCACCGAGGGTGTCGTATACATATAGGTAAAGTCCAGTCGCGGAGCAGGAAGAATTTCGTACAATGACCTGTTATTACCTCGCCCTCGCCCAGATGCAATGGCCGCCGTCCGGACGCGAGAATAAGTGTGAATTTTCAAATTTATCACGTTGTCGAAGCAAAGCAGCGATATGTTAAGTTTGTATCTAATAGCAGAACACTAATAATCTAATCTCGAGCTTCTTGGCATCTCTTTGACACCAACTCTCAATTTCGGCCCTTATATTGAGTCTAGAGCCCAGCTAGCCTCAAAAAAGCTTGACATTTTGGCTAAGGTGAGACGGTACTTCACACCGGGACAGTTGCTTAATCTTTACCAAGCACAAGTCCGGTCGTTTATGGAGTACTGTTCTCACCTTTGGGATGGCTCTGCCAAATACCAGCTGGAGACACTGGAAGCTACTGAGAGGAGAGCAAAGAAACTCATAAGCGACGACCTACTAGTAAGCAAGAGACTCCAGAGTCTCGCGCATCGCCGCAAAGTCGCTTGCTTATCGGTTTTCTATCGGATACATTTCGGAGAATGTGCAATGGAACTGCATGATTTGATTCCACCATCCCCATTTTATAATCGGACATCCAGAGACACTAAAAGGCGCCACCGATTTATGGTGGATATACCATCTACCCGAACGAAGCGATTTGCTTCTTCGTTCATCATACGAACCGCCAAAGAATGGAATACTCTGCCTGAGTCTGTGTTTCCGGTTAAGTACAATATGAGGGTCTTCAAATCGCGAGTGAATAGGTATCTTCTGGGTAAGCACGCTCCATCATCGATCGCATCATCACTTAACATCAGGTGAGATAGTGATCAAGTGCTACCCAGTACGGTATAAAAAAAAACACTTCGACACGTTCCTGAAAAAAATCTTTTGACAGACAGATAACAAAGTAATCCAATAAATATTCAATTTTTCTTTAAAAGGTACGGAACCCTAAAAATAATGCGTTAGAGCTTGTGGTAGACCCCCAGTCAGATCTAAGAATCCATTATGTTCAGCTTATCGGATGCTTACGGTAATGTTACCAGGATTACAGATTTTTCCATCCAAAACGAACCAATGTGAATATTTTAATACCTCCTACCTGGTTTCTATGATGTTTTGGCTAGGTAGTGGTAGATACGCCGTTTTATGATTTTATCGAGTTTGGCAATTGGTATTTTACAGTGAGTTGATTGCATTCTTCGTATTTATTTATAGGTGAAAGTATCATCTAGAGCAAAACATTAGAATACCTATTTATAGTTTATTAGTATTGTAAGTTTAAGTATATTGAACTAGCAGCCCGCCCCGGTTTTGCACGGGTAGAACATATATGCCTACAACATTTGCATCAGTTTGTTGCATCGAATATAAAATTTTAACATATTTAACAATCATCGTCATATTTCAACCAATTTACACAAAACCTTAACGAATTATGCACTTAAACCTTCCTCAGAAACATTCTGGCTATTGGTAAAAACCGCATGATAATCCGTTCAGTAGCTATTGAGATTATTGCGAACAGACAGACAGACGCAGTGATGGACTTTGTTTTATAATACTTACGTAGTGATATTGGACGGCCCTTTGACGTAAAGTATAGTTACCCTGAATTCTGACCCGACGGTCGTTGGTTCTAATCCTAGCTATATACCTACCAATGAAAGTTTATGTGCATTTATGAATCATGGGTTTTCGTACAGAGGTAGTGGGATTATTAAATCTACCAATAATTAAGATAGTTTAACTAAAACAACCGATTTCAATGCCACGCGAGTCAACTTCAGTAGCAAGTTTGAGACGTTTATCGTCATATCTCTGGAGATACTTATCACGAAAACGTACCCTACCGATTACAAAAAATCGAATCGGTACATTCGAAATATGAATCAATCGAAATCTATGAAAATAAAAATGCCTATATTAGGCATTATTATAAGAAAAATTAGACCTTATCCAATGTTATCGAGACTGTCGAGAGTTTAAAATGTTTAAATGCATCATACAGCAAAAGGCACAACTGCTAGAAGGCTAATTCTATAAATGGTTACCAAAGAGTATTATACAGATTCCTATTTGCCTTAGTGAACTTGTGATTGAACGGTTTCTTGTATCTGACTATTTAGTACTCAGAAGGTCAGTAGTTTTACAGTTCTGCACTAAAATAATTAAGATAGCTGAAAAACGAAAACAACCGACTTCCATGCTCCGCGAGTCAGTTTCAGTAGCAAGTAGAGACGTTTATCGTCATATCTCTGGAGATACTTATCAGATTTCGATGAAATTACAATGAAACTATCTAGGAATTGTACCCTACCCTACCGATCAAAAAAATAATCATTCGAATCGGTTCACAATTGACGGAGTAGTCGTGTAACATACATACGTAAAAAACATACAGACGAATTGAGAACCTCCTCCTTTTTTAAAGTCGGTTAAAAAGAAATATACCTTTAGCATTGTACTTGTATTACTTTAGTGCGTTCCATAGGTGCCATTTAATTTATCGCAAGAGTGTCAAAGTTGAAAATTATGTTAGGACTGATTTTTTTCATTCTTAACTTCATTTTCAAGTACGACTTCTAAAAACGATGTTTCGTCGAAATTGTTCGAAATTATGAGTAAAAATTAAGTTGTTGAAGTTTTTGTAAGAACAGAGCATTATTGCATTTGATGCGTCTTTTAATAAAACATCATAGCCCCCTTCCCGTTTATCCTCAAATTCCGGGATGACCTACCTCCGAAACAAGATACGAAATCGGCTGAGCCGCGAGACTCCATCATCTGAGATTCGCTGACAAAATCTTTGTAACCAAAGCGAGTATTTCTATAAAAACGCATTTCCGAAATTGCCGTGGCCCTTTGAAGTTAATCCCTGGATTTGAGCGGGATTCCTTTCTGAGTGTATGTAAATGTTTACTGTTAACAATTTGAGAATGTTCCGAGACAAATTTGCGTTGAGCTACGAGTATTGTTTCGGCCGGTATTTTGAGGGGTCAGGTGTAATTGGACAGAGCTAGTGCTGCCGCGCGGATGGCCGTGTAATTGCGTCGGTCTGGAGTTCATAGAGCGACACTCGTGACGACATTGAGTGGGATGTCAAAAATTTGAAAATCGAACGGTTCGTTCCATTTTCGTATTCGTTTTTGCGATATTCGCTGCGCGGTCGACGGCGTCTAACTGAATTTTGGATGACACGCGTGCGGGATATTGTAATTGGGTTTATATATGATGAAGTTATTCGTAGGGTTATTAAGGTATCGCATTCGTTCTTTATTAGATTTTGTGTTTCATTACATGTTTTATGTGCTACGTACGTTGTATGTAAATTTGTAAAAACATTTAAATCTATATAGGTGAGGTCCTACCTACCTACTTTGTTATATTTTTTAGAGAAAAACAAACTATGTTATGTACCTATGTGTTACGTACTTACACGGTTTTATGTTCTTGTCTTATATTATAACGCAGGTACGTTTTATAATTGAATTATATATATATTTTTCAACTTTATCAATACCTACTTCTAAGCCATTAATATTTTCCAATCTGAAAACTAAATTAAACCTGGACAGTATTAATCAGAATTTTCTAATATAAAATTCTGTTTTGATATAAAAGTATGAATGAAGTTTCGCAATAAAAATCTGCATAATTCAATTAAACGAGATAGGTATCTCATGCATAAAGCACTGAATAACGACATTCGTAATAAAATATTGCTTCGTATCTGTCAATGTAGATTATTATGTTTAAGTAACGTCTACTATAAGTACCTACATATATATTACACAGGTGGTAGGAGAATATTATAAAGTAAAGTAAAGTAAAAAAAGTAAAAAATGTTTATTGGAAAAAAATGGCGTTAATACAATAAATCAATAATCACCTGGTACTTAAACTAGGCTCTAAACCCGTATGATAAGTACCAGGCCTCTTCCGTCTGTTTGTTCTGTTTTGCCAGAAATTACAATATAGTGTATTGTTACATGCATTTTGATATATATATTCACATTATATTACGATTAATATAAGTAATGTAATTTTAAATTATGTCGATGTTCCACCTGACTTGCTACCAAAATGTAGCTTACCATGATCAAGTAGAAAATTTTCCGCCATAACTTTAAGGTGTTCCGACAGCACACAGCACTTGAGAGTCAGAGTATATGATTATAGGCCTAGTGTGTTCACCATCTGCGACCTCATCATCGCTTATCATCACGAGATAGCGATTAAACCTTGGAACGTTCAAGTCTAGATTGAATAGATTTTTACTGAGCTAGCATATTCCATCCTCGACCGCGTCGTTACTTACCATCAGTTGAGATAGCGGCCAAACGCTTGCACAGTTTGCAATAAAAAAAACTTTATGATAAAAGCCGCTATGATAAAAAAAACTGAATACAATTAACATCCATATGAGAGCAATCAATCACGTGTAATCAAAGACCTCAATATTAAACTTGACTGCGCACACCGGTCCCAATGAGACCGATCTTGGACGAAGTTTGTCCCTTTCTTTTGTATGGACAACTTATATATATATATACTATACATATAGTATAGAACATATATAGCACTAGCAGGTTGTTAGACAAGGACACACTCCCACCCGGGTGCCTTTCAATTGGGCCGTTTTCGTAAGTATGTTCTACAAAGCAATTACAACCTTATATTTAAAGCATACAGGTTAAATTGAATTTGTCAAAACATTTACAGTACACCATACTTTTATATTAAGTCTATGCGTGTAATGTATGCAATCAAATTCAGCATTAAATGAAAATAAAAAACTTTTATGTTAACACTCCATTGATAAATGTCCACTTCGATGTTTCAAAAGCCCAGATCCTACCTACATTGTTTTAGTATAAAATTACATTTTCGTACATATATCCAGTTCAATAGATATTGTTATGACGTTAGTTCAGGAGACCCGTTGAATTTAATCACGCAACATTAATCACTTCAATTTTATTTTTGTTTTAAAATTATATTGAATTTGTAGCATTATTAATGTTATATACTGGCTTTAATTCACGTACCTTTAGTCGAAACTTAGGTCGAGAAAATTCGACAAAAGGTACGTGAATTACAGCCGGTATATAACATTAATAAGTCTCCAATTTTAAATTTGGACGCAAAACTAACGGTTAATAAGTTTGAGCTCTACCACAGAATTAATAATAGTACATGACTCTACCATAAACTTCAACGCAAACTTTAAGCATTTATTCAGTATCTATATACGGGGAGATTAAAAATCTGCACTTGCACCGGTCTAATGCCATTAAATAAATCTTTGGTCACAGTAATATCTTTGGTTTGTCAATTTTAAACTTTCGCGATTTACACACATAATTATATTGTAATACGGGACTTATCGCGCTAAAAACATAATTTTATTGACATTGACATGACATAATTTTATTGCATTGACCGTGCAACTTCAACTTCACCATGCAACTTGATCGAAACGTCGAGGTAAAAAAAAATGTTTTTAGCGCGATAAGTCCCGTATTGCAATATAATTGTTTGGTTTTACGATGAAATTTTGGATTGTGTGTAACGATAATATTTTTAGCTATTAATACGCTTTTATTAGCTTCAGACGTATGTATGTTTGTATGTTAGTATGTAACGGAATCTTTGAACATGATTTTAACCCCCTTCAAAACGTCGGATTAACTCGAAATTTGGCATACTTATTAAGGACCGATGACAATTCAATATTTTAAACATTTTAACCCGTTATCCTTACTAGGATAATCAGGATTACGCTTTTAAAAAAATTCGACTAAAAAATGAAAAATAAATAATAGTTTAAAAAAACTAAAAAAATACGCTTTTATAGAAAATCCAACTAAAAAATAGAAAATAAATTTTAATAAATTTGAATTAAAAATAGTGTAAGAAAAAATGATTTTATTGTAAAAAAGCGTGGGGTGCTTTTCAGGATATTATCAAAATAACCCTTCTAGTCATATCTGTTCATAAAGTATTTGGAACTATTGACACCATGCACCCAACGCTTTTTTTACAATAAAATCATTTTTTCTTACACTATTTTTAATTCAAATTTATTAAAATTTATTTTCTATTTCTTAGTTGGATTTTCTATAAAAGCGTATTTTTTTAGTTTTTTTAAACTATTATTTTTTTTAATCTCAATAAATATCATATACCTACAAACGATATTTAGATAGGTACCATTTTCACTCGTCCAACTTGAAATTTATTTCTCAGTAGGTAGGTTCACTGATGTCTCTGCACCAATGCGACATTCCCAAAGTATTATCAAAATATTATAAATGTCAGTGTATATTTCTTACTTTTCAACTGACTTCCAAAAAGAAGAAGGTTCTCAATTCGTCCGAAAGTTTTTTTTTGTATGTATGTTACGCGATTACTCCGTCAATTGTGAACAGATTCGAATGATTCTTTTTTTAATCGGCAGTGTATATTTTCGAAGTGATCCCATTGTAATTTCATCGAGATTTAATAAGTATCTCCAGAGCTATGATGATAAACGTCTCAAACTTGCTACTGAAATTGACTCGCGGGGCATGGAAGTCAGCTGTTTTAGTTTTTAAACTATCTTAATAATCTTACTTTTTTATTATATAACTGAAAGTTGTGTACGAAGATATTACAATACAGTCAACAAACCAGTGTGATCATCAATAATTAGAATTATAAGATAGTAAAGCTTACGTGAGATGAGTTGATGACACTGATAATGGGGTTACGATAGAAAAATAAAACTGGCCAAGTGCGAGTCAGAACCGCGTCTCTTATCGCACACTTAGGGAGGGTTCCGTACAATACGAAACATAACAGAGTTTCAACCTTATATTAGATTTATTGATATTACCAAGAATATTTTGTTTGGTCGCGATCTAGAAAGACGGGACTCGTTTACTAGCGCCATCTATGTCATTTTGCCGAAACTAATTAGAAAGGTTGTTAGCTTAACAAACACGAATGAGTTGTTAACACCCAGATGACACCTATGAAGGTCTTATAGATGGCGTTTAAAAACACGTTTTTGTATGGGGACCCCCTTTAAATTATAATTTTATTTTGTTTTTAGTATTTGTTGTTCTAGGGGCAACAGAAATACACCATCTGTGAAAATTTGAACTGTCTAACTATCACGGTTATTGAGATACAGCCTGGTGACAGACGGATAGACAGACAGACAGACAGACAGACAGACGGACAGCGGAGTCTTAGTAATAGGGTCCCGTTTTACCCTTTGGGTACGGAACCCTAAAAATTACACGATACAATAACATTACCAACTTCGATTCAATGCTAACTACAACGAGCAGAAATCTAGTATAGCGAAGACTAGAAATTGTGCGTATACTCGAATGTACTCATTCAAATAGTATCTTGGTCATAATTTGACTCGTGACAAAAACTGCCATTGCCTCCTGGCCTATTTTATTTTGAGATCCATTATCCATGGCAGAGTGATCGGCAATATTGAACTATGCGAGTTTATATCTACCCTTTTCCAATGCATTTTATTCGGGTATTTGTGAACTTGATCCGGCTTTCAAAATTTCCTAGATCGAGGGCCCAGTAGCGCAGTGACAGAATGGTCGGTACTCGGTAGTTTGGGTTCAAATAGGCTCAATCTCAAGCTCTACACCTAAAAAATATGTGGCCTCATTTCCTCTCCCTACAAGAACTAATTGTAAAACAGAAAAGTAATGAACAGTGAATACATTTTTCGCCTTAGGTGAATGTAGAGAAATGTATGTAATGTACTTGTGTGAAGTTTCGAATAAAAATACTATCTTATCTTGTTTCTGCATACAAACTTTTTGCACCCCCGTTTCATCCCCGTAAGGGGTGAATTTTGAAAAATTATTTATTTTCGGATACCTACGCCACAATAACTATCAGCATGCCAAATTTCAGCGCAACCCGAAACAATATTGTTTTTCAGACTTAGTTACCCCAATTACGGGTACACCCTCTTAGGGGTGGAATTTCGAAAAAGCCTGAAACACGTACTTACTTATTTATATACAGAAGTACTTGTGTGAAGTTGCGAATAAAAAAGACTATCTAATCTTGTTTCTCCACACAAACTTTGAACCCTTTCATCTCCTTAAGGGGTTAAAGTTCTAAGTTTTACCATTTTTTTTCTGTTTGTGTACTAATACTAAGTAGCTTGCATACAAAATTTCAGCTTTCTAGGAATTCAGGAATGACCCTAAGAATTTTGATGATCATCAGTGGCTGACGAAATCGGGGTGTTTTAGATATCAATAAAATCTAAAGTATTAGAGCTATGCAATTGCAACTTTATATATTTAATAAGTCCACTACTGACATCATATCCCGAGAATTTTGTTTATCTGATATAATTCAAACCCAAGTTATGAGGATTCAGAAATACGATGAAGCAATTCGAGAAAAGCTAGGTCGTGCCCATGCGCTTCGCATAGCTCGTCTTATGTCTCTCTCCTACATGCCGTGCACCAACTGATTTTTCTATCAAAAAATGTATGTGCCACGTTTAACAGTGCTCCTCTCTTACAAGTACTAATATTTATTCTGTGTATCTATCGAAGGAAAAACGACGTTAAGAAATCCCCAGCCTGGTGGTCTGGTTGGTCACTGTCTAGTGTCCGCCTGGCCAGCTACTAACCTCAAGTTGGAAAATCATCACTTATCAAGAGGTCAGATAGTGACGTCAAACGCTAGCACATACGATATAGTAATAATAATTTAAGATCTTTTAAAAACTAAAAGAACCGACTTCAAACGTCGCGCTAGGCAAAGTAGCCAGTAGACGTTTATGACGAACTATTATATAATCTGTGCCAGTAGTTAGTATCATTAGTATGTCATCAAGGTAAGTACATGCGTCGTAATACAAATGTTGATATATTAATAACGGCTCGACCGATTTCGTTAAAATTGAAATGGGACTACCTGGTAAGGCTGCCCTTAGAAAAAAAAAATATCCAAATCGGTTCAGGCATCTTCGAGTATTCGGTGAACATACCTACATTAAAAAAAATAAATAAAAAAGACAGAATTTGCCCGTTAGGTTTCTATGTGTACGTCCATCTTTTTGATATCGCGCCAATCCTTTTAAAATGCCGACTCATAAATCAAACACCAGCCAACAAGTAAAATATTGTAAGACTGGGAAAATTTCTCAAATTTTAGGGTTTTAATATAAGTACCTATATCGAAAATTAAAATAATAATTCCTTTTGTTTTTCTTAGTGTTAATTTTGATATTATTTTGCCCGGTGTCCGTGATGACGTGATGAGGCAGATATACGCCATAAAATTCTCGGACACCTGCTTTGTGCAAGTTCGTATTTTGTCGCTCAATATTGTAAAAACTTTACGTTTCTACCCTGAGCGGCCTTGATTTTTAACCGAGTTCACAATAAACTGAACTCCGTCAAATCTTAACCGATTTGAAAAAATATTTTCGTTTGAGAGATCATGCCTCCCGTTTGGTCCCATTCAAATTTTATTGAGATCTGAAAATAATCTCCGGAGATATGTAGATAAACACCTTAAACTCGAAATCGATGCATTTGTATACCTACCTACCTTGATGACATGATACCTACTGACTTCCCAGTAGATATAAAAAGTCACTCTATGATATACTGAGTATACTGACTACTGGCTAATTTGACTGTCGCGGCATGTGAAGTCGGTGTTTCGTTTTGTAGATACCTACGATCATAAAATATATTAACAATCTTTTAACCGTTAGGTAGGTATATAAATTTATGCAGTCACATCTATTTACTATTAGAATTATAGTAAAAGCTCCAAAAGTATCCTTGTCGCAGTTATGCTGCCCGTTATTCAGTCATCTATGATAATTACCTAAATCAAATTTAGACAACTCCTTTGCTTATAAATAATAGGTATATAATAGCTCGCTGATCAAAGACAAATCGATTTAGCCGTTTCAGATTTAATTTATCGCGTTTATTAAAACTCAATTTCTTACAAATTAGCGTCGTAAATAGCTTTCAAAGCTCGCATTTACATATTTCTTCATCGAAATTACTCATTAATACGTTTTACGATTCACTTTATTCCGATCGTCTTATTTAATAAGCTTAAAATTAAGGAGACAATAGCAGGTTATCGGGTAACAACGCCCGTAGGTACATAGTTTCAAGACTTTCAAGTTCAATGCACTGTGAAATAACTTGTATTACCGTATCAATGCAATATCAGGACTGCTAGATACAATAGCAGACCTAATATCAAACAAGAAGCAATTCATTCCGAGATCGGAAAATATAGATATAGAAATGCAGCTATGCCGGGTAAGCTGGATTGAAAATGTGTGGGTAGGTAGAAACAAAGATGCAAAGACCTCACATAAGAGCTCGGTAAGAGCACAGAATACTTAATAGTTGGCAAGAGCCAAGTGACCAATGCAACACGTTAACCTTATCTTTATCTATCGCAGGTCTCGATGCACTTCAATCAGAAGAGATCCGAGGCCGTTCTAGGCCGTCGCACTCGCTGGCATAACACGTGCATTACTCACGAAATATTTTCATAAACCGAACACAAACGCACCCGACAACCCTCCCCCGCGACCCTTCGCCAGCGAGCGAAACCAGTTCAGTTCGTGCCCGGCTGCCGTGCGCGTCGGTTGCCTCGTCTACGGAGTGCCTGCGTCGCGTTGTCTTACGAAAAAACACCAAAACCAAACCAGTGCTGTGGATTCCAACATTACCGAATAGTGTCCCAGTGAGATTGTGCGGTTCCCGATTGTGATGTTGAGTGCCCGTGCTCTGGATTTCTCTTGAAAAGTGTGGGACGGGTACCGCCTGCCGTCGGACGCCTTCTCTCTCCGATCTCGGGATATCATTAAGGTATTTATTGTTACAGGCTCATTGTTGTAAGGAATTCTTTCTCGTGAGTTGAATCGATAGCCGATTGGGTCGTATGCGGGCGAAGAAGGTCCGAGACCGAGATGTAACGTCGATACGGAGTCGCAGATAGATGGTGTCCGTGGGTTTTGCATTGTAGATGCGCGCAGCGTGCAGCCCTGTAAACAGTGCCGACCGGGAACCAGTTCCGAGCCGAGTGGGCGACTATTAATTAGGCGGTCCACTAACGGTATACGAACCCTGCCACTTAACGATCATTTGATAAGTTTCGTTGTTGAACTTTCGACGATTCGTTTGTAATTGACTCAATAACTGTTACCGGTCGGACCTCGGAATGGCAGGAGCGTGAGATCCATTTGATAACATTAGATACGCTCGGCGAGCTTTCAGATCGATTCTTTATTAGATTTACCGGCATATAAAATCATATCTGCCTACGGAGGTATTTTTTCATCGAAATCAGCCAACTTTCTGTCTTTATGGCTGGGTCGTAAAACCGAGGCATATTTTTCTATTACACGACGTTGACACAGTTTCGCGGAACGTATTCCATTCAGCACCAGCAATTCCATGTTCAAACTGAAATGAAACATCAAACATCAATCCAACAAAACGTATTCCGAATTCAAAAGCTTGTATTTATCAAAGCGGCGCGGTAGATGGCGTAACTAGTGGCAAAACAATGAGCTTTCCCGAATTGTAATCACGATCTGACAGTTCGGGGGCGAATCTTTATTGATAATTATTATACAAACCAACATAATAGATAGCTTTGTTAACCTGATTTCACCGAAACAACAATCACAGGAGCAATTTTAACGTTTCAACTAACAGACAATTTGCAGTTGATCAACAACCGAATTTTACACCCGCTATTATTGTTCCACACAACTGGAATTGAACATGATTCAGTAGCGTAATTACACTGCTACATTTACACACAATCAAAATACACTTCAATTTCAAGCACAAATAACAATCATGAACAGTCTATGGCAAATCAGGTAAACAGCGCAGTGCAAAATTATTGCCGAAAAATTACAAACTCTAAAAATTCAGTTGACTCACAGAGAATAGACTAGTGTCTAGTAGACAAGTCTATTCTCCGTGCTAGTAGAGTTAACTATTGACATTTAACATTGACAGTTAGTTCACAGACAGTGACACACATAAAAAACAAAATCTCTGAATGCTACGTTCGAAAACGCAAAGGATTAATTTTTTCACTTTGAATTTAGACACACGCACTTTTAAAATGACGAAAACGAAATCTATTCAAATTTAGCCGTGAAAAGCTCTATACATGTAGCATCTATGACAAAATCCGTTACAGACCTACGTAATATGATACAACGTAAATTCCAATACGATAATAGGTACAATATTTATACAAAACATATGTTTCTGTAAAACATCTTCATTCGTTCATTCTCACTTTGAAACAATGTCGGTATCCGAAACGTGTTTTATTACCAGAATTTGAATACTGTATTCGGATCGCATGATTTTATAGACAATTTAAGGGTTACATTTACAAGATGAAACCGTTGATTTAATCGTAAACCGAATCGTAAAGTCAATATTGATGGCGGTCGAGGCGCGTGGAAGATAAACTTGTGGATTTTGAATAATGTGTTATCTTATGTTTGTATCTTGATATTTTTTACTGACTTTATTTAAGTTTGGAACGCTTGTGCCTTATAGACTTGAGAACCCAGGTTCATGTATTGGCCGTATTAAAAAAAAAACTCTTATTTAAAAAATCCTCCTGCATAAAACAAAAAGGAATCGATTTTGACAAAAGTGGAGATACGGTAAGTCCCTAGATAGCTACCTCTTATATATCCATCGCATATTCCGGCTCAATCTGAGCACATTGGTAACGTAACGACCAACTGTTTTTTTACCTAATCAGTCACAGAGTCGACAAAAGCGGTGCCACTTGTGTTTCAACGCAAATCTAACCGCATGGCTATTCACAATCATCATCATTAGCCTATGTTAGTCCACTGCTGGTCATAGGCCTCTTCAACAGCACGACACTGATCACGATCCTGGGCAACTCTCATCCAGATCTTGCTACGCTTGCCGATACGCGGTCTCCACCCAATGACTCGTTTACCCCAACAGTAGTCGGGTTTTCGGCTCATATGTCCGGCCCACTGCCACTTCAGTTTGCTAATCCGGTGAGCTATGTCGATGACTTTTCATCAGGTTCTCTGTCGGATCATTTCGTTTCGGATTTGATCCTTCAGAGAAACTCCGAGCATAGCCCTTTCCATAGCTCGCTGAACGACTTTGAATATGATAGACCAGTCCCACCGTGAGTGTCCACGTCTCGGTATCGTATGTCATAACGAATAGGACGCACTGTATAAGACTTTCATCTTTAGACTTTGTGGTATTGGCGATGTGAAGACCCGACGTAGTTTTCCATATGCAGTTGGGCAACCCAGCCGTATTCTTCTATTGGCTTCATTCTCAAAATTGTTTTTACCCAACTGCAGAGTTTGCCCGAGGTAAAACTCTTTAAAAACTGCGAGAATACTGCTCTGTACTGCAATTGGTTCCGAATTTACATGTTCGTTGAACAATATCTTAGTTCTATCCAAGCTCATCTGGAGACCAGACTAAGAATCAGCTAGCTGGGCCATTCAGCATATTATGCAAATCTTGCAGCGTTTATGTCACGATGACAATGTCATCCGAAAATGGTGTGAGAGGTACTCGCCGTTTATGTTAATGCCACGTCCTTTTCAGTCCAGCGTCTTGAACATATCCTCCAATACATTTCTGCACAATTTGGGGGTATAACATCCCCTTACCTCACACAACGATGCATGGGGTTAGGTTCAGACTGCCGGTTCTGGACTTAGACGGCCATAGTACCAGCGTTGTACAGACCCCCTTAACACTTGTATATATCGCCAATACACCTGGCATCGCTACAAAGATTCCCGAAAAGACCAGGTTTCGATGGAGCGAAAGGCCTTTTTCACTGTCCACAAACGCCAGACACAGGGGTCTATTATACTCTTCGTTCTTTTGTGTAATTTAAATCATGTCTAAGTACTAATATCGTAGGTTCTTTTCATCACTTATGTAAACTGGCGAAATAAAGTGCAAAAATCATGCTACTGTCCTGCATGTTAGTGCCCATATCACCATTGAGAATTAACTTACCTCAAACTTTATTGTTCACTTCAATGTACGCGCTACTCGAAGATGCCTCAGGGCGTCAATTTACCGCGTAAAAAATCTCAAAGGCCGGAAACGTGTCACATCGGTAGTTGTCGAACAGATGTTGACATGTGTCGCTGGATGTATGCCGGCGCGCTCCGTGGTCTAATTGACTAGGGAAAAGTAAAAACGTGAGTTGCGTGCCGCTAACAGAGGTTAAACCCTAACTGGAGCTGACAGGGTAGAATATTGCTGTGAAGGCAAATTAATTCACCCCAGTTTTGTTTTTATCCCACACACACTTACCGTAAGAACAGTCTGTAAAATTCTGTGAAACACGAAAATCAACCAAAGCAAAAATATGATTTGACATCTTTCAAGAAAAAAATTTTAGTCTTCAGATTTTATTCTACATGCAACCTCCACTGAGTACCTATTTAATAATCCTCTTGGTTCCCGTTCCGTGTAGCATGTAGCTCAGCCGCGGAGGTTACGCTCTATCGGAGCTTCCGAGGGCGCGTGGAACGAAACGTTACGATTGATGCGTTGGGGTGTGTTCAGATTTTGATTTATGCAATCCTTCCTGCGAATAGTGATTCGATTTTCGAAAATTTGAAAACGCTTTTCATATGATTGTTTATGGGTCACATGTTTTCTATCGTAGACAGAGAAAAGAATAGACCGCGGGTAGCTCTGTCTCATTTACATACTTTTTTTAGTTATTATTTATTAAAAATAATCAAGTTTACACGTGCGTGCATTAAATCCTATCAAATTCACGGCCAAGCTTCAGCCATTAAACGAATAACCCATGTCATCCCCTGTTTCATACAAACGTATATTTGTTGTAGTATATGTAATACTATAGATTTGAATTACAAGTCTAATTTCTGGTGCATTTAACAGCACCAGTACGCGATTTTCATAACCGGTGAGCAATATATTTAAAATGTATTAATGCTTATTTTGAGTAAATTACCTACCTAAAATGGTCGCGGTTATTTAACAGATACGTGTATATATATTTCTATGGCTGGATTTCGTACTAGTATATAATATATATAAGTATAATGATATAGTATTAAAGTAATTTACATTTTACATTTCCCACTTGAATTCCAAAACAGACGGACGCTTATTCCGAATGTTCAGATTTAGATTGGTTACTATGCTCTGACCTTTATTCTCCATTCTTGTAGATTCCATTTTCAAACATACCCATTTTAAAACAGCCCAGCCTTTTTATTTGTAAACTTTTTCGATTAGTTTCGTTTGTTTTTCGGCCAGTTGTCAATATCGTTTGTGTAAAGAAAGTTTTGGACTTGTAGACAGAAGTTTAACGATTTATTTAGGTGAGGAACATTGTTTATGTCCTAAAATGCTCAATTTACAAGCACGAATATTAGTCTAGGGGTCGAATGGACGATTACAGGTGACTTTAACGTTGACTCACTGTTTTTTACACCCATATAACTTGCTTGCAAGGCCTTAGGTTCAGTAATAACCACCTATTTACCTAGTTGCAAGGATTTAATATTTTGATATTTTGCCAAACAGAAATTACAGTTCATTTTCATACGAAATTGCTATGCGCGGGGTAAAATAAAAAGATCCGCCAAGATTCTGTTTTGTAAAATACGGCATTGGTTTGGATTTTGTAATAAGGTAAGTATTTAAGAGGCGATGTCCATAATACAATCTTAACGTATCTATATAATTTATATATATATTTTTTTATGTTTAATTATGGCTCCACACGATAAGTGTATTAAGCCAGTGTCAAGTATTAAAATTATTTAAGTTTTAGTGCATGCAAGTCTTAAATAAATATGGGTCAAAATCAAATTTATGGTCAACTTTCAAGTCAAAGTCTAGTCCAAGTCATACCCTCAGTAAAGATGTGGACTTTACTGAAGATTTTCAGTGGAATTTTGGTGAGAACGCGAACAGCATGTTTTTCAACATTGTGCTGTTTCCCTTCACACACACACACATTCACTGGCACTTAATGGTTATTAAACCACATTTATTACACAATACCTCACAGAAGAACACAAGTTTTTGAAAAAAACAAACAATGAGAGCTCTTTTCCAACTCTTTTCCACGTTCCCGCCAAAACTCAAATTTATATTTGGAACATATATTTTACCATTGTTATGCTATTCGCATAGACATAATAAAAAGGATGGTGCACTGCAGATGTTTTGACAAATTCAATTTAATCCGTATGCTTTAATTATAACGTTGTAATTGCTTTGTAGAACAAAACGGCCTAATTGAGAGACACCAAGGTGGGAGTGTGTCCTTGTCTAACAACCTGATAGTCCCATATATGTTCTATACTATATGTATGGTATATTATATATATATATATAAGTTGTCCATACAAAAGAAAGGGACAAACTCCATTCAAGGTCGTTCTCATGGGGGCCGGTGTAGGCGATCTAGTTTAATAAGTAGCAGATCTGTGGCTATTCGCACTGACAGATTTTTTTTTAACATAAAGCGTTTGACCAAGTATATACTATCTCGCCTAGTGGCTAGTGGTAAGAGTGTTTCACTTTCAAGAGCTGCTGCGTGTTGCCGGAACGCCATAAGGTTATGGCGGTAGATTTTGCTGAAGGCTGGTTAGTATAAATATTAAATACTGCATTTTAAAACAATTTCATTTTTCATTTCCTTTTACCCCTAAGAAGAAATACAAAGAAAGTCACTTTAGTTAAAAGCTCCAAAATCCGGTGCCTATCTTTTCTATAAGCCTGGCTCATAACCAAAACCCATCTAAATGTTAAAGCCAACGAACTGAAGTAAACTCCTTTTATAAACACATGAAGGTATTTAAAAAACTTCAAGGAATTTCTGAGATTATCTCTAGGAATGGAAGTGATGTCGGAATTAGGCGTAGTAAATTATAATTAGTATTCCGTTGTAGTCAGTTGAATTCTTTGTTTTGTTAATGTGTTTGTTTAAAAGCTTTGTTGTTAGTCTAGTTGGTTTAATGTTGTTGTTTTATAATAGTTTAGTAGATAAGAAAGATAATTAAGATAGTTTAAAAACTAAAACAACCGACTTCTATGCCGCGCGAGTCAGTTTCCTACGCAAGTTTAAAACGTTTATCGTCATATCTCTGGAGATACTTATCAGATCTCGATAAAATTCACATGGTACCTACTACAGCCGGGATATCTCCGTTCCAACAAAAAAATAATAATCAATATCGGTTCATAAACGACGAAGTTATCCGCGAACAAACATAAATATATATATATACGATCGAATTGCGAAACCTCATTTTTTTGAAGTCGGTTGAGCTCGATCCTCGGCAACTCTTTTTTTTTCTGTCTGAGGGCGTCCTACGCTAATGTATGTACCTAATATGCATATTTTTCTTCAAGGAAACAAAAATTGTGTTGACTATTAGTTGGCTTGAAAGGACAGACGCCACGACCATATTAAATAGGTAATTTATAAAATAACTTACAGGAAAATCAAACAACCTCATCCGTTTTTTAAATCGGTCAAAAAACAAATTTCTTTTTACCAAGCGATATCTCGTATCGAACCTTGGAACTTTCCATCAAAAGCTAAAGTTCAAGAGATTCTATATGCCTAACGTGACCAGACGTCCCGTTTTTAGTTTGGTAATCTGTCCCGGTGTCCCCAAAGAAATCTCTGGGACACATAATTGTCCCGTTTTCGTTTTACAATTTCAAAATTGGAACGCAATCACTCTTCTATACATTTCTACAATATAGAAATGAATATAACATTTAATGTCTTGAAGATTCACGACAATACAAATGTGGTAACAGAAATCCTTACTCTAAAATCGCCATAAAGCAAAAATATAAAATAATTTGTTTTCCTACATCTATTAGAATACTTGTTCATTTCGCTTCATTTTAAACATTTCCATATTTAACTCCGACCACAGTCGACTAACCTAACTAAAAAACTTTTCCAAACACTATAAACAAACTGAGTGTATTTTGTAATTAACCGCAGCACCGTTAAAGTAAAAACAGGAAACCTCTTAGTTTTTAACGTCTCTGGTGTCTTCTGACTCATTCTAATGCTTAAAGCGCTGTTTAAAGCTCCAAAGTGCTTTACAGCGTCTTTAATTTTAATTTGGCGTGTAAATTGGCCTCTTTATGTGGAACCTATTTTAATAAACAAGTTTATTTTTAGCGCCAGGTGAATTATTCGACCGGTATCGAGTTTGGCATGACACTGGCTGATTGAAATTAATTTTTGTTAGTTATTTTCTTCTAAGTAGTAAAAATGATTAAAAGAACATTAAAGATGATATAAGATCGCTTTCAGCGATAAGACCACCTTTTGTTGCACTATAATTTTAAATGGTATTACTTATGTTTGATTTTGTAATTTCCTTTCCTTAATTTCCTTTTTGTAATTTCGTAAGGTCCTTACTTAGGGAATAGGCGTTTTATATGGAAAAATTAAAACGAAAAAAAAAAGATGTATTCCATTATTTATTAAAGTATACATATTATCATTGTTATCAATGCACATTCGCCATTTTATAAGTAGTTCATTGATGTTTTGTTGAAAAATCTTTGAAGGTAGTTTTGACGTCCTCATCGGCATTGATATTTTTCTATCACAGACATTTTCAACATTCAGGTAAAAGTAGTAATCTGTTGGAACAAAGTCAGGAGAGTATGGTGGGTGTCGGATACATTATAATCGTAACTCCTCTTATTTAGCGACCGTCTGTTACAGACTACAGTTGTGCAGTAAACATACATATCATTCTTTTGCAATACTCGCATTGCATCGTAGTACCTATCAAAAGATCAAACGCTTAATAGATATTCTGTTCGAATATCTCATTGATCAATGTAAAAGTGTTGATTTACATGAAACGTATAAACTCAGTATTTTTTAATGCACAATTGTCATCACCATCATTATCAGCCCACTGTCCACTACTGGACATTGACCTCTCCCGAGTCCCGATGCACGTCTCTTAACTGCAAAATGTATTTATTTAACGTTATATTCTTAATATTTAGTCTACTGAAGAATGCACTGAACAATGTCTTTGCTGACGAAGTTCAAAATTGTTATACCAAGATACTAGTAAACATTGGTGAAGAAGTTTACTTTGTAATTACAAAAGTTAAAGTACCCACAGCCTCCATTGCCTCAAGGCATCAACTGTTTTGAATAATGGCCACGCAATAAAGCGTACTTCAATAATTGACATCATTCATGTCTCCCATGAATATCTATTTAGATATATTACCAGCTATTAGTAACAATCAACATTATAATAATAAGGATGGTATTAAATCAGCAGTAATTCCTTGGAGCGACATGCAAAGCGGTGGACTGAATTCACTTACTGCTTTGCCTAGACTTGAAATAAAAAAAGAGGTTACCGCCATCAGCGCACCTGCCTTTACGTTTCGCTTCTCAACTCAAGTTACTGTTCAACTGTAATCTCACTTGCTACATTTTATTGTTTTATTACGCCAGAGTATTCTAAGACTGCGTAGGAAAGTACAGGATCGCCCCGAAGCGAAACGGTTATAAGAAAGCTATTTTATTGTCTTGCGGGCTTCGGCTTCGAAAATAATTTCGGTCCCCGTTAGGATACCCACTTCGAACTTTATCGTTGATGGAGATTGTTTCGGAATTATAGACCTTTCAATTTATTGACACTCAAAACGATTCGAATTCAGAATTTGTAACGAGAAGAACGAAAATGAAGAAGTAAAGAGAACATAAAGAGATCCTGAAATTACACGAACTAAGCTCGTGTAGGTTATAAGCCGATGGGATTACAAAGCGAAAGAGAGCTTTTCAATCTAGCAATCAGCTGAACAAACGATCGATTTACGTAACACCGCTTTACGAGCTTTCCCGCACCCAAATTCAGTCGGAACATCCGACAATTTCGCTCACGCAAAAACTTGCAACGTACTGACTTTTCCTTTATAAATTCGGCAGGATTTGCGTGTCGAAGGAGTAATGTAACGATAACAACGACACGATCGTTAAATTACGTCAGATTACAGAACGGTGGTGCGTCGAGACTGAGCCTCCCAGCGCTCAGGGTTTTACGATTTTCGCATGACTCCCAAATTGGCCGGAGCGCTATTTTCAGGAACTCATTTGAGAAGTTTGCCGTCATCAAAGCGGAAATCCATGTGTCATTAGATTGTTATGCCTTCCTTCCAGTCGAGTCCCTGCGCCTTACACTGTTCGTAAGCCTAAGCTCACACGTGAAGCCACCCAAATACAACTCGTTCAACAAATGCTATTAAACGCTATTAGAACATAATCAATCAATCACATTGGGATTTAAATTCAAAAGTGTCACACATTTCGCGACCCTTGTAATATTACTGTCAACTCTAGTAATAACATCAGGTAAAAATTGAAGTCTACAGTTCCCTCCGTGTCAAAAGCGGGATATCGGATCTCTCTTTCATTAATTGGCTCCGAAGGACCGACCTAGAAAGCCGAAACAGATGGATCACGAAGTATTTGTCATTTAAAACGTTCAAACGGAATTCGAACGTCCGGGTCCCGACCGATGATAAAAATTAGGCTCGCGTTTGAAATAATTGCACTCTTTTATTTGGGTCTCTATCTGGATACTTGGAACGCAATCAACTCGGTCTGCTCTTTCTCTCGAGTTAAATTGAGACATGAATTGTTTGCCATTTTCTTTTCCCTCCAATTTCGCACCAATAATAAGAGTAAAAAGGTTCGCCGATACCACCAACATGGCAGGGAATATACGACCTAGACGAAGAGAACCATTTCCTTTAATGTTTTCATGAGTCTCGAGAACTAAAGAGCGTGTAATGTAACAACGTATCTGTTCGTTGCCTTTTAATAGTCGAAGAACGAACAAACTGCCAAGTATTGAGTTTTATCAACCATCTGCACGAATGTCACGTCTTTATTACTACTTATTCTTTGTCCTCATGAATGCAGCGGCCGATGAAACGGGAGGGCGGCATGTTGCGTCTCTTTCCACACTTGTGGTCGTAGCCCCGGGTTGAAAAGGCAGGGAAGCGGGCGTCCCTTTCGGGCATAGGTGTTCAATTCAATAAAAAATGGCGTAGGTACCTGAGCCGGTCCCCTGACATGTTTATACATTTTTCTTACTGTTGTGTAGAGATTTTTTGTTACGTATTTTTCGATTGAGATTGAATCTGGAGCGTTATTAAAAAAGTTTCTCGCGTAATTCTCGCGGTTATTTTCGCCGTGCACCGCGAATTTTTGGCAATTTTCCTTTGCGCCCGTAAAGTTGTTGACCCCGATTTTGATTTATCAACGCTATTAATGCGCACGTGTTCTCGAAACATCTAGCTTAGTTTTTCAATGTTACACAATTACAGTTGAAAACAATTTAGAGGGCGGTCGGTTTTATTGTGGGTAATTTGGAACTTATGAATTACAAATGTAATATTTTAGCCGTTGACGTGATCTGGCTCAATTAAGCAGCTTTACTAGCAACATGCTTTGATAAATGACAGGTTGGCCTACATCAGAACCTCGATTAAGCGGTAGATTTTATATAATACTATTGCTTGTATTTTAATGTATATATCTGATCAAAACTTGAAGCGTATTATTGCTTGCATTCTGTAATGCTCAGCGCTAATGCTCAGCGCAAGCTAAAGTTTTACAGAACAACAGATACAGCAAAGCTAGAAAACGAAAGTGGTGAGCAAGGCTGTAACCAAATCGTCCTCGTCCCATACAATCTTTCCCAGAATTACAGCACATGACATAGTTGCCAAAAATAACATTAAACAATAGATGTTGTATGAGACCGTCTACTACATTATCAAAGTAGCATTCAATGATATTTCTTACTGAATTTTGATCCAATAAGGTCATTGATTTCTGTTTGGAGTAAACTAAACTTGACTAAACCCAGATAGCTAATTGTTGTTTTAAATTCGATCCTAACAATAAGCATTGATTCAGTTCAGGCCGAAACTATCCCGATCAAAGATTAATTATAGGTTGAGTGCAAAATAGAAATGTGGAAAAGTTTTGAACCTAATCGGTGATGCCATTCTAGTCCCAATTTGAACATTAAACACAAGAATGCTTCTAACAAGCTGCAATAAAAACAAATTGAATCCGCTATCGAAAACGTTTGTCTATGCCGTTTCAAAAAATAAAACTCCAATATGGCGCGCTAGTCACAGCTGACTCAGCGTCACCTTACGATGGCGCGCTTTTGTCCCGTACCTTTTGCTAAGCGTCGCGATTGTTAGCATTTTTATCTCTTCGAGTTTTCCAGAAAACAGTGAGCGTTAGATTGAATTGGTCCGTTTGTTAGTGCACTTTTTCTTTTTAATTTTGAAGTCCTTTTCAAGTTTTTAGCTACTTTTGTTAGAGGGTCGATGTCTGTTGTATTCGACATGGTGTCCCTTTGCGTTGCTTTTTGTCGCTTTCGTTTCACAGGTTTGTTTGGTAGTGAAATCAGGCTCCACCTATGAAATATGTTCATTGCTTTAAACAAGAACTTTCAACTTGTCTGCTTAAAAACATCAATTACAGTATTGATATTTTTAAGTAATAAAATCATCCATAAATGTCTATGAAACATTTAGACAATACTTCATTTGTAAAGACTTCTTATGTGTATTTATTTTGAAATGTAAATTTTTCACTGTCCTAATGAAGTCAAAATATCAGGTTTATACATTCTGAAAGTACCTCACACAACTGAAGATCGTCCTAAATCTCCTACTTCGATATGGCGATAACCTTTTGTTACATCCTATTGTGTAATCTACAAAGGAAAAGTTAGCAACACCCATACAATACATCACATAGAACTATTAGCTATTCTACGACTCCTCTATTGTTATTTTAACCTACAGTAAAGTGCAGTATTAGTACTTTTACTTACTGTAGTATTAGTCATGTTTTTACTTTTAGTATGCAAAAGCGACTTGATGAAGAAATAAAACGTTTTTAATGTTGTTCTTAAGTAGGTAACTAGTATGCTATGTTGATTGCGTCCTAAAGGAAATCTATCTGTAGTGAATACTAAAATAAGTAGAGATCTACTTTATTTATACAGAGCACGCTTTATTTGTAGGGAGCTTATGTGATCTAAAGAATCTAAAGAATAATCTATCTACATGAAATGTATGCCTTTAGTTATTCATCTCTATCTGTCACTAAGTAGGTACTATAGATTTATTTTCTAGCTAAAATCTAAACAAACCTACAATCAACTTTATATATTCAGCTTTAGAACATAGCATAGCAACAGCAAAACATTTAACTTAACTTACTTTAACTCTTGCGAAAAATCAGGACTAAGTCAAGAAGACCCATAAAGTAGCATTAAGTCACCGAGTAAGATACTAATATTTCTCCCTTTCTGTCATATGTACTGGAAAAGAGATAGCGATAAAGGGAATAATTTACGCAGCTTTTAGCTGGATGGCCGTTAATCTTTTGTTGTCAATTCGCTTCGCATGCGCCAGCGCAACCTATATGCAAAGAAACGCATTCTTTGTGATAAGAAAATGAAAAGAGTCTTGGAATTTATAAGTGGAGACATTTTTCGTTTCAGAGAGATTTATTGGGGATTTTTGTCAAGATGGCAAAATACTTTATAATCATGAACTATTAGGCAGCGAATGAGTTAGATAATCATTTATAATTGATGACTACGTATATTATTCTATTTCGTTTATCATGTAGTTAGACACAATCTTCTCTTAGTAATTAATTATGTTCAAGTCATCTTGTGCAACACATTGCGCAATAAATAATCGTTACACGTATTTTGAACTTTTGCGTTTGCGCATTCCATGTGTTACACGAGCAATTTCGCCTATGCATGGTATGCATATACATAATAAGTATTGCTCACGTTTTCTTTAACAGCGAGAGTTACTTAACTTATTTATTATGGAATGTCTAGTAAGTAACAGTGCTAATGTGTTATTATTATTAATTAATATAACAGACTCTGATTGTAAATGATCATCAGCAGTGTAAGTAATCTTTACTAATTGCAACTTTGTCTCTGTCACATTATTTAAAGTTTTTATCATAGGCGTTTGGAGTGTCACATTTTTCACGTAGACATGGTTCTAAGATTGAAAGTTATTTTCGTGGGTACTCGACATTAACTATATTCTTAGAGCGTCCATTACTTACAAATGATTAATGATGGGTTACATCATCGTTAGTTTTTAATTTTTGGTCCTTTGTCTGTTTTGGGCGAAAGTTAGTAGACAACTGTCGATCGGTAAATTTTTGCATTGTCTGCATTTTACGTGATTGACTTATAGACAGACACCTTTCATTTGCAGAATGATGGATCAGACTTGGAAAGTTTCTTTGAAAATATATAAAAAATAATAGGTGCATTTAGTTAAATTTCTCACTTGATTAACTGTCTAAGTCTATAAATAAATATTTTATTTTATAAAATAAACCTTTCTATCTCACGTATTATTTTTGAGTTCGGAATCATAGGTAGATAATAATTTTATTAATGAATCATATTGCCTATTGTATCCTCTCAGTAAATTAACCATCTATTATTACGTTCATAGTAACGTATAGTAAATTGACGAATCACCAATACTCCGAAATCGAAACATCAAACATTCTTGGAAAGATCCGTCGAACATTGTGTCATTGGACAATGGCTTATCGAGATCGACCCAGCGATCTGACCTAGCAATCTGGGCTTTACCACCATCGATATACGATCCAACATAAACTTTTGGAGTAATGAAATAAGGTTGAATGTAGATTTAGTAAGATAAACGGTGGGATACAGCACGTCCGACCTAATTTCTAAATTTGTTCGATTGCGACACATTTCAATTAGATCAGGTATCGTGTCAATAGCACTGGAGCATGTTTGCAATGAAGTTTAATATAGATACATTCACCGCTGGAACACAACATTTGCGGTTTACAAAAGTAAATAATACTAACGATAATTGTAATAAGAAACAATTAGATTCTGCTAAATAGTCCTTCTGAAGATTTATTCAAAAACTTCTCTTTCGGAACCAAATAAGTGTTGGCTTGTAAGTGACGATGCATACATTCACAACTATTTTCTTCTTTATCATACCTCTTATAGTAATGGCCGTGTTCTTCAATTCAGGATATGTGCATTATTGCTCTCTCGCTGCCATTCGTATGCTGTGAGTGAGAGTGCTTTGAAAGTATTTGCGAGAGATGAATTATATTTGTTCAATCCGACGAGTATCTGCGGTAATTGTCCTTCACCTTGCCCTGCGGTACGGTTCATAATGTGACATGACATGTCTATATTTATAATCAAAGATAAATGTAACATCATTGCATTAATGGCAATTCACTAGCCAGACATATGAAGTAAAGACATGTGTGAGAATCCGCTAAGCACCTATTGTTTCTAAATGAACATTTGTAAGATCGTAACATGTAATTAAGCTAATAGCTGAGGATGTTAGTGCAAGGGCGTGCAATCTTTATTACATGGGAACTTGACTCTGTTACTATGCCGATTTTTTATAGTAGCTGGTTCGACAACTCCTCGGTCGTCATCATTATTGTCATATGCACCATCTTTATACACAGTTTATGCAATAAATCTTATCTTATTTTATCTTATCTTATCTTTTACAAGGTATAGGCCCATTTTGGCTTTGTTGATACTGCACTAATCTTTCTTGACATGTAATAGGGAATATGCATGTGGTATAAATTTACTTGAAATCATTTATTTTAGAATCATTATTGTTCTGGTGTTGTATGTTAAACATTTTTTTGTAAATAAAATAGTCTTACATGTGTTAAAATATTGTATAAAAATGCAAAAAAAGAGTGTGAAATTTAAATTTGCTAAACACATCACCACTTGTTAATTAGAAAGTGACGTCACAGTGCACAACACGGTCTCCACAGATTAAATCTTTTTCATAGAAATAGTATGCACTGTAGTACTAATACGTAGTATTTCTATTAAAAATATTTAATCTGTGGAGACTGTGTTGTGCACTGTGACGTCACAAAGGCGCGCGAAAATTTGGCAGCGTTTTAGATACCTCATATTTTTTCAATGCTAAAACTATATTTTGTAGCTTAATTTGAACACTTTCAGTATTATTTAATTTTTTTACTGTGTTTAATGGATGTATTCAGTGAAATAAACATATTTAAAAAAATCATGCATATTCCCTCCAGTTTCAATACATCGTGCCATGCCTCATTGTTGCTATTCAAATGCTTACTTAGTACGTTACAATTTTGTAAAGTAACATAATATTTTTGGAGATGAATATTGTGATGTTTATAGTAGATGTTTTATTATGCGATAGTCCTTAAACTAGATAATGATGATGATTGTTTTAAGTCCAAGAATGTAAAAAGGATAGAAAAAAAAGTTTTTTTGCTTCAGTTTTGAGTTATACATTCTTATTCTAAATAATAAATATGAATTTGAAATCAAAGTTCAAGACGTTATCAAATCAAATAAAGGTAACAAGTTATTTGGAAACAGGATGTTTTAATTCTAACAGGAAATTTCGTTTTAAAGCTATCGAATTGTAATGGTTCCTATTGACGCACACGGTTAATTTGTAAGCGACCATTATTGTTATTTCTGTAAGCTTCTGCCCGAAATAATAAAATAGTTTCATATTCCTTGAATGTAGATTACCAACGTAATGCCGTACTCTAAATAATACAAAACCCCTTCTGTTATATTATAATGTGGTTCATCATTACGACACTTTCCCTTTTACTTTCCGAAAAAAAATCTAAGGACGCATTTACACTGGACAAGTTAATGTAGGCTTTGTAATCCCTTGTTTGTGGATCTACATAAAGAAATTAAACTTAAAATAACATCATTACCATCCTCCCAACCTCGACTTGGGGATGGGGCAACACGGAATTCTATTCCATTTAGACGGATCCACTCCTTTTCAACCATATCTTTACCCACGCAACCTGTGAAGCCAGTTCGGAAGACGGGTTGGAATAGTAGACTTGTTACGCTATGAGAATTGCATTGAAGTCAAATCCTTCTTAGAAAGATGCGCTTAACTTCAATGAGATGATAGCATCGTCTTCCACTTTCAGCTTAGTAAGACCAACCGACCGACACTATAGGCCTATATATTATATTATAAAAACTCACGTTCATTTTAAACTTATAGATTTGAGACGGGAATTTAACGTGACTTACGCGATGTCGATATAGTGATCGACATATGTTTCGGCCTCATCCGGAGGCCTTCTTCAGGATCTTGAGTGCGGGGCGCTCGCCGACGCGTTCAACCTCGCACTGCGGGCCGCTGCGCGTGCAGCGCGGGCGGACGGAGCGGGCGGCGGCGGCGGCGGCGGTGGTGTTGGTGTTGGTGGGGGGTGATGATGCGGTGTACATAGTGGAGGCGCGGGATTACGTTGGATGGCTTCATCTTCATTACTGCTGTTTTCTTCAGACGATACCACATCTAACCGGCAGACGGAACTCAAGGTGTCCTCTTCACTGTTGCCACTGGTGACGTGCTTTCCATGAAGAACGGTTTTCCACGTATGTGACAGGTACCACCCTCTGTCTCTGTTGAAGTTATTGTTTAGTTTAGATATTGTCGATCACTATATCGACATCGCGTAAGTCACGTTAAATTCCCGTCTCAAATCTATAAACTATATATTATAGGCCAGACCGACACTTTCGATCAGATATTGGTGAATCTGCAATAAGAAACTGTCAAGTGGCATGACCTACTTAGATCTACCTATCTTATATTATAGCGAAGATAGATTTAAAGAGTCGCTCACAATCTATAACTCAGCCCACCACTAAGGAAGTACAAAACGAGGTCGCAACCATCTCTTCACTGTTTCGGATCATTAATTTGACACTTGAAATAGCTGGAAGTGTTACAATGGCGCGGCTCCGCCCAACCGGGTTAGAGGTTGGCCATCTTTTAACGTGGCCGCGTTGCCTTTACGGCTTAGGCGTAATGAGTTGCACTGATGGCTTTTGAAATATTTTGAAAGAATGTTGGTGTGAATAGCCTGACATTCTTTTGACCCGGCACAACGAGAAGGAATTTTATTCGGTTTTAACTTATGAGGTGAATTTTACTCTTCTTACTAAAGGTACGGACACAACGCAGCGTCCTGTGTTCGCGATCTAAGCGGTGATAAGATAGTGCAGTAGTATTTGTACCGGCTGGTTCACACCAAACGCGATCAGAAAACAATTGAAAAGTACTGAGATCGCGCCCGCAGATCGCAGGACGCCGCGGTGAGGACGTACCTTAATAGTGATTACATTGGCTTCATTTTATAGAGAGGCTACTAGAAATAAAACTATTTGGCAATATATACAATTTGTTTCTGGGTGATTTATTATGCCCATGGAAATTCCCTGACAAACAAAATATTTGTTTTGGTCTTTACAATCATTAACATAATATATCAAGATAAATCAGTTCGTTTTGAAATTAAAGCTGTTTGTGTTTGGTACCACTTTTATATATTTCTCTTGACGCTCTGAGAACCTTAACTATGCATGAATAATTAGCTAGATATGTCCATGCCCTTCTCTTATTATCTTAACCCGTATGGCGTATGTAGTAGGTGTTAAAGGTTATTTGCCGACTTACCTATGTCAGGATTGGGATAATTGGTGACCGCCTCGGAATTTTGGGTCGACCCGCCAAAAATTACGAGAAAATTTTAATGAACAACGTACTAACCATGTTAGATAAAAGGATAAAATATGGGCAAAAATGTATCAGCACATTGCAATTTTATTAAGTGTCAATGTAAAAACAGGGTTGGAAAATCGTGCGTGAATAAAAAAGCCTCAACATTTTGCCAAGGGAAGACACTTTGTTATTGTGTTCTATTTAAAATAACACAAGAACAAAGTGTCTTCCCCATTCAAGAGACATTAAGAAAAGTGCCAATAGACACATTCTTAGTAAAATACTTAGTAGTAAATTAGTCAAAATAAAATTACTCATTAGCCTAGTTGTTATAAGGCTAGATTGTAATGGTAGTGAGACATCTACGTCATGTAGATAAATCATTATAAGAAAAAAAAAACATTTTGCCATAGTCACTCGTAAACTTTAATGCGTCATGAAGGTAGAATACACAACTGGAGCCTAGCCGTAGTACGTTCATATCGATGAGCCTAGCACAACTACATTTTAAAATATTGTGACGATGTCGGTAATTAGACCATGTCGTTGCCTCTAGCCCTCTGATTCTCAATCATTCGAAAACCTATTCAGATTCGGAAACTTTATTTTGAATATTGATAAATCCGTGAGCTATTCTGTCGCGGAAACCTTTCCAATTAGAATCACTGATTTTTTCAAATTGAAATATCAAAAGTAACCGATCTGAGCATTGTGAATTGCAAAGATCCAAGTCGAAGTAAAGGCAGTTTCCGAATCCAAATTTGCTTTCGAATGATTGAGAATAAGGGTGCAGGAATAAGCTTAACATATTGTACAGATAATATATATAACTGTGTTAATTAGGCTAACAGATTAGATCTTTAGATTAGTAAAGCTTGAAAGTAATTATGATCCTTTTAATTACTTTACTATAATATAATTGTTTTGAGTTTATCATACTGTGCCAAGTTTCTATTTAGCCTGATCTCATTGTGCGAGAATCTTAAGATATAGTGTACCTAAGTCTTGACTGCTGTCAGACTGATCAAAGGAGTCTATCCCCCTTTTAAGTGGTCGGTTATTTTGCAGTTGTCTTCCACAACTTGGTTCAGTGACTTGGATTAAAGCACTGTTGTAATACAATATATATACAATACTAGGCTGTTATCATTATTGTTAACGCTTCATGAAAACGATGCCAGCGTATATTATATTTGTGTTATTTCTTATAGTGAACTTGAACCCCATTTTTGGTTTCAGTTACGATTACTGTCTATGTTATGTCAGTAGTGTCAAATTTAGTTCCATAGACATTCTGTGACTGGGTTGCTTCACATAGAATCACAGGTAGGTACATCGAACATAGCTAGGCTTGTCTAGCGTATTAGTAACTTATTTTTACTCTGAACTCGGTAGCACTTGACCACTATCTCACCTGATGTTAAGTGATGATGCGATCGATGATGGAGCGAACTAACCCAGAAGATACCTATTCACTCGCGATTTGAAGACCATAGGGGTCTTCATATATCTATATATATATATATATATATATATCATATTCTGTATACATCTATAGAGTTCAGGATTACTTAGGAATTAATTGAATGGTCCTTTCCAGTTTCCAGTATACAAACATACACTCAAGGATATGATACTACGCAGCTAACGAACCAAACTATAGGTTTCAATTTAAGTTTGTATAATTTGTAATCATATTTAATATTTGTATTTTATTTCAAAGGCGTCTTGAACATTGATGCAGTTTATTAGTCCGTGAGTGCAGATATAATTAAAGAACTATAAGATATCTATGATAATGTGGACCAGGGATCTAATGAGGCTAATAATTAGTATAACAACAAACTTTCATTTGTTTATATCGGTACATTTCTCACCAGCACATAAAACAATTTCAGAAATGGCTCGCAGTTAGCATTATTTCAAAGACACTAGTGTTAAAACTTCCATTAAATCACCTAAAACAATCTTGGCCTAGCCGTCTACACAGAGTCTAGACGTCGTTAGGCATCCAGCTTTGGTTTACAGCCAACTCGCAATAGAATATGTATAGTATCGGCCGACTAACTGCGATTAACTATTCACTTGCTTTGTAATGATTTAAGATAGCGCCAAGATGACGGAGTTACTGTTGTACTCATCTGTGACCAGAAGCTGCTTTTCTGTAACTACTGAATTGTTACGGCCGTATTCATGAAGATTTCGTCGTTGTTAGCATGCTTAGATGGTTTGGACATCTAGAGAGGTTGGATAAAGGAAGATTGAAGAAACAGATTTATGAGAAGAATATGAAGCGGTAGAGGCCGACCTAGGCGAACGTATCACGGCCAGATCGGAGACCTTTTAAAGAAAGGCCAAGTCAAAAGTACCTATAACCGGCGAGCATGTATGAAGGCGCTCATGAAAGTGGAAGAAGCGAAAGAGGTATGTCAGGATCGTAGCATTGCCCGATTGGGTAGGAACCCCATCGGCCAAAAAGAGTGGATTTTTTGTGTGTATGTAGGTACATCAATTCCTGAACATGATAAGGTATCCTGAAAAATTAAGAGAACAGTAAAGAGCAGCACAGGAAATCAGGACATGGGCTGTTAAAGTTAATATTCGAAATAACGATAAGATCGCAGTAAGCAGAATGTTACTGCTCGTAAAAGAATAACTTGGATTAGGGTTGTAACTTCTAGAAAGTATAAGAAACGTTTGGAACTCAATATCTCTATCATTATTTATTGTTTGTGATTATCCGGAAAGTAACGTTTCATTTAATGTTAAAATAAAATGCTTAACCCATAATTAGCACTGTCACATTCAATTCTATGTGCTTCTTTAACATCGATGTCCCGCTAATGTAAAAGAAAAACAATGTGAAACCGATCACAAACAAGATAAAGTTTTCTCTTTCTAAAATAGTTTTAAATTTCCATCTTCTATCTACAATATATTTTTCTCATGTAACTTTTCAAAGGATTTCAAAAACTGATCATGAGATCGCGAGGTCCACTTAGCTTAGACAGAAAATTATTTTATAAGAAATCGTCGATTGCACCCATTTTACGAAGACCCATCTCTTCGCTTAAATGTAGCGACTTTAATGTCTATGACTGTAACTATATTAGAATTAAATCCTGAGCATTATTATTTTCCTTAGTTGTCGCATTACAACATCATTCCTTTGAAAGAATCGTCTATCCCATTTACTCAACGCAGTTGTCAAGTCGTACAGTCTACCAAGACCTTTCCATAAGTTATTGTTGGCAACCCTATTGGCAGCTTACGTGGCACACATAAAACCACGTATCGGATATCTGATATAAACTTGCAATATAAAACGACGGTGTGTTTGCTAGTGACGGTAGGAATGTGCGAATGTGTTAAGAATCAATGCCGGTCTATGTGACTTAGGCAGGCCTCAGCTCTTACTTAGGGTTTTACTTTTACATTTAATAGCACGCTTATTTAGATTCGCATGTTCGCTTTATCTGTGTCTTCAAGTGTTGCTTATATTTAGGCTGTGAAATGTGTTTTGTTGTGAGGATTTATTTGTATGGCTTTTCTTCTCGTCCTGTCAAAATTGCCGATATTATCTGTGGGGCTAATCTGTAAGCTAGTTTACACATCTCGGAAGCGAAATCCGCGGTAAGATTTGAATTTCGTATCACGGAATTCAACCGTATTACGATCATATTACGATTTGTATTTCGTAGTACAAAATTCAAATCTCACCGCGGATTCCGCTTCCGAGATGTATTAAACTAGCTTACAGAAAAGCCCTTTTGGTCGCCCGCTACGGATGCGTGCCCTTTTCTTTGCGCTTAGTGTGCGATGTCTCGTTCATTTAGTAGTACGTATGGAAATCTAATACAGAAGTGGATATATCAATAATCAGACATATTTGAAGGTATTGTAACTTCTTTAGTAACACGGTGTTATTAATACATTAAGTACAATGCAATACAATAACTCTTTCTTGACACCAATTTACAGAGAAAACAAGTGACAAAATAAAATAAACATTTAAATAAACACCCACAACAGCGTCCTTATAGAAAGTTTACGTCATAACATCTATCTGAAAACCACCACTGATTAATTACGAACCGTTAAAAGACAAAATCGAACTAGTAGTTTTGGAGAAAAATGGCAACATGGATTTGCACACACAAAACTCCTCTCACCCCAAACGCATATACCGTCTCCGTTCCGTCGTGGGTAATGATAAGTCCGAAAAATTACATAAAAATGTATTTCTTACTGCTCGGTAAATATTGTAACTTGTAAATTAAGACCAAGATTGGCTAAAGTTATCAAGCGCATGCGATTCAAGCTCATATATAATTTCTTTGTCTTTAAATACATTTTATGTTTAGGATATTTCACACCATTATGGATGGATAGAAAGAGAAGAAGACCACAGAATAGATGGATGGATTGTATTAGACTAGAACATTGACATTAATGGTAAATGGCCCGGTGGCGTAATCGGGAGAACGGTCGGCTTTGATGCCGTGGTACCGAGTTCAAACCGCCGTGCACCAATGTATTTTTCTATCGAAAAATTTATGTGCGCTTTTCACAGTGGCCCTCCGGTGAAGTAAAAACATCGTTAAGAAACCAACAACCCCCGCATGGTGGTAGGACACTATCTAGCGTCCGCCTGGCCAGCTACCACCCTCAAGTTAGAAAATCTGTCACCAAACATCTAATGTGTTCCGGCAGCCATCCTTGAGAGCCAGTTCCCATTCTAGGCCTAGCGTGCTTACCATCTTCGACCGCATCATCATTTACCAACAAGTGAGATAGTGGTCAAACGCTAACCTATAAAGTATATAAAAAAAAATCACAGAAAAACATTGCGAAAACACACACGATGCGCAAACCCCAAAGAAATTGGAAATAAGGGCAAGAAAATGATAATGATAAATTACTATCTACATATACAGGGTGATTCAGTATCAATAGATCAAACGAAGCAGGGTGGTAGAGGACCTCAATGCGCATCTATTGAATCCCCATGTATGTTCTACCATTTTGGATAGTTTATGAGATATGACATTTCTTAAATGTTTTTGCCTTTTGCCGCTTTGGTTCATTAAAAAAAAAAATCTGCTCAACCCTTTACTCTAGGGCGATAATTTTGTTTGTTATCGTAGGTAAGTAACAGGCCTAACAAATGGTATTATTAATATTTTACTCGAAAAGTAAATACTTTTATTATAATAGAAAAAGTTACAAAATTCTAATAGACTAATGCCACTGCATAAAGTTTGCGAGGCCAATAAAAAAAAAATCACATATTATTTTTTTTCACGCCTATTTTAAAAACTTCAGTATTTATCTAGCTACAACCTCTGCAAATTTTATTTACCTAAAGTAAGCGGTTCATATTCAAAAGGTGCGATGAAGTCAAAATTAGTTCACATTATTTTTTTCAAATTTGCCCATTCTTTCATAGATGCTAGATCCAATAAGTAGGTATATATAACTTGCATCGTTATATGCAGCAGGCAAAAAAATAGATTTGATATAAAATTAGACTGAATATCGCTACTAGTAATTAACTTTTTACGTGTCTTTTACATGTATTAGTTTTGAAAATATGTAGATTTCGCTGATTTTTGTTACCTACGGGAAGGTCATTGTTGCTAAGCTAAGCTTACGGACGCAGAAAGGCACCCTGCTTCGATTGATCCATCGGTACTGAATCACCCTGTATAAGCCGTAATGCTCTCTAAAGAAAAAATAAAAAGTCTTCAACATTACTCCAAAACCATTCGAGATGAACTCTAGCAAGTAACGCCAAGCATACTAACAAAAACTATTAGTTACATGGTAATTCAAGGGCTCACCCTTCGAAAACCTAACTTGGAAGGGGCGGGGAGGGAACTTGAGAAGTCGATCAAAGTAGGATTTGCGAGACCCGCCACTCTCAGCCTCTGAGGGTAACTCAAATTGAAATTTTGTTTTTGTTTATACAGCCAGGTGTCTCAGTTAAATTGGAAACGGTTCCGAGCCATGGAGTTTAGTTTTGGAATAGGAGATTTCTGATCCTATTCTATATGTTTTGCGGATGTTTTGTTATCGAATTTCTAGGTGGGTTATTTTCAAAGTGAGGGCGGCAGATTTAAGTACTAGTCGATCGCTAACACAATTTGAAAATCGACTGGAGTAAATAAGTTGTCATACAATCCATCGACCTTATAAGGGACAACCTATTCATATCTAGTTTAGTGTCATAGCAAATTGTTTATCGAATCGATGAATGATCCTTCAACGGAGAAGCTGCTTATCAGTTCTGTTCTATGCTTTTGAGTTGCGTTGTAAGCAATGATAGCAAGCGTCAATGTCTATGTAAAGATTGTCTTTTCTAAAATTATCGAATTTTGACAGTTTCTCCACCAAATTTATCGAATCTTCACAGTTTTTCAACAAAACTTATCAAGTTCTCAAGGAACTGGAACCTTGAAAAGTGATAATGACACTTACGCAATATATATGACAAGTTTTTAAGTGAGTGAGCTTGTATGTTTATTTGTTTCTTCTTTTCTCTGAAATGGCTTGGCGGATTTGAACCTTATTAGGAATAGAGATGGCATATATACGGAATTAACATATAGGCGTCCTGTTATATACAAAAATAGCACATAATGCTAACAGCTAGTTTTGCTTGATGCATTTTTGATTATAAATAACAAATCAGAACAAATAATATCAGTTAGAAAACTTCTAGCCTTAAACACTGTTTCTCGTTGCATGCAATGTAAAGCGATATTGCGTAAACAGTTTAAAAATTAACTATGCAGCAATACAGTAAGTATTGCTGCATAGTACATATAGTACAGTACAGTAGTACAGTAGCATACAATTTATCTAACACTATAAAATGTGTTACTGTCACGAAAACTACAACTGATCTTGATTACTTCTAGACAAGTTAAAATTGCGTTAGAATTTAACTGTTATTTTCGTTGAGTTATAAACTTACCTGGAGGTGACTTTTTGCTGTGAATTAATAATTTTATAAATAATAAGTAAAAAAATATACTGGTAATGCAATTTAATATACATCATTTTCCAAAGTTTTTTTTCATTTAACATGTCATGTCGAACCATTTACAAAATGAGGTAACCATAGGCATTACCGTGTGCATTACACTCACTTGACACATTTCCAGACAAATGTTGCACGTGAATGTGAATTTGATACATGAGGGCTTATTTAATTGGCCAAATCATATTTCTATACTCCTTGAATTTAATTTCAAATGGAGTTTTATTTACAGTCAAGTTTCGTTTATTTAATTTACAGTAGTTTCCCATTGAATTAATGCAGATGTATAAATCATTACGCCTTATTAAAAGGCTGTTTAAGCTTAGTATTTGTTGTTTATACATCTTTTCTTACATTTTATTTTTGTTTCAGGTATGTATCGCAATATTTTACATAGAAAGCAACACTGGAAAAAAATTGCATGCAATTACAATACAACCGGAATGCAATTATATGTAAGTAATTTCACAAGTAATTCTCAGAATCTCAACAGGAATCCATAGACTTCAATTCGACTAACCATTTCTTGTATCCGTACCAATAACTCAAAGGCTTGGTACCCAACTATTTGATACTCGTACCAATTAGTGAATTGAAACATGTCAAATTTGCATAAATAAAGGTGCGAACACTCAGTCGTCGTGTCACGACTGTAAAATTGTTAGTTGAAATGCTTTGGCTAAACTTAACTTATGTAGCATTAGCCTAATTGGTATTCGCTTTCGTTGATGCTGGGTGACTACTGACTATATAATGGAATGGGATACGAGTACATTAACAAGCACAAGAAATTTTACTGGTGCGCGGCGGGATTTGAAAATGCTCACATCTGGCGTCAAAGCCGACTGCGCCACTGGGTCCTTAAACATAAACTTTACATAACCTCTCTAAAACTAACTCAACTTCAACTTCCAACATCTAAAACAACCCAATCGATAGTTTACAAGGATTTCTAAAATAGCCATTTAATTTCCTTTGACATGATGTCTATTCATTATTGCCAGTAACAATAAATCTACCGAAATCCTGTTTACCTATTTGATATTCAACATTCTGTTTTCAAATTTGGAACACACTTATGTCTGTCGTCAGGATAATCTAAACACTCATTTTCATATATTTAGTTAACTGGGATAACTTAAACAAAAGACAAACAAAATTGAGCTTAAGTGTATCATGATTAAGGTTTAAAAACTTTTCCGATACCCTTGAAATTAGGTCCATGCCTTGTTTCCATAGAATCTGCTATCGATTTTGCAAATCACATTCGAATTTGAGTCTTCTTGCCTTGATACAGAGTGGTAGTGTTGTTCGCTCGTCTTTTAACACGTTTGTAATGAGTGTATTGCATGTTTTTCAGCTGAAAGACAAGGAACAACTGAACTAAACATTTGTGGCGTGAACTTTTGTTTTTCGTCGGTAAATCGATCGGCGGCTTTAACTAGGTTTGTTATGGTAATATTATTTTTGGACTGGATATATAGACATTTTAGAAGTGCGTTGTGTTAGGTCAGTGCCCTTTATATCGAAAAACACTACTCCTGTTAGATGATTATGATGCTATGTAATGTTTTTATCAACCGACTTCCAAAAAGGAGGAGGTTCTCAAATCGTCTGTGTTTTTTTTTTGTATGGATATTACGCGATTACTCCGTCAATTGTAAACCGATTTGAATAATTATTTTTTTAATCGGTGAAATTACAATGAGACCACCTCAGAAATGTACCCTTCTGAGGTGGTCCCATTGTAATTTCATCGAGATCTGATAAGTATCTCCAGAGATATGACGATAAACGTCTCAAACTAGCTACTGAAACTGACTCGCGGGGCATGTAAGTCGGTTGTTTAGTTTTTAAACTCTCTTAATTATTTGAACTTTATTTATTGCAGACAGACAAGCATTTGACCACCACCTCACGTTATGGAAAGTGACGATGTAATTGAGGGTGAAGCATGCTATGCCTAGAAGATACCAGTTCACTCTCGACTTGAAGACACCCAATTATTTACGTTTGACTATAATTTATTCTGTGGTTTAGTTTTTTTTTTAAATATCATATAGGCTAGCGTTTGACCACTATCTCACCTGTTGGTAACCTATCTCACATGCGGTCGAAGATGGTAAGCACGCTAGACCTAGAATGGGAACTGACTCTTAAGGATAGCTGCCGGAGCAACTTGAGGGTGGTAGCTGGCCAGGCGGACACACTAGATAGTGTCCTACAACCATGCGGGGGTTATTGGTTTCTTTACGATGTTTTTCCTTCACCGGAGGGCCACTGTGAAAAGCGCACATACATATTTCGATTGAAAAATCTATTATTGCACGGCGGGGATTGAATTCGGTACCTCTGGCAGCAAAGCCGACCGTTCTCACACTTACACCACCGGTTCTCCCACTTACCACTTATTCCGTTATTTAAAGCAGCCCTTTTCTACGCCTCGTCGTTGCTTTTATTTTCAGTCTTAAGTAAGTTCTGGGAAAAAGGTAAGAACTCCATAAAATTCGCGGATTAAACACAACAGTATACTTAATTACATTTTTTATTTCTTTTTTATTTTTACTGAAACGGAAAAGTCTGACTCAGTTTTTTTTTTCGTATATATAAATCTGAAGCCATATCATAGGTATATATTGTGAACCGACAGCTGTCCTTGACAGCCAGCTCCCATTCTAGACCTAGAATACTAACTACTATTCTCGACCACATAGTCACAGTTTACCAAAACATGAGATAGTGGTCGAACACAAGACTATATGTGTGGGTACTATAATAAAACAATAAAATCTAGATTTTTTTATTTAATGTCATATATTTTTTTTGCCCAGTGAAATTAAGGAGCATGTGAGACTCAACATCTTTATGTCTCAAGGTAACAGGCGCAGTGCGGTGACATGCAAAATTCTGGACTGCCAGAATTTAGCATGCCGCTGTATCTGTTATAGGTAGACGTCATCGCTTACCATCAGGCGAGCGTCGTGCTTGTCCCTTTTGCTATAAAAAAAGGGTAGGGTTTGACCACTATCTCGCCTGATGGTAAGCGATGATGTGATCGAAAATGGTAAACACGCTAGGCCTAGAATACTCGTGAATCTCAAGGTCTGTGTGCTGCCTGCAAAACAAAAAAAAATTAATACGAATACTAGAAATATGATTCTCGACATGTACATAGTAAGGTACGACCACACCGCGGCGTCCTGCGTCCGCGTGCGCGTTCGCGATCTGATTTTGAATCGTTTTCTTATCGCCGTAGATCGCTTTTGGTGTGAACCAGTCGGTACAAATACTATTGCGCTATCTGATCGCCGCCTAGATCGCGCACGCAGGACGCCGCGATGTGGTCGTACCAAAGACCAAAACATGTAATTTCAGTGCAAATTTTTGCTCCATTTACTCACATTTGTGCATTATACTTTTGTATGAAAATGGTAAACCTTAATATTAAAAAAGGAAACCCTAATATTATATATTTACTGCTGGATTGACTGTTATAACAATATAGCTATTATAGTACTCGTAAGTAAATATTGCTGAAAATAAGTACCAGGCTCTCATGTTAGTGGGATAATTAAACGCAGGACACATCCGTGTTACACTATAGCTTGTTCTTTGACGCTGCCGGCAATTATGTTACCTGCATTTCCTCAATCAAAGCCGTCAAAGGCATATATACACTAATTTACTTTAAGCGTTGGCACTAGGCATCCTGTGCGATTTTTTCTCACCGGTTTCTACAGGTCAAAAAAATTTAGTCAACCAAAATGTTAAAGATTTTGTTAAAATGTTGGTGCCTAATTTATGATCGTACAAAACGAAAAAACCGACTGGAAGTACTGGCGAGTTACGAGTATAATCATGTCATCTAAGTATACAAATCGGCTCATATTGTTTATCTCCATATCTCCGGAGATAATTGTCATAGCTCGATTAAATTTGAATTGGACCAAACGGGAGGCAAAATCTCTCAAACAAAAAACAGAATTTTTCAAATCGGTTAAAAATTGACGGAGTTCTTAGGAATCAAACATTAAAAAAAAAACAGTCGAATCTCCTCCTTTTTTGTGAAGTCGGTTTTTAATACAAATTTTGCAGGATGCTTACGGTAGTCTAATAAGATACGGTACAAGAACTATCAAGAAAAATAACCATTTATTTATCTATTTCAGTTTGTAAGGTTTTGCTTTACACAATATATATCTGCACATCTAGGATGACTGGTGGAAACTGCCTTTCTACCATTAACCGATTTGTATAGTTTACAGAAGTCCTAATAGCGCCTTAGGATTAAAACTTCTGTGGTGTAGATGAAGTAGGCAGGAACTGTCTATCGACGTTAATTATAATTAACCGACTTCAAAAGTTCAGTTCGTCTGTAAATATATTTTTACTTATTTTTATGTATGTTCTGCTTTTATCAATTTCTTTGTCAATTATGAACCGATTTTCAAAATTCTTCTTTAATTCAAAATAGTATAATTCTCAGGTGATCACATTCATCGAGATCTGATGAGTATCTCTAGAGATATAGAGATAAACACATCAAACTTGCTACAGAAAATAATTTAAGATCGTTTAAAAAACGAAAAGAACCGACTTCAAACGTCGCTCTAATCAAAGAAGCTAGCACTCCCAGCGGTAAGTAGCATGTCATCGAGGTATATAAATGCATCGTAATACAAATGTTGTTACAATTGTTGTCGGTTCTGGCATCTTCGAGTAATCGGTGAACATACAATTTAAAAAAAAAGATTCCGACGAATTGAGAACGTCCTCCTTTTTTATGAAGTCGGTTAATAATTAGCGGCGCAAAATTACTATTTAACCATCGAACATCCTTTACCAGCAATCTACAATTTCAATACTTCTAAAAATACTAAGTATTTAATAAAGAGATACAACATTCGTTATCGAACTACCAATGAAGGCTGCGTGGAAAAGTAGATTGATACTAAAAATATCCCCAGTTATAAAAAGTGAAACACGAATGCAACTAGGTCAAGGCGCAACCGGAAATACACTAAATAATTTATTTAGATCCTCCCGTTTCCCGAAACTTTCAGCAAAAAGGTACTCGAGGACCACTTGAAAAAAAAAAGTAAAAAAGTACGGAATAACGCGGTATCCTACCGGAAGTCGGGCACCGGAAGTTCCTCACCGGATGTACTATAGAGGGCGCTGTGGAGCAAGCCAAATTGTATTTAATCGGAGGGTAGCATCGAGCCCAGTAAGGGTATGTGGTTTTATTATTTATTAAGTACGCTCTAATTTTTGATGGAGTCTGCCCTTTACAAATATCTATAAAGTATTTCGGAGAATTTAAGGCGTGTTATTAAATTTTAAATAATGAAGTTTTGACCTACTTTCTAGGACTGCGGATGTGGTCAGTTTCGAAGTAAACATTTTAAATTAAGTTCGTTTAAATCTATAAAATTTATTCAGACTTTGCGGTAATTCACGATCAAAAGGTTTTGAATCAAAACCTTTACATTTTATATCAAAACTATATAAAATGTAAAACTCGCGTTAAGACGTAAGATGGAGGGAGAGTAGAAACTTTTTTGGAAAGGGTAAAAATGTTAAACTCGCGTCAGGACACGTGACCTGATCGAAAATTCGTAAGACGGAGGGAGAGTAGACCAAATGCACAACGTTAATGTTCAAATTTTCACTCCTGCCGGCACTCCCGGAGTGCAAACCGTTGTTTTTTTTATAGATGATAGGCTAGCGTTTGAGCACTATCTCGCCTGGTGGTAAGCGATGATGTGGTCGAAGACGGTGAACACTATGATGAAATGGTGACGATGGCTGGGCCTACAATACTCTTATTGACTCTCAAGGGCTGTATGCTGCCCAAATAAATTAAGGTTATGGCGGCAGATTTTCGTTTAGTGTTTCGTTTACTGACTGATTTCTTAGCGTTTTTCTTGTGTCAGACCAGAACCGTTTATTTATTTAATAGTTACTACGTTCTGCCAGAACTGCAACGAAGCAGTGTAGCAGAATGCTTGAATGATAAGTAACCTAATAAATAGTATTTCTTTCGACACCTGTTTTGCTTTTTTCAACACGGTACATTCTCAGATTCTCACATCTTCTCTATGAAATATAATCGGCCACACCGCTGCGATTTGCGGGCGCGATCTACTTTTAAATCGCTGTCTGATTGCGTCCGTGCCCGCGCCCGCAGATCACAGCGGTGTGGCCGTATACCTTAAAATATTCTAATGCCGCGACAGTCATTTTCAGTACTAAGCTTGAGGTGTTTATCTCCATATCTCTGGATATACTTACGTATTATATTATTTATTATAAGACGTACCAGATCAAATGGTACACCGCAACAAGCCTGACGCAGATAAAATAACACTTACTTAGCATCCAGATAATGTAAAAACCACATTAGTCCAAAATTCATCGCTACAAAAAATATTAACATCCTTGCCCAACTCATAAACAACAGTAACAGTTTGACAACAGAAACTTAGGCAATTTTGACAAATGAGTGTCTGAACGACTTGCCTGTAGAGTTCCAACTAAAGGAATTACCCCTAGGCCCTTAGGACCCTTAGATCTTCTCGTCTAAGCACATAATTACTTCTAAGGGCTAGTACTCACTGGGTAAGTCTGAGACAAATATGAGAAAAATAAGAAAACGGCTTGCTGTTCAAGTTGTTATTTTTTCATGTTGCCCTAGTCTGGTAGACAGACTTTCTAACAGACTTCAATAACGAGGATGTTCTCAGTTCGTCTGTATGTTTTTTAGGGTTCCGTAGTCCTGACAAGGAACCCTTATAGTTTCGTCATGTCCGTCTGTCTGTCTGTCCGAGGTTTTGCTAAGAGACCGTTTATACTAGAAAGCTGTAATTTTGTGGGGGTATGTAAATAAATGACGCCGACAAAGTGTCCCCCCCCCCCTCTAAAAGCTAAACTGCTAGCTTAAAAAATCTGGAAAAATTCTTGATAATAGCGCATTTCATGAACTTTAAAGGAAAATTATAGCGGTTAAGAGAACTTTATTAGTTTACCAGTAATAGTCGTTGAACTTCCGTGTTGGATAATTTTGTACCAAATACAAAATCCTTAGAATAAATCCTTTGGGGTTAGGTGGGTTTCAGAGGTTCAAAAAATGAGTATTTTTACATTTTTTTTTAAATATATACAATCATATATTTTATTTAAACAATTCAGCATATCAAAGACACATATTTAAACAGTATTTTGTGATTTTGTTATTAAAAAATTCAGAAAATTCAGCCGTTGGTAACTCATCTCCCTCGACGCCTCAAAAAAAAATGCTCTTGCCGTGGACATCATAACTCATTATTGGTTTATCTAAAATCAAAAAACCAAAATTATTTCTTTAGAACAAGGTTAAATCTCGTAATTGGACGAAGGAAAAAAAACAAAATTTGAATTTTTGACAGACTTTGAACAAAAAAACACATTTTTTGGTCAAATTTTCGCCATGAATTCGCTCGAAAAAATTAGTTATAATAAAATAAAAAATAAAATCTTTCGTTCAATGACTAGGTAATGTTATTGCTAAGATGTGTGCAAAATTTGAACAAAATCGCATCATAACTTTTCGAGAAATCGTGTCCACCGACTTAAAAAATTGAGTTTTGAGATAAACGCGTTTAAAGTTTTCCCGTATACCTGCGAAGCGCTGCGTAGCCTGATGGGCGGAACTTCCGAAGGGTCTATCTCTTAGAATTTTACTCGGATCGATTTGAAATCTTAGGAGAATATTTTGAACATATTGTACTATTTAATAAGATAAGAAAAAAACAACTATTTTTTGAAATTTTCAAACCCACCTAACCCCTAGTACCTTGTTGCTTGTTTATAACGGTAAAGACTTGCATTGAAGAACAGGCTACTACGGAACTCTACGCTGCGCGTGGCCTGACACGCACTTGGCCGGTTATTTAAATTAATTTATTTATGTGTGTTTACCGATTTCACTTTCAATTGTGGACCGATTTTTTAAATTAAAATTTTTATTCGGAAGAGTATACTCCGGAGATATTACCATTGTAAATTCATTGAGCTCTAATGAGTATATTATGCAGAGATGTGGAGATAAACTCCTGAAACTTGCTACCGAAAACGACAATGACAGCGTTTAAAGGCGGTTTGTTTTTTAAACAAAATTAATATTTGATGGTGTGAGGTAAAAGGACAAGCTGGTAGATATAACAGTTTGATAGTACTGACTATAACTTAACTAACTTTTAAGTTTGCTCTTGAAGATTATGTTGTACGCAAAACTTAAGCTTGCCATAATGTGACTAAATGGACCGACTATACTATGTGCTAGCGACTTCCTAATTTAGATGATATGTGCACATGCTGCGATCGAGATATTTTCATTTGTTCTGAGATGTTACTCTCTATATCTCTAGAGATTAACCATAGAATATTGATTAATCATATTTGGAATGGTTCCACTCTGCAACTATCGAACATAACAAGAATTACCCAAATCGGCCCACGGACTAAGCGGCTTTGAGGTTACTTTCATTTAAAAAGATATCCGAAATTAAATTTATTGGTATAAGGTAAAAGGACAAGCTAGTAGATAACAGTCTGATAGTAAACTATAAAGTTTTTGTTGACAATTATGTCGTACGCAAAACTCAGGCTTGCCATAATGTGACAAAATAGACCGGCGATATATGTGCACATGCCGCGCTTGAGATATTTTCAATTGTTTAATCGTTTCAATAGTTGATTTGATCTATATCTCATAAGATTTAACATAGAATCTTGATTGAACATATGTGGATCCACCCTGCAGCAATTGAACATACAAGAATTATCCAAATCGACACACGGATTTAGCAGCTTTGAGGTCACATTCATCTAAAAAGATAACCAGTGAACCTATAACCTTTTTAACCGAATTCAAAAAGAGGAGGAGGCGTCTCAATTCGACCGTATATAATTTTTTATTTTTTTTGTTTGTTCGCGGATAACTTCGTCGTTTATGAACCGATTTTGATTATTCTTTTTTTGTTGGAAAGGAGATATTCCAAGTGTGGTACCATGGTAATTTTATCGAGGTCTGATAAGTATCTCCAAGGATATAGAGATACACACCTCAAAATTGATACTGAAAATTTATAGCGCGCCATTGAAGTCGGTTCTTTTTAGTTTTTTAAACGATCTTATGTGAAGTTGTGAAAGTCCACAGAGGCCAACATAACTAATATGTTTAAGAAAAATATACGTCATCATGTAATATTGAAGTTGAACTCTAATTCACCCCGAATAAAAAAATGCCTTCCCAGCATGTTCTACGACGACCGAGGTGAGTTTCGATCCTCAAGTACAAGTGCGTACAAAACTGACCGCATTAAGTACTAAAGTAAAACACCGAAGAAAAGTTCTCCCCTCACTCAGAATACTTTTAAATACTTTTCTTGGGCTACATAAAGCTTGGTACATAATGGACGAAATTAAGACTCGTTTGGTAGTTCACAAATTGTGAATGTTGTGGGACGATAACGAAGTTTTGTACAAGATTTTTTTTATGGTATAACATTTAAAATTTTTAAAGGAAAGTACTAAAGATATTTTTTAGAATCATGTAATGATGTTCTTTTTCACTGTTGATGAAGCTATCTAAACTTCCTAATATTTGTTCAGCCATTATTTTTTTCGACACCTTATTCTGTTGGATACTTTATAAAGGTACATTTAGGTACAAGGTTTTTATAGAGTCACATTACTGTATTATAATATTACCGTGATATGGTTTCAATCTATGCTAACAGTAGATCCCAGCCTGAATCTCTTTCAATGATACCAGACTTACGATCCCCTTGACATCTATGATCTATTTTATCACTATAATTTTTCCCTTACTCCAAAACCCAAAATTGCCAATCAACATAAACGTCCGCTCCATCATCCAATCCAACATAAAAAGTAATAAAACGCTCAGCCATAAAGCAAAAACGAAATCCACATTTATCAAAACAACTCTGACTTCTGTACGGTCTTATTTATTATTTTTGTTTACAGCCATGTCAAATGCAAGGCGTCTATCGTAGCTCGCAGCGCCTCTGGCGAAGCGCCAAGGAAACTATTTCAAACTATTCGGACTACCACGTTAATAGTTTTACAGATGCTTGCGCATGTGCTCGGAGCTTTATAATTAACTAGCTTTTGTGCGCGACTGTTCACGGGAAGATTGTTAATGAAGACCTAAGAATTAAATTTTGTTCTCATTGCTTAATCATATCTTACAATTTTGGTTGTTTTTAGAAGTTGTTTTAAATAAATAAACTAGATGCGTCCCGCGGCTTTGCCCGCGTTTAATCCTGGTAACGTGGTAAGGTTTATATTTATATTGATGTTATAAATTTTTGTGTGCTTCCCCTTGAATTACTATCTATTTATGAAAATCGCACTAAAACCCGTTGCGTAGTTTAAACGATCTAAGCAACAGAGGCGACTTTGTTTTATAGTATGTAATAAAGGAGACATCGTGATCTACATTTTGTGTCATAAACAATAAAGCATTCATAATAACGTCGAATTTATAGTCGAATTACTCAAAAATGTATTAATCTACAATGAAATAAATTATGTAGTTTATTCCATTGCGTTAAAATGTATCATATTTTCTTTCATACTACTTGTACTATTCATTATTCTGTGATACTACCTATTACCGAGTTAAAGCAAATACTTTTATATCGAGCCCCATTAGTTATCAACCGACTTCCCAAAAACGGGGGTTCTCAATTCATCTGTCTGTTTTTTTTTGTATGTATGTTACGTGATTACTCCGTCAATTGTAAACCGATTTGAATGATTCTTATTTTAATCGGTAGAGTACGTTTCCGAGGTGATCCCATCGTAATCTTGATCTGATAACTATCTCCAGAGATATAACGATAAACGTCTCAAACTAGCTACTAAAATTGACTCGCGGGGCATGGAAGTCGATTGTTTTGGTTTTTAAACTATCTCAATTATAATATCGATGATTTGAAACCGATACCGATTTTATTTTTATTTGTCTATTTTATCTGGTAAAAGTAGGTACTTGTATCGTAATTCAATGATTTTTCTCGGAAAACATTCAGGCTGGGATTATAGAGCGATAACTACTAAAGTATAGGATTGAGCTATTTGATTGGTTAATCAAGCGCTTTTTTATGTGTTAGAAAAGTATCGAATAATTACTTGTCTTTACTCTTTTCCTACATCCCTAGGCAGTTGAACAACTAAATTCGCCTTGTATAAACTCGGTAGGTATATCACGCAAAATTTAGTCAAATCGATCGAATCGTTTAACCGTGAAGACAGGACGAACAAACTAACTTCCACATCTATAAATACAAGTGGTGATAGTTAAAATAACAACCATATTCCTGTGAAATGTGGCGCTTTAAAATAAAACAGGCGTGCCCCATAAAAATACTTTATATGTAAAAACATAGCCCATCCTTTTTCAAAGCAGTCATCTTGACATTTTGTTGGAAATACACATGTCTACAATGATTTATAGATGATAAAATGTTGTTAGACAAAACGCGCGAAGAATTATGTTAATTATTAACTGGTTTTATAACTTAATTTAATAAATATATCTATAATAAAACAGTCCGACAGACAGACAACGAATTGATAAAACCACAGAGTCTCGATTTTAAATTTAGGAAATTTTTCACCGAAGAATACAGGGTGTAATTTTGCAAATTGCGGCGTAATGGTAGGTAGGTATATACAGTAAACCGTTCATAGAAGACAGCAGAAATGTTAGGTTAAGTAAAAGTGTTTGAAGTCTTTTTATTTAACCGACTTCAAAAAAAGGAAAAATCAAAATCTCAAATCGACCGTAATTATACATTTTTTTAAATGTGTGTTCGCGGATAACTTTGTCGTTTATGAACCGAATTTCGAAGATTATTTTTTGTTGGTAAGGAGATATACCAAGGGTAGTAGTACCATAATACCATTGTCATTTCATAGAGATCTGATTAGTATCTCCAGAGAAATGGAAATAAACGCCTTAAACATGGTAGGTACTGAAATTTAATAGCGCGGCATTTGAGACGGATCTTTTAGTTTTTTAAACGAACTTATTTGTCTTGGTCTTTTTGTCTCAGGTTCAGTGTCACCTGATGAGCCTGATAAGAACTTGTCTTGCAGATTATTGACGTCATATGTCATATAAATATTAAAAAAAAAAACAAATCTAAGAGCAATGGAAACAAAGCAAGGAGCGTGAGCTAGTTTAATAATAATATGGCTTCGTTTTGACTAATTAAGGATGTACTCATAAACGGCACATTAGAGATATTTACAGATAGTTGGTATAATACAATTTTATTGCTGTATTAATTAAATAATTAATTCATGAATTAAATCTTAAATAAACTTAGCCTTAGTTAGTTTGTCCCGCGGCTTGGGGCATCTTGTATAATGTTTCGATATCAATTCAACTACAGGCTAAAAACATTACTTTCTTTTTAAGCTTCGCAGTCGGGTAAACAGTCACTTATATTGGCTTTATTGTACAGCGTTGCTGTTTCACTCATCATAACTGTGTATTATTTATAGCTAAGAGCCAATTTCACGACGATCTGATAATTCCAGATAGTAATTACAGAATAGGGTATCAGGGACTCTACTAGGAACCCGGTGAACCTGCCCTTTAATTTTGACAACAAAGATTTTTTGGAAATCCGTCTATAGGTAAGTATATGACGGAGTTATGCCAAGATACATATAAAAAAATATATTAACATCTGAATAGAGAGCCTTCTTTGTTTTGAAGTTGGTTAATACATCTGTTTTTATGACATTATACCCTTCATCTTTTCGTCTCAGTAATGAGACACAAATACTGTTAACCCTTAATGAGGGGGTGAGTGCAGCGAGCAAAGAAATTTGCTACCGCAGTCGCTTCTGAGTGCGACCACTATTCTTTGGCACTTGTAGGCTTGTAGCTTAGGGTTGACAGGATTTACATTTATTATTTACACTAGCTATACCTCGCGCGTTGATATTGTAATAAATGATGCTAAAAACATTAATTTTATTTACCTCAAAGTTTCGAGTTTCAAGAAACTGACTGTGGGCACGAAAAGAATGGACACAAACCACGATCATTAGCCTGTACTAGTACTGCTGTAGGCTTCTCCAAATGCTCGCGTGCTCATAAGCACGATCCTTGTATAATCTTATCCAGCTCTTGGCTGCCACCTAGCGAACATCATCGCTCCACCTAGTCTGAGGACGTTCTACGCTATGCTTGCATCTGCAAGTCTCTCCACTCAAGACCTCGCTTACGGGTTACGGTCTTCGGCTGAAATGGCCTAAAACTTCATTGCAAGTTACTTCTCAAAATCTCATTTTTTTATAACTTATAGGCTAGCGTTTTAACACTATCTCGCGTGGTGGTAAGCGACGATGTGGGAGAAGATGGTGAACATGCTAGGCCTAGGATGGTTTGACTCTCAATTTTAAGGGCTGTGCTGGAATGCTTATGGCGGCAGATTTTCTCCTTAGATAAGTGATGGATGGTGAAAAGCTATTTTTTTGTAGCAAGTCTGGAGGAATATAGATAATATGTCCTTCTACTATCTGTGGATTTTCTTTTACTTAAAATCTTTCCCCCATTGGCCTATTTTGATAAAAACGGTATTGTTTAGGTTCCTAAACAAAATATTTTCTTTCGATCACATCACAAATCTCATTCTAAGTGCGTGGATTAAGTTTTTTCGTCGCACGTGGTTTTGTTCGTTTTTGTTGGATGAACGGATGATTGTTTCGCTTGATTGACGGTTGATCGGTTTGTTTGTACTGCTTAGTTTGTTTTCGGAAGGTTTTATATAGAGATTGGTTTGAGCACGTTTGGTAAAATCTGAGAGATTTATGCGTAGGTGGAGGGATTTTCTGTATAGTTTTTTTTTTGATAAAGTGTATTAGAAAATTTTATTAGCGGTGCCAAAGTAGATGCTATGCGTCGTAGTTATTTCTTTTAGAGTTAGGCAAACATTAGCGTAATGTTTTTCAACGGATCAGTTACTGTTAAGCTACTTAGCACATCTGTCCTTATTGACTGTTTTCAAAGGTTTGAGTTTAGTTGGATATGGATTTCTGTCTACAAAACCAACATTAAACGTGGCTACACTCAACATAATGCCTGAGCTTGATAAGTTTATAGCTAGTTTTTGTTCTTTGGGTGGTTTAAGCCTCAGACGAAGGAACCAAAAAAATGTGCACCAACTAGCTAACAAATACTGCTCATCAAAATATCACCTGTCATCATCATCTGCTGATGATATCTCTGTCTACTGCTGGAATAGGCCTCACCTGTAGCACGGCACTGAGCTTTTTTTTTGTATATCTTTTAGGCTAGCGTTTGACCACTATCTCACCTGTTGGTAAGTGATGATGCGGTCGAAGATAGTAAGCACGCTAGGCCTAGAATGGGAACTGGCTCTCAAGAATAGCTGCCGGAACACATTAGATGTTTGGTGACAGATTTTCTAACTTTAGGGTGGTAGCTGGCCACGCGGACACTAGACAGTGTCCTACCACCATGCGGGGGTTGTTGGTTTCTTAACGATGTTTTCCTTCACCGGAGGGCCACTGTGAGAAGCGCACAAATTTTTCGATGGAAAAATCCATTGGTGCACGGTGGTTTGAACTCGGTACCACGGCATCAAAGCCGACAGTCCTCCCGATTACGCCGCCGGGCCCTCAAAATCTCAATCTTCAGCTCTTTGATTCCAATCGATGCCAGCCAGCTCGCGTATATCACCGCTCCATCTAGCTGGAGGGCGTCCTACACTACTTTTACCGTGACATGGTCAGTACACGTCTACCAAAAATCTAAATTTCACCTACAGTATTAAAGTAAAACAAAAGACTAATCTGATCGTCAACATAGAACAAAATTTCTTTGATCAAAAAAGCTTTCTTCATTAACACAGTTCAATAATCCATAATACCATATTCGGCCGTCAGCCCCGAGAGATTGATGACGTCAGTGGCCCTGACCCGACCTCCGGTTTGGGCAAACTCATCGCGGATGCCAATCTAGGAAAATTGGGTAACATGTACTTCGTCTACTTTTCCAGTATACTTTGAGATTAATCTTTTTTTTTTTAGGGAAGTGTAGCATCTCTGAAATCAAATGAAATATTATAAGATCTGAGTACAAAGTCTTTTATTCTTACATTAAAATTAAATGCAGTAAGTAAAGTAATCGCTTGAGAACAGCAGGATCAATACGACTTTTTTAATGTGCGTGCTAGTGCGAAAAAGTTTTTAAGGGAAGAAAATTGCAAAAGTTCCACGGAAAGGGTAAAAGTTATTTTCTATAGAATTTAAGAACATTAAATAATTTTTAGACTGAAAAGCCGTCCAGCAGATTTTATAGTTACGTGTATTCGTTTTTACTCCAATTCCTAGGATTTTTTGAACGCATATTAGTTAACCCATTATTAAAAAAAACCTTACAGCCATAAGCTTAGAGTGTGGTCAACTCTGTTATTTTTGGCGCTCGTACCTATAACTTAATGAATCGATGATTGGTTAAAGTTTTACAACAGAAACCGCGCTCTATAAAGCTGAAGCCTTACGAAATATAGACGAGTCATCTCTGACACTCGAACTCAATACTAGGTACACACCAAGCGAACGAATGGGCGAATAGAAGACGCATCTATGCAGGCGTATAGCTCGATCCCTCTTTACTTAGCGTTTGTTCGCGTTCGTTCGACCGGGTGTGTACCCAGCCTAATGTGCAATAGTGTTATGTCCACTTACAAAGGAAAATTGTCTATTTTAGGCTGTCCCGAAAAAGCTGTTCAATTACAGAAGTGATATTGCATAGTACGGATTTTCTTATTTTCGCTCAGTAATTAAAACATGGCAAGAATGGCGGGCTGGCAACCCTATTGAATAGGGGGAAGCGTAAGCGATTTGTAAGAGTGTGATATTGTGATATTACACTTTCGTAATTAGTACAAAAGCTTCACTTTTAACCTGTATCGATCGGAAACAATAAAATCGCAACTGATTACATGTTCCAGTGTTAAAGTAAAAAATCTTAATGAAACCAATAATATATAATTAATACATCCGGCATTAGACCCAGACAAAAACATATGATATCATAGACATAACAAAAACTAGACACTTAAACTTATAATTAAACCTAAATCTTGTCAGTCATTAATGTCAATGTCACCTTGGAAGTCACTAAAGTTACACGTTTTTAAAATTAATTGTTTTATCACTAGCGTTAACCATAAAAAAACGAATTACGGTATTTATAAAAAAAGTGCCTTAAATGTCTATTGCCTATAAATTGATGTTTAAATTATTATTTTTATTGTATACACATACATACTTACATTATATAAATAGTATTTATTTTCAATTCCATATATTTTTGTAAAACCGTTAAGTTAAACTTAATAACAAAATTTTCTGAAAGAATCTGTTTAAAATTCAAGCCAGAAGTGAGAAGTGAGAAGTGAACCTTAAATATATAAGGGTTAAAACTATTTTATTTCGTGCCATCAACCAGAAATCACACGTCCAATAAATCAATTCCAACCAAGACTAAGCTTTCAAAAATATATTCTTTAAAAAGTAACACGTTGACAACCCTACGCCCGATATCCAAGAGCTTTCATCGCCTCTTACAAATCGCTTACGCTTCCCCCTATTCAATAGGGTTGCCAGCCCGCCATTCTTGCCATGTTTTAATTACTGAGCGAAAATAAGAAAATCCGTACTATGCATGGGTAATGCAGCATAAATTAAATTCTTATTAATGCATTTATAATGGATGTCTATTGACGGCGGACAGGTTACGTCTTTTAATTTAATTTATGGTGACTGTAATATCGATAATGTTATTTTTTGCGCTAGACTGGATTTTTGTAATTGTGATTGACTCGTGATTGTATTATCTTGGAGTACATATTTTTATAAGTGTTTGGATGTGTACTCCTCTAACGAGGCTAGAGGCAACAGAATGGCTTACTGATTTCAATCCAATTCACACTGAAAATGTCAATTGTCCACCATTCGTCATAACGAAAGACGAATTTAGATGTTTGACTTTTGTGCATATGACTTTAGTCAGTTATCTAGCGACGTCCACTTCCAGACAAAGTGGTCAAGCTCGTGTCTGAATGTTATATAAAATTACCTAAACAAATGTTAAGTTTGACGAAATGTTGTGAAAAATTTGAGATCTGTATACACTGTGCAAGCCAACCAAATTCAACCAATACAATAAAGGTACGACCACACCGTGGCGTCCAGCGTCCGCGTGCGCGTTGGCGATCTGAATTTCAAATGTTTTCTGATCGCCGTAGATATCGTTTGGTATAAACCAGTCGTTACAAATACTACTGCGCTATCTGATCGCCGCCTAGATCGCGCACGCAGGACGCCGCGGTGTGGTCGTACCTTGTGATCTGTTATCTGCCTGACAATAAGAAACAGCCAGGCAAATATTAACAATATATTACACTGAAAACCATCGCCTTCAAAGAACAGAGACGAGTTTGAGGCTATGCTTAATGACTCCAAATATAAAAGAAAAATGTGGCATTCATTAAAAATAGAGGCTTTAAAAATTGCAGCTTCCAATAAAGAAACTTCTCAAGAAAACTGACCACTTAAGGCCCCGAGCACATGCGCCTACAGAGGAGGGTGGGGTAAAGGAGGCATTACCACTTTAGCAAATTACTCTGTCCCTCCGCACAATAGGCGCTTTTGTTGAGCCATTCGATTTTTCAGCAAACAATAACTTATCGCCTCTGGCGCTGAATTTTCAGGCCAAGCTGTGGTTAAGTTACGAACGAGTTTTTTTCTTATGATAATGAATAAGATTTTTTTGTTCACATGGTTTTAATATTTGTATTTATAGAAACATATTCCAGAATAAAGGATAGTACACTTATAAATATCTATTATTATTAAGAACGGTTGTACACTCACGGGTTTTTTTATCGGAATTGCTCCGACCAGTTTCGGACACGTTTGGTGTCCTTCTTCTGGGAGCCACGTCTACCGCAAGCTCCTCGCGCAACGAGCTTCGGCACGTAACTGCCTTGCTGATCGTGGGGCAGGCGCGATAAAAAAACCCGTGAGTGTACAACCGTTCTTAATAATAATATTATGTGTAATCCTCACGATACATTTAATAATCAAATTATAAATATCTGTCATATGATATTGTCAGGTATATAATGATTAGTATTTTTCATCGATGTATATGTACTACGTACCAGATGACGCATCGCGAACTAGCTCAACGTTCAAATAATAAACTGGCCAAGTGCAAGTCTGACACGCACTCAGGGTTCTGTACCACACTACAGTATTTTATAAGATCAAGCAAAACATACCACTATCATTTTTCGCCAGCAAAAAATAATAATTAATAAACATTTTATTTCTTATAACGCCATCTAACGTCTAACAAAGGTGTTAGGGCGATCTCTTAGGACGTTTACCTAAGCTTTCATAGATGGCGTTATATTAAATGCCGAAAAAAATACGTTTCTTGTTTGGGGACCCCCCATATTATTTTTAACTTTATTCTGTTTTTAGTCTTTGTTGTTATAGCGGCAACAGAAATACATCATCTGTTAAAATTTCAACTAATTCTAACTATCACGGTTCATGAGATACAGCCTGGTGACAGACGGACAGACAGACGCACAGCGGAGTCTTAGTAATAGGGTCCGTTTTACCCTTTGGGTACGGAACCCTAAAAAGCAGTGCTGAATCTACATCTCGCTTAGTTTAGCGTAAGTACTTCTCACGCCCGATCTCGCACGCTCGGCATAGAAAAGATAATACTACGTTTAGAACGGACACTGTTCCCCCCACCAATCCGGGCTACCTCACCTCGCCACCGATTCTGGAGCTGTCGAGGAGCTAGTGTGAGCAAGGACGCCATACGCGCACGACTACAGAACAATACTACCTCACAAGGAGAAGAACATCAACTTCATACATGTATGAATATATCACACAGAAATATTAATAATAAGTATTATGGAATATTTCTGTGGGACTAGGTAGACACAGAAGGTTCAAATCTACGTAGTTTCTATATAATATATATACTAATACACTTATATTTGTATACCTAACTATATATTCGTATTTTAGAATTCATTTTCATAAATGAAACAACGATATACTCGTGCGTCAATAAACCTTAGTTTTTAAATATTGAATAAAAAAAATCATTATAATTTATTTATGATTGTCACTTTTTCAAATCAAGTAACTTAAGTATATGAAATGTCCCTACCTAGAAAAAACTGAATTCATGTATCATCTGGTATCAGTTTATCACATAGCAAAATCTGAACTAAATAATTCACCAAAAACATCGAAATAAACAATCGACTCAAAATACAATCGATTTTATCGTTCAGCAAAAACGCGACACTGACTAAGAGGTCCGTTTTCACAAACTGCCGCCTTCCGATTAATAAATATTCCGAATAAGGATGGTTTAACTTTTTCTTTGACATCGATCAATTGAGCAATCGAGAACGCATTGTTGAAAAAAATTCGATGGAATCGTGGTCGGATGCCACCCGTAAAATGTGTATTGTACGAAACGTATCGATCTGGTTGTAACGAGGCATTTTATTGAAGACTCAAACACAACCACGCTATTAATTGCCAAGTGGTAGGCCTCCGGGGCCGATAGTCTCTACATGCATAGCGATGAATTTTGAGCGATCATCGTCGATACGAAAAGAGATGTAAATAACAACTGTCTAGCTGCATCTCATTCTAGCAGACGTTTGCGATGACAAGGCTCCCCTCCTCGCTACGCTCGTCGGCGCACGTCACGCAATGGTCACTGTTCCTAGTGTGTTGCCTTAGTGTCAGACTAATGAACAAGCTAGGTTAGTAATGAAACGTCATCGATCCAAGTCATTTGCCCAGCTGTTTGATCAAATGGCTGGATATCATTCAGGGATCTAGTTGAACGGCGCTGTTTAGTTAAGAGGCTAGGCTGTTAATTGAACGGCTAATTAAGCTATCTGCCTGCAACACTTATAGTTTTGTGAGAACAGTTGACCTCGTGTACCCCATGTTCCCATGGCTTAGCAAGGCAGTTTTAGAGTTTGGGCTTATGCTGGAAAATAGGGATATAAGTTTTAGCGATTACTCGCGTTCCCTTGGTCCTAGGAGTTTAAATCTGGTGTCTACGGGTTTGTCTTGTGAAGTCTAAGAGGACTGCGTAGTCAGATTGGTATAGGGTACAGAAAACTTCCCTCTCCACAATTTTTTTTTGATTTTGTTTTCGCGACACTTTGTTTAAAATGAAGTCCTTAGTGTGCCTCTCCAATTTGACTAAAATACGTCGAGAAATAACGCTACAGCAATCTTCTCCCCTTTCCCACCATTTTCCCCTCAATTCAAAAAAACGTGATCTACAAATTTTTTTAAATAAGTCAAGGACTCGTGTACCACTTTTCACAGAATAAACAACACAGGTAAAATGCACAGAAACAGAGCTTCACTATCACTAGCTACAGAGATCTTCTAAATGAATCCAACCTAGATATTTTTGTACAAGATATGCCACCAACTATTTATTATTCTGTGATGTTAGCCTATTACATGACACCGTAATGAGGTCATCCCGCATGCACAAATATAATTTGCTAAATTGCCATGTCCCAACACTGTTTACGCCTTGGCATCGTCTCCAATGAAGTAAGACATAGATTTGGCACTCACTCGTGACGTCATACGGATTATTTTTGTACAAAACTTGTGCATTTCTCTAAAATGACCTACTTTTGTGTTAGCTGGACTTCAGTTGAATCGAATGCAGTTTCATTATTTTTGTAGACAAAAATCGGGTTGGGATTGTTGCCCAGATGCGTTTTTTGGCGATTCGCAGATTCGATTCGATTAAGCAGTTTGCCCACTAAAGCGAATCATACCATGGCCACAGTTTTACAATCATATATGTAAAACTGTGCCATGACTTTGTTAGGAACATGCCAGGCGAAAAAATCCTATATCCTACTAATATTATAAAGCCAAAAGTTTGTGAGTGTGTAAGTATGTTTGTTACCTTCTTTACGCTGAAACTCCTGAATCGATTGAGCTGGTATGTAGATAGTCTAGCCATCCCCTGGAATAACACATAGGATACTTTTGATCCCGATAATACCACGGGAACGATGTCAACGCGGGTAGAAGCGCGGGGCACAGCTAATAATAATAATAACATATTAAATACAAAAAATATTTTCTGGGTAAATTTTATTGATATTTTTGCATTGATTCTTTTACGATCATGACATGGTACGGTCACAGAATAAATAATAGTTTAACGATAAAGTACGCTGTAGTGGCATAACAGTCCGTTATATGTTTCTTGCCCTGCCTTATATGTAGTATTATTATCTTTTCTATGCTTATAAGTTCATAGTATGGTCATGATTATGGTACGGTGTAGTGGGCAGACTCCTTTACACGTCATCAGCTTATAAAAGTTATTCGTGTTTTTTTTAAATATTTTAATTTATTATCTATAATATTTTAAATTATTATCTATAATATTTACATATTTTATTTACACATACAGTGTACATGCGTTATGTATTACAAATTTAATACATAAGCATGTACACATTTACAGCGTGAAAATTTCCCGGTCTGCTTAAAAGCTTTCAGGGTTTCATAACTTTGATGTTTCATTACATTTATAAATTCTATAAGGTTTACCGTCATCCCTATTTTTGGGCACTGTTAAGTGATATTGACTTTAGCAAAAGGCACTTAGGAATTTGCAAGAATCGGTATTTTATAAAGTGCCTACGATTGCTAAATTATCGGATCGCTACTTTTACTGAGTCAATTGGGTGAAATTTTAATGAGGTGTAGAAAAAAATCTTTTCATATTTTTCGTCAATAATTTAAGATCGTTTGAAAAATAAAAAAAAATAAAAAAAATTTTGCGCTAGTCATTTTCATTTTCAGTACTAAGTTTGAGGTGTTTATCTCCATATCTCTAGAGATACTTATCAGATCTTGATGAAATTACAATGGGACCACCTTGAAAATGTACCTTAAAACAAGATCAATTCGAACCGGTTCACAATTGACGGAGTAATCGCGTAACAGACATTTAATAAAAACATTCGACGAATTGAGAATCTCCTCCTTTTTGGAAGTCGGTTGAAAATGCGTGGTAATAGTTAATTTTCAATGCTCAGAAGATGTGTACAATCTTTTGTTGTAAACACAATTTTTTTTAAATTAAAACGGACTAGAAGTCCCGTAGCTCGATGCAACTTCCTTACTACAACATTTTTCCACTTCCTGAGTACAAGAGAAGCACGTTTCAAGCTTGACAAAGTTAAAGAGACGATGGTTGAAATACCGGTTCTTCTCATATATATGTACTATGTAGTACATAGTACTCTATCTATAATCTGTGTATAGGATGATAGTTTATTAACCAACTTTACAAAAAAGGAAAAGGTTCTCAATTCGTCTGTTTTTTTATGTTTGTCACCTCGGAATTCCGTCAAATCTTGAATTTTTTCGTTTGAGAGATTATGCCTCCCGTTTGGTCTCATTCAAATTTTATCAAGATCTAATAATAATCTCCGGAGATATGGAGATAAACATCATAAACTCGAAATCGATGCATTTGTATACCTTGATGACATGATACTGACTACTGGCTATTTTGACTATCGCGGCATGTGAAGTCGGATTTTTCGAAGTGTACGAGTGTAAAATATTATGGAATCAGTCGCTTGAATCATTAACTTTGCAAGAACCTAAATAAATCCTTCAAAAGTTTCTATAGTCTACATTTTTAATAGTCTTATGCGCATGAAAATATTTGATGCGATGAATATGTTTAGTTTAGACCATCTTGTACCTATGTACTAATGTACCCATACAGTTGAACAATATAGAACTATCAAGGTACGGCCACACCGCGGCGTCCTGCGATCTGCGGGCGCGATCTCAGTACTTTTCAATTGTTTTCTGATCGCGTTTGGTGTGAACCAGTCGGCACAAATACTACTGCGCTATCTGATCGCCGCCTGGAACGCGCACGCAGGACGCTGCGGTGTGTCCGTACCTTTATATTCTGTTCTATTCTTTCATCCGCTGTTCTTTGCTAGATAATATAGATATACATATAATAGATAACAATAAAAGCTCGATATATCCATGACTCAGTCCCTTATCTCATTCATTAAAACTTTCTGAATAAAGCTATAAATACAAATAGCGTTTTGCGTCGGTGCCAACTCCATAATTACGTTTAGTAAACTTGACGCAGTCACTTACTAAAATAACTTTAGTAGTCAATACTATTTTTTACCCGACTACGGCGAAGCAAAAAGGAGGGTTATGTTTTTGACCGGTATGTGTGTATGTATGTATGTATATATGTTCATCTGTTCCCTCATAACTTCTAAATTACTTATTACCCGACTACGGCGAAGCAAAACAGAGGGTTATGTTTTTGACCGGTATGTGGGTATGTATATATGTTTGTATGTATGTTCATCTGTTCCCTCATAACTTCTAAACTACTTATCATAATTTGACAAATTAGGTGTCGTTGGACGAGTCTTATTTGTCTGCTGGTTATAAGATATGTGACGTAACAAAAAATTGAATGTGGCGCCCTCTAGGGGGCACAAAGTCAAGAACTAAAAAAAAAAATTCACCCCCGTGTGTGGTATCGTTGAATAGGCATTTTAAAATGAATAAATGTAATAAAATGAATAAATGTAGTAAATAAAAATAAAATGATTGGTCTAGCGTATCGACCACATCTACACTTACCAACAGGTGAGCTTAAATAGCTAGTCTATAAGCTACTCGTATATATAAAAGAAACTTAAAAATTATTCAGCAGTATATGCGTCGCTATACAATGAAGTATTAAACGTATGTTACCTAATCTCACGCATGACCTCTTGATTAAAAATTCGGCAAAGCTCTGGCAAAGAGCCTTGAAAATACTCTTATCTAAAAATAATATATTAAATAAAAACAAACACTTCAAACTATATCGGCATCTAATAATTTTCTAACAGATACATATATCGTTTTCACTTTGATGGTTACGTATGGTTGTGTTTAATCAAATATTTAGCTTCCAAGTAAGCCCGCTATTACTCATGCATATACACACACACATAGGTACATACAGCTGCAATTCCTAGAAACTTTAGGGAAGGCCGTGTTTTGGACGGGCCACAAGCGTTCAGTTCTAACTGAACTTTAGATAGACAGCCTTTGGTTTTAATTTACAGATTAGTCGGAAATGCAGTAACCAAATCGGGATTCAAGATCAATGTATGATGTGTCACGATCGATGTCGAAATGCATATATATTTTTGATTTAATTATTTTTTATTCATTTCATTTGATAATAGTTTTTAACCGACTTCAAAAAAAGGAGGAGGTTTCTCAATTCGACCGTATATATATTTTTTTATGTTTATTCGCGGATAACTTCGTCGTTTATGAACCGAATTTGATTATTATTTCTTTGTTGGAAAGGAAATATCCCAAGTGCGGTACCATGTTAATTTTATGGAAGTTTGATTAGTATGTCCACAGATATGGAGATAAACATCTCGAAATTGGTACTGAAAACTAATAACGCGGCATTGAAGTCGGTTCTTTTTCAGTTTTTTAAACGATATTATTGATTAATTAGTATAACAACTGTTCAGGTAAAACTGTCAGCAAATACTGCATGTGTGTAAAATATAACAGTTTCCAGTATTACCTAGCTTTATGGTTTTTTGTCGAAATATGTGGTAAATTGATATATTTATTGGTAATGAATGATAAGGTCATGCTCTGCTTTAGTCAGTTTGATAAATATTAATTAATAGAAATCGCTTATGCGAGAACTTGAATTTTGTCCGATTTTTGTTTAAGAGCTTTTTTTTAACCGGTCAAACTGGCTCGTATTAATAAGAACATCTAAAATACCTATAGAATTTAATTGTGCAACTTTATTGTAAGCTACAGAGTTCGACAGCGAAATATAATCCTAGATTTTGTTTAGAACATAACATATCCATGATGTCCTGTCAATGATGTTGATGATATGCTTTTCTTGGCCAAAAGCCAAACAGACCATTTTATATACGCAATCGATTTTTTTTGTTATTCACTAGTTATCATATGTTTTCGTATTTTGCCTATCTTTGTCTATCAATACTCATAAATAATGAAAGTAGTAAAGTAATACCAATACACAGTGGTACATACATACATACATACATACAATCACGCCTTTTTCCCGTTGGGGTAGGCAGAGACTACTTCTTTCCACATGCTACGATCCTGACATATCTCCTTCGCTTCTTCCACTTTCATGAGCGTCTTCATACATGCTCGCCGGTTATAGGTACTTTTGGCTCGGTTAACGTAGTGTAGGGCGCTCTCCAGCTAGATGGAGCGAAGATAATAAAACAATAAAAATATATTATATATATTTTTCAATAAAGTCTAATCTTGCAATAAAATCAAACATAGCTGCAAAAGCACTAAGTGATGTATTCCAAAAACTCAACCAATTGCCCACTTCAGAACCAGGTAAGCCCCTCCCAACGCACCGGAACAAGTCATAATCCCTCAATCTAGTAAGTAAACAATGATGTTTGCGCACCACTCGAGCCTTACCTGACCCGGGTGCGGTAATTCTTGTACACGCCGGCTTACGCCGCGCCGCTTTACCCCACTCTCCCCTGGTTTTTCGATTGGGAATGAATTATGATTTAATCTGGGTGATCGGGGATACAGTTTGTTGGGAGTGGATTGAGAGACATTTATTTCTGGATGAACAAAAAAACTGGAAAGTATTTACTGATGAAAAGAGCGATTCACAAACATCTGAAGATGACAGATTATTTATCATACTTACCTACACAATACAGTTAATTTATAAGTAGACACGTAATAGCAAAATATCATTGACAATGACTGCCGTAACCACTGAAATTTTGCATATACGTCCTGGGCTTTGTGGGCTTTAGCCATTCATTACGAAAGGATATTTCAATTAGATATGTTTTAGTTGCGCTCGCGACTTCGCCCGCGTTCAAAAGTAACCTATGTGTTCATCCAAATTATAAACTATCTGTATGCCAAATATCATTTAAATCCGTTTAGCCGTTTTTGCGTGAAAGACGATCAAAGATCTATCCATACACCCATTCTTAAAGTATTTAAAATTTATTATATATATAAAAGCATCTAGATGGCGCTGAAGCACTTTGCACCTTTCTCCCTGAAAATATTGCCTTAATGTATGAGATCCTGGGTCGCGCCAACGATATTTTCTGAAATGTTCTTCGAGCATTTACCAAAGGAGATGTTAACGCAAGGCGTACCCCTCTGCTGGCCATATAGCCATTTTTGGGCCATATGAGCTGTATTTTTAATACTGTGTGCGTGTTTCAAGCTAGTGTGCGGGATCGTTAAAATGAGTGATTTGTGTGTGTGCAATGCGTGTTTACCTCGACCTCGTAAGTAGCGGCATTGGTAAATGCTCGAAGGAAATTTTAGTTCTAGATGCACTTGCTTTGTCATCAAATATCTGAAAATTTTAACTCATTAGAAAACATTTTGTATTTATAATTTAAGTTTGTAATTGTAGGATAAGAGTTGAAACGGGGAAAAGAAATATATTTTCCTTGCAGATTTAAAAAAATAAATAGTTTGTCTTAGGAAAAGACACCCATACACATACATTATAGTACAATTTTATGTTGTAACTGGGTATTAATAACAGTTAATACTGGCGCTTAAACTAGCCGTAGCTGTGCGATAGGGTAAAACAGCGAGGCATCATCCCACTTCCTACTAATATTATAAAGGCGAAAGAAAGTGTATGTTTGTTACTTGTTCACGCTAAAACTACTGAACCGATTACAGTGCCACAAGTATAACTTGGCGGTGGTGGTTTTTGGAACTAATTCTTTTAATTGAAACTGTGAGTTTGACGTTTGAGAGATTACCGCGACATTATTGTTGATAAATCTGCTACATTAAAATAGTTCAATAATGCCAAAAGTAATTAAAAATGGTTTAAGAGAAACTGTTATCAAAGTACAAAGTAAAAGCACAGTGGCGCACAGGCACGCCAAGTTATACTTGCCGGACTGTAAGCTGAAATTTGGTATGTAGACAGCCTAAAACCTAGAACAACACACAGAATACATTTTATTCCGATATTCCCGCGGGAACGATCTGTTCGCGGGTAAAACTGCGGGGCACAGCCAGTTAATAAAACCACCTATCGGATGCATGACACTTCTGTGCGACATCTTGCACAAAACAAACATCAAACACGCAGCTCATAAAAGAACAATAAAGAACTTATAAATAGTCCTATCGGCAGAACTTTGGCCTCCAATAACGCCCTTGTCCTGGTAACTTTGATAAGACACACAAAGGGATATTACATGGAGACCACACAGGGCGCTGTTAAGATAATCAGTTATGTTGACAAGTTGGGAATTAAGATTGTTCCAGAATGGGACCACCTGGGCGAAGCGAGCTTTTTGAGCTATCAGAATGAGGCTGTGATTTGGAGTTCATAACTTACTTTTTTGTATGGTATAAATAACGTAACAGGACAAGCATGACGCTCGCTTGATGGTAAACGATGACGTCTACCTATTACTAATACAGCGGCATGCAATATCCTTGATAGCCAGAATGTTGTAAGTTAGTGCACTGCGTCTGTTACCTTGAGACAAAAGGTGCTAATTCTCATAAGCGCTGTAATTTAAACTTGCTTAGATGCTTTATTTGCTAATGTAGAACGAAACGATCTTTTTTTTATATCTTACTAGCTGACCCGGCGAACTTCGTACCACCTAACGGGAAATGAATGTCGTGTTACCTGTTAGATTAACTTGTTTTTAGGCTTTAAAAAGAAATATAAACTTTTTTTAAGTTGCTTGTAAGCATACATTTCTGAACGCACGCATATTTGACAATCAATAAATATGTTAAACAATTATCATTACTGAGAATATTTAACATTTTTTTAAATCTACGTGACTTAAATTCACAAATACTTGAAGAATTTTTACTTGACTCACTACTTGACACGGGCTCAATACACTAATCGTGTGGAGCCATAATTAAACAAAAAAAAAACGCAATAATCTGAATATTGTAATGCTATCCACACATGGGAAGAATTTTTACACTTGACACTGGCTAAATACACTAATCGTGTGGAGCCATAATTATTAAAAAAACGGCGGTGATAACGGCGGCAAAAGGAAACGGCGATAAACAATTGATCATCAAATGATTGGCAGTTTTTAAACCCAGGAACATTTTGGCAAAATATTTTTTCTGATATAATTTTTTTAGGTCAATTATTCATTGTTTTTAATACTTATTATCCTATTCCTGACAAAGACAATTCCAAAAATACAAAAATCATAAAAATTGGCCCACCCGTTCTTGGGTTATAAGTGTAGTAACTAACACGACTTTCTTTTATATATATAAGATAGGCTAGCGATTGACCACTATCTCACCTGTTGGTAAGTGATTATGCGGTCGAAGATGGTAAGCACACTAGGCCTAGAATGGGAACTGGCTCTCAAGAATAGCTGCCGGAACACATTAGATGTTTTTGGCGACAGATTTTCTAACTTGAGGGTGGTAGCTGGCCAGGTGGACACTAGATAGTGTCCTACCACGATGCGGGGGTTGTTGGTTTCTTAATGATGTTTTCCTTCACCGGAGGGCCACTGTGAGAAGCGCACATATTTTTTTTTTTCGATAGAAAAATCCATTGGTGCACGGCGGTTTAACTCGGTACCTCGGCATCAAAGCCGACCGTTCTCCCGATTACGCCACCGGGCCCTCAAAGTAATGCTACGTTTGATTGTTTTGAACCTGTAAAGATGCTACCATGCCCTTGGATCATCATCATGGAGCTTATGGAGTCAGATCGGTCTTAGATCGCAACCGTATTACAGTTTACAAACTATAAACAAAAGTAAAATACTGCCGCTTCTGATGTAGTTTTAACTAAACTGTTTAGTTTAGCTTAGTTTAGTTAATACCTTACCATAGTCACAGAATAATTAATAGTACAAGTCCTTAGTTTAGTAATAGCAATCATTAAAAGATTCTTTTATTGTTTTTAACATTTTTAGTGGATTCTTTGTATAACGAATTTATAACATTTCTAAATCTATCGATGCATTATTTTATTAATATATTTATTTCTTTATATTTTTGATGTGTCAAAAACGCTTGGTAAGTTTGTACACGGTAGAGGCTTGCTGAGACCAACCATTATTTATTCTGCGCTGAGACATCAAGCGTCAGATGACGTCACCGTTAGACTTGTGTTGTGAGTGTGTTAATGTGTGCGTGAGATCGGTATACGGTAGGGGCTACCTGACACTCTATGAACATGCCTCAATATTCCTAAACCGACTTGATAGGAGCTCACATATTTACACATCAATTCTGGTGAGTATCTTGGCACTTCACCTTTTTTTGAACAACATTTTTTCGAGCTTTTTTTTTTTAAACTATATTCCAATATTATGGCGATATCATTCAAATTATATTATTTAGTCTTAAAAATATTGAGCGATTTAAATTTGATCTAAACTACTGATTATAGTAACAAAAAGTGTGTTTTTCAACAAGTCGCAACAATTTTCTTTTGTTCTTTGCAGTCAGTGTTTACTAAAACTAAAATTCACTGTTACTTCACTACATGCACCGAAAGGTTGTATTTTAGTCTTCTCATTAAGTCCGTGATGTCTGTATACTTATTGATCCTGCTCTATTGTATTTGTTTGTATGGCTCTCAGTCTCTTTATGGGTCAAGTCATAGAAAGGTTCAAACGTCCCCAGTTTCCCCTATTATATTAAAGTGTATTTAATTAATCATTTTTTCTTTACAGGTACTATTCTTCAAACATTTTCAAAAGGAACTCGAAAGCTCAGTTTAAGAGGTAGGTACTCAATTTCATTAACACACAAACTTCTAAAAGCGTTTAAAAATTTGTCTACTTCACATATGACTCTTACGGTCTTGTACTTAGTCATTAAATTCCCTTAAATGGTATATCAGCTATTCCTGCGCAGGAGTTCACACGACGCCGAATTAAAAAGCCATCAGAAAGCTATTATGTTCGACACCTTACCACCCAGAACTCTTTGTAGTAACCGCTACGGTTCAAACCAATTCCAACTTTACTGCTCTTACTATATAAGCCATGTCGTGGGTCAAATTAAACTAATCATCACTCTCAAATGCCATTGTAATATCGACCTTAAGATGTTCTTAATATTTTGAGATGTGATAGAGAAATTTGTTCTTTACGTCGTTTTGATACAGATGATATTGGAATGAAGTTGTTTGCTGCGGAAATGCACCATGCATTCTAAAGTTTCAAAACGAGTTTTCTCCTTTTTATTACTGTGTCCGCAACTTAAAAAGACGTCAATTTTGAGGACGCTTCCATCGCATTCAACACACAACCAATATTTTGTTCGAATTCTATTATTTTCTATTTTAGTTCGTTACTATTCCGTGTAGCTTGTATTTCCGGACAAATTATTTATGAATAGTACTTAGTGACGGATTAAATTGATACGGTGGATTAATGCTATATCTTCATTGTTACAAAACTACTAAAAATGTTTTTGTGACGAATTGCTAATTACGGGTAGACATGATAAATATGACAGTGATGAACAAAATTGGATGAGAACTAGAACTACCCGCACTTAATAAAATATTTAAAACAATAGAGATAACATCGCTGTTTAGGTTTTTATTTATTGCGTTTACGCGTGGCTTGTTTTTGATGCTACTTTACATTCAAAAGCAATTTATTTATTTCGAGTATTAATGGAAATTGTAATAATATAACAATAGAGATGTTAAGTTATGTTTTTATGAATGTCTCGCAAGACCGATCGTAGTATAATTTTTTTTAAAGAACTGGTAAGTTGCTTGGTTTTAACCGACTTTAAAAAAGGAGGAATCTTTATATTTATTTATGTTCACCGATTACTCCAAGACGCCTGAACCGATTTAGAAAAAATATTTTTGTTACAAATGTATAGGCACGTATGCACGGTGCCCACTTCCCATGTGGTCCCATTCAATTTTCAGAGATATCCTCAAACTTGGTACTCAAAATGACTTGCGCGGCATTTAAAGTTTTTTTTGTTTTTTGAACGATTAAGGTGGCACTGCAGCGTCACAACCGCGCGTACAAAACAACGTCGCATGTAAAAGCAATCCAAGCAATACCAATTTTATGATCCGTACATGAAAATTGTCATTGTTGTTTCTCGCTTCATATCGCTACAATCTTCGCAAAATCCCTAAGATTTATTACAGTTGTAACTCTAAAGTTATGTTCACACCGCAATCCTACGGCTTAGTGTCATTGTAAAGTTTTCAACAGGCAAATGTTTGGCTAAGGGCCTCCCTCCGTACAAGACAATGGAGAGATGTCGGAAGTCGGTTTGAGAGATGATTGTCGAAGACTTGACTCAGATATGAAATTACAGGGCATGTGAGGGTCAATGTCTAGATTTTTCAGGCCTGTATTAATTATAGAACGACACTCAAGCACAGATCCATTCCTAATGCATAGAATAAATGCTTTTCAACCGACATCCAAAAAGGAGGATACCTCAATTCGCCTGTATGTGTTTTTCTTTCGTATTTTTGTTACGCGATAACATCGCCAATTGTGAACCGATTCGATTGATTATTTTTTTAGTTGGAAAGTTAATTTTAAGGTGGTCCGATTATACTATTGATGTTGTGTTGGTGATTATAGATGAATGGATGGATATTTGTGACTCTTTCACGCAAAATCTGCTGAAGGATTTGGATGAAATTTGGCATAAAGATAGTATAATCGCGGGCGAAGCTGCGAGGTGTACAGCTAGTACTTTTTCAATATATCTTTATAGTGTAAATCCTTTATATTAAATCTTCTTATAACCGATTCAAAACTCGATTCACAAATCTGATGACAACTTAAATCTGACATGTCGTACGATAGTACATACATACTGAATATATAATGTCACATACATTGAAATTAAATAAATATTAAATTAGATTGTTAAAAACTAAGCGAACCGACTACAAATGCCGCGCTATTAATTTGCAGTACCAAATTTGAGGTGTTTATCTTCATAACTCTGGAGATACAAAATCTCGATGAAATTACTATGGAACCACTCTTGGGATATCTCCTTGCCAACAAAAAAGTAAACATCAAAATCAGATCATAAATGACGTAGTTATCTAGTTATCTTAGATGAAGCGAACAAACATATATATGTATATATATATATGTTATATATATACGGTCGAATGGAGAACTTCCCTTTTGGAAGTCGGAAAAAAATAAATGGGCATAAAAATACTATTTCTGACAACCCAAGTCAAATTGTCTTAATATACACCTTTATCTTAGAATACATAGATGTCATAATTTACGTCGTAAAGTTATGAAATATGGAGTTTGTATGTTTGTTTCTAAGCTTTTGATACAGTAGCGACGTAGTCGCTTCATCACTTAAAACCATGATTTAGGCGGGACATGTTGGTGACCATGTGCTAATGAATTATATGAGACATTGTTGTGGACGTAATGGATGAGACGTTTCTGGAGTGACCATGATTTATGAATTTAGAACGGGAAGGAGGTCTAAAGAAATGAGACGATTGTTCCAATACCTTGAAAAAACTATTGGTTGAAGAACTATTGAACACAGAGTTGTCTTGAGACAATTTTAAAATTTAATTTTTAATTAAAAAATAAAATTAGAAATATACGAAGATTAGTGAGTTTAAGTAATTCACTGCCTACAAATAGTTAGAACCCTATCATTGTAATATTCTTAGATATTTATTGTTCGAGATTAGTGATTTTGTAAATTGTTAAACACAATCCAAAATTTCATCGTACCGACGGGACTTGAACCCGCACCCCCCGGATAACACGTCCAGGTGCTCTGTCAATTATGCCACGGTTCGATCTACTGATACGACGATATTAGTGGATTTCATTTTTTTAACCCAATTATGCATTGGTGGCATTTACATAAAATATGAAGTGTGTAACACTTTAAGAAACATAATATGAGATTAATAACATACGACAATTATTCGCGAAGGCAAGGCAGGTTGGATAACGTCTAAAACCCCTCTCGAGGGTGATAATAATGATAACTCATTTGTAATATTTTTGGCACTGTCGCAAAAAAGTGCCTTAATATAGACAAAAAGTATATATGTAGTATAGCGCCTAGACAAAAAGTACACAGAAGAGTGCTATTAAAAGGGTTCCCAAGATACAGGCTATGTCTAGTTTGTGACCCGCCGATAGGTCGATGTTGCATTTTGTGTAGCTATTATACTCATGATAATGATAACACTACAAACTACCAGCTCAAAAAAAAAATCGGTGATTCAGAAAAAACTAAAAACATTGTAGAAGTCCATTACTTTTCAAAGTCTTCCAGTATAGCCACTCTACTGATAGTCCAATGTCCACGTCTCGTTTTACGCGCCATCTGAGAGGAAAAGCTTACAATTTATACGACCTACTCGTACTTGACTACCTTACATTGTTAGCAGTTTATGTTCGCGACACAATCGTTATACCGAGTTCACACTAGGCGCATTTAGTTGTTCAACTTCCTAGGAATGTGGCACTTTTCCTTCGATTCCAATTACTGTTTAGTATCGTTACTTTGGAATCGATATAGTTATAAATATTATAATAGGATCGTTTAAGAAACAAAAAGAACCGACTTCAAATGCCGCGCTAGTAATTTTCAGTATCAAGTTTAAGGTGTTTATTTCCATATCTCTGGAGATACTTATTAGACGTCGATAAAATAACCATGGTAAAAAAATAATCAAAATAAGTTCATAAAAGACGAAGTTATCCGCGAACAAACATAAATAAAATATATATATATACGGTCGAATTGAGAACTCTGCTAGAATGAGATGCAGCTAGACACTTGTTTATTTATTTATTTATTCGATTAAAACGGTATCATACCAATTACATTAATCTAAATCATTATTACATTATTACACAACAGTTAAAAATAATATAAATAATCTGCATCTCTTTTCATATCGACGATTATCGCTTGAAATTCATCGCTCAGTGTGAACTCGGTATAAGCGAATAGCCTGTCCAAGTACCCAATGTATGCAAGATGCTTGCCAGGGAAACAAAGGTCACAATTTTCATTTAATTTCGTGAAGATTTTTATAATTTTCTTAATAAGAAGCATATGCTGTAACGAACGACTTGTTTATACAAACTTAGTAACATAACTCGTTTTAAATTGAATGACTTGTCAAATCAGTTTGCTGTTTTTTTTTTATGATCAATAGGCAATCGATTGACCACTATCTCACCTGATGTGGTCCAAGATGTAGCACGCTCGCCTAGAAGATACCTTTTCACTCGCGACTTGAAGACCCCCAAGTGGTGTTTATGTGTGCGTGTGGTGTACAGTGCGTATGAGGAATGTAGAAGCAAATCGCTTGAGACTTATGAGCCATGTGTATGAACGATAGAACAGATACTATAGGTACTTATCTGATGCTTATAAGATTTCAATGAAATTACCTGAGATGAACCCTACCACTAAATAATTAAGATAGTTTAAAAACTAAAACAACCGTCTTCCATGCCCCGCGAGTCAGTTTCAGTAGCAAGTTTGAGACGTTTATCGTCATCTCTGGAGATACTAATCAGATCTCGATGAAATTACAATGGGACCACCTTTGAAATGTACCCTGCCGATTAAAAAAAGAATCATTCAAATCGGTCCACAATTGATGGAGTAATGGCGTAACGTACATACAAAAAAAAAACATACAGATGAATTGAGAACCCCCCTTTTTGATTGAAAATATAGTTATAAATAAAATATCTAACTGAAATATTTAACTGTGATATTTAACCGAAACACTCAACTGAAATATTCAACTAAAACATTCAACATAAATATCTAACTGAAATATTAAACTGAAACGAGTTGGGAGCGACGGAGTCGGCAGTCGCAGCGTCGTCGAGTGAAGGCAGCGACGCAGCAAGTCGGCGCGTGCACCAGGGACAACGACCTGCGATGCTCTGCCACCCACTGCACCCGCACGCACCACGAGCTCCACTCCCAGCCACCTGAAACATGAAATAGTTGGTAGTCCGCTATGGATGTGTTGTTGAGTTGGGAGCGACGGAGCCGGCAGTCGCAGCGTCGTCAGGCAGCGACGCAGCAAGTCGGCGCGTGCACCAGGGACAACGACCTGCGATGCTCTGCCACCCACTGCACCCGCACGCACCACGAGCTCCACTCCCAGCCACCTGAAACATGAAATAGTTGGTAGTCCGCTATGGATGTGTTGTTGAGTCGGGAGCGACGGAGCCGGCAGTCGCAGCGTCGTCGAGCGAAGGCAGCGACGCAGCAAGTCGGCGCGTGCACCAGGGACAACGACCTGCGATGCTCTGCCACTCACTGCACCCGCACGCACCACGAGCTCCACTCCCAGCCACCTGAAACACTTAACCGAACATTTTACCGAAATGTTTAACTGAAATGTTCAACTGAAATTTATAACTGAAACTTACAACTGATCTGAAACTTTTTAATTGAAACTTTTTAACTGAAATGTTTAACCGAAACATTTAACTGAAATATTTAACCGAAATATTTAACCGAAATATTTAACCGAAATATTTAACTGAAATATTTAACAGAAATATTCAACCGAAATATTTAACTGAAACATTTAACTAAAATACTTTAACCGAAATGTTTAACTGAAATGTTTTAACTGAAATATCACAATTGAATATTTAACCGAAATATCCAGATATAAATAGTTAAATACGGGACTTTTCGCGCCTAAAACATAAATCTTATCTACTCGACGTTTCGACCAAGTTGCATTGATCGTGGTCACGAGACGACTGAATGTTGTGAGTGTCCGCACCGCTATTTATAGGAGAGATCGTTGGAAACTACCCTCAATTAATTTAATTTTTAATTTTTATCAGAGTTGCCATTGCGACACACAACACTGACAATATCGGCAGATTTTTGCTGCTTTGATCTTTGATTCGAACACTTGCTAATCACAGGGTTCCATGTTGCGGCCAACCTAAATCCATCCTCCCGGTTGAAATTGGGATGCTTCTTTATTTCTACCGCTTCACGCACAATACGGGAGTAATAGTAGCGGTCGGTCGAGAGGATCTTAGGGTCATGAAGTTCGATCCAGTGATTAGGTCCGGATTCCAGTAAGTGCTCGGCGATAGCAGATTTCTTGACCTGGCAGTTTTTTACAGCTGCGATGTGTTCTTTGACCCTTTCTGCAATAGTACGCTTGGTCTGTCCGATATACGATTTACCGCAGCTGCAATCGATTTTGTACACACCAGGTATCTGAAAAGGAATCACATCCTTCGGCGAACGAACCTGCGTTGATATCTTCGTTAGGGGAGTGAATACTGTCTTGATAGAGTATTTACGTAGTACAGTACCGATCTTGTCCGTCTCTCCCTTCACGTATGGCATGAACGCTGCCTGCCGTTCAACGTCAGTGGTCCTCTCCTTATATCTGCGTCTAGAATGACCTCTTCCCGCCTTGTAGCCGTTTTTTATCAGAACCTCCTGAACATGTGCGATTTCTTCCTCTAGGTGTTCAGGGTCACAGAGGTCACGAGCTCTATCCATTAATGACCTGGCTACAGATCCCAAGTGACGGGGGTGATGGTGCGACGAGGCATTCAGATACCTATCAGTATGGGTCGCTTTCCTATAGACATGGGTTAAATATTACAGTTAAATATTTCAGTTAGATATTTTATTTATAACTATGTGTTCAAATCGCGAAAGTTTAAAGTTTATGATTGAAAATACTTTAGAATAACCATTTTGTAAATATAAAAAAACTTTATTTGATATTCATCATTCTAATACTATCGGCCATAAATAGTAATACGACCTTTTACCACAAAATTAGCTTAATAAGGCATAATGGCATTGTTATACAAATACTTTGTCACTCTCAGCTTTTAGTGATTTGCATATATTTTTGCATATTTATTGGCAACATTTTTATGCCATTTCGCACAATCCCCATCGACAGGTAAAGTGCTTTTTGATTTTAATATTATTTTATGAAATGCTTCGGATATTTAATATATTTTTTGCCTTGCTCTTATCTGGTTTGAAGTAAAAGAACGCATTCTCATATCAGTTTTTATAATTTATACGTTTTATCTTTCTTATTAGCATATTTGAGAAATAAATGGATTAAAGTGTGTTGACAGCACTGTAGGTAAAAGTTCCGTACATAATTCCAAATAAAGAGAACTTATGTTTGTTTTGCTTATCGTAATCGACGAATTTCGATGGTAATGCCATAATTTGGTTTCTCAACACTGGTTTGTTCGCTGTATAATGTCATTTAATTTGTAGTAAATAATGTGGAAATGTTCTGTGGATGTGTTTTTGCAAATATGAGTGTATTTGAGTATGTTGTATTGTAAATAAAACAAAAAGGTAATATGGCTTAATGTTATTTCTTTACCTTGACTCTTGGAACAGACTACCACAGTATGAGGAGTTTGAGTGTACATAATAATAATTAAGATAGTTTGAAAACTAAAACAGCCGACTTCCATGCCCCGCGAGTCAGTTTCAGTAGCAAGTTGGAAACGTTTATCGTCATATCTCTGGAGATACTTATCAGATCTCGATAAATTTACAATGGCACCACCTCTGAAACGAACCCTACCGATTAAAAAAAGAATCATTCTAATCGGTTCACAATTGACGGAGTAATTGCGTAACATACAAACAAGAAAAAAACACAGACGAATTGAGAACCTCCTTTTCTTTGGAAGTCGGTTGAAAATATAACTTAAATTAAAAAAACTGACATCGTTTATGGAATAGCTGAGTTCCATGCTGGCGCGATGTTTGGTTGCAGGATTAGTTGTAATGTACTTACTACAATGTGGGTACAAACCTGAATTTAATCGTTATGATTTATTTGTATGCATTTATTTATGTACATGGTTTTCGATTAGCGTCTGATATTCGAACCAGGCTATCATTTCCAATTGTACCGTCGCATTAATCACTGTGCCAACGCAGTAGGTGTCTTGTCAGTATCTTAGTAGTATATTATGACTATTGTTTTATTTGCTCTATAAAGCAGGAGCATCGACCGCAATGGTATGTCACTATTGAGCTTCAAAACTAAACTGTACAATTACTACATTTTGCAGATGTACTAAACTGTACAATTACTACATTTTGCAGATGTACCAGGTTTCAGTTAAAAATATTGAATAGATATATCATATTCGTATGTATGTATACACAATATATACACAATATATATATATATATATATATATATATATATATATATATATTGTGTATCTGTGTATATATTTGTGTGTATGTGAGTATATATGTATATGATATGTGTATGTATATGTATAACTTATATAACAGCTTAATATTTTGTCTTATTTTCATACTATTTTTTGTTTTCTTTTTTTCTAATAATATTTTTAATTTCAAATTTTTGCAACACCACCTACCTATGAAAATCTATTTTCTATTCCTCTCCATACCCGGTTGTCTGGAAGAAATTTTTGGCGGAACAAATGGCGGTCTTATCGCTTTTAGCGATAAGACCGCCATTTGTTCCGCCAACTCATTCTTATAATTTGTGTCTGTTTCTATCTGTTATATTTTGTTGGTGTGCAAATAAAGAGTTATTGTATTGTATTGTATGTCGCACTTTAAAATATATTTTTCTCAAAAAAAAATTACATTAAATATATTCTTCTAATGAATGATAAATGATTACAAACAAAATGTCCCCCACGGAACTCTAATATAAATCAAAGCGTGACGTCACGTGTAACTGAGCGGTCCCTATATCGTGAAAGCTTGGTCATATTACCATACCCAAATATGTCATTAGAGATATCGCGGCTCTAATTGTATTTTTAATGTTAAGGCGAAGTTGTCTTATAGAATATTTTGATATAGCTATTTTACTCACGTCTATCCCTAATTCTATCTCTCTTCTGTTATATAACTTACTATCATATCGCAACAAAAATAATCCACACTCCATACTTTATTCTATTATAAAAACGTTTGTAACTATGTCACTCTGTCTGTTTGTTACCTAATCACGCCTTAATGGACGATCCGATCTTACTGAAATTTAACAAGGAGATACTTTATAGTATGAGGATGAACATAGGCTAGTAAATTCTTGGTTTAGGCACGTGAACGAAGTCGCAGGTGTCAGCCAGTATTATAAAATTGTTTATGTAAGTATATGTCATTTTATGATGTTAAATCATATGTATCATCATTTTATGTCAAAAGTCAAAGCATTTATTCAGTATATATTAAATTTGCACTTACACACGTCAAATTACATTAAATAGATCATATTCGATAAAAATATTATAGAAATAACAGAAACATAAGTTATTGCTTTGAATTTACAAAAAAAAAAACAAAGGTATTGAGCCATTCAGCTTTCATCTAGACGTCGAACGTCACACTTAAAACACATGTTTAATTCCCCTGATTAATGTAGGGTTGCCAACCGTACTATTACGTGCACCCGCAACCCAGTGTATGTTTCAGTACTTCAGACAATTTTTATCCAAACAATTGTGAAATAATGAAACATAATAAATAAATAAAACGCAGACTAATTGCAGTACAAATCATATTCCGAATGGAACTGATTGTCCGTCTATCAGCTGCATAATATATGGTTTTTATAGAGTGTAGCTTTCTTATAGTATGTTTGTATTTTTAAGAAAGAACATATGCAGCAAAAATAGTAATTGTTAATCAAAGCCTGCATCATCAGTATTTTTTTTTGTTTCTTTCTAAATTCTAAAAAAATGTTACTTGACAGTACAGTAGAATAAACATTACATTATAGATTATTGTGCCGCATATATCTGCCGCAATTTTTTATCGCGAAATGCAGTGAATTTATGTCTAGAAAGATCTTTTCTTCTTATTATTATTTAGGACATAGGTAGGTACATTATTCACGTCGAATGTAGTTGTAATCCGAGTAATGTCATCTATAATATCTAGAAATAAATTTGTAGCAATTTTATAGCGAATTTCTGTGCTTACGCTTAGTGACATAATTTTTACTATATACAAATTATAGAGTGATCCATCAGCATATATACCTATATATATATATATATATATATATATATATATATATATATATATATAGGAAAGTACAATTTAGAAATTAAAACTACAATCGATTTTCTAGTACTAATACTAGTCTAGGAGGAAACAAAAAACTATCTCTATTTTAAAATCTATAGTAGGTACATAGTATCCTATCTACATAAGCCTGTGAGCCAGCCAAGTATGGAATATGTTCGGCTTATCTATTCCATGACATGGAGTGGGTTAGACTCGGTGGACTCGGCGGTTTTCGTATCGGCCTGAACGTTCCACCGCATGCTGATATTCTGGAACTATTCACAGAGAAAAGGTAGCCAAGATAATATAAGCCTTAATGTAGTTTAAATAAAAATAATCATCTGCTAAGGCCGGCCACATACATACGGAATCCCGAATCGAAATATCAAATCGCAATTCCGTTACCGGACACATACATTCGAAATTCCGGTTCGAAAAGAAAATTTTGAATGGAAAACTACCGTACGTATATACCGTAGTGATATCCCTAATTTACTGCATCCGTATGTATGTCGCCGGCCTAATAGTACTAATAATACTTACTCGTACCTATACTGACTGTGTTTAATTTAACTCCTCATAAAATTTCCGAACCGGAGGCCTTATAATGAATAATATAATTAGGATAGTTTAAAAACTAAAACAACCGACTTCCATGCCCCGCGAGTCAATTTCAGCAGCAAGTTTGAGACATTTATCATCATATCTCTGAAGATAGTAGGTACTTAGGTATAGGTACTTATAAGATCTCGATAAAACTACTATGGAACGATCTCGGAAACATACCCTACCGATCAAAAAAATAATCATTCGGTCACAATTTACGGAGTAATTGCGTAATATACAAACAAAAAAAAACATAGACGAATTGAGTACCTCCTTCTTTTTGGAAGTCGGTTGAAAAGACACATCTAGTCGTATAATTCTAGTTGGTTCTTGTTTTGCTTAACTTCGCCTTAAATATAAGCCATTTGCAACAAATTTGCGTATCAACGACAGTGAATAATTGACTGATTGACTGATAAGCTATAAAGAATAACCATTATTATGCCCGGTTTTTATTAAATTATGCTTAATCGTTCTGACCTTTGTAAATGCCGCCTACTATTTGTCTGTAAATACTTAATATCGTTTTAAAAGCTTATAATAGGATTTATTCTACATACCGTCCATGATAAAAAAAAAGAAAAATGTTTTTATTTCAGCAAAAAAAAAAACAGTTTGAGAAAGACAGATGAAATATTTTTTACGAGCTTTTATTATTTCTTATAAACAAGCATTTGACCACTATCTCACCTGATGTTAAGTGATGACGCGGTCTTAGATGATATTGTGCTTGTCTGGAAATTTAGACGAGTAATGCGTGGGTGAGTGACTGAAAGACTGAGTGAGTGATACATGGGAAAATCAATGAGATTGTTTTGTTTTCAACTTCAATAAAGAAGGAGCTTTTCAATTCTACTGTATTTTTGTTTTTTTTTTAATGTTTTTAACCCCAGAACTCAGTCATTTACTAAACGATTTAATCTTTTGTTTGAGAGAGAAAAATAAAATACAGTCGAGTTCAGAATATTAACTAAAAAAGGATGACCTTTATTGTGAAGTCGGTTAAAAAGTCACCTATAACTTACTAAAGAAAAACAAATGATTAAGATTTAATACAAGAACAACAGCACTAAAGCAACACTTTCCAACGTTCTCTAGAATCAAATTAATTAAGTGCTTTTTGTGAATTAAATTTTCGCTGCATTTCAAAGGAAATAAGAGTAATAAATGAGTGTGTAGTGCTTACTCTGCTTAGATGAAAATGCTTGGACGCAGTGCGAGCGGAGCAACAGTTCAAAGTAGTCTCAAAGTTGGAACCGTCCGTCGTAAAAGAAAATTGAACGTTCCGTTGCGGAAATCCACGAATAAGAAAGCTCGACGAGTTAACAACTCCAGTATTCATAAACAAGACTATATTTAGTCATATCATATTTATTTATTACAGTAATTACAGTAACGTAGCTTAAATAACACCAACGTCCTTACTATAACTAGGTGTAGTATTACTATTCAACTAACTACTTAAATGTAATGTGATACTTATGATAATAACAAATTTTAATGCGTAATTATGCTAATCAGTAAGGGTAAATATAATTTTAATGTACGCTTGTACTCGATTCTGGATCGCCCTACCCTCCAAGAGTCCTTAGTGAGACTAAATACAATGTACGTTCGTCTTCTGTTAATGTTCCTTACATTTGCAAAACATTGTAGTATACTTTAGGCGCATAGACAAAACAATGTTTACTTTGGCTTAGGCTGATTTTACTAGACTAAGCATTAAATATTAATTATACATACCTACAAGATATTTATTTTTACTTTACTAAGTGGTATCACAGTGTCACTCAAACTCACAGATGTATACATTACTAGCGTGAGGACCAGGGAGCTTATGCTTGAGTTAGACAGTTGATTATTGAATAAACAAAATAATTAAGATAGTTTAAAAACTAAAACAAACCACTTCAATGCCCCGCGAGTCAATTTCAGCAGCAAGTTTAAGACGTTTATCGTCATATCTCTGGAGATACTTATTAGATCTCGATGAATTTACAATGGGACCACCTCGGAAACGTACCCTACCGATTACAAAAATAATCATTCCAATCGGTTCAGAATTGACGGAGTAATCGCGTAACATACAAAATAAAAAAAACAGAAGAATTGAGAACCTCCTCCTTTTTGTGAAGTCGGTTAATGAACTAAATGACGTAGACGCGGCTATGCATGCTGTATAGCTCCATCTCTGTCATGTTCGTTCATTTCAAGACCTGTCAAATTCAAGCATACGGGGACTGCCTCAGAGTAACAGTTACTACAGTAGTAATTGTTACTCTGAGGGTACTGCCCTAAAACCACTACAGTAGAGCCACAGTTTCACAAAAACTGTGATAGAGCCAAGAGATAGGTAAGTCTTCGTAAAATGGTGACAATCGATAATTTTTAAAAATATACATCCGATTAGTATAAATAAGTGGACCCCTCTATCTTAGCTACCTCAGAGCCCAATAATTTATCATTGAAGTGTTCTCTTGACCAGATCCTTACATATACGTTATTTACATTACTTGTATCAAATCCACTGATTTGCATTCGTCAAAATCTTCATGGTCTTTGGGTTGCATTACATGTCGTCATTCGCCTCGTCGATGCAGTTCTGCATTCTCATTACAATCAATAATATCGTTTAAAAACTAAAAAAGAACCGACTTCAATGCCGCGCTATTCATTTTCAGTTCCAATTTTGAGATGTTTATCTCAATATCTCTGGAAATACTTATCAGACCTCGATAAAACTACCATGGTACTACACTTGGGATATCTCCTTTCGAACAAAAAAAGAATAATCAAAATCGGTTCATAAACGACGAAGTTATCCGCGAACAAAGATAAAAAAAATAAAAAATAATATACGGTCGAATTGAGAAACCTCCTCCTTTTTTTGAAGTCGGTTAAAAACATTCAAATTCGGTATCCCGAGTGGATCAGACATAAAGTGTTTCTTTCTACCCGCTAACAGCACGACTGTACGCAATCACAGACATTTTTAAGTGTTGCTGAACATAGGAAGTTAAGTGTTACTATAAATCGTAAAACTCCCGCGATTCCTGTTTTTGGCTCTTTTTGGTACATGGCAAGAATTAATGGTTTCGAGGTGCAATATTATGAGCGTGTTAAGCAAACCTTTTAAAAATATAAACTATTTTGACTTTTGGCAACGACTAGGAAAGAAGATTTAAGTTTTTACCCGACCACGGCAAAACCAAAAGGAAAGTTATGTTTATAACAATCTAGGTATATACATTTGTACCATGAGAACATCGTCACTTACCAACAAGTAAGATAGTGTTGAAACGCTAGCATAACCTACAAATATTATAAGTAAAATATGGAATACATGTGAAAGTTTGCATATTATTTGTTACTGATCGGTTAAACAGATTTCGATTAAATTTCGCACACAGATCATTTGTAAACTTGGATTAACATAATAAAGGATACTGTTATAAGTATTTCTTTGAAAAAAGAAATGTGGGTCTCATTATGCTTTTTCCCGTACCTAGTTTTAACCCTTAGTATGAGTTTTCATCGTAAACGCTTTTGACAGATCTCACATAGTTTTCCGACTTTTCCTGGCTCCCTGATTGGTTTAAATTTAGTAAAGTGTGGTAACTACTAGAGGCGATGTACTATTTTTCATACAACATTTGTTCGATATACGATATCGAGTTAGGTATGAAAACTCATACTAAGGGTTACTGTATAGTTTTAGTATTCCCGTAACATAAATTCTCATAATACAGAATTACGCAAAACCTTTTATATAAAGCTAGTATCAAGTAAACAAGATTTATAACGCTTGGTACTCGTATATATTAAATCACATATTGAAAAATATATATTTGCAAAGCACTCCGCTTCCATCTAATTTAACATCAAATTACTTCACCTGGTAAGGACCTGTAGGACGCAATTGATAAAGAAAATTAAATTTTCCTTTAACATGTTCGTTCACATTACTTCCATCCGATGATTTCCCGCGGGGATCCGTATTAAATACCTATTTAATGGAATAATCAAAATGTAAATGGGATTTATTATTTTCATTTATTGGAAATTTTATTATTTACTTCCTAAAGGTAAAGAACGCATTCAATATTGGGAGTGAAGTCATATATATGCCAGTTGAGTGTTTTGATAAATTACTTCTAGATGGTTTTAAAAGTGATGTTTTGAGAACCCCGTTGGCGTACTGGGTAGATGGCTTGACTTCCAAGCGAGAGGTCGCTGGTTAAAATCCTAGCAAGGGTATTCGTCCACAGGTCGTAAGAGCACATTATCGATGTTCATTTTTTTTTCATTCCGCCTGACTTGCTGTCAAAAAGTATTTTACCGCCTTCAAGGAGAAAAATCTGCCGCCTTAACCTTACGGTGTTCCAACAGCACACAGTTCTTGAAAGTCAGAGTAGTCTAGGCCTAGCGTGTTTACCATCTTTGACCACATCATCGCTTACCCCCAAGTCCAGGTGAGACAGTGGTCATTCTCTATACCGTAGGACTATTATCTTTTCAGTGGCTATACGGTCTTGAGGCAGTGTCTAAGAATTATAAAAATACCGACTATTATACCCACTACTATATGTTGTAAACTGTGTCGTCCAAGGTTCCGTGTACGGACGGAACTAAGAAACCTAGGTCGAGACAGTCGATAACAAATAGTACCTAGTGAGTATACTAAACGGTACCGTAGTATTATTATGTTTTCTATGACGGTACTCTAATAATCATGATTCAAACTCCTATAACTCACTAAGGGCCAGTTTCACGGGCTCTAATATATAGCGCTAATATGAAGAAATCTGACAGATTTTTGACAGCTTTTATATGGCACTATGTGTCAGATAACTATCTAACGCACTATCAGGAACCGGTGAAACAGGCCCTAAATCTAAAAGTTACTTAGAAGTCCCACTCTGTGGCTTCAGTCCTAGCTGAAATTGCCTTCCAAATATGGACATTTCGTATTTCGTGCTACCTAGTTCTGTCATGTCATGATATCTAAAGTAAGCGATCTGTGAGTATTAGAAACGTACGAACGAAGGCAAAAACGGAATAAAGGTTTTAATAAGTATTTATTATTTTAGGTATAAGTTTAGCTTCACACTGAAAACAAAAATAAACAATAAACACTCAATAATAAAATGAAATAATGGAGCACGCCTTAAGGCTCCGCTGTAATTGAATTCAAATTTACGAGTCTCTTTATCGACTCGCATATATAAATCTCCATATTTACACGGACGTAACGTGGCAGATACGTGAAAAATAACGTGGGACCATAATGGGGGAAAAATAACAAAGCATACGTTGCTGTTAGTTCTTTTCCCCTCACGTTCGACCAGTTTTGCTTGAATTTTTTTGTTTGAATTGAATAACCAATTAATTGGTCGCTAAACTGATAATATAGTTAATAGAAGCAGTGTCAATATACATAATTATTTGGGATAAATAGCACACTTTTTTCGCTGCCAGTTTTTTGAAGTGCTAACTTCTTTAGCGGTAAAAAATGTTAAACTCGCGTCAGGGTCAGGTTTCCTGATCGTAAGACGAAAATTCGTTTGACGGAGCGCAGGGCGCTCGCGCGAGGTGTCATTCTAAAAGATTCATAAATGACGTGTTCAAGTTTTGACTTTTGCCGGCACTCCCGGAGTGCAACCCGTTGTTTTTTCTTTTATTCTCATAAGAACGTTTTGCTATAGTTATAACGGACGAGGTATTGCAATTACGACTCTATCTTTAAAATCTACCCTATTAAACCTAAAACTATAATTAACTTGTTCTTGTTCTTCCGTTACGTTCCTGATACGTAACGCGTCTGAAGATGTAAAAGCGCCCCTTATCGTCTCGCATACGTTTTGTACTGATAGTGTTAAATATATTCGCATTTATGTATTTTCCGTTTCTACACCTTGCAGGATTATCAACGATTTATTGGCTTTGAAGGCGGTACGAGTTCGATATTTTTAATAAGAGTTGATTGTACAGATTTAAATATTTATTGGAGCTATACTTATATTTTTATTAAACATAGGTTTGTACGTTGTTTAGGAGCTCTGGTATTCCGCTTAGGGCTATTATAGTCATACATTTAACCATCAAATAGTTAGTGTTTACGGTTTTAAAGGGAAATGTTTTCAGTAGAAGATGTTTATATATATATTAAGGTACGGGCGCATTGGATTACAGTGACGTGTAATACCCTGGAAATTCAGAGCTATGCATATCACAGTGCCTAAAACTTGTTTTAAGCTTTTTGCAAAAACATTATCACGTGTAATGCAAAGTATGTGTATGCCTCTTTAGTGGTAGGACTTCTGCTAGTCCGCCTGGGGCGGTACCACCATTTTGCCAATTGATTTTCAGCCGTGAAATAGGAATGTTTTTCGGCTGAAATAGCAAGGTGTCCAGTGAAATTACAGGGCATGTGAGACTGAACATCCCTATGTCTCAAGGTAACAGGCGCAGTGACATGCAAAATTCTGGCAGTCCAGTCTGTATCTGTAATAGGTAGACGTCATCGCTTGCCATCAGGGGAGCGTCGTGCTAGTCCTGTTACCTTATATAATTTAAAAAAATGTATTATTATCCAGTATTATGTAGTTATGTATTACTATCATTAGTATTTTTAGTTTGTTAGTTTAAGCTCAATCGAACGTTAGGAAATTATTCTAATTTAGCTTCCAAGTTAAATAAAATCTTGTAAAAAACAGGTGTATCAGTCTGTGTCCTTTTCATATCCTTATTTCCAGCCAGTGTAGTACCTAATCTTTTGAAGTCAGTGCTGAACACTACAGCGACATTAAACTCTCGTTATATCCTGGCATAAAGCATTTGGTTCTCTTTTACAGATTCTAGGGTTGCCAGACTATTAGTGCGAAGACTTTCGTACGAGTCAGCAGAAAAATTAAAGATACCCGTAAAAGGGAGTTAGATAGGTTTGTTTGCCATGTAATCCGATAAACTTTACTCTGCATTAGCCATCACTCATTTCAATCTACTCGTATAACTCTGAGGTTTTAAATTACTATGATAGTAGTACCAATTCGTATTCACAAACAACACTATGAGGTCTCACAGTGCTAGTGCGTAGTGTTTTCTTTTAGTATCTGATAGCCTAGCGTTTGACCATTATTCTGGTGGTAAGCGATGAAGTGTTAGAAGATGGTGAACACTGAACATGCTAGGCCTAGAATGGTCTCACTGTCAAGAGCTGTGTGTTGCCGGAACACCGTCATAATGGATTTTTGTTTCCTTGATGGTGGTAAGCTAAAGCTACTTTTTTTTGTAGAAAATCGATATATTATACTTTTACCACCTAAATAGTTAGTGCATTCATAATAAACCAACAATTACTAGACGTTAGAAACCACAATATTTACCTTTAAGTTCTCAAAAGTTTTAATTCAAAAGTCGGTAAAATAAAGTCTCTTTACCTGGCCACCTCGCGTTTAAGTGGTAAACATTTGACAACGTTAACTTCGCTCCTTAATGCATGTTGTGTTGAACTTTAAGTAGAGGATTATTGGTACTTTTTGCATCTCGTTACCTCGAGCTTTGTCGGTGAACTGAGCCGGTGCCGGAATTACGAGATTTCTGTTAAAACCTTGAGAATTTTAGTTAGTTTCAAATATAAGAAAACCTGCTCTACTACGTGTTAAACAGCATTATTTGGTGCCAAACAGAAATATAGAAGCTAAGTATATTGATTATATGTATGTCTGAAACAGATCATCGATAAATTGCTCAAACATTACAATTATAAGTGTATGCCAGTGAATTTTTACCATAATTTTACTACACACGACGTTAACTGCCTTGGTTTTGATATTGATAACAACAATTTAAGATAGTTTACGAAACGAAACAAAACCGACGGCATACCTACTTTCTCAAATAAAAAAAAAGTATTTTCCTAACCAGTTAATAAATGACGGAATTCTGAGGTTAAAACATTTGTGAAGTCGGTCAAATACAGAGTCCTTTGCACGAGGTTTTGTTACGATTATGGAGAGACTTCTCGGTAAAATATCAGGGCATGGTGTAGGGATTGGCATAACTTAGGTGCTTTATGCGTGAATGACTTTAAAAAGTGGTGAATGCCCTACCTGTAACCATTTTATATTTTATAGTACTTGATACAAAAATTATAATATTCGTAAAAATAAGTAGTGGATTAACATGTCATAACCGTTTCGGTGAGCCTTAACAACCCAACAAGTGATCTCAGGTTGAGTGGGTGGTATTAGGAAGTTACCTCTGTTAATGGTAGGTATCCATCAATCGAAATAACTGGACCACCCGCCAACAAATTTCGCCAAACAGTATAGAAAGAAAGAAAGAAAATCGTTTATTTGGCAAAAACTCACATAATAACAAATTTAATTAATTATTATTATTGATGTATGCTAGGATTTGGCATAATATCCAGTGAAGCCAACGCTAAATCGGAAGTAGGACCATAAACACAAATGAACAACCAATGTATAAGTTTCCTAATGCCTTAAAATTTTATACCTACAACAAGCATTTGTTGTTGTTTGCCAACAAATGCCAACATTGTTCGATCTTAGACCAAAGCATCACTCCCCTTTAGGTGAAATTAAAGTCAAATACTTCACACTGCAATGTAAAAGAAAAGGACACTTGCAACTTTGAAGACTATTATTTAACTTCATTAGCTTTTGTATCATTAAGACTGAGTCCAAAGTTTTCAATTTCCAAAAACAGAGCACTATCCATTACTCCCGTCCGCTCAGTATTTAGTAGAATTTAGTAATTACACCACGAATCGATACTAAAGAAGGACCATGGAGGAGTTGCAGTGGAAACTTGCAGAGCGATTAGTTGGCGAAGTTGGTAAACAAGCTTTCGGCTAATGCATGCTATGGAGACAGTAGGGCAACTTTGTTGCTTACGTCTAGAAACGTTTGGGACACTTGGTCGGTATTATAGAACTATGTTCAAGCTCGGATCTGTTCTTAGTATAGATTGAAACTATTTGATCAGTCAATTAGATGCGATTCAAATTTGTCATTCTAAGACTGGTCAAAGGGAGATGTTAAAGGAAGATGCCATTGACCAAATGTCCCACAAACCTCGGATCACAATCACACGAATGTCTACATCCAATCTGTTTGTCTAAGATTAAAACAAATTGCCATAACTGTTACGTCTTGTCAATCTTTCTCAAGATTTCTCTGTATTTTTCATTCTATCACTCTCTATCTCTGCAGTGATCTCACTGCAGTGCACTGCACTCTTTCGTGTGTCAATTTTCCCCTGAGGGCTAGCCCGTTCACAAGATGTGTCTACCATCTTCCTCTTACATTATAGAAAACGAATACATCTTGAGAGTCAGAGTATTCTAGGCCTGGCGTGTACATTGCTTTCCTCCAGGCGAGATAGTGGTTAAACGCTAGCCTGTAAATATAAAAATACGACATCTATATTAGACCGCTTTGTCACTTATTACCAAATAAAATAAATAGTTTATGGTCAAGGCACAGACCTGCTACATATTAAACTCGATCGCGTACAGCGGCCCCCATGAGAACGACCTTGAACGGAGTTTGTCCCTTTCTTTTGTATGGACATCTTATATATATACCATACGTATACCATACACATAGTATAGGACATATATAGGACTATCACGTTGTTAGACAAGGACACACTCCCACCCTGGTGTCTCTCAATTGGGCCGTTTTGTTCTATACAAAGCAATTACAACCTTATCGTTAAAGCATATGGATTAAATTGAATTTGTCAAAACATTTGCAGTGCACCATCCTTTTTATTACGTCTATGGGTCAAGGGCTTGTGAATTCGCATAAAACAGTTCTTAAAAGATCGCCAAATACTTTCAGAGATAGTTAACCGTTATCTCCCTGTATTGCTCTAATGTGGCCGTACCAGTTCTGTGTGTTTTTAACCAGGGTTGTTGATCCCTGTTTTGGCGTTTAGTTGGACAAACGTTTGCTAACTTTGGACAAATACACTGAAATACTGTTTAATGAAGGTAAGTTCGGGCTGTTTAGAAAGTGGTTTAAACTTCTAGAATGTTCGTGAAAATTGTGGACTATTTTGGAGTTTAAAAATACGAGTAGTACCTATCTATTCGCAAATTCTTGAAAGGTCGGCAATGCATTCTCATCAGGCCGACTGTCTACTTGACTGCCCACTTTAACATTCAATACGGAAAATTTTGAACATCAAAGATGTTTTTATGCAATAAGTAAGCAAATAAGCAGGTGGCCCACCCGATGGGAAGTAGTAACCGTCGACTATGGACACTTGCCACAATCGGCGTGTCACCCATGTTTCGCTTACCTGTTAACAGAGCTACTGGTATAGTAGGTCAAAACTCCACTTTAATCCAGTGTTACGGAAAATCACTAGGACTAGTCTAATTCCTTTTTTTACCGACTTAAAAATAAGGAGGAGGTTTCTCAATATAATATATATATATATATTGTATGTATTATGTATATGTATTTTTTTTATGTTTGTTCGCGGATAACACCGTCGTTTATGAACCGATTTTGATTATAATTTTTTTGTTGGAAAGGAGATATCTCAAGTGTGGTACCATCGTAATTTCATTGAGTTCTTATAAGTGTCTCCCGAGATATTGAGATAAACACCTCAAAATTGGTACTGAAAATGAATAGCGCGGCATTGAAGTCGGTTGGTTCTTTTTTAGTTTTTAAACGATATTATGATCATTCTTTTTTTTTGTTAGAAAGGAGATATTCAAAGTGTAGTACCATGGTAATTTCATCGAGGTCTGATAAGTATCTCCAGAGATAAACACCTCATAATTGGTATTGAAAATTAATAGCGCTGCATTTGAAGTCGGTTGTTTTAGATTATTAAACGATCTTACTGTTTGAAAGGGTGGGGTAAACTTGCCGTTTGGTCCCATAGTAATTATTCATCGAAATATTACGAGTATCTCCTGAGATATGAAGATAAATTCCTCAAACGCTACTGAAAATTACTAACGCGGCACTTCACAAAAAAGGAGGAGGTTCTCAGTTCGACGGTATGTTTTTTTATGTTTGTTACCTCAGAACTCCGACTTAACCGAATTGATTTTTTTTTGTTGAAGAGATTATGTTTACCGTTTGGTCCCATTCAATTCAATTTAGTGAAGTCGGTTTTTTCATTTTGTACGATCATAAATTATTTTAACGATCTTATTATAATTATTTTTAAGCAGAATCCGTCGCTTACCGTCAGGCGAGTGTTATGCTCATCCTGTTAACTTCCAACCTTACTTTGTCATTAAAAATTACCACGAAAATCTTATACTTCTCACGACATTTCCCCAAGTAAAATTTAAGAATACCCTCAATATTTATAATATTTATACTTATCCGAGAAGGTAGCTTAAAGCAACAAGTAAACTGATACCTAATAAGATTTCTTTAAGCCAATTATTTACTGCCTACAATTCGTACTTAAGCCTGATTATTGCTAAAGACAGCATGTTTTCGCGCTTTGCAGCTTTAAGTCGGCCCTTAAGTCTTACTTAATGGTTTGTATGAAAACATATCATGCATAGTATTTTCATATGCTTTAAAAAGGTGTTGTAATGTGGAGAGGTATTTTGAGAAAATTATTAAAGTTGAGTTTACGAATCAAATCTTTTATGTACTCGTTCGTACCTATACTTGATGTCAATAACAGCATCTCAGGAAATAACACAAATACTTAGTAGTATTTGTAGCAGAGATTTGAAGCAGAGGCAATGAAAACTCACTAACTAACTGTGTTATTCCTCCAATACGACGGAACAGCCGTCTTTTTACCCGATTTCACAAAAAAAGAGGATGTTCTAACTATTACGACTGTTTTTTTATGTTTGTTACCTCAGAACATTGTCAAATCTTAACCGATTTTTAAAAATTATTTTTTTGTTTGAGAGATTGTGCCTATAATTTTATCGAGATTTGATAATAATCTCCGGCGATATGGAGATAAGCAATATAAACAAATCTGTATACCTTGATCACATGAGTAAATACTCATGTGCCTTGATGACATGATTATGGCAACTGGCTATTTTGACTAACTATCGCGGCATGTGAAGTCAGTTTTTTCGTTTTGTACGATCATAAATTATTGTAATGGCATTCACAGATATTAATACACATAATAATAGTACTTTATTATTAAGACTTCTGTGGATATTTATGATTAACTTTGCTGTAATAAAAACATACAGACCAATTGAGAAACTCCTCCTTTTTGGAAGTCCGTTGAAAATTCAGAAGAAATGTCAGTTAACCTCAGGTAGTAGGAGCACATTATATGGACGTTCCGCCTGACTTGCTACCAAAAAGTTGCTAACCACTATCAACGAGAAAATCTGCCGACATAACCTTACTGTTGGACTATTATCTTTTCTGTGATCTTATGGTATTCCGGCAGCACGGCACTTAAGAGTCAGAGTATTCTAGGCCTAGCGTGCTTACCGTCTTTGACCACATCATCGTTTAATGACAGGCCAAATAGTGGACTAACGCTAGCCTATAAGATATAACAAAAAAAATCAATATTTTTAAGCTAATAACACACTAGATTACACACATTAACTAGATTTTGTGTGACTTATTTCCAGAATTTCATTTCAATTCCAAGTAGTTTTACGATGAAGTACTTTATCCAAGTCTAACCAACATTACTGTACTTCCTAAATCAACTTAGAGCTCGCTCGGCAACTCAAGGGTTTTCCTTCAAGTTTCAAGTGCTGTAATTAAATTATGTCGATTTCGACGATTTCGTCGCGATTAAGGTCTGATTTACCGACCTTCCTTCAGCGACTCAAGAAATATCTATAGACTAAGTGTTAATTGGTTTTAATTTCGATGATTTAAAGGCTGGGAAGGAGTCAGATACTGTGGTGATATAATACAAGATGGTGCGACCTCAACTCTTTGTCACCTCACTTTATACTGGGCTTCTGTTTTCGATTTATCTCACATTCACGCGACTAGAGATTGAGTTTGACACAAAGATTTATAGAAGTAATCATAAGCGGCCAATTTCCGTCTACTGTGAACACGGTTGTTGGTGAGGAGTTGAGTATTCTGTAGATTCCAGGAGATGTCCCAACATCGCGCTACCAGGACCTTACAATATCGTTGAAGTTAGAGTATACCGAATGTAGAATTGATCAGACCAACAATATTTGATCTCATAGCGTCATCATCTAGAAAATAGCTTATAGTAATAGTTGAACGGATTTTCATGACTCAAAGCTAAGAACAGTTTCTATTAAGACACTTATAAAACAAACAAAAAACTAAATCAAAATCGGTTCATCCGTTTGGGCGCTATGATGCCACAGACAGACACACTTATAAATAGATACACATGTCGAACTTATAGCACCCCTTATTTTTGCGTCGTGGGTTAACAATACATACATGCATAAGACATTAATGCACTAAACAACAATCCTATTACTTATTCTCACCCGAAAGCGGTATATTCGCGAACTCCCATGTTTCCATATCATCGAATCTAGAACCAATAGTCAGGGCCGTTACTATCTCATTCACTCATCTCTTGTGGGGTTACCATGTGATAAGGTTTTTTGGACATAGGACTAGTTGCGCCACAACCTCTCCCGCAGATTTCCGGTGTAAAAAAAACTTCAGCTCTATAACATGATTCTACTATCTGTGGACGAAAACCCGTGCTAGGATTTGAACTGACGACCTCCCGCTTAGAGTCAAGTAATCTATCTTTAACGTCAACAGGGTTCGTAAATATTTAGCATAAACGAGTAACAACAAAACACACTGAATTAATTCTATAAAACATAGGTTACTATTACTGTGATCTGATATGAAACTAGCTTTTCCAGGATCTTTTTCGATTAGTACGACTGTTTATTTCCTAGCCGCACAAGACAAGTCTTCAAATCACATGACAACATCATGTATCTTCTAGGCAAGCGTGCTACGTCTTTGACCACATTTCGGCTTCGTTACATAATATAAGCCTTATATTATAACGTGTTGATTGATAATGTCAAACACTAGCCTAACTGTAACAAAAAAGTGGCCCTTGAGTTTAGGCGATGCGATAATGTGGCCGTCAACTTCAAGTTTCTTTGACAGAAATTCGACGTAATATTTGTATTGGACAACAACAACTTAGTACTGGCAAAATACATACTACAGTCAAAGTTATTTAAAACATATATGTTATGCTCTCCCTTTAAAAAAGTATTACTTTTATCCCACGTCATATCAGACCATGGGCACCCTATCGCAGTCTGGAATTCAGCCAACTCCATAAAATATGCCCTTTTAATACATACAGTAACGCGATTATATTGATGTATAGGTATATATACGGATAATATCGTAGAAGCTTTTTGTTCTTAGTGACGTAATGGAGTAAATGCAGAACTGAGGAAATTTCCTTAGCTGCCGAGGTGTTGATAATTTTAGATACTGATACTTTAATTGTTCTAAGGTTGGTGAGTATCGTCAGTTTTAAATATATCACGTAGGCTAGCGTTTGACCACTATCTCACCTGTTGGTAAGTGATGATGCGGTTTGTTAAGAGAGAGTACGGGTACCTCATCTCAACCCTTGTTTATAAGAGGTTGGCCTCTAACTGAATAGGTAGTCGGAACATTATATCGGTATTCCGATGTACTTAAAGAGTATCTTACTCAAAAGTACCTTACCACCATCAAGGAGAAAAGCTGCCGTCTTAACCTTACAGATATTAAAAAAACCTGCAAAAGCACCTGAGAGTTGCGGACTTTGACTAATAACACAGAATAAATAATAGTACAAATATAATAATTTAAAATCGATGGGAAAAGACAAAGTCCATGTATGTGGAATTGAAAATATACTTAACAGAAATTTCCTCTCTCTTCAAGAAATTTTCTAGGGATTCATCTTCAGGTCAAAAGTAGTCGATCTTCTCCGAAGTGACAAACGGTCTCATGTCTCCAAGATCGTCCAATTACACCAAGATCTCCGATCCTTGAAACTGCAGTGTCCATTCTTTGTTTCAAGTCTTAAAACTCTCAAAAGGCTAAGGACTGCTAAGGACTTTACCTGAGAATAGAAATATAGACAGTATTGAAAGTAGAGCGAAATTTGAAAATTGTATATCTATCAGTTTTTTTGGTATATTTGTGTGTAACCTTTTGTTCTATTTTTTGTTACAGGTAAATTACAAAGAAAACACCAAAGAATATCTAACAAAAGTGAGTCTAAGATATTTTTGAAGTGAAAAGTCCTTTAGCGGAGTTTTCTTGGGATGGGTAAAAAATTTTAGACTCGTGTCAGCCTGTGTCAGGGTCACGTATCCTGATCGTAAGACGGCTGCGTCCGCAGGGCGCTTGTGCGAGGTGTAATTCCAAAATATTCAAAAATGACGTGATCAAGTTATTGATAAATGTTATTAAATTAAATAATAATAGTACTTTTATACTGATAAATAAAGCTATGCGTGCGAAATTATTCCCCAACCATTCCAAAATATTAAAAAATGCATCAAGTTTTCACTTCTGCCGGCACTCCCGGAGTGCAACCTGTTGTTTTTTTTAAGATCTGTCTTCAAATGTAGAGCCTAACATAGGTAATTTGTTGGCTGATACAATGCTAATTTGTATAATTATCATCCTCTTTAAAAAAGTATAAAGTTTAGGTACTGAATCTCGAGTAGCTGTAGTCCAGACTCAATGCTGTATAATGAGAAGCTCTCACAAACTTTTTAATGAATAGTTTTAACGAAAACCAAGAGATCCTTTGTGTTCCTTTTTCACTAAATCTTAAGATGCCCTCCAATGAGTTTTTCAGTTTGAATGGATGTCGGTATTAAATCATAGAGAGCTTTGTTCGTTAAATCTAAGCTCTTTTTATTTCAAGTAGTTGCAATGATATTTGGATGTCATTCTTTCAGATTTGGAGAACTTTATGAGGCGATAAATGGATAACTTGACATTGGCTAAATGCGATGTTGGTGCAAAGATAGAAAAATAAATGAGTTCAATACTATCTACTACAATCTTGTTAGATTTTGTTATGATTAGAATAGAGTATTTTACTCTTTAAGAGAAAAAATCTAAAAATATATTATTGAGATAGCTTAGGCAAAAAGCTCAAACTATCATAAAAAAGGCAGACGGATTCGTGCCGAACACCCGAGTGAACGCATGTTCAGTAATACTAAATGCTTGTGTAATACGCTTCCGCGCTCAGTTTGCTACCAAGCGGCAGCAGAGTCGGACGCTTCCGTGCAGTATTACTTCGCAGCGTTGCTTACGTAGTAATCATGCCGTATTGACTATGCCGGACTGAGCGCGGAAACTTATTACTCAAGAATTTGGTATTACTGACTTGGATACTTACGGTCACTCGGGTGTTTGGCACGAATCTGTCTGCCATTTTTATGATAGTCTGAGGCAAAAAGTAGTCGGAAAACGTTAGTTTTAGTTCATAAATAGCAAACAAAATTTTAAAATACAATTCAAAGGTTTCAGCTTTTTTTCAATTTGTTTCATAACACCATTAAATAGTAGTCGCCATGTTATTACGTCATACGGGTAAGTCAACTTAGAAGTGTCAACTGTCAACCATCCTATCACTGCATTTGCTTACTTAGCCTGACGTCATGACCACAGAGAAATATGGCGTCCACTGCGTCCAGCGTTTTCGTCAAATTATGAGTGAAATTTGAAAACGCAAAATTTAAATGCATTTTTATGGCACTTAACGATTAAATTAAAATTTTGTGATTTTTTAAGTGGTTCATTAGCACTATAGAATCTAATTGAGACACTTTTCAAAAATGGTTGTAATTCCCTATTGCTGCGGCTGGCCGAGTTAAATTAACTGAAACAAATGAGTCATCATATTAAGCAGGTTATAGTGATTAATTATTTAACTACGGTTTTGTAATTATTTATCGGTCACGCCGGTTTTATGGTACGGTTAATCAAATCTTAAATCAGATGACAAGCTCATGAAGTGAAGATTGCGAGATTTGCTATTTTTTAAAAGCTTTTATGCAACTTGCAATGTTTGTATGTAAGTATGTATGTTAATCTTGGACGCTAAATACTTTCCGGTTTTCAATTGAGCTGCAATTTTGTATCTTATGTAAGCTTACTAGCAATGAGGGTTGCACATCCAACTAACCTAAACATGCTTGTGTCTGGAGTGGGTTCACGTCAATAGTGCACTGGGTGGGGATCGAACTCACGATCTCTCGATCGCCAGGCCGAGGCCTTAGCCATTGGACTATTACCACAGAATAATGAATAGTACAATAATTACCACTCATGTAAATTCGGTGACAATGTAACAATTTTGTACCACCGAGCTAAGCTGATGATGGAGTCAGAAGGTGAATAGTGGATTTCCTGAATGGTGAAAAGTTCAGACACGAAAGATTTGAACCGAACATACATACTTACATAAAAACATTGCAAGTTAAATAAAATCTTGTTGTAATAAACACATGATATGATGACTTCAAGAGATTATTCTGCTTGCAACGAACCTTCATTGAGTGTAATCTTCTTGGGAATCCCTAATCTGTTCTCAGAAATAATGATCTCTGTCAGTATAATAATTCCATAGATTCATAGATATATATCTCGAACAGTTGGCTATTAGTGGCCAGTAATCAAGCTACCTACTTATTTCCGGTCGTTGACCCCCGCAACAATACTCTTGGATGAAGCAATCAGTCTGGCCTTCCTATGTATTCGAATTTCGAATTACAAAGCGCTTGCGGTGCGGTGCACCTAGCCATTCGCCTGTAATTCAATTCATACAGAAATAGCACTGGTAGATTATTTTTATTTTTACATCAATAAGCTTACACCTGTCACGTCTGTTGCCATAAAAAATGCAGTCAGCGATCTGGCAATAATAAATACGTCCTTAAAAAAATATGACAAGCAATGAACCAGAGACATTCTTCGTGTTTTTGAATTTCGAACGGCCTATGTAAATTTATTCCTAAAAACGTCACCGATCAGTGTCATAAAAAAATGACGGCCGGTGCTTAATTTAAAAATAGAATGTCAAACGTTCCGTATTTTTTTCAGCGCTTTTTTTAGGAAACAGCCAGCGCGGTCGTCCCGAAGTGTTTACATGTTTGTGCGCCGAATGTTTGGTTTGGTTCTTTGACTGCATTCGGACTGCATGCGGTTTTGGCGGGAACGGCCCGGATGTAGATTTTTTTGTACTCACCTGCTAAGTGCAACTCAAATATTGCCACACTGTTTTCGCCGCCACAATTTTTTTACTCGATTTATTTCCCCAAACGCGTGGAATAATTTCGGTGTCTCTTATGCCATATGTTGGTTTAAAAAGTTTTCCGTTTGTATTGGGAATTGAACGATCTTTCGAAATTTGCACAGTGGGGCGTGTAATCAATGAAACGGGCAAAAACTTTACCAGTTTTTTTTCTGTTTCGTCTCGTAATAGTATAAGAAACTGTGCACTCAGTTTACTACGAATCGAAGTTCTTTGTAGCGGAATCGTGGATTTTCTTGCGACCTTAAAAAACGCCACTCGAGTAGATTACTTTCCCTTCGAAGCTATAAGTGACTATTTGGGGGAGTAAATTTGCTTAGATTTGATGATGATCGTACTTTAAAATTTATTATCTTGATTATTGACATCTAATAATGTGATTCCATAAAAATGAAGATGAGATTTAAAAACTAACAAACCGACTTCACATGCCGAACAAGTCCGTTTCAGTAGCAAGTTTGAGATATTAATCACCATATCTCTAGAGATACTTATCAGATATTGATAAAATTTGATCATTCAAATCGGTTTGATCAAATTGGCCGAGTAATTCCATAACAACTGACATAAAAAAACTCACACACACAAAGACTAATTGAGGACCTCCTTTTTGGAAGTTAGTTGAAAATGTGTTTAATCCTGCAAGTTAACATTGCCATTGATAGATAAATATTGTAAGCTATAAAGCTAAAACAGCATAAAGATAAGGCACTACTCAAGATCAGGTGATACGCCTTTTTATTATACATAATAATTACAGCACTACACTCTCGTAATTACGCTTCATACGTGAAACATTATCATATCTCCCTAATGTAAGTAAAACCCGAGTAAACGCTCGCCTCCATTACTCGTCCTAAATATTCCATTAACCATGGTCTGAATACCATAACGGAAATAATGTTAGTCACGTTTTTATCTCATTAATGGTTCAGCTATTTATCTGTACATGTCGTCTTGCGTCTACCATTAATACATGTCAAAACGCTTCGCCGATGTCCCCGACAGCCTTATGTTTTGTTTTGTCCACGGACGTTTCGATTTCGAACCACTGTGTTTTGTTTTTCTTTTTATTTTGTGGATTGCCAGTTGCCACTTGTCGCGCGGATTAAAATTGATATTATAGTTTTTGTGCTTATTTCTTTGCTCCTGTCTGTGGATGTTTTTGACATTTACTGTGAAATATAGCTCTGGAGTTTCAAACTGAGATTAAGTTTAAATTGAAACGCAGTGTTCAATCAAATTAAAGTTACGCCGCAGAAGATTTTTGTAATTAAAACTTTCTAACTAAAATATTGACAATGGCTTCTAAATTCTTACAAAATTGAGTTTGAACGAAACTAAGATAATACCAAAGTAACTTCAATGAAATTCATTGTGGAGCTAATTTTCTTTATCAATTTTCAATCTACGAAACTAAAGCAATAATCTTGGTGCCTGAGGGCGCTGCAGTAATTAAAGTAATGAAGTCTTCATATAAAATACCTAAAGACGCCATCTACATATCATAACGGTCGTAACCGTCTTATCTAAACGTGTGATCTTTGACTTCGAGAACTATATACCGTCTCGCTCATTTCAAACGCATCTGAGCAAGACAGCTTACACCATAATGAATAATATGTTAATATGAGTGTTTTTAATATTAATAATACATAAAAAAAGAAATTTCAAAGCATCCGAGGTAAAACCCTTATCCCTTACATCGAATTTTTAAGTACAACCTTCGCATGCTAATAAAATTAAATCAACCTGTATTTTTCTCGCCTTAATTTTGTTATTTAATTTAATGCACACTAAAAACCGTTTAACTAAAAATCGTTTTTAAATACGCACCTTAATTTAAATGCCATTAAAATTTAATAAAACAATTTATGCGATACACAGCTCATCAAGGAGCTATAAAACTTTTTAATGCCATAGACAAGATTCCATGTCGCAGACAATAAAATGGCAATAAAATACGGGCGGAGACAACTAAATTTACTTTTTTATACGCAAATGAGATGGCAAGTAAGCGCATACACGGACGACCGTGTGACGGAATATGGTAATAAAGCCATGGAGTGAATATTTGGTAATACAATATGGACTTAAAATGAGAGCACCGAATCGCACGACAATCTGAGCTTTTTAATAATCCCTAGTCGGATAGCTCTTTCTAAGTTTATGACTGTAAATTCGCAAAAAAAAACTTCAAAAGTGAGTTTAACAGCGGTCCATCTAACACCGCCCGAAACATTAATTTCTTTCAACAGCATTTGCTAAGTTCGTTTAAACTCCCCCAGACATAATTTACATCTTATCTCTAATAGCGCAGGAGGGTTGATTTGGCAACTTTTTTACCGCACTGGCAACACTGACAGATTCTGTGGTGACAGCGCCACCTGGCGGCATATTTGTGCATAGATCGTCGATTTGGTCTCTAATGCCCCTATATTTTATCCACTGTGCATAATTTTGAAGTCATTGGAAGTCAAAAGCACGCCCTGGGATTTATGTGACAATCTGAGTAACGTCGCATACGTAATTTTTGTGAATTTAATTTTCTCGCGAATATATTATCTGTTCCTAAGAGGGATTTAGGGATGGTGTAGAAGATATGTGCATGCGACCTATATACGTTTATTAGCTGACATTTTATTGGACCTAGACAAGCTGTTGACTATAATCTTGTTAGGACCAGCGCACACATGGCGAGGCGAAGCTACTAAGAAGATACTGGCATACTGTTGACAATACAGAATAAGGGAATACATCTCTATTTTTTTTCTGTGCATGAAAACACAGAACATGGAAATACCAGACCTCTACTTTCTGTTTGTGCTGTTATTGAAAATGACAGACCTAGCGCGCAAGTGCTCTATATATGTCATAGATATAAAAGTCTAGTTTACATTTGACGAAAGATTCCTTCCACGGCTTTAGTCCATCCAATGCATGGAGCTTAGTTCTTTTGAATCTTAATGCTGAGTACACATTTCTACCGAACGAAAACAAAGGGTTGATAGAGTGAGATAAAGAGATGGCGAATGGAAGAAGACGCTTCTCCACAGGCGTTTACCTGTATAAAAGCATCTTCTTCCATTCGCCATGGTTCGTTCTCGTTGTCTTGGTCTAGACCCGGCATGAGGCAAGGTCTTATGAAATTTTCTTCCATTTTCAATAAGAACAAAAGCAATAGAAATTAAAGCTGGCTACAGATATAAATATTATTTGATTGTCAGAAATTATAATTGACAAATTCTCTGAAATCGTAAAAGAGATTTCATTACAATTAGAACTGAAATTGAATAAGTTTTTGTCTCGACACCGCAACAAGAGGCCTTACAGTTGCTATTATCCCAATTCTGAACTTTATTACAAACGTCGCAAAATAACTTTTCAACTAACATTTTGTTAAGAACAACTCAGGCGAATACCTAACAAACTTCAGTTTTGGTTAGTAACTTGGGCTTGTTTTAAAAAAATATCACTGTCTAGTGTCCTCTTGGTCAGCTACAAATGTCAAGTTGGAAAACCTGTCGCCATACATTTAGTGTATTTTGGAAGCTGTTTTTAAGAGTAAGTACGCTTTTGACAAATCTCACATAGTTTATGAATTATTCTTGCTCCCTGATTGGTCTAAATTTAGTTAAGTGTAGTAACCAATAGAGGCGCTGTACTGTATTTCATACAAAATTTGTTCGATATAAGATATCGAGTTTGGTATGAAAACTCGTACTAAGGGTACAGGTATATAGGTGAAATAGTGCTTAAAAGCTCGTCTCACTAACCTCTCATTTAGGTACAAGTTATCTATGTAACTAGCTGCGCCCCACGGCTTCGATGGCGTCATTAAGTATACTGCGTGTTAATCCAGGTTATAAAGTATCTGTATACCAAATTGAATCCAAATCCCTTTAGCTGCTTTTGTGTAAAAGACTAATAAGCGTCTATTCACTTATCTCACCAACTTAACTTAACTTAACATAAAAGCATCTAGATGGCGCTGGTGTAGGTTGTACAGATCTTCTTGTAAATATTGCCGCAATGTGTGCGAGCCTGCATCGCGCAAACGATATTTTCTGCGATGTTAGAATCGGATCTCCTTTCTTCATCATCAAAGATCTTAAAAAAATGAAGTTTATGTATATAATTTCGCATTTATAATAATAGTAGGAAGTAGGATAGAATTATGCAATAGTCAAGCATCGCTAAGTCTCCAATTTCCATCAATTGAAATCATGCTCAAGTGTCTATCAAACACTAAAAAATTACGTTCGAAGCTTAGCAGTGCTCAACTATTTTATAAGAGCAGAAGAAGAAAAAACAGATTTCCATTAAATATTTGGTGGAACAAGATAATTTTGTGTCTAGACTTCAAATTTGGGTAATCAAGTTATTTTTATACAGATCTATTTTATTTATAGTCTAATAACAGTAAAATTATAGGCATGTGAGACTTAATGAATATCCCAAGGTGAATTAATTTTGTAAGTAATGGCTTGGTCACATATAATACAGAAGTCTCAATAATAAAGCACTATTTAGTATTCTGTGGTCATTAAATAGTTACCAACGCTCACTGTCATTGATAACTAAAAGAGAAAGAAAGCAGATATTATATTATAAAGCTACGTCTCGTTCTAAACAACGTAGGTAAATTGGTTGCAAAGCCATTGCCTGTCTTGAAGTTGGTTGGTCTGAAAAGTTAGTCACTAGTCTCTATATATCTGATCTGATCTGATATTTATCGACGATTTCCGTCATTACAAACATAGAGGGAGATGCAGATAACCACATGTATAGCTCCATTCCTTTCTAAAATACTAACATCGCTCGCTAAGTCATGGCTAGAAATGCAGAGAGAGTGATCGGGCTGTTTTTAATTTGAGGCGTTTCCTTAAAAAAAGGTCACGTTAGTTCCTCCTGGAGACTCAACAGATGGCTTTAAATATTAAATATTAACGCAGTGGTCTGTCACTGTCATACTGAATAAACCTGTCAATCGTATTTTATTATTTTTATTCGTTATCGATTGATGTTTAGACCGTTTTCATTCGTTATATTTCTAACATTTGTAATTTTCCACGACTTTTCTATTTTCAACCGATTTCCATAAAGGAGGAGGTTCTCAGTTTGTCTGTATGTTTTTTTTGTATGTATGTAATGTGTTGTATGGTTAGGTAATGGTAATGTAAATTTTTATTGAAGCAAAAAGCCGAATCGTTGCTCTGTAATAAAGAGTTTTTATTTTACAAAGTAAACTATAAAAATAATTCCACGTAACAAACTTACTAGCTACACATTAATTATTACATACCTGTAATAAAGAGAAACAACATTTAAAGCTATTGCTTCACATATTCCTTATTAGTTTAAATTAATGTGTTTTGTTTCAGTAATTCGAAGTAACATTTCACAAAATCATCGTGCCACAGAGTAAATCCAGAATGTCTAGTCCCACAGACGGGATTATACAGTACTCAAATACAGAATACCAAAATACATAGTTTAAGAGCGGGAAATTAAATGAAGTATTAAAGATCTTCATTTACATGTATGTTACGCGATTACTCCGTCAATTTTGAACCGATTTGAATGATTATTTTTTTAATCGCTAGGGTACATTTACGAGGTAGTCTCATTGTCATTTCATCAAGATCTGATAAGTATCTCCAGAGATATGACGATAAACGTCTCAAACATGCTACTGAAACTGACTCGCGGGGCGTGAAAATCGGTTGTTTTCGTTTTTAAACTATCTTATTATATAATTAATATTTTCGCTAAAAAAATATAATAAATAAATTCGCTTTGAATCTTTTGACAGTGACATCTCCTTATGATCAACAGCAACCTAGCGAGTGTGGCTGAACAATTTTATTATAATATAAAATCGGCTCATTTTGTACCTACTATTTTACAAATTAAATAATTAAACTCTAAACTTAATCGATGTCGATGCAAAACTTCTATTCATAAAATCGTGTTATATTTTTTTACCGACTTCAAAAAGGCGGTGGTTGTATGTTCCACTGTATATTTTCTTTATGTGTATCACCGATTACTCAAAGACGCCTAGACCGATTTTGAAAATTCTTCTTTTGTTTGAATGTGTTTACTTCCTATTTCTATTTCATAGAGATTTGACGAATATCTCCATAGATATTATGGAGATAAAGAACTCAAACTTGGTACTGAGAATGACTATCGCGGTATTAGGTTTTTAAATGATCTTAAATTATTTCGCATTAAAATACAAATGTCTTGATAGTTTATACAATAAATTCAAAGAATTTATCTTAATATCTACCTAATTAGGTTCTTAATGTGACATAAAACATATGAGTATTTTGTTGAAATAACATGCCACTTGTAAACTACCCACTATTTAGATTTTATGAATATTTTAAATATAACTACCTCATTATGTTGGTGTCAAATATTTTGTTTCATAAATTATCGATTTATAGAATTATATTAACTACAAAAGTGACTGGAAAAGAAGAACCGAAGATCGGACTCAGTGGCGCACCTTGGGAGAGGCTTACGTCCAGCTGTGGACGGACACCGGCTGATAATGATGATTAACTACAAACAAATATTTAATTTCAACATTTAATAAAAAAATTAAGACTGAACGATAAAGAATGTAAGCAATGCGCAATGCAAAATTCTGGCTCTTCAGACTTTAGCATGCCACTGTATCTGTAATAGGTAGACGTCATCGTTTTCCATCAGGCGAAGGCGTGCTTGTACTGTTGTCTACTTTATATCATATTTAAAAAAAAATAACGGGATGCACTCCGGAAGTGCCGGCAGAAGTGAAAACTTGAACACGCCATTTTTTAATATTTAGGAATGACACCTCGCGCAAGCACCCTGCGCTCCGTCTTAAGAATTTTCGATCAAGACACGTGACCTGACGCGAGTTTAACATTTATTACCTATCACAAGAAAAGTGCACAACGCCGCTAAAGAAGTTTTCATTTCAAAAAGCTTTATTTATTAGATATCAATAACGAAATTATTAATACCTGCGTATCAATTTAATTGACTGATTATTGATATAAAAATTAATGCATTCTTATATCAATGATCAACTTTCATGACTCATTTTACTAGGTAAGGCGTAAGATTAAGCTTAAAATATAGAGAAAAAAACAACAACGGGCACAGAATACTTACTCCAGGAGTGCCGGCAGAAGTGAAAACTTGAACATTAACGTCGTGCATTTTGGTCTAGTCTCCCTCCGTCTTACGAAATTTCGATCAGGTCACGTCATCATGTTATGTCCTGACGCGAGTTTAAAATTGTTTACCTATCCCAATAAAAGTTTCTACTCTCCCTCTATTTTACAAATTTTCGATCAGGTCACGTGTCCTGACGCGAGGTCCTGACGCGAGTCTAACATTTTTTACCCAAAAAGTTCTCAACGCCGCTAAAGAAGTTTCACTTAAAAAAATTCACACACACAATTAAACTTAAAAAAAATCTCATTCATCCACGTTATAAGAAATTCACCAAACGCTTTTGATATATGCCAAAGATGTGAGGGATGTCCTAACAAAAGACCAGCCGAATCGGCCTCTAACATTCCATTTTTCTGAAAAATATACGCGGAGAAAAGGCGAGTGGGAAAATAGTAATTACAAGTTCTCCTTTCCAGAGGCGTGGGCTATTGTGCCTTCCTCACAATGCCGAGGAATCTTTTTGTCCGCCCTATCGACTGTTTGCACCACTGCGCTACCTACCTCGAAAGCCTATATCATAGGTACAACAGGCGCCCCACTTGTGGTTTATTGAGTCTTGTTGAACATAACATTCTTAGTTATTTAAGATCGTTTACAAAAAGGAAAAAAAGGACTTGAAGCCGCGACTCAAACTTGAGTCTCCATATCTCTGGAGATACTTATCGGATCTCGTTAAAATTACAATAGGACCAAACGGAAAGCCCTACCTACTCTTTCTCAAACAAAAAATATTTTTCTAAATCGTTGAAGAAATGACAGAGTTCTGAGGTAACAAAAATTTTAAAAATACAGGCGAACTGAGAACCTCCTCCTTTTCTGTGAAGTCGGTTGAAAAAAATAGTTTTATATTATTATCTTTTCTTTGGTTTTATCGAATTAAAATGTCTATCTATGGCTTTGCTTTGAAACGGATGAACAGATTTGTATATTTTAAGCGACTTCACAGAAAAGGAGGAGGTTCTCAATGCGCCTTTTATATTATGGTATATAATTTGCTACCTCAGAACTCAGTCATTTATTTATCGATTTAGAAAATTATTGCTTTGTTTGAGAGATTGGGGGATATGAGAGCAATTTCCAAAGATCAGATCACTTCGAAATGTTGTATCCTGTTGCTTTAATGACATTGCTAGATGATGGCAACCCTGACTTGGTGCTAGGGCAATGGGCATCTAAAAGAATCTGGAAGATATCTAAATCCGCATTAACTTACAACTGTAGTGGTAGGACTTCTGCTTGTAGTGGTAGGACTTCTGCTGTACTTGTAGGACTTCTGCTTGTAGTGGTAGGACTTGTGCTAGTCCGCCTGGGGCGGTACTACCACTTTGCCAATTAATTTTCAGCCGTGAAATAGGAATGCTTTTCGATTGAAATGGCAAGGTGTCCAGTGAAATTACAGGGCATGTGAGACTCAACATCTTTATGTCTCAAGGTAACAGGCGCAGTGCAGTGACATGCAAAATTCTGGCAGTCCAGAATGTTGCATGCTGCTGTATCTGTAATAGGTAGACGTCATTGCTTATCATCAGGCGAGCATCGTGCTTCTCCTGTTACCTTATATCATAAACAAGCTGAACTTTAAATATGTCAGTCGGGGGTTTTAATTTAATTGTTATGAAAATGGCATACAATTTAATTAGTTGACTCGTCTAGCTAGACTTAAAATGGCATATAATTTAATTAGTTGACTCGTCTAGCTAGGCTTAAAATGGCATATAATTTAATTAGTTGACTCGTCTAGCTAGACTTAAAATGGCATACAATTTAATTAGTTGACTCGTCTAGCTAGACTTAAAATGGCATATAATTTAATTAGTTGACTCGTCTAGCTAGACTTAAAATGGCATATAATTTAATTAGTTGACTCGTCTAGCTAGACTTAAAATGCATATAATTTAATTAGTTGACTCGTCGAGCTAGACTTAAAATGGCATATAATTTAATTAGTTGACTCGTCTAGCTAGACTTAAAATGGCATACAATTTAATTAGTTGACTCGTCTAGCTAGACTTAAAATGGCATATAATTTAATTAGTTGACTCGTCTAGCTAGACTTAAAATGGCATATAATTTAATTAGTTGACTCGTCTAGCTAGACTTAAAATGGCATACAATTGAATTAGTTGACTCGTCTAGCTAGACTTAAAATGGCATATAATTTAATTAGTTGACTCGTCTAGCTAGACTTAAAATGGCATATAATTTAATTAGTTGACTCGTCTAGCTAGACTTAAAATGGCATACAATTTAATTAGTTGACTCGTCTAGCTAGACTTAAAATGGCATATAATTTAATTAGTTGACTCGTCTAGCTAGACTTAAAATGGCATATAATTTAATTAGTTGACTCGTCTAGCTAGACTTAAAATGGCATACAATTTAATTAGTTGACTCGTCTAGCTAGACTTAAAATGGCATACAATTTAATTAGTTGACTCGTCTAGCTAGACTTAAAATGGCATACAATTTAATTAGTTGACTCGTCTAGCTAGACTTAAAATGGCATACAATTTAATTAGTTGACTCGTCTAGCTAGACTTAAAATGGCATACAATTTAATTAGTTGACTCGTCTAGCTAGACTTAAAATGGCATACAATTTAATTAGTTGATTCGTCTAGCTAGACTTAAAATGGCGTATAATCGCCGAGTTAAACTATACCGAAACTAAGATGTAATTCTTAAATGAATACTTTAATCTCCCAATCTCATTCAAACCGAGATTCTTAAGCTGCTTATCTAGAAACGTCCCATTCTGAAAGAAATAACCATCGACCTTTTAATAAAACTTTTTAAACGCTGAAATAATTAAAATTAGGCCCAGGGTACACTTAACGAAAGACATTTGCGTGTAACGTTTATTTTATCTACTAAGCTGAAAATTCTTGGAAAGTTCTCGTGCGCCAACAATTCTGGATGTTTCCGAATCATTCACGTGTCCAAGTTACTTAATAAATAAAATACTAGAAGTTTTCTACAGGTAGTGGGAAAATTTTATCGATGTTACGCCTGACTTGCTACCAAAAAGTACCTTACCTCAATCAAGGAGAAAATCTGCCGCCATAACTTTACGGTGTTCTGGCAGTACACAGCCGTTGAAAGTCAGACTGTTCTAGGCATAGCGTGTTCACCGTCCTCCATCACATCAGCGCTTACCACCAAACGAGATAGAAGTGAAACGCTAGCCTACTTATAGGCTAGCGTTCTGTTTAATTATTTTGTTTAATGTACCTATCTTAATAGGTACATTAAACAAAATATATTAATTCGGCCGTAGACACGTTTTTGCTCGTTTCATTTGTATTTATTAACCGACTTCACAAAAAAGGATGAGGTTCTCAATTCTACTGGTTTTTTTTTGGTTTTATGTTTGTTACCTCTGAAATCCGTCAAATCTTAACCGATTTGAAAAATTCTTTCGTATAAGAAATTATTATCTCATGTACCTAGATAATATCTAGATATAAGAACTTTATGTACAACAACTATGGAAGCAATAAAGTATTGAGTATTGAGTTATGTCCCATTCAAATTTTATCGAGATCTGACAATTATCTCCGGAGATGAACAATATAAGCAAATTTGTATACTTTGATGACATACTTATATCTACTGGCTACTTTGACTATCGTGGCATGTGAAGTTGGTTTTTTTCGTTTTGTGAACGATCTTTATTATCAATAATTATTTCAATATTATTATCAACTAGCAGCCCGCCCCGGCTTCGCACGGGTAGAACATGCCAACATAATGTTGCATCAAATATAAAATATTAACACATTTAACAATCATCGTCATATTTCAACCAATTTACACAAAACCTTAACGAATTATGCACCTAAACCTTCCTCATAAACATTTACACTATACACTATTGGTGAAAACCGCATGATAATCCGTTCAGTAGCTATTGAGATTATTGCGAACAGACAGACAGACGCAGTGATGGACTTTATTTTATATTACTTACGTAGTGATATTGGACGGCCCTTTGGCGTAAAGGATAGTTACCCTGATTCTGACCCGACGGTCGTTGGTTCTAATCCTAGCTATATATCTACCAATGAAAGTTTTATGTGTATTCATGAATCATGGGTTTTCGTACAGAGGTAGTGGGATCATTGAATCAAAATCAATCAAATCATGGGATCAAAGATAAATATTATACGTTTAACGTGTGTATCTGTGTCTGTAGCATCTTAGCACCCAACCGGATGAACCGATTTTGATTTTATTATTGATATTTTTTGTTTGATAGATGTCTTCATCGAGTGTTCTTAGCTTTGATTCATGAAAATTCGTTCAATCGTTATAAAACTATGAGCTTTTTTCTAGTTAATTGCGCTATGAAATCAACTTGCATAGGTCTGATCAACTCGAAAATCTTCTTCTTCAACGATATTGTAAGAACCAACTTACAGCTCAGATTTTAAATGTCGTGTTTAGAGTCATTGGAATGCTTTTATTGAAAAGATCATACATAGATCAGTCGGGGTGGTTTATATATAGATCATAACTATATTATACAATAGAATTTTATACAGTAAAAATATATGATTATACTATATTGACTTCAAACTGATTGTGATCGGTGGGGATCTACAGCATCGCTAAGCTTATAATAATATTAATATCGTAGTAGCTATGACCTAATCTGTGGTTTCACTGCAGATATTTTATTAATTTTGCGATGCGTGTAAGTGAAACCCGTGATATCTTCTAGAGTTTTCATTTGAATTATATACTGTAAAGGACAATTTTAATCTATAATATGTGGCCAAGCTAATTAACGTAATTATTTGGATAAGGATTAATACCATATACTTGAAAATAGCCTTGGAAGTTATGTAATATTTTTTAACAAAAATTTTAACATTAAAATGGTTACTGTGAGTCAACCTTAAGAGATAGACATATACTGTCGCGGACTTTTTGTAGGTCTTATTAATTTGTACAACTCTTCCATAGGAAATATTCTTCTATCTATTTTCAATTGAGCAGCGTTCGTAAGAAACGTGTTTTTTCGACCGTTTTTTAGTCGACTTAGGTTGCAAATTAGATCTCCACGAATGTACCTTTGATTTAAACGGGATAATATATAGCCTATTTTCATTCCGAAAGTCCATTCTATATATTAGTGAAAGAATTTTATAAATCAGTTCAGTAGTTTTTGAGCCAAATCATTACAAACATACAAAAATACAAATGTTCTCTCTTTATAATATTAGTATAGATAAGCGCCATCTTGATCTTGCTTATCGAGTCATTAGTTAGTATCTTCTAGTTGTTCTATTAATTATTATTCTGTACTTCTAGAAACGCATATTTAATTAAATACCGCCTTGTGAAATAATGCTAAAGCTTTTGTCTAACTATATGGCATAAAGTTAAACATATCTTAAACGCAATTAAACACATTTAGATTAAAATGTAAATAAGTATTTCGGCTAAAAAAAGATATTGCCCGAAGCCAAAGCCAAAATAAAAATATCATAAAGAGGGTTATTATGTAAAGCGAACGATTAGTATCGATCGTTCCAGTGATTATTCGACAACCTAGCAAAAGCATCTGCGCTTGTTTCTCTCAAGTCTCGTCCATCCTCAAAGGAATGACAGGAACGAGTGAGCGAGAGGCAAAAAGGCTATTTACCTCGTTGTTACATCTGTAATTACAGTATACGAAGTTAAAATATCCCATCGTTTTACTTGGAATTTTGTCCGAGATATTTAGCGCAATTGTCCCACTGTGCTGGACGGTTTTGGACTTTAATACTATTTGATGTCTTTCTGTATACTATTCTACAGGTTATAACAACTTGCGGCTTTTCCTGTATTAAATACCAAATATTCTATTTCTTGTTACAGTATTTTATACTCGTCTAGTAAAGACAATGTCTGTTTTGGGCTAATTTCAACTAAAATGTCATCGTAGCCTTGTCATACCAAGGAGGTTCATGCCAAATAGACAGTGTCACAGTTTTACAATCATATGATGGCACACCCGCGCTAAATTTAGAAGATTGTGTAGGTATGCCATATTTTCCTACTAATCTACACTATTTATGGGGTGGGGTAGGTAGGTGAAATAATAAGCACTGTACTCACATTTTCCATCACAGAGTATTGTAATCACGTATTACAATATATCAACGTGCACATATTGAAACTTTTTTTTACAAACACATATGGTCTTGTTGAACTTTAAAATAATACTGAGGCTCGAGCCTGGCTGCTTTCAGACTTATATTCGTAGGAAAGCCAGACCTCTCCGTCCCTGTCGTCGGTCGGGATAACATCGGCATCCTTCGGCGTTTACGAAAGCCTGTCATTAGACAGACCAATCATGAGCGCCGATTGTGACGTTAATATTTTCGGAGCAAGACTACGGAACCAGTAGAAGCATTTAATGTAAAATAATTAACAATACCTAACGCCTACAATATTTATACTAGTGTATCAATATTGTGTTAATAATTTAAGAATTAACTATGTAACATAAACATCAATAACTATTTATAAGTATTGTTAACACATATAATATAGTCATTTTTTTTAAGTTCAATAGCGTAATGGATCATATTATGTATATATCCATTACGCTATTGAACTTAAAAATAAATGACTCATAAAATACTGTCAAGTATTTATTGATATTGTATAGTATTTATTGATTTAAAATACTAGTTTCAGTCACTCTTCAGTAGCCGGCAAAATGCTTACCTTTTTAAAAAAAAAACTTCGTAAGGCTTAACTATCAATCGTCAAATGTTACCTATCTATTAAGATACCATATCGTATTAAAATCACTATTCCAATTCAATCAAAGATATGCGAACAAATTACAATAAAGATTTATGTTTCAACGCACAAAGGTCAGAAAGACTATATTATTATTATGTCGGATCAGACATTGGTACCTACCTACTAACAGATCGAATTCAAATTTAAAAAAGGAATGTTTTTATATCATATCTTCACCACGCGGTTTTTTGTTTATGGCACAACACGTTAATTGTATTTAACCAGTGTCAAGTATTTATAATGATATTTATAATTATTGTTGAAATTAAAAGAGTGAGGTTTATTTAAGTCCCAGTACTAATCGTGTGCTTTCCGTAAAAATTAGACTACAGAAAGCTTGTTTACTTTTGTTTTGCATTTCGAAATATGTTATTTTTCCACATTAGCAAAATTATAACCTACAAATTCTACAACTGCATTTATTTACGAGCCCGCTAAAACAAGCTACTTATTACCAATAAAATTTCAAGAGAACAACGTAAGTGGCATTTAGGTGTCAGTCAACTGGCAGATACGTCGCTTTGCTTTTGAATTGCCAACCGGCTTGGGTGGACTGGTTCAGAGCCGGTTTACATAGTAACTACTGTATTAATCTTTGTCCAAGTGCCTTAGTATGGCTCAGTAGACGCATTCCGATTCCAAAATCAAATGCGCCTAATGAAGAGCCTTTTGATTCGACTCACCGAGATCGATTTGTATTTCGAATATCAAAATATTAGTACGGATATCGAATTGAACATCGAATGATATTTCAAATACAAATCGATGCCGCTCTGTCGAATGGACTACCAAAAATTTTACTACGCATGGCAGTCGGTAGCATAATATTGTATATTTTTTGTAGTATCACCAGGTGGTTGGAGCGTTATTTCAATGACCCGCCTGACTTGCTACCAAAAAGTAGCATACCATCGCCAAGGAGAAAATCGGCCGCCATAACCTAACGGTGTTCTGGCAGCAGTGGCAGCAAAAAGCCCTTGAGAGTCAGACCATTCTAGGCCTAGCGTGTTCACCATCCTCGCCCATATCATCGTTTACCGCCTAGCGAGATAATGGCCAAACGCTAGTCTGTCAGAATTGAATTTCACAAAACGCAAGGAACCTACTTCAAATGCCGCGCTAGTTTTATTATTATATATTATACCTATAGCTATTTTCAGCTTCGAGCAAAATGCTCGAAGATTTTCAGTAGCAAGTCTGTGTGTAACTTCCATATCTCCGGAAATACTCATCATATCTCGATGAAATTACAATCGGACTAAACTGGAAGAGCATACTCGCTCAAACAATACATAATTTTCCAAATCGGTTAATAAATGATGTAATTCTTAGGTAGTTATTTTTTGAAGTCGGTGGAAAAAAAATTAAAGTGGAATATCTCGCCATGTATGATTCAAATTCTAGTTTGACCTGCCCGCCGCGATCTTCCCATATAGCTAAAAGATATGATCTTTTAAGGAAGTCCACAAATTCCCCAAAGGTCGGCAACTCATCAACAGCATTAGTGATGTTGCAGTTGTTGTGGGCTGTAGCGGAATGACGAGATAAATTCATGCAATTCAATATTTTGCGAACCGTCATACTTTTGAAAGACACGTCATTGATTACTATAAAGCTAGAATCGTACTAATCCAGTTACCTTGTACTAAAAACAACGAGTACAGTTTTCGCAACCCTATCTTTTACAATCGATTTAGTTTCGATTGCTTCGTTTTTATGCGATACGTTCTCGCGATTTTAGTAGAAATTTGTAAACAGTGACTGAATCAGAAGTTTAACGACCGAAATAAAGGTACACTCTTAAATTTATTAAATAAAGTGTTATCTGAATTTACATGTCGTTAGGTCCATTAGAGCTTGTCCTGTTTTGGGGCTTGAAATGTTGTTTGAATTTTTTAAAGGTTTTCGGAGGCTCGTAAAGGCTTACATGTTGTTATTACATTGTAAAAAGGTTACAATATAATTTAAATCAATTTGTCGATTTTATCAGGTGAATAATGACCGCTGGAAAAAGGTATTCCTTGCAATACTTTTGTTTTCAGTGTCTATGGATTTAAAGGAGATAAATTTGCCGGAAAAATAAGTTTTTTGTATAGGAACACCAAGATGACCAAATAAGTTACCAAGAGACCAAAGTAAGTTTTTTGTATAGCAAGCCCAAGATGTATCAACAGAACCCTTCTTTAATTTGAGATAATGTTAAACAATGTGGATAAAAATTGAAAACTCAACGTAGGTGGCGCGACGCTACTGTTGAGTGTTCCTAAAAGCCGCGAATTTACTATTATTTTTTCACAAACTATTTCCTTAAAAACAAATAATAATGTATTCGAGCTGGAGTAAAAGTCAATAAATGGAAGAACTGTGGCAAAATGTAACATTTATTAAATTTATGTAAATGTTAAATTTAGTTTAAAAAATATGAATATCGCAACCTGCAGTGAGCAAAAAGCAGATTGTAGCGCCCCATTTATTTCGCTTACAAACATAATAGCACGATATTAAAACAAAATATATGTAATGTTTTGGTCTAATGTGGATGTTCAAAAAGTAATTAATAGATAAGATGTATGCTAGTCAAAAACCACAAAAAGTATAACAAAAAATAGACAACTAAAGTTAAATTCGTCACATCACTAACAACGCACTAATTTATTTAATATATTCCAGCCAAAATTCCATCTAGTATTAGATTAGTAGATTCTACAATTTAATTTCACGGACCATTTATGTTTTAGAAAACAAAAAATCGTTCGTAGTTTTTGTATGCAATTGTTTGATTTTATTCCGCAACTAATAAAATCGTAGTGCGGGCTTAGCTTAACAAAACATACTCACATACTTTTCCTAATTTTAGTGACATAAAACTTTGTCACAAATGTAAAAATCCTCGAACATTAAACTCAGCGTGACGCTTAAAACCAGACTTGCTTTATCTTTTTATACCATCAAAATATTTCAAATGATGTCTTAATCTTCAATCAAAATCAAACTCTAATTTGTTCCCACAGCCTTTTCGCGTGCCCATAAAACTTGTCTTCACACAGTCGTAAAGTCAGGGTCCTAAATACCTATTTACAAGTGTATTAAGACCTCGTGACACCTAATAGGTGGCATCCTGTCCAGTCTTCTTTTTGAGGATCAATGCCGGTTGAAAAAAACCGGTATGTAATTTTATACCGCTACTGTTTGGGGTACCGGAAACTAACGTTTTAAAGTTACTTGTCATTAAATTGCTTGTTGTCGAATATTTCAAGATTTTTGTGCAATTCACAAAAACATTAACGGTTAAGTATTACAAAAATAACAGTAGTTGGTTCACAAAATGCAAAAATAAAAAAACATTTTTGGAATACAAAATGGTCGCCAAATTTTATGTATGAGACTTCGATAGATGATACGTCTCGCCACATAGCTTCACTATGCCCGATGCCCTTTCAATCTTTCCGACGAGTATCGTGTCATCAAATACCGAAAGAAAGGAGTCTTTTATAATAAAGTTAAATAGGCGTTCGATAGACTCGCATTAAAACTGCGTCATCTTATATCTCAGAGGCGATAAATTTATGCCAAACACTCCTATGAATAAACAAAATATTTCGTAGAACGACATATCAAATTCAAAAATCTATGTAAAACGTAGCGAGAGAGAACAATAAATTATCCGTCCTACTAAATACCGCTTTTGTAAATAAATGAGTTGTCTGTTGTCATCACTTCATCATTATCGTGTATCGAAATAGAACGGTACGTCATTCCTTCCTTCTTGTAATACAATTTACTGTAATGATATTACTGAAGTAGTGACGACACGACTGATCCTTTTAACGTGTGGACTGTGGTGTATGTCGGCTTCGGGTCAATGACCGCTGCAGATGTTTTGCCAAATTACTAACTACGGTCTATGAATTAGAATCACTGGGTTCGGACAATGTGCTAATTAAATAAAGATTGAATATTAATTTGATTTTATGTGTTACGGTTATAATAATTTTTAATGATTAGATTTTAATTTGATTTTATATATGTGATATTTGCATGCCGCTTTGTGGTAAAATGTTTACGGAACTATTTTTTACAATTTGTCAACACCAATGATACCAACATTTTAGGCAAATAAATAATTCTGATTCTGATTCCGATTCTGATTCTGATTCGGTTTCGTGGCTTGGAAGTAAGCTTTTTGTTTCGTTATCGTAAACATTTATATCGATTTAAAGGAATATATTTATGAACTTGCCTACCAGAAAGACGTCTTGTGCAAATTTCAATTACAATCACTTTCAGTTTTGCATAAGAATTAACTATATAGATTTTGAATTATTAATTTGAATACTGATTTGATTTTTGAGAGCCAGTTGGCGTAAAGGATTGATGGCTTGACGGTCGCCGGTTCAAATTCCAGCACGGGTGTTCGTTTACAGGTGGTAGGAGCATTATATCCATATTCTATCCGACTTGCTACTAAAAACTAAAAAGGTAGCTAGCTTGCCACCATCAAGCACAAAATCTGCCACTTAACCGTAGACCCTGTCCGCACAGCGATTTTTCACAGCGCGATTTTTTTTTTCGGAATTCTGTGTTTCGCAAATCTATTGGACGTATCCGCATTGGCGGAAAAAAATAGCACGAGAAAATCTGTGATTTGATGCAAATTGCCGCGGAATTTAAATCGCTAGCATAATAATACTTAAATTCAAAAATTTAAATCCACCCCCGACTGATTTGTATATGTAATCCGAGTTTATAATCAAAGCATATGTATAATTTTGTTCCTTTGAGTATGAAATATTGATTTGAAAAATTCAATAAAAACACTCTCGATGAAGACACCTATCAAACAAAAAAACTAAATCAAAATCGGTTCATCCATTTGGTCGCTACGATGCCACAGACAGACACACAGATACACACGTCAAACTTATAACACCCCTTCTTTTCGCGTCGGGGGTTAAAAATCGCGCTGTGAAATATCGCTGTGCGGACAAGGCCTTAGGGTGTTCGGGCAGCACAGTTATTGAGAGTCAGAACATTCTAGGCCTAGCTTGATCGCAATCGACCACATCATCGCTTACTACCAGGCGAGATAGAGGTCAAACACTAGCCAATTATATAAAACAAAATCACATTAATCATGCAAATTAAAATGCTTTACAAATCAATACAGCCCTCTATTAGGTCCTGTTTTATATCTCTGTATATGCCAAAAAGTATTCGATAAATTCCGACTCGTAATAAAAACCAAATGAATCTCTGCCTAATTAAAATATTTAGAGACTCGCAAACTCTTTCAAAATGGAGTTGGAATTGAGTTGGGTGGAATTTGCAAGGGTCGTTTTGAGACAAAGACTAATTAACTTTTTATGAAAGTTTATCAACAGCATCAGCCTAGTCCACTGCTGGACATAGGCCTCTCCAATTGCACTGCTCCAATACTAACAATAAGAAGCCTACGCCAATTGTTAAGAGAAGACGCGGGCTACGATGAATTTAAATAATTTTAAATTAACGACGGAAATAGTTTTTTTTAAATACCTATAATTTAAAGAAACTATTGCCGTCATGCAGTGCCTGAACAACCAACAATAGTTTGATAGGGACAACTGCAACTCAGACCCATTTCACCTACAAAATTTTGACGAAAATATGGTTTTCTATTCCCATGTTTTATTCTCGAAAAATGATGCGATAAAATTATTTTTGCGTAACATTATTGCAGATGAGTGCATACGTGCATATCATTTTTATTGCCTAAAACCCTTTCAAATTTGTCTAGTAGCCGTCTAGATTAGGGTAAAAAGTAGGGTAAACAGTAAAAAAGGTAATTTTTCAGGTTTTTGATGGTCACATATTTTCTTTTTGCAATTGGTTGGTCAAAAAAAGCAAATGATAGGGGCGTGTGCGTACAGCAGACCTTGATTTTTTGTAGAAAAAAAATTTGCTCTTGAAGCATTTTCCAGGAAGGAAATAGGGGAATACATTTGGAAAAATGCACCCTGCGTTCCCTCTTAAGTTAAGACTATCAAAAGGTCAACGACATTTTTGAAAAAAATCTACGTACCACAGAAATGCTGTCATCACATTGAAACTCAAAACACGTCGTTGTGCGGAAATCATTGTTTTGTTTAAAATTCATAGGAGGCTATTTTGACCATAAAATTATAATATCGTACCACTGGGCAACGTTTATACGAAACGACGGCGTTTCGGCGGACAAGTGTACTGTAGCATGCGAAGTGAGGGGCGGGACTAAGGCTGTTTGTGGGGCTAGGTGTTTAATTAGAGGGGGCGAAATTAATCAGCAAGTGACTGATCAATATTTTTCCTTACATCGAAATTGTATCTCTTTCTAAAATTTGATTATTAAACTCGCTTCTTAAAGTAAACTTTTAAGTAATTGCAGAAATAAAACTTTGCTAGTAGATGATGGTTAAAAAGAGTAGTCGTCTTAAAAATAAAAGTCATATGAAAGTAGTTGTTTTTTAGGGTTCAGTACCCAAAGGGTAAAACGGGACCCTATTACTAAGACTCCGCTGTCCGTCTGTCTGTCTGTCCGTCTGTCACCAGGCTGTATCTCATGAACCGTGATAGTTATAGAGTATAGAGGGCCCGGTGGCATAATCGGGAGAACGGTCGGCTTTGAGGCCGTGGTACCGAGTTCAAACCCCGCCGTGCAATGGATTTTTCTATCGAAAAAATTCTTGTGCGCTTCTCACAGTGCCCTCCGGTGAAGGAAAACATCGCGAAGAAACCAACAACCCCCGCATGGTGGTAGGACACTATTTAGTGTCCGCCTGGCCAGCTACCACCCTCAAGTCAGAAAATCTGTCACCAAACATCTAATATGTTCCGGCAGCTATCCTTGAGAGCCAGTTCCAGAGATTCTAGGCCTAGCGTGCTTACCATCTTCGACCATATCATCACTTACCAAAAGGTAAGATAGTGGTTAAACGCTAGCCTATAAGAAAAAAAAAAGCTAGTTGAAATTTTCACAGATGATGTATTTCTGTTGCCGCTATAACAACAAATACTAAAAACAGAATAAAGTTAAAAATAATAGGGAGTCCCCATACAAGAAACGTGTTTTTTTCGGCATTTCAATATAACACCATCTGTGAACGCTTAGGTAAACCTCCATAGATGGCGTTATATTGAAATGCCGATCCCTAAAACCTTTGTTAGACGTTAGATGGCGTTATAAGAAATAAAATGTATATTATTATTTTTTTTGCTGGCGAAAAATGACAGTGGTATTTTTTGCTCGATCTTATAAAATACTGTAGTGTGGTACGGAACCCTACGAGTGCTAGTCCGACTTGCACTTGGCCAGTTTATTTTAATAAAGGATATCATTGTATCATTGATGTACTACAACATCAATTAATTTTAAATTAAATTTATTAAAATTGAAGTGTAGATAACACTTAAACAAATTTGTTTTTTTCAAATGTATTAACCTACTTAATTACATGAAGCGTATTCTATAATATTTAAAATTTTGCATGTGCTTAGATACCTAACAAACTGACCAAAATCTTACTAGTTTGAAATGCAATAGCTTTCCTTTCGCTCTTTTGCTTCCGCTATTCCCCTTGTCCTGACTACGTCCTTGTCAGTGAACTCAGCCGAGGTAAAAACAGGGAGATTATGAATGTATTTTAATGTCTAATTTGGGTTCCTAAGTGTGGAAGTTACTACCGTTAAAGATACTGTATAGATATTATCTAAACCAAAGTTAAAAGTACTTAATTAAATTAATCCCTAACAAGTACAACAGCTTAAGTATCAGTACGTGCAGTATTCATTTTAATATGTATTGCAACGATTTATTCCTTAATATAATATGTAAATTAAAGTAAACGAGTGCTTTCTATATGGTGTCACGTGACTCATGAAATATACATTTTTATAAATGTATTAAAATGTCATCTTATGTCGGCTTAAAGGATGTCTCGAACAGATCTGCTGTTGCGATAAGACCACGCATTTAACCATTTTTTAACCGACTTCAAAAAAAGGAATTTTTTTCGCGGATAACTTCGTTTATGAACCGATTTTGATTATTCTTTTTTTGTTCGAAAGGAGAGATCCCAAGTGTGGTACCATGGTAATTTTACCGAGGTCTGATAAGTATCTCCAGAGATATTGAGATAAACATCTCAAAATTGGTACTGAAAATGAATAGCGCGGCATTGAAGTCGGTTCTTTTTTAGTTTTTAAACGATATTATTTATAAACTCTACGCGAACAGGTACTTACTCTACGCTAGAGCAATTATTATCAAATTGTTATTAGTCGTAAGGATTGTTCTAAATAAATCATTCATTCAAATGTTTTCTCACAACACCCAACCTTACAGTAGCAGCGGCCTTATCAAAGGCGCGTGACGGGTTGAGTAATTCAGACTCTTGCTGCGAGGACTTGAGGTGCATTTCGATTCAACACGGGCGCCGCAACTATTACACAATATATAGGTATTGTTTTCAAGGTCGCATCTGAAGCGTGTAGCGTATTTGAACGTTACCGACATTGTAACTAGGTTTAATCTCGCATATTTGCTATGAGAGACTGAGCTTCCGTAATACTATAAAGTATACGTAGTACTATTAAGTATTCTGTGGCTAGAGATAAATTTAACTTGTTTCAACACTAATATTATAAATGCGAAAGTCAGTTTGTTTATTTGGGACGTTTTCACGGTCAAGCGGCTGGACCAATTTGTCTGAAATGTTGTACTGGAATACAATACAATACAATACAAAATTCTTTATTGTACACCAATTAAAACTAACTTAATAAACATTAAACACTTAAAACTAAAGTACAATGGGCGGACTTATCGCTAAAAGCGATCTCTTCCAGTCAACCTTGAATTGGAATAGCCAGTACTACGGACGGATTAGGCTAAGGCATTCTTTATGACGCAGGACAGAGCTAGTTATCCATATATATCTGTCTGTGGCATTGCTGCTTTTAAACATCGTCTTTTGTTTGAAAAGTGAATTGATCAAATTTAAACAAAAAGTTTTTCTGCGTCTACCTTTTACTATTTAGAAGATACAGCCCTCTGACCACAAAAATAGGAATAATAAGGTATTATTCCTATGTTGCCTCTGACAGACGGACGGAACGTACGGACAAGTCTTAGAAATAGAATTCCAGTAGTACCTTTTGGGTGCGGAATCCTAAAAAGTATTTTTATGGATTCCCGTATTATTGGCCGCGAGTCACCCGCATTGATCCACTATGCAACATTGCATACTATTTCTTTTGTGGCGCACTATGAGTCGAACTCTTAAAATTACTTATTTTTATTTACCATTGTTATTCGTGACCGTAAAAGAAACGTAACATGGAGAATTTGGTTATTTTATTGCTTCATTGTTATTTTGCGATTGTTTCGCCTGTATTAACAGCGACAAATGCAAATTGCAAAAAGAATACATGAAAATATATTTGAGGGTAGGTATTGTATTCGCGGATTTTTAAACATAAACAACGGATTTAAGTTTTAGAGCTAGCAATTAATATTCCAAATTTAATTTTACTGTTCCATAAACTAAGACCAACATTTAATCGTTATTGTAACCATAAATAAATGTATAGCCGGATAAATTAATTTCACAAAACACCAATTAAATAAAAATGTATGACAAAATGTATCCACGTATAAAAATAAGATTTATTTTCCCAGTGTGCGTTCAAAGTTTTATCTCCTGAGAAAAACTATTTAAGATATAAAAAATATATATGTAACCTGAGACCAGCAAGCCCAACAATAATCCCTGTTTACACACGAACATAAAATCATTTATGATCGTCATAAATAAAACCCATTTGCCCTTAATAAGTACTGACACGAATAAAATCATTAATATTATTAATATCAACCGCAAAACGAAATCGTTTTCGCATGTTTTGTTATTGGAACATGCTGTATACAAAACGATTCGTTACATGTTGTCTACAAATCGATACGTATTAAAAATGTTACAAAAATTCAATAGTGTTACTGCTAGGGTTGCCAAACACAAATATGCTTATTAATGCGGTAGTTTGCGTGTTTATTTATGATGTTTGTTACTATAATATGATGCTAAAAGTGTTATACGGATTTTAGTGTAAGGTGTGAAGACATCTTGAATATTATAACCTACATAATCATTACTTCCTTCATATTTGTTAATATTGAGTCAAAATCAAAGGCGCAGCGATTTCTAATATATTACTTCTGTATTTAGCATTTTAAATATTTTTCATCACAAACGTTAACCGACTAGCTAAGCCGTGTATGGAGTATTAAATGGATTTGGTATTTAAATAACAACAATAATATGAGAAGGATAAAACTATACGATCACTAGTATGAGAGAGCGAGATGAACAAATTTTTTTTATCCTTCTCTGCGTATGCGATTTTGCAAACTGGCTCCAGCATTGGCACCAAGTTCTAGTGCACCCATTGGCTCTCACCCGCTGTGATGTTATGACCCGACCATATTACGTTGATAATTTTATCTTATAGCTGGCATATTATCACGTGTTCATCATTTTAGTCGGGTTATATCTCTATAGCTATTTCATTCGCATACGCTAATGTTCTCTATATATATATATATATATATATCTACTTTCTCTATGAGCTAAGCCAACAAAAATGAACAAAGATAGAAGGAGCTGTAATGAAAGAGATACCTATACATGGTAATTTACAATTATAATAGTGCAACTATGAACAGTGTTTAAAGCAATGTTTTCCAAAAACCTTAAAATTACATACTAAATAAGATATAAGACATAAAGATGATGAATATAATATTACTATTAACATAATATTTATAATTTAAAAAAAATCTCAACCCTAGTTACTACAACAGTGTTACCTATATCTTATTCGCACGCGCCGTGTTAAAGGAAGACGGAGAATTTTACCTTTTATCCGTTCATATGCACAGTGGGACAACGGTGCAGCCAAAATACATTTATTACACGCCATCAATTTTAAATGCGTGTAACTTGACACCGATGAAAACAAACGAATCGAAATATGTGGTCAGATCAAGAAGATTACATACTCAGTGGAGGTTGCATATAAGACCTTGAATGACGTCAAATCATGTTTCTGCTCTTTTCTTCATGTTGATTTTAGTGTATGACAGAATATTACACACTATTCTTACGGTATGTGTGAGTGGGACAGAAACAAAACCGAAATGAAATAAGTTGTCTTCACAGGTTGTCTTCGTAGCAATGTTCTACCTTGCAAGCTCTGTTAGGGTTTAACGCACAGTGGGTCGATTATTTCGTGTTGGACTAAAATGTTATTGACAACACGACCGTGTTATTTGAACCGTAATAGACGTCCATTCGTTTGAATGCCTTTTTACCGGTATTTACGGTATTTTGAATATTTCTGTTTCATTGCACATTCAACATCACTGGGTTTCTGATACTATGGCTCATTCATTTGTGTATATTCACTGTTGAAGCAAAATGTCATAATATCACCCTAAAATCGCAAACCAGAGGAGTTTTATACATTTTTTAACCGTAGCACAGATATGTGTAACCAGATACGGAAACGCAAGTTCACATACATTACCTACCAGTCTCATGTTTTTTTTTGTTTTTCTTGTTGATGGGCAATCATTTGACGACCCCCTCACCTGATGGAAAATGACGATGTGATCGAGGGTGAAGGATGCTTACCTAGAAGATACCTTCCTGTTCACTCTCGAATTGAATAATTGATAAAATGATTACCCAGCCTGATTGATCCCACTGCTTGGTGGGTATTGGGATGTCTCAAATGATACTATTCTCCTTGGTCCTTTGCCTTGTCTAGGTTTGTATTTTTGCTTCGAGATTTTTACTAAATGGGCGTTTTCACATTGGACGATAACTGTAACTACACGATATTTGTCGACGGCACAGGACGATACAGTGTGAAAGCATTTAGTCGTTTTTTTAGTAGTGATTGTATAATCACTTAAGTTCAGGTGTAATGATGTTAGTGTTTGTCGGTTATTAGTAAATGAAGTAAGTACATATATGTATAACACATATTTTTAAACACCAGTTTTTGTAACACATTGTGAGAAAGTACTGATGACGATTTCCCTACCATTTGCCATTACGAATTTCCAGTCGCTACAGCTTGGTTCTATTTGAAACCATCATCAGGTCAGCTCCATGGTACCACATTATAAGATACACAAGTAAACCAAATTTGAGTCCAATCGAACGTCAGAAAGTGGTTCTAATTTAGCTTCCAAGATTTGACCCACACCAACATACATACATACTAACACTGTAAGGCAAATAAAAGTTTTTGATAACAGATTCTGCTACAACTATTTCCTTTCTCCACAGAAATTGCACTACACATGTAATAACAAGTGACTACGTTTACGTGACTGAAAAAGATTTGACCCACACAATTAAAACAAAAGATTTGACCTACACAAGATTTGACCCACACAAACATACATACATACGTACACGGCAAGGTAAATAAAAGCTTGTAATAACAAATTCTGCTACAACTAATACCTTTCTCCACAGAAATCGCACTACACATGTAATAACACGTGACTACGTTTACGTGACCGAAAAAGATTTGACCCCTCACACGATTTGACCCACACAAAAAACAACAAAAGATTTGACCCACACAAACACAACAAAAGATTTGACCTACACAAGATTTGACCCACACAAACATACATACATACGTACACGGAAAGGTAAATAAAAGCTTGTAATAACAGATTCTGCTACAACTAATACCTTTCTCCACAGAAATTGCACTACACATGTAATAACACAGATTTACGTGACCGCAAAATGGGCTTATCGCTAATCCATGCTGTAATTAATTCCGCTTGGGGGTAGTTTGCCAAAATAAATACATGCGTTGTGAATATAGGTCAATGTGGATATCATTGATACTAAATGTGCGTGTCGATGAGGAGTGTCAATTGGCCTATATATTTTTTTACGTTGCTGGAGTGATAGACAGTGTTTTTTTTAGAGAAAACTGATGTAAGCTTTAGGGTTCTGTTTCTCCTAATGAGAAATGGAACATTTAATTTCGTTCGCTTTTTGTACGTCTATCTGTCAAGAAGATACTTTTATAGCACAGTGTGACCTAAACCCGCACTTTACGAAGGGTTTTCCGTGACTTAAATATATCGAATAGTCGATTATTGCACGGCGTTCAGCACTTCACGCCGACTATTTCACGGAAAAGCGTAGCGTAAGCGTAAACTGCGGGTTTATGTGACACTGCTATCTATAAAATAACTAGCTGACCCGGCAAACGTTGTTTTGCCATATAAATAATTTCGTAGTAATTTCTAGTGTAGACAAAAAATAGCTTACTTATTGTAAGTATGTATGGAGGAAAAATGATTAAATTACTAAAATGGCTATTAAAAAATAAGGGTTGATCGTAGAAGGGTGAAAATTGAGGATTGTATGTATTTTTGTATGTTGTATCATAAAAAAATAGAAATTAAAAATTTTGTCTAAAAAATAAAAAAATAAATTTAGGGGTGGACTACCCCTAACATTTAGGGGGATGAAAAATAGATGTTGGCCGATTCTCATAGATACCCGATAAGCACAAAAAATTTCATCAAAATCGGTCAAGCCGTTTCGGAGGAGTATGGCAACGAAAACTGTGACACGAGAATTTTATATATTAGATTTGTGACTCAAGTTGTCTATTGTTACACTACTTAAGTGACACGTAACGTACGTAATAAATTTTCAGTAAGGCTTGAAGTTCATCATGAAATTTTTATTAAATGCATACGTCTACGTTCTCTTCATGCTGTAAATATTATAGGTACATACGTTTATATGTAACCACAGAAATATGAATTATAAGTTATTTTTTTCTTTTTAGGGTTCCGTACCCAAAGGGTAAAACGGGACCCTATTACTAAGACTCCGCTGTCCGTCCGTCTGTCTGTCTGTCTGTCTGTCTGTCTGTCTGTCTGTCCTTCTGTCTGTCTGTCTGTCTGTCTGTCTGTCTGTCCGTCTGTCACCAGGCTATAGCTCATGAACCGTGATAGTTAGATAGTTGACATTTTCACAGATGGTGTATTTCTGTTGCCGCTAGAACAACAAATACTAAAAACAAAATAAAGTTAAAAATTAAAGGGGGTCCCCATACAAAAAACGTGTTTTTAAACGCCATCTATCTAATTAGTTTCAGCAAAATGACATAGATGGCGCTAGTAAACGAGCCCCGTCTTTCTAGATCGCGACCAAACCAAATATTCTTGGTAATATCAATTAATCAAATATATGAGGTTGAAACTCTGTTATGTTTCGTATTGTACGGAACCCTCCCTAAGTGTGCGATAAGAGACGCGATGCTGACTCGCACTTGGCCAGTTTTATTGTAATACTTTTTATATTTGCACGCCAAATGGCAGAATGTAGCGGTTACTTGAAATTGTACTAACACTATATACCTATGTTCGCAAATAAATAATTTTGATTGATTGATTGATATTTATATTTTATAGACTAGCGTTTGACCACTATCTCACCTGTTGGTAAGTGATGATGCGATCGAAAATGGTTAACACGCTAGGTAAGTATAATTAATATTTCTATGTTTGTAACCTTCTTTGCGCCAGTCAGACTCGCACATACCTGATTATTTCCTGATATTACCTGATTTTATCATAATATCCAATATTTTATGAACTCCTTAGATTTTTTAAATTGTATATGACTACTATCGCACCTTCTATGGGATATATAGAACGCCGATTTAATTGCCTGCATCCTTTTAGCATGTCAATCAGATCACTTTATACCACCCATATCAATAAAATAATAATACGTAAATATTTAAAAAAAAATCAAAACGTCATAATTTTTTTTTCGTCATTTACCTTCTTATTAAACGCACATACATTAAAAAGAGATTCCGACGAATTTAGAACCTCCTCGTTTTTTGAAGTCGGTTAAAATGGGTGGATTCACAGATATTATATATCTGTGGGTGGATTACCACGTCCATTTTCCCTGTAGGTACTAACTCAATGTAGGCACGTTCATACAGACAAATGTCCAGCTAATTAAGCTCGTAATTGTACTTTTACGTCCTAATTTTACGACCGAATCGCGTTGCGGCTATTGACGATCTGTTTTTAGTTTGGTGCTTTGAACTAAAAATAAGCTGTGAGGTTTTATGTACTGTGTTAATGATATACTAGCTGTGCCCGCGGTTTTACCTGCGAAGATATCGTTCCCGTGGGAAAATCGGGTTAAAAAGTATGTTTTTCCAGGGTCTAGGCTATCTACATACCAAATTTCAGCTTAATCGGTTGAGCAGTTTTGGCGTGAAGAATTAATGAAAATATACACAAACTTTCGCCTCTACAATATTATTATTGTTATATACCGGCTGTAATTCACGTACCTTTAGTCGAATTTTTCTCGACCTAGGTTTCGAGCGAGTCAGTCGCTCTTCTTCGGGAGTGAGGTCACGCGGTGAGATCGCGATGTTCACTGCGGGCCGCCGCTCGCTGCGCTCGGCTTGATAGCCGGAGTGGGGGCGGACTCGGCGGCGATCGGGAACGGCTGTTCCTTTTCGGTACCGAGGATGCCTGCCTCTACATTATAAGTATCATAGTAGGATACGTAGCTACACATAGGTACAGACAAATATTAGAGTTTCTATTGATTTTACGTAATGATATGAGACAAGCAAGATAACATAAGCACGAAAAACTAAAAAAAAAATCCGATCGATTCCAAAACGAAAAACCGACTTCAAATGCGCTAATCATTTTCAGTAATTAACAAGTTTGAGCATTGACCTGATGCTGGGGCACTTCTGGAATCTGCAGAATATTCTACTCATTATCAAATTACAGCAAAGATTTCGTGTTTGGACACACCGCAGCGTCCTGCGTGTGCGATCTATGCGGCGATCAGATAGCGCAGTAGTATTTGTACCGGCTGGTTCACACCAAACGCGATCAGAAAACAATTGAAAAGTACTGAGATCGCGCCCGCAGATCGCAAGACGCCGCTGTGTGTCCGTACCATTATTAGAGTGGTCTCAATGAATAGATTTTCCTTTTTAAAATTACTAACAATGTCATTTGCACATTACTAGTTGTCTTGTTTACCCCTCCAACTAAGCTGCAAATAAGCTTGTGAATGGAGTGAATTTACGTCAATAGTGCAAAATGGGTGGGGATCGAACTCACGACTTCTCGATCGTCAGACCGACGTATTAGCAATTGGGCTTTCTAAATCCAATTGCTGATACGTCGGCCTGGCGATTATAAAAATTAAAATCTTTTACCAGTCACGCTGTATAAGACTTAGCGCAATCAAAACTACAGGACGCCTCTAGCTAACCGTATAATGGTATGTTACATTGAGCATCACAGATATATATAATATATCTGTGTTGAGCATGCATCTTCATAAATTTTCTTGTAAATTCGTTCGTACCTTTCGTTGAAAAAGCCTTTAATTTTGCGCAAATTAGCTTCAACTTAACTACAGGTGCAGTATTACTGCTTTTTGTTCACCAATCATTGATTATTAAGTATTCTTTGTAATTAAGTACATATGTAGGTATTTGTATTATTCAATGCCTAGAGGTAGTTTTTGGCTTTTTAATTAAGAGCATCTGGATTAGCAAAGAATTCTTAGTGCCATGATTTCTGATGGTACCACTAAGGCGATACCATTCCAGACCAGTCTAGGCTTGTTAAACACACACATGTGTTTAATAATCGCGACCATCGTTTACCACCACGCGAGATAGTGGTCAAACACTAAACTATCCGATATAATGAGAGCCCCGATGGCGTAAAGAATAGATAGCATTGACTTCTAAACGAGAGGTCGCCGGTTCCAAACCTAGCACGGGTGTTCTTCCACAGGTGGTAGGAGCATATTATATTGATGTTCCGCCTGACTTGTTACCAAAAGGTAGCTAACCATTAAGGAGAAAATCTGCCGCCATAATCTTACGGTGTTCCGGCAGCACTTATAGCCCTTAAGAGTCAGACCATTCTAGGCCTAGCGTGTTCACCGTCATTGCCTACCACCAGGCGAGATAGTGGTCAGATACCAACTTATCTTCTCTTACATAAAAATGAATGTTTGTCTGTATGTCCTTTACAGAATCGTAAACTATGCATTTGATCATGTGATAATCTTTAGCAAAGTTGTTGCGCATGAGCCAAAGGTTTTTGAGTTGGTACGACCAATTTTTGACAGATGGCGCCACTGTCATTCCAATGCAAATGGAGAGAAAGTGAATGTAGGCACATAGATAAAGCTTTTCAGGGCAGGACGACGTCTGCCGGGACAGCCAGTCAGATATAAAAAAAGTAAATTTCAAATACTGTAATAATGTAAATCTAGCAGAAAATATGTTAGTAAAACCACAGAATAAATAATATGGTGAGACTAAACACTTCCACAGGGCAGCAAAGCACGAATTCGTCACAAACATTTTTAAAACTCTAAAGCTGCGAGTAAGTTACGTTTTTAATTAACCTAAGTTGAAGGCATCTCATGGACTTACGTGAACGACTGTGCTTAACTGTGCAAATTAGTTTTTACAAAGTTATTTTTTTTAACTAGACATTCTTTGTTCCTTGCTTTAGAAGCTTTTTCTTCTTTTTTCAGTAACTTAAATAATTTAAGAGCGGTTATAAAACTAAAAGAACTGACTTCAAATGCCGCGCTAATCATTATCAGTACCAAGTTTGAGGTTTTTATCTCCATCAGATCGCAATGAAATTTAAATGGGACCACCTGGGGAGTACCTTTCAAACAAAAGAATTTTCTTAATTGGTCCAGGCGTCTTTGAGTAATCGCAGAACACATAAAAAATAAAATATTCTGAGTTATTGAAAACCTCCTTTTTTGAAGTCTGTGCAAGATAGGGAAACTCTAGTGACGTAGGAATAAAGGATTAATTTTGGTAGAAGTAATTGTTTTTTGCAAAATTACTAACATAAAATGTGCATAGATGTAAAAGAAGTGGATACGGAAATGACAACAAAACAAATGACCAGACCAGACCCAAATCGAAGGGAAGGCATGTTGCACCGACCCCACTTAAATGGGACCCCACTTAAAAGTAGGAAAATGATGAATGATGACCAAAAATTTGTTGTCAGATTTATTGTTAGTATAAAATTTCATGTGTATTATTTTATTTGATTTGTTGATTAATTGAAGTTGATTATCGAGAGAGGATTTTGAGGATATCCAGCAGTAAAGTACATTTATATTAGGATTGATAATTCTGAATGTACCTATTATTATATTCTTATGATGTCTCTTGGCTTTATTGTTCAGAAAAGTATTGATGGTTTGGCTTCGAATTCTGAAATATAATTAAAAGCACATCAACTGAACTTTTCAATTTAATTAAAATAATATTCCGTTTAATAAACCGGAAACATCATAGTATCTCTACCCAATTCAATTTCAAGTGAGCTTTGATTACAAATAATTATTACTTTGAAAGTATCAAATTGTATTGCCCGACAGCGTTTATTTCCTGTTATAAAATCATCGATAGATCCTCAAACGTGACGCTGAAATTTGATACTTGATTTGTGCTCTTACTAGTTGTTTGCTGTTGTCTGATTTAACTTGTCTTTCTATTACTAAAATATCAATAAAATCTATAAAATTCTGACTTATTAGGTATATTATTTATACTTCTGACTTACTTAATTATACAATATACAATACAAAGTATTGACTGACGGACAGATATGATTAGACGCTGCGCGAGTTAACCTATGTAGCCCGTTGAGTTTTTTTTAACATCTTATAGGCTAGTGTTTAACCAATATCTCGCTTCATAATTATTATGTACTTTGAAAGTATCAAATTGTGTTGCCCGACTGCGTTTATTTACTGTTAAAATCATCGATAGATCCAAGAACGTGACGCTGAAACTTGATACTTTATTTGTGCTTTAACTAGTTGTTTGCTGTTGCATTGTCTGATTTTACTTGTCTTTCCATGTACTAACAAGTAACAAAAATAAAATTTTGAATAAACACCCATGACAATGTCCTTTAGAAAATTTACGGCATAACATCTATCTAAGAACCACCACTGATTAATTACGAACCGTTTAAAGACAAAATCGAACTAGTTTTGGAGAAAAATGGCAACATGGATTTGCACAAACAAATGTTTACTGCACCTGGTGAGTTGACATCGTAACACCTATTTAACAACATTCACCAATCAAACACGAACCCATCACTGAAAACTGCATCAAAATCGGACTAGTCATTTTGAAGAAAAATAGCAACATCGATTTGCACCAACAAATGATTACTGCAGCGCCCCCTGGTTAGTTGTCACCTTAACACCTATCTAAAAAGATGCACCAATTACACCCGAACTCTTAACTGAAAACTGCATCAAAATCGGTCTAGTAGTTTTGGAGAAAAATAGCAACATGGATTTGCACACACACAAACAAACAAACATCCTCTCACCCCAAACGCATATACGGTCTCCGTTCCGTCGTGGGTAAAAATATAGATCTATAAAATTCTGCCTTAGATACCTTTGACTTAACTATGTACAAAGTACTGACTGACATAGATTATTAGACGCAGCGCGAGTGAACTTATGTTGCCCGTTGGGTTTCTTTTTAATATCTGATAGGCTAGCGTTTGACCAATATCTCGCCTGGTGGTAAGCGATGATGTTTTCGAAGATGGTGAATACGCTAGCCCTTGAACTGACTCTCAAGGGTTATGTGCTGCCGGAATACCGTAAGATGATGTAATTGTATGAATCTTTTTTCTGGGTGGTGGTAAGCTACCATTAGGTAGTAAGTCATGCTACCTAAAAGTAGCTGCTTCTACCACCTGTAGAAACAAGTTTCGCTTTATATCTCAGATTTTTATAAATTTCATAAATCTCTAATGATTGTCATAGAATATCGATATGATTAAGTATGAATGACGGTTATATCCATTCGACCAAAAAATAATTACGCAAATTAGCCAATCCTCGCTGATGACTTATGATAACTAGTTCCTATTGTAAAAATTGACACAATTAATTAACTTTATCAAGACTTAAGTAAGCTCAGATACTCTTGGTAGAAGGAAATACGCAAACAAACACACAACATTGTCAGTCAGAAAATCAGCAATAGATCCAAGTAGCGCGCTGTAGTAACTTGATACTTGAACAACGCCCGTCGCAGTTGACGCACGACTTCGTTGAAACACGGACCTGATCTATTGATTGGTAAACCAATGACTTAACTAGGTGTTTAATCTATGCTGGAGCGCTAGAAGAACCATCAACAAAACTTAATTTTTAATCAAATATTACGTTTTAATTTTATTAAGTAATCCACACCTTAAATTTTTGTATATTATTATATACAAGCCAAATAATTGTTATTTAATTAATTCATTTTTAATTTTCATTATAGTATATATAGATAAATACTTTTTGAAAACTGTCAATAAAACTTAAAATTAGTTAAAGTGTAAACGTTTTTATAGAAGCTAGACACATAGAGACATCAATTTATTTCGCTGCACAATCTCTCAAATATATTTTTTTGTTTCAGGTATATAATCAAGGGGTCAAATTAATGTGGCTTCATCATCATCATCCTATCTCTGTCCACTGCTGGACGTGGGCCTCACCTAGGGCACGCCACTGCTCTGCACCCACAGCTCTTACATAGAAATTGGAGAAACATATAGTTTTGCAGTGGATACCTCAGGGTAACATTTTATAAAAAAAACAGGCGAAGTGAGAACCGCCTCTTTTTAGTAAAGTAGGTTAAGAAGTTGTTTATTTAATATCCCAAGTTTCTCCTATAGTGTTTTAGAGTATAACAATAACCTGTTAAACTGTAAACTTTGTACCCGCGTAACTAATCTGAAAGCATTATGTAGCACACAGACCAGTCAAATTACAAAATAACGTACCAAATATACACAGTCTTGCTTTAAATCTGTCCAGAGGGCAATAAAAAATTATATGAAACGCGTAGCAATTCGCTATAGCAATAAAAACCGGCGCATTTAGCTACAATCGATTCGCTATGGTGGTGAGGTAAAAACTTTTCGTAAGTATCAAGACATGACGTCATTCCAAATGACGTCAGTAAGTACCCTAAGAGCAATCAGACCAAATATAAGGTTTTTTTAACCGACTTTCCAAAAAAATAAGGTTCTTCACCTGTATTTATTTATGTTTGTTTGTTACCTCAGAACTGCATAAATAAATAACCTAACTTGGAAAAATATTTTTTTGTTTGAGAGAGACTATGCTTTTTATCGCGATCTGATAAATATCTCCAGAGATATGTAGACACACCTAAAACTTAGTACTGAAAAATTACTAGCGCAGCATTTGAAGTCGGTTTTACATCTTAAATTATCTTAACGATCTGAAATTATGTAATAAAATGTTTTAATGTAGTAATTGGATAATTAGTTCCACTCTTAGAAAGATAGGTTCTAATTTCCTAGGTGGTCCCACTTAAAGCTACGGCCACACCGCGGCATCCTGCGATCGTTTTCTGAATTGTTTTCTGATCGCGTTTGGTGTGAACAAGTCGGTAAAAATACTACTGCGCTATCTGATCGCCGCCTAGATCGCGCACGTAGGACGCTGCGGTGTGTCCGTACCTTTCATTTCATAGACATAATATGTTCAGTATCTCCAGAAATATGGAGATAAACACCTCAATCTTGTTACTGCAAATCGCTAGCGTGGCATTTGCAGTTGGTTCATTTAGTTTTTTTAACGTTAAGTTAACGTTAAGTTACCGTTAAGAGTTATAAAGATGGATGATTCTATGAACAGTTTTTCTATAATTAAAATCTATGGTCTGAGTCTAGATTAAGATGTTAAGACTTGCCTCTCATTGAGGCTAACTATAGAGTGGCGCCATTTTGATTAAAATCATTTGACTAATTTTTAAATTAAACTTTCTTAATTACCAACAATGATTTTATTATTATATATATTATTATATATTTATTATATACGGTTGTAGAATACAACATACTAAGTACTAAGGATCTCAAAATGGGATATCAAATTGAGTACTTTATGTGAAAAATATATACGGTGGAATTGAGAAACCTCCTCCTTTTTTTGAAGTTGGTTAAAAAACAAAAGAGAGCATCTCAGTTTGTCTTCGAGCATTTACCAAAGGAGATGTTAACGCAAGGCGTACCCTTCTGCTGGCCATATAGCCTTTTTTGGCCATATGAGCGTGCGTAACTACGCTGTATTTTTAATACTGTGTGCGTGTTTCAAGCTAGTGTGCGGGATCGTTAAAGTGAGTGATTTGTGTGTGTGCAATGCGTGTTTACCTCGTCCCCCGTAAGTATGGACAGAAAAAAATGTTTGCGGATTACAACGTTAACATCTCCATTGGTAAATACTCGAAGCAGTTTGTTCTTATCTGTCTATATGGGACGGTATGTGATTTTTTTAGGGTTACGAAATCTCCTTATTACCCACGACGGAACGGAGACTGTATATGCGTTTGGGGTGAGAGGATGTTTGTTTGTTTGTGTGTGCAAATCCATGTTGCCATTTTTCTCCAAAACTACTAGTCCGATTTTGATACAGTTTTCAGTTATGGATTCGGGTGTAATTGGTGCATGTTTTTAGATTAGTGTTATGGTGACAACTCACCAGGGGGTGCTGCAGTAATCATTTGTTGGTGCAAATCGATGTTGCCATTTTTTTTCAAAACGACTAGTCCGATTTTGATGCAGTTTTCAGTTATGGGTTTGGGTTTGATTGGTGCATGTTCTTAAATAGGTGTGACGGTGTCAACTCACCAGGGGGCGCGTATTAAACATTTGTTTGTGCAATCCATGTTGCCATTTTTCTCCAAAACTAGTTCGATTTTGTCTTTAAACGGTTCGTAATAAATCAGTGGTGGTTCTTAGATAGATGTTATGACGTTAATTTTATAAAGGCCATTGTCGTGGGTGTTTATTCAAAATTTTAATTTTGTTACTTGTTTTCATTCAGTTATTGATTGTCAGTAAAACTAAGCATCCCTTTCCTGTACTATGAATTTCCGCAACTAGAAAGCACACAAATTCTGTTGTATTATTATATTCTAGTTGTCAATCCTTAAGAGTACCACTTGCACTTGACCATTTGATATTTTCGAATACCCATACCATAATAAGATAATCATATCGGGATATTGTCCCCATATGATTTTCTTCTTTATTACATTTATACTAATATTGCTAATATAATAAAGAGAATAAACATTATATAATGAGTTCAAATTTTAAGATGTTAAATGACAAAGCAGGTTCATCAGGTTCCAACCTCGCGGAAAATATTGTTTGCGCGATGCAGGATCTCATACATTTAGGCAATATTTACAAGAAGAGCTATTCAACCTACTCTAGCGCCATCTAGATGCTCTTATCTAGACTTATATTATAATGAGGAAAGATTTTCTGATTGTTTGTTTCGATTTATCTCAAAAACTACGGGGCCGATTTTAAAAATTCTTTCACTAATGGAAAGCTACATTATCTGCGAGTAACATAAGCTATATTTTATCCCCTTATTCTTACGGGTACGGGAACTACGCGGGTGAAACTGCGAGGCGCTAGTAGTATATTAAACAAAGTCACTCCCGCTGTCTGTACGCTTAGATGTTTTAAACTACGCAACGGATTTTAAATGCGGTTTAAGCAATGTATAGTTATTTAAGAGGAAGGTTAATAACCAGGATTAAATGCGGGCAAAGCCGCGGGGCGCAGCTCGTATGAAATAAATTGGAATAACAGTACTTAAATGTATGTTTTTAAAAACAAATTAAGGCAACAAGGCTATAAATTATTTATATTCTGTCACTTAACTGAAATTAACTAGATGAAATATAAAATTGTTATCTGCCAAAGGAAAATTTTATAATGTAAATTTTTAAATTGATAAACAAGTTTTTCAATTTGCTCTGCTTAGACAGTTATTTGAGGTGTATTTTATAATTTTACAATGTTTTAAATTTTGTTTACCATAACTATTACTTACTTTTAAGTGTGCAGTTAATATTATATGCTAATTAAATAAATACAAAGATAAATACAATCAAAGCAGGGTTACAAAAAAGTTCGATAATTATATGGATTAATACTATTTTTATATGTAGCGTTTGACCATCTATCTCGCCTGGTGGTAAATGATGATGTTGTCGAGGTTATAGGCCTAGCGCATTCTTAAGGTATGTTGTGCTGCCGGAACAACAGAGATATAACCCTACTCAATCCACGAAAAATGTCATTAAAATCGGTTTATAATTGGGGGGCGGCGGGGGGTGGGAAATTAAAGCACAAACCAAAAAAATGCTGATGAATTTATAACATCTCCTTTTTGGAAGTTGATTGTAAACTAGGATTAGTCTGTCTCTGTAGTCAAAATAAAATAACACTCCATCTTAACATATTTTAATAATAGTAGCTTAAAGTTACGTTCAAAGACTAAAGTTAGTTATAAGTTTTACATAGACCTCTCAAAGTTGTGATTGATAAATCGGCGTTTCAAAGTTACTTGGTAAAACCGTGCATAATTTTGGATAAAGGATCGATTTGTCGCGGCTTACTGAGTTTTAAGTTATCTAAATGGATAAAAATACTCTTGGGCCGGGATGCCCATATACTATCACTCCTTTACTCTATCCTTTTCAATCCTGCTTCTCCGCGCTACCTTCATGAACGCTTCGAATACCTTTACCTATCCCATCCCCTACGCACACTTAGGTCATCAGAGAACTTAAGATCAAAAATTCCCTCGCACAACACGAATTTCTATGGTCATTCTTTTACTGTTAACGCAGTCTGTCTATGGAACTCTTTGCCCATAGAAATTAGACGTATACAAACTCTGGACGCTTTTAAAAGTCACGTAAAAGAACACTATCTCTCCGAGTAATCTGCTGCTAGTTGTTTATCTTATATCACTGATAATATGCATGTACATATGTAAATATATTGCTTGTAATTATATGTATATATTTATATATATATACTCGTATGTTTATATATATATAATGTATATTATTGTACTATATTATGTAGTATATAAATAGTATTTATATTTATAGGTATTTATTGTAGGTATATTTATGTATTTTTACAAAATAGTTTTATGACCACCGCCATCCATTATGTTCTATTTTAAACCTCTCCATGCATGGTTGTCTGGAAGAGATCGCTTTGAGCGATAAGACCGCCCATTGACACTATTTTTAACAAAAATGTTTTAGTACTACGCTTCTTGGTGTTCAATAAAGAGTATATCTATCTATCTATCTATCTATCTTAAATAAAGCCGTAGATACACTAGCCTACACTAACAAACCTTTGTTTTTAACCCTGGACGCAAAAAGAAGGGGTGTTATAAGTTTGATGTGTGTAACTTGTCAGTCTGTGGCATCATAGCGCCTAAACTGATAAACAGATTTTGATAGTTTTTTCAAGAGACTTCAAAATGGAGGAGGTTCTCAATTCGTCTGTATGTTTTTTTGTATGTGAGTTACGCGATTACTCCGTATATTGTGAACCGATTCGAATTATTCTTTTTTTAATCGGTAGGGTACGTTTTCGAGGTGGTCCTATTATAATTTCACTGAGATCTGATACAAGTAAGTACCTCCAGATATATGACGATAAACGTCTCTAACTTGCTACTGAAACTGACTCGCGGGACATGGAAGTCTGTTGTTTTAGTTTTTAATTTACGACTAATTAATAAAGCTCTTAGCTTTGTTTAAAAAAAATCCTGCGATTTTTTAAGTCCTCGAAAATGTTAGCGATCGAATTAGTTGAATCGTTTATCGTTAACTAGCTGCGCCCGCGGCTTTGCCCGCGTTTAATCCTGATTATAAACCCTCCTCTTGAATTACACTATCTATTGATGAAAACCTCATTAAAGTCTGTTGCATAGTTTAAAATATCTATAAGCGTTACAGAGTGAGGGAGAGACGGCGGGAAGAAAACGTTCCCGAGAAGATGAAAAATTATACAAACTTTTTTTTATGTAATGGTAGGCAAAGAAGCAGACAGCCCGCCTGATGGTAAGTGACTACCGTCGCCTATGAACATCTGGAACACCATGAGTGCTGACTTTCGCGTTTATATCATTGAACTTATTGTCGCTACATTAGAGAGTGGAGTTCACTGGACTAATCTGAGTAATTATGACGGTTGTGCAGGTTGTGCTCTTGTATCGTTTAACGAAGACAATACCATCACATGCATTTCCCATTCGGTTATCAACGCTTACCAAATTGATTCATTCACACTGCACTACCCAAGTAGGAACCCAATTTCGACCTACCCTCGAGGTGCAATCTACGTCCTTACTCCATCGAGTTAAGGTTTAATTTAAAACCAGGTCAGTTGGGTGCTTCCTAGTGATTCACCATCTAATTGGCTTCAATTGGCTTGAGGTTGGGGTTACCATGTTTTGGAAGTGGTCAGGAATTTTTGTGTTCCATTCCATGTATATTTAAATAGCCGAAAGAAAATGTCATATAGTAATTTAGGTGCTGAGTTATGTTCGTTTTTGCAAATCAATGGTTCCTTTGAAGATATTTTGTGTACCAAGTATTGTGGAAAGAAGACACCTTTGACTTTTAATTAAACACGCTTAAAATAGAGCTAGTTAAAAATACCTACAGAAAGCTTACGGGCAAAGCCGTAGGCAGCAAAACTAAACTAAAGAGCTTTAGTGTGGGTGTAGTGACGTAATAAACTAAAAGGTTGATAATGTTCGAAATTCTCAAAACAAAATATATTTTATTTTCCACACAATGCTTAGAATATTTTTATATCGATTATTGCCTTTTCTCATCTCTTGCATGGACTTGATGAGTTATAATCACATAAACATACATACCTACATATTATCACATCTTTTTCCCGGTGTAGTAGGCAGAGACTACTTCTTTCCACATGCTACGATCCTGACATACCTTTTTTGCTTCTTCCACTTCCACAAGCGCTTTCATACATGTACGGTTATAGGTACTTTTGACTTGGCCTATCTTTATAACGTCTCCTATCTAGTCGTGATACGTTCGCCTAGGTCGGTATACATACAAATAGCTTTTATCCGATGTAAACCATGCTATATATACTTAAAAAATAAAACAGTCTGATTTTTGTTTTGTTTGAGTGTGTGCACCAATTTTCGATATGTAGTTTCTTTGTCCTCAAATATCCCTACAAATGGTGACTGTAGTGAGAAAGCAGCTCCAGATACGCCTAATTAATACGTTGAAGTCCATCACACAGCTCTTGTCTTGAGCATTTCTGACACCTACAGCTACTGGTGAATGTACTGGACAATTGACTTGAACGATTGAACTGAACTAAACATTGTTTTGCGGGTTTCGCTTGTTGTTAGTATTTGAAAATAACATTTGAAAAGTTACGGCTTTAAAGATGACTGAATAATTTAAGATCGTTTAAAAAACTAAAAGAACCGACTTCGAACGTCGCTAGTCAAAGTAGCCAGTAGTCCTAACTATTACATAATCTGTGCCAGTAGGGCAAACAAATATACATATATACATACTTACATACATACTTACATATATACTTACATACATACTTACATACACTCGAAAAAGATAACCCTCCTTCTTTCACAGTCGGGAAAATCTATGGCTTTTCAAATAAGGAAGTAGGATCAAATTTTTGTTTGCAGAGATTTTGAAATGTCATTAGAAATAGTATGTCTTAAGCTACCTGCTTATTGATTTTTAATTAGGGTTCCGTAGTCCTGACACGGAACCCTTATAGTTTTGTCATGTCCGTCTGTCTGTCTGTCCGTCTGTCTGTCTGTCTGTCTGTCTGTCTGTCTGTCTGTTAATATGCCTAATATTTACAGTTTTGTAACAATTGAACGTAAGCTTAAAATTAGTTTTTCATATCGATTGTTTTCACCCTGAGTCTGATGTCAAATTCTCTAAAAATAGCTGTAATATTTTCTCGTCATCATAAATAATTCAAAAGCTAAACACATTATCATGAAACTACTAGGAAAGCATTCAAATAGCCACTTATTAAAAAACTAAGGTTGTAGAAGAGTTGCTACAGACTGACATATACACTCATATACTTAATAGGGTCAAACTAATTATGTCACTTTAAAAAAAACTAAAAGAACCGACTTCAAACGTCGCGGTAATCAAATTAGCCAGTAGTAAGTAGCATGTCATCGAGGTATATAAATGCATCGTAATAAAAATGTCGATATATTGAAAACAGCGCAACCGAATTCGTTAAAATTTCAATGAGACCTGGAAAGGTTACTCTTTGAAACAAAAAAATATGTTTTCAAATCGGTTCAGGCATCTTTGAGTAATCGGTGAAACTACATAAAAAAGAAGATTCAGATGAATTGAGAACATTATTTTTTGTGAAGTCGGTTAATAAGACTAATCAGACAAAACAATGAATAAAAAGCAATCATTGTCAAAGAAATTATAACAAAAATAAAACATTTAAACCACAGCCAATCTTATCATGTAACTGGTAACAAATCCAACATATAGCGTGCTAACATCGCGTGGTAATCACAAACGTTCAGATAATGTTGGTAACAAATGAACTTACACCATCTACTGCTCACGACATGTTCTTATACAATCATTAGAACACTTATTTAAATGTGATTTAATTAGAATTTGTATTATATGTTCGAATAGTTAATTGGTAGGTCAAGGTAAGTATGGCTATTGTTATTTATCGGATACATTCGAATGCCTTTGAATAAATCCGTAAGCTATTTTTAACCGACTTCACAAAACGGAGGAGGTTCTCAATTCGTCTGTATGTTTTTTTTTGTGTGTATGTTACGCGATTTCTCCGTCAATTGTGAACGGATTCAAATGATTCTTTTTTTAATAGGTAGGATACGTTTCCGAGGTGGTCCCATTTTAATTTTATCGAGATCTGATAAGTATCTCCAGAGATATGGAGATAAATACCTCAAACATAGGAGAATGTACTGGTTTTAGTAGAAGAGTCCCAAGAAGATTATACACAATGGAGGTTGCTATTGCATATACTTTTGAAGACTAAAAAATATGACCTTGAATAATGTTTTTACATCTTTCTTCTCATTGATTTTGGTTTTTGACAGATATTCTTACGATAACTGTGAGCGAGATAGAAATAAAGGTGGGGATAATTAATATTTTTAGGGTTCCGTACCCAAAGGGTAAAACGGGACCCTATTACTAAGACTCCACTGTCCGTCTGTCTGTCTGTCTGTCTGTCTGTCTGTCTGTCTGTCCGTCTGTCACCAGGCTATAGCTCATTAACCGTGATAGTTAGACAGTTGAAATTTTCACAGATGATGTATTTCTGTTGCCGCTAGAACAACAAATACTAAAAACAAAATAAAGTTAAAAATTAAAGGGGGTCCCCATACAAAAAACGTGTTTTTAAACGCCATCTATCTAATTAGTTTCGGCAAAATGACATAGATGGCGCTAGTAAACGAGCCCCGTCTTTCTAGATCGCAACCAAACCAAATATTCTTGGTAATATCAATTAATCAAAACTATGAGGTTGAAACTCTGTTATGTTTCGTATTGTACGGAACCCTCCCTAAGTGTGCGATAAGTGACGCGATGCTGACTCGCACTTGGCCAGTTTTATTTATTTTTTTTAGATCTTATAGGCTAGCGTTTGACCACTATCTCACCTGTTGCTAAGTGATGATGCGGTCGAAGATAGAGAAGTGGACTAGAATGGGAACTGGCTCTCAAGGATAGCTGCCGGAACACATTAGATGTTTGGCGACAGATTTTCTAACTTGAGGGTGGTAGCTGGCCAGGCGGACACTAGATATGTCCTACCACCATGCGGGGGTTGTTGGTTTCTTAACGACGTTTTCCTTCACCGGAGGGCAACTGTGAGAAGCGCACATATATTTTTCGATAGAAAAATTCATTGGTGCGCGGTGGTTTGAACTCGGTACCACGGCATCAAAGCCGACTGTTTTCCCAATTACGCCACCGGGCCCTCAATAAATAATTATATATTAATAATTATAATAAATAATTATGTATAAATATAAATAATTTGTCTTCACAGGAATGTTCTACCGGGCAAAGTCTTGTTAGGATGCAAACTTTTTTAAACATACCTAAGATTTTTTGACGTTTTGACATTACGTTTGGCGAAGATGGCGGCCATTTCAGTCCCGCGACACTGCATACATTATTAAATAACTCAGAATTATGAACGTACTTTGTATTCATCAACACTGCAAAAAAAAAAGCATAATACCACAGATTATATAATAGTTACTACGTAAATAATAGTTTCCGTTGTTAGGTTGGCTACACAGTGCTTTCATAATTCGGGTATCAACAATATAGGGAAGTGTCTCTTATAACGTAGTAGAGTGATTCAGAACTCTGTTGGCCATATGGCGGCAATTAATGTTAATAATCGCAAATAATACTTTTTAATATTCATTTTGGAATACAACTAGTCCGTGTTATAAAAGTATATGGAATTATTGTAATAAAATAGACAGTTAATTGTCGTGTGTGTCAGATGCTTTAATTGCACAGGGCCATTTTGGACATTTTCCTTTGATACCTTGATGACATAATTATCACTAGCGAATATTTTCACTTTAGCGCGGCATTTAAAGTCAATTTTTTTAGGGTTCCGAACCCAAAGAGTACCAAATGAACAATTTCTGAGACTTTGTTGTCCGTTCGTCCGTCCGTCCGTGTGTCTATATGTGCGCACTTTACAGATCTGTATCTTCTTAACCGTTATAGGTACATACTTGAAATTTTCAAAAAGTATATATCCGTCAGTGTATAACGGCCCAGACACGAAATTTAATAGATGCATGTAATTTAATTAATAATAAATAAATAAATAAATAAAGTATTTATTTCTCCTCACAAAGGTACAGCTTAGTAACTATTAACACAGGATAATAAAAGTACGTGAACAATAGATCTTTAAACTTATACTACTTTGTGAGAGCTGGCGCCTGATGTAGGTTTTTGTAAAAAAACCTGTGTTACAGGTCGCCAGGCCCCCTCGTCGTATGTACATATTTTTAGACTATTGCGTAGGTAAGAAGGTACTCTGTGGAAATAATGAACAATAACTATGGTTAACATATTTAAAATAGTAATAGTTATTGGTCTTGAATTTAACAAAAAAATAAATAAAAATAGATATGAAAGTTGCATAAAAACATTAGGTAACCAATAACTAGCAGTACCACCCTAGTCCAGGAATATAATCAAAAATTACATTTAAAAGTGGGTACTTTTGAATGTAATTTTTGCTAAAGTGTGTATACGTGTGTGAATATTGTGTATGTGTGCTGTAATCGGGTTAAAATGTCAGTTTCTTGTATAGTGATGTGAATGTATTATTGTCGTTGTACGAGTATTAAGTATGAGTGTAGTGTGTGGTTACTCCAGAAGCAATTATTGTGAGTAAGCTGGTATGTGTTATTTCTAGTATTGTTGAATGTATTATGTTTGTGTGTAAGTTTTATTAGTACTACGGAAACATCATGTAGTGACGAATGCTTGAGAAAGGTACCCACTTGTTGACGACAAAAATATATTCATATAGAATTATTGGAGTGTCCGAGATGTATGTTGGCTTATATAATATTTTAGATCGATGAATTATGAGAAATAGTATGCTTTTATATAAAATGATGCAATTATTTAGGACGTAATAACATATATTTAAGGTTAAAAGTTTAAATGGGAAATACATATAATTGATGTACAGTAATTTTATTTTAAAGTAGTTAGTACATTTTCTGTTTCGTGATAGTCCAACGTTTTTAAATATTTGGTTACAGTTTTCTTAAGGTTAGATTTATGGAGTGAGTAAAAAGACAGTTGTTTATTTAATTTGTTGTAAATAAAAGGGCCAAGAAATCCAAAGAAGTTATGAGATAGGCTTAAGCGAAATGATTGCGTTGGACAGGTAGCCTTCCTACGCTTATCTTTCTCAAGATCGGGATCATACGGAAAAAGTGAGTGTTGCTTCAGTACAGTGCGTAGTATGAAAGTTTGTCGGACCGTGAGTACATCCCATTTTTTGTACAAATCAACAGTAGGAAACCGAAATGGTAGGCCTGCCCCTACTTTTAGAATAGCTCTTTGAGCTCTTTCCAGACGAATTAACTGGGTTTTAGCTGATCCGCCCCAACTAGTAATACAGTATTCTAAGATAGACTTACAAAGGGCATTGTAGACTATTTCAATTGTTTTTTGATCTGCCACAAATCTTAAATTCTTAAAAATATAAATCAATTTTCGAAGTCTATTCACTTGGTTATTAATATGCGTTTTAAAATTTAAGGTTTGGTCTATGGTAATTCCAAGATACTTAATCTCATTAATGTTTTGAAGTATGGGACACTGGCAGGTTTGAGTTTGAGTATTGCATGAGTGGGCTATTATATTGAGGCAAGGTGACGGTAGGAGATTAGACCGTGAGGCGAATGTGACGAACTTTGTTTTTGATGTGTTAAGTGTGAGAACGTTATTTTGGAGCCAATTGCACACAGTATCAAAACCTTTTTGAGCAGTGGAGAATACTTCGTTCCAAGTGTCACCCGTAAAGAAAAGAGCCGTATCATCGGCGAAGGTGAGAGTTTTGCCATTGTGGTGAGTAAATACTGCACAGGCCGTCAATATAAACTAAAAACAGCGTCGGACCGACGATACTACCTTGCGGTACGCCATAGCTCACGTTTTGTTCGTCACTGATGCAATCATCAACTCTCACGCGCTGCTTACGGTTTGTAAGATAATCTTCAAAAAGTTTGAGTGGAAGTCCTCTTACACCGATGCTTTCTAACTTCGCCACAAGGTATGGGATAGAAACCGTGTCAAAAGCTTTCGCTATATCAAGGAAAATTGTTAGACATTTTTTTTTATTATCTAGAGAGTCGATAATGGCGCTAATGAGTTCGTGGACGGCGTCATTAGTAGACCGACGAGCCCTAAATCCGAATTGAGAAGACGATAAAAGATTGTTTGTTTCCAGGTAATTAATTAGTCGTTTGTTCATAAGTCGCTCTAAGATTTTTGATAACGTTGGAAGGATTGAGATGGGCCGAAAATTATTTACACAGTCTCTATCCCCTCCCTTGTGGATTGGTTTGATAAGTGCAGTTTTAAATGCCTGAGGGAAGACACCTGTTGCGAACGCCAAGTTACAAATATAGGTAATAGGAGTTGTTAATAAGTGAATATATCTTTTGATTATTTTACCTGATATTTGGTCTAGGCCCACTGCACAGTTATCTTTTAGATTCCTGATTAATAGCATAACTTCACGTTCATCAGTCGGAAGAAGTACAAGAGAAGACATAGAAGTTGATGTCAGGTTCGCTACGGTGTATTTACTGCTACTACACGATTCGGCTAGATTTTTACCTACATTTGAAAAAAATATATTTATGTCATTCACACTTTTATTGGGGTCTATCGGCGAGAGCAGGCAAGGTGAGTAATCAGCCACCAATCACAATCATCACAATTAAAACTTGTTTTGTACTAAAAATGGTATAATAAATTATTTAAAAAAAAAACCGACTTCATAACCACAAACAGGCACTCAAAAGCGAAAAATAAATTACTTAAAATTATTATAATCGCTACCCACTTATCTATTTGAAGTCGGTGCCAGCCTTTGAGTATTCACCTAGAATCATCATTATCAGCCGGTATCAGTTCACTGCTGGACATAGGCCTCCCCCAAGACACGCCACTGAGCCCGGTCTTAGGCTCTTTGCTTTCAGTCACTGCCCACCGCTTTGCGAATGTCGTCGCTCTACCTAGTCAGAATTTTGCGTGGCCTGCAATGATTCTGTTTTTCTAAGTCATCAAGATCTTTTCACATTCAACAAATAATTTATCTCGATGTTAGTTACTTAGAATTGCGGGTAATGTAAACGAAAACTCCGGAAATGATCAGCTATATCACAGCCCTAACTTTTGACATTTCGGATGTCAACACCACGCTATCTCTCGGGACTTCAGAGCAACTCGCGCATAAACAGAATCCATTTTCTAAAACAAAACTAAAACTGATTACACACCTCACTGCACAGTTGTCAGTATAAATCTCTTCGAGGACAATGTCAAACATAAATTATATAATTATCCAAAAACCCCGAACTATGAACCACGGGAGGGTCATAAAAACAGTACACAGACTATAAATATTACAAGTAATTATAATGAAAAATTGCTTTAAATAACACTAAACGTTTCCGGTAGAGTTAAGAATGTAAATTTAATCGATATTTTTGGTAAGAATGTTTTTAAATCGATTGTGACTTCAAAATGTATAGGGATTTTGTTTGAACAAAGTTTGAATGTATTAGAATAGTTTACTTATATTTGTTTATGTACTGAAATCGTACCTCTTTTGAACTTAATTAAATTATAAGTAAAAAATATTTTTAAAAACAAGCTTTTATCTGGGACAATGAACTAAAATGTTAAAAATAAATTCTAGTAAGATTTGGCGTGTAGGTACTTACCTATATTCTTAAAAGCTTGAGGCACTGAAGTATAGTAATTACCTAGCCTGAAAAACGGGTAGTGCCAGATAAAAGCTTGTTTAAAAAAATATTTTTTACTTTTAATTTATTTTTAACTTTTTAGTAGGTAGGTATAGATACCGACTACCTACCTACTAGGTACCTAAGTATTTAAGAGAAGGCATGATGTTTTAAAATATTCCGACTCGACTATTCCTATTCGACTCGGTGGGGCTATGTTGCTTTACAACAGAAATCATGGCCACCCTACAGTTTCATCATCAGATCCTGGCTATAATTTACGTGTAAAGTGCTCCTCAAGACGAATCATTTGAGCCCAAACTCGGTAGAGTTACGTTGATTTATCACAGAGATGCCGTGGCTACCTTCCAGCTTCATAATCAGACCCTGGATATTATCTAGGTGAAAAGTAATCTTCAAGACGAATCAATCGAGCCCAAACTCGGGTAGGGTTATGTAGATTTATCACAGAGATGCCGTGGCCACCTTCCAGCTTCATCATCAGACCCTGGATATCATCTAGGTGAAAAGTTCTTTTCAAGACGAATCAATCGTGCCCAAACTCGGTGGGTTTATGTTGATTTATCACAGAGATGCCGTGGTCACCTTCCGTCTCCATCATCAGACCAGCTTCATGGTACCATATTATTGTATTGTCACCGGAGATACATAAGTACACCAAATTTGAGTCTAATCGGACATTGGGAAGTGGGTCTAATTTAGCTTCCAAGATTCCACCCGAACAAACATAGTGACATACATACATTGCAAGTTAAATAAAAGCTTGTAAAAACACAACTCTGCACGCTTTTTCTATCTTTGCAAAAGTCAGAAAAAAAATTGTTATAATTATAGTTTATTCGTAGAAATCTTAAACAATAAATCGCAAAAGATTTCGTATCCCTAAATTTAAACAAACCCTTATTGAATATCCATATAATGAGGCAAAAAACATTTCCTAAAAAAGAACTAATAATAACATTTCCAACCCTTTAGCCAATTTATTTTAAACAAGTAGGTCACGAGCTAATCAATTACTTACTATTCCGGTCAATTAGCAGAAAAAAGAGCAAAAAAAGCATTAGCGTGTAAAACACGCTTATGACAATGTGCACCGAACGAGAAGTGCGTGCAAACGCTACATCAAAGTGAATGAACGAAGCGAATGATTTAGAATGGTTCACTGGGAATGACCGGGGTTAGCCCATGGAGCGGGGGAGAGCGGGGTAAATGTTTATTTTTAAGATATTTTTTTTGGATTAGGGTCAGATTAATCCATGCTAAATCTTATGAATTTGAAGTGCGCTATATCTATCTGTTCCTTTGCCTATAAAAAAGGAGGAAGTTCTCAATTCGTCGCAATATATTTTTATGTTTATTCACCGATTGATCAAAGACGGTTGGACCGATTTAGAAAATACTTGTTTTGTTTGGAAGGCCAAGTAAATTTTACCGAGATACGTACAGTATCTTCAGAGATACGGAGACAAACATTTCAAACTTGGTACTGAAAATGACTAGCGCGGCATTTGAAGTCGGTTATTTTAGTTGTTTAAACGACCCTAAATTATTACTTCATCTTATTAATTTGTAATTTGTGTTGGTAACCTGCCCACAAATATGATTTAATAAAATATTTTAAAACATTTGCAAAAAAACTCAGTTACATATTGTTCATCGGATTATCTTTTATCTATAGTGTTGATACCTGCCAGTGCGAGTGAACAGAAAGAATGGTTGAACGAACACCCTGTTTGTTCAGTCCTTCGGGTGTTCTCAGGGGAGACCGGGGCCAATTGAATCAGACACAGCTTTGACTGATTAGGTACTGATTTGGCATCTTTAAATAGATGTGAACTTTGCGTATCTAACAAATTAATTACTAGAATGTTATCGACGAAATCACAAATAACTTTTTTTTTTCTCAAAATATATAAATTTATCATTAGATATAATTTTCGTGTCATGGTTCTAACTTAGTCTAATTTTCAAAATGAAGTGAAAAATACAAAAAAACAGTTTACTTGCTTATTATATTAGACCCCCCTCCACCCGTATGCCCCGGCACTGATACCGGCTGATTATGATGATGATATACCCCCCCTACATTTGAAACTTTATTTTGTTTTTTTATTTTTCTTTAAGTCCTCTCCATCTAAAGGTTGCCTGACTGAAATCGCTTTCAGCAATAAGGCCGCCCATTTAACACTAATTAAATGAGTACATTTTATGTTATTTTCAAGTTATGAGGTGTGACAATAAATAATTTTCTATCTATCTATCTATTTTTGTTTTTTCAGCAAGTTATAACATACCTTGATATGCCTCTATACAATATCGGTTCTAATCTGCGTCAGACAACAAAGCTTGTAACAAGTATGTAGGTACAGTGTACAAAAACGGTAAATACACTCCGAGTACGTCTCAATAGGTTCCACAGTTAAAATGCGTCACACAAAAGGAATCTTTTTCTTCGCCATGTTAAGTAGACTCGGCGTTTTTAGTATTTGTAAGGTTGCCAGAGAAAGTTGCTTTAAATTGTATCAGAAAATAGAAAACGTTCCTCTAGTACATAGCAAAATTTTTATGGAATAAAATATAGGCTACCAAAATAACGCTTCAGGTTTATGTTTTTTTAAATATATATTTAGGCGACGAAGAAGTTACATGAAGTTTAAGCTTAATTAATTGCTTCTGAAATAAATAAGTTAAGTAAATTGTTTAGCAACAAAAAATATTCAAGGAAGCGTTAAAATTAAAAACATCTCGCGTTCCAAAGATAGAACGAGGCTAAAGAAATGTAAGATACTGATGTATGTGAAAATAATTAATATTTTATAAGACAAAAGTAGACTGATACGGGCTGATTGTGATGATGATGAATACAATATTAAATATTTAGATAGCAATAATATAAGAGTAACATTGTAACTTTTTCCAGGTGTATATATTCATAATTCATTTATTTACTTCATGTGGGTACACTATACACTTATGAACGTCAGTCTTTTTCATTACACATTATAAATACAATAATTCAAATACAATACCATAAATTCATACATTAAAGTTAATAACGGTTGTGAGTTAGTCCTTAGAACAATTAAATTAATCCATACAAATATACAAAATGTCAAAACCACTATTTCATTCATTACATACCACAGATACTTATTGTCACTTACTTTAATATTATGCTAGATAGAAAAATATTACGATTAAAAATATTTATGAATATCTTTTGTTGCAGGTACATATCCACCATCAGGGCAAGCAACTGTCTTCCATGTTTATCGAATTGAAAAGGTTGAACATCAATATTCATCTCAAATTTAACACTTCATTTCTATTTTTCAAACACCGCGCGTAAAACATATCCCAATACCACAATTCAAATAGAAATAATTATTTACATTCGGTAGAAAAATTGTATATACACCCAATTAAGTCGTTAAATTGTTAACATGAGTGAATAGTGATAATAGCAATTGATTGTTATCAAACAATATTCAATATCAAACGGTTCAAAGCCTCATTGCATTTTTTATTCAAATGAACCATTGTTGCTAACTGTACCTCATTCGTCTCGGCAAAGGGCCTGAGACGTCGAACAAAGGTAGCAGAAACCAATTTGTTACGTGATAATATGGACCCTCCCCCTCGCCCGCCCCTCCCCTGATAAGAAACGAATCCTATTTCAGATACTTGCTCTTTGACATAAATATAGAAGAATTGGAGGAAATTTCAAGACTAAAAATGAGAATTTTTACTTCGCGGGCTGAGGTAATTTTACAAGTATAATTTTCTACCCTTGGCCGAGTTCGATGTTGGAGTGCTCTGTGAACTATATTATATACATTTACAGTTAAATTGAGAGGATGGAATACCTAACGGTTAGCTTAGATGATACTACCACACTGTGCAATCGCAGTATTTCTATCGACATTTTAGTGACGCGTTCATGTTTATAAGCTAGTAGCTCGCTAACAGCTCTATCGGAAGTCTGATGAAGCAGGTTATGATACCACCACTCAATCCTAGACAGACAGACAACTAGGTCTAAAGGCACTTAGAAGTTGCAGATTTGGACAATCGTTCAGTCATTCAAAACCGGGAAGAATGGCTAAACACGCTTCAATATTGACGCGTGTTCAAATTCTGCCCGTTGCCAAATAACAAGTATCTGTTATTTCTATTTGAGCTAAGAATACTAGGACTTCACCGTAGCCGGTTGCCATTAGATGCCTGATTGTGTTAACCTACAGGAGCCTACAGGGGTAGAATTTGATGACTCCAGTGCAACTATGTTAATTGTTCTGATGGGGTCATCGAGATCCGTCAGGATATTCCTGTAGCAACGGAGGGGCGCGTCGTCTAGGGAGTGGTTATTCCCACCCACAATCCTGACTCAAAGTATTATACAATCAAAAATGTTTTTCATGTGAAAAACAAGTAAGAAAATTTACTATACATCAGCGATACTCAAATAAGACAAGTTTGTTTATTCTGAATCCATAGACAAGATTAGTTTGCGCAGAAAGAAACAGCTATGCTTTCTGTACGAATATATTTGTAGTTATACGAAGTACATCATACAATATTTACCAATGGATCCAGTAAAGGCTTATTAAGCTAGTTGCGTTTTCCTCTCTGGCGCTATTTTGACTATCTTCATGTTGGTGCGCAAGGCCTTTGACGTACGGCTTAAAAGATTTCGTACTTGTGTGTATTATGAATTCCTCTTTAATTTACGTCCATGTATAGTGATTGGTTTTGTAACTTTAATGCCTTAAGTAGGTATTTAGGGAGTTTAAAGGTGTTACAATATGACGCAATGAACTTGCAGGACTGAAAAGCGATGATAGATGCTATTGTTAGATAAGTATTTTTACATTCATTTCACGCATTTGTTTCATAAACACATTGAAAACAATAGGTACCTTATTAATTATGTCAATAAATAAGCCTTTAGTATAGCACTCACATTCACAATCGAACTGCAAGATAGGATGGGTGTGAAGTAGATTTAATGGTTGGAGGGAAAATAGAAACCGATGGCCGAGCAACATACTTGGTATATTTTGCCTACACCGATTCATTAAATCGTACCAGATGACTTTATCGTACTTATTTTAAATACACGTATTCAATTCTGTGCAAACTGACCTAAACAAAAACTTGAACAACTTATATATAAACCCATTGAAAAGACGAAAAATATTGATATTAATCACAAATATTTGAACTAACTTTTAGCTAAGACTGTGTTTTAATTTGTTAAAATGATTAAAAGAGAAAGATTCACAAGATTGGATAAATGTGCTATAAAGATTTAATCGCAATGCCTCGTTCCAGTTCTGTCGTCTAGCCTTTAAAATAATATTTCTTCTAGACTAAACCTCTTAATTCAATTATCTGACGAGACTCATGTACGTGTTCATACGACGTATGGTATAATAAGAGAGGCCCATACTCAGCAGTGGGATGGAACAGGATTGTGGTACTGCAGATGATAATTAATTGTATTGGATGCATGCAATAAAAATAGATTTCTACCGAAGATAAAATAGCTTTCATTGCTAAGGACATCCTTCAAATAATAGACCCTTTCCCCATCCCTTCAGCTATCAAAACCAACCGTCAATTTCCTGCCACAAGCCACAACTATCGCCATTGTCGCTCCAAACCACTAAAATTATTTATTCCCTACTCTATATCTGTTGGATCACTACCCCGAACTACCCCATCCAACTACCCGTACTACCCATAAGAAACCCAAATTCGCTGTACCAATAAAATCGTAAGAACCACCCCCGTCGATATTACGGGCCGATATTACGTCTAACCAATATTTGTCAAAAGCCGAATCACCTTCGGATATGGTGGCCAGGATTGATGATAAGTTCAGGACAAGTAGATCTTTATTACTATTAGCGCAGGATAATTAGGTTGTTTATGACTAGTATTGTGGTTTATATCTTAGAAGATATTTTATTGGTTTTAATTAAAATTATATGGAACCTGTCAAACAATTTTTATTTTTTATTTTTAAATAAGATTACTCGCAATGTGGGTTGCACACTACAAGTATTCTTGTTAACCCCTCCAACTAAGCTAAATGCTTGTGCCTGGAGTGGGTTCACGTCAATAGTGCAATGGGTGTAATGGGGACCGAACTCACGACCGTCACCCTATCCATTGAGCTATTGCCGCCTTAAATTAATACTATATATAAATAAATAAATACACACAAAAAATGATATAATATAACTGTAACCATACATATGGTGTGTGCTTTAAGACCACATGACAGAAGTAAAAACTTCATCAAGGTATCGCGCTAATATGTATTACGAAATAGTCGATTCAAGCCAACTTTACCCGAATGAGCATTACTTAGCCGAGCGTGATGGCTCAGTCACATTCAATACTTACAAAATGAAGTGCAAGGCGCGCCCTAAAGAAGATTTAACTTCAAAAAGCAACATTCACCCAAATTTACTAATTATTTTCTCCGGAAGTTAGTCAACAACACCCTATCCATTGAGCTATTGCCGCCTTAAATTAATACTATATATAAATAAATAAATACACACAAAAAATGATATAATATAACTGTAACCATACATATGGTGTGTGCTTTAAGACCACATGACAGAAGTAAAAACTTCATCAAGGTATCGCGCTAATATGTATTACGAAATAGTCGATTCAAGCCAACTTTACCCGAATGAGCATTACTTAGCCGAGCGTGATGGCTCAGTCACATTCAATACTTACAAAATGAAGTGCAAGGCGCGCCCTAAAGAAGATTTAACTTCAAAAATCAACATTCACCCAAATTTACTAATTATTTTCTCCGGAAGTTAGTCAACAATGGTGGGACGTTAGGAAATAGATGGGCGCTAAACGTGACAATACCCCCTCTCCCCTAATATTATAAGCACAAATGAGATTATACTATGACAAAAAATCAAGTTTGTGGTCGAACCTCGCTACTTGCCTGAATACTTAATAAATTGGCCAAGTGCAAGTCGGACTCGCACTAGTAGGGTTCCGTACCACACTACAGTATTTTATAAGATCGAGCAAAAAATACCACTATCATTTTTTGCCATCAAAAAATAATAATTAATAAACATTTTATTTCTTATAACGCCATCTATGGGACGTTTACCTAACTAAGCGTTCATAGATGGCGTGAAATTCCTAAAAAACACGTTTCTTGTATGGGGACCCTCTATTATTTTTAACTTTATTCTGTTTTTAGTATTTGTTGTTATACCGGCAACAGAAATATGTCATCTGTGAACATTTCAACTGTCTAACTATCACGGTTCATGAGATACAGCCTGGTGACAGACGGACAGACAGACAGACAGACAGACGGACGGACAGCGGAGTCTCAGTAATAGGGTCCCGTTTTACCCTTTGGGTACGGAAACCTTAAAACAAATGATATAGCAAACAAGCAAACGGCCCACCTGATGGGAAACGGTCACCGTCGCTTATGAACACTTGTAACACTAGAGGTGTTACTTATACGTTGCCGACTTGTCAAGATTCTATAAAAATAAAATACAAAAATAAACTTCATCGTTGTCCATGAAAAAGAGTTATGCATGGAATACCTAGGCGTAGGGCGGCTAAGACGCATAGGGTGGTATAGAAAAGAACTCTTTGCTATGAAACGATTGATATTTTACCCGAATACTCCTTGTACGGGATTATGGAATTTCATTTTAAAGGTATGGATAAAATATGTTATTGATGGACAAAGATTCTCTTAAGGTTTTGTATGCAAAATCAAGATTGTTATTTATAACGTAAATATTTTATGAGAAATTTCTGTGGAACATGTTACATTTTCTGGTTGAGAAAGGTTTTATTACCCTTCCTTTGATATGGAAGTCCATATTGAGAATATTGTCAGATATGTATTATTTTGGAACCAAATCACTACATATAATAAAACAAAGGCCCGCCGCGTCTGACGGACAGATAGACATCTGTCCGTCAGTCTGTTCGCGATAAACTCAAAAACTAAATGTTTTCATCAATAGACAAAGTGAGGTTATAGTGATTCAAAAGGAAGGTTTAGGTGTATAATTTGTTAAGAATTTGTGTGAATTGGTTGAAATATGACGATTATCGTTGAAGATGTCAATTCATACTCCACACAAAAAGCTGATGCAAAACTATGTAGACATATCATATGCTCTACCCGTGCGAAGCCTGGTAGGGTCGCTAGTACTAATATAAGAACACCTACACAAGATAGAAAATCTGTCGCCAAACACACACTTACAATTTAACAGCTGTCCCTAAGAGCCAGTGCCTTTACAAGACAAGACAATTATTAAACAATATTATGCAGCTGACAGACGGACTATCAGTTCCATTTGGATCATGATATGTACTATGATCGGTATGCGTTTCTCTATGTTGTGTTTCACTATTTCACTTTTTTTATTTTTTTTATATAAAAATTGTCTGAAGTACTGAAACACACAGTTACATGTATGGTTGGTTTTAACCTACTTTAATTTTTTTTAAATATTCTGACGTAAACGATTGGATGACAGCTGAATGGTTCATTACTTTTTTTTTCTAATTCAAAGCGTTAAATTCTGCTTTTGCTATGTTTACTTGATAATTGGTTATGATTTATTTTATGATTTATGATTTTGACGTGTATATATGCGTATATTTATACTGCCTACATACTGAATAAATGCTTTGATTCTTTGACTCAAACATGCTTCCATCCCCGACCATAATCATCACCTACCTAAACAGGTGAGAGATTAGCCAAACGCCAGCCTATCCTAACCGTCTTATTCTTGCTAATATTATAAACGCGAAAGTTTGTATGTATGAATGGATGTTTGTTATTCTTTCACGCAAAATCTACTGAACCGATTGAGGTGAAATTTGGTATGTAGATAGGTCTAGACCCTGGAATAACACAAAGAGTACTTTTTATTCCGATATTCCCACGGGAACGATATCTATGCGGGTAAAACCGCGAGGCACAGCTAGTAAATCTATATTTTAAACATGAAGCAAACATAGTTTTAAACATGAAGCAAACATAGTTTTAAACATGAAGCAAACATAGTTTTAAAAATTGTGCGAACGGATGAACGTGAAATTTGACACAGTTAAAGTTTACATGGAGAAGAAGTGCACAAAGCTATTTTTTTTATAAAATAAAAACATGCATAATAAATACATACGTATAAAATGCAATACATTAAAAAATTTAATGAAATGCGGTCGAATTTCAACCTCTTGGCGATCACCACTAGTTTAATATAAAAATTCCTAGCAATTACGTTAAATAATACTCAAATTAAGGCTAAATTCAGCTTTTCTAACACACGATTTTAAATCAAATGACCCAATCTTCTTATAATTTGTCCACGAAATACCTATTTATTTTAAAAGGCGAAGTTTCCTGAAAGAGTATCGTTGTCAAAGGACAATTTAGACTTAATTACACTTTTTCGAGCTTTTTCCCTTATTTTCTGTTTTATGTAACAAGTTCTTGTAATTATTATGAAATTAGAATTTGGGGAAGTATTTTATGTTACCAGTCTACACTGACTTATTAAAACGAATTGAATAAAGGATGTTAACTTTTATTTATTGAAAACACACATCATGTATTTATTTTTAGGGTTCCGTACCTCAAAAGGTAAAAAAAGGAACCCTTATAAGATCACTTTCTTGTCCGTCTGTCTGTCTGTCCGTCTGTCTGTCCGTCTATCTGTCCGTGTGTCACCACTGATTTTCTCAGGAACGGGTGGACCTAGCAAGTTGAAATTTATACCTGATACTGTGGTCTATAGTCCCTATTGGGTGTATAAAAATCAAGGTCTTTAGTCAACACAATAAAAAGATATGGGAAAATTTAGATTTTCTCGAAAACTTGTTAGTACCAAAATGTTATTTTTTACCAAAAGGTTATTTAGTGATCTTTGCTTATTGATTATTTGGCGCCGACTCAAAAATACTTAGGGATACATACTTACATTAGTTTAAGAACTTAGTTATTATGTTTAATTAAAAACTCACAGTTACAAAAATATATACTGAGGTATACAAACAGTAGTTTCAGAACTTATTAAGGTTAAATAAAAAAGTTTAATTATTTTTTGCTTTTCAGTTTTTTCGGCGGTTTAATGTTTTTGTTAAAAAGTTTTATAGAATAATAACTATTAATACGATCTATTTAATGTTATCTGACTTGTGTAAGTGCAGATTTTCTATTTGCCCATCCATATACTGAATAAATGCTTTGACTTTTGACTTTTGCGCTGGAGCACCTTGTACATATCTTAGTTTTACGTTTGCTTGGACAAGTTATTTCATTTCTCCCCAGCGTCTTATTTCCTTTCAACACAACACTCAACCAGTAGTCCAGTAAAGATACTACTTTCCCAACAAACTTCAAAAAATCTGACAGTAAAAGTACTTGACACATTTAAAAAACAGAGTTGCTGCAGCCAAAGGCAGACCAGACGCAATTTGGACGTCACAGCAAACTGTTGGTGATAGGAAGGCTATAGGTTTTTACGCCCGGTCAAAGAGCACTGCGAATTCGCTTTCAAAAGAATCGTTTGTGTTCAGTTGTCACACTGGATTTTTTGAGCCGTAATGGAGTTCCTTTGAGATATTAAGCAGGATTTATTTATATGACTTTTCATACGAATTTCATGGAAGTTGTAGATATAATTAAAAACTTGAGTTTTGGCTAAACCGTGAAACACGTGTGAGTACTCCCATTGAATTTATGAAGAGAAAATTCTTTAGGCGCACTGGGGTAAAATTTAACGGAAGTAACGTATCGTTACGGTCCGAATACAACGGAAGTGACGTAGGCGTCACGTTACATTTTATATTTATAACCGCCATCTATTTAGAACGGCGTAACTACGAACACGTATTTGCTATCATTCGGGAATTCGTCCCGCTAAGTTCAACATTTGAAGTCGCACAAAAAAAAATTGTGATGTTTAGAATTAAATTGAATATAATTGAATACATTGAACTTAATACTCTAAATTTCCACTCTGTGAAGGAAGTTTCACTTTTAGCGCGTAGTCTTTTACTAACCGTATTTTTGACGTGACAACGTTTAATAAATCAATGAACGCCGGCTCGAACACAGGCTGCATGCACGAAAAATGTCCCGTTACGCTCACTGTCCCGTTACGCTCATTGTACGCAGGCGCCGATTTCATCAATTGTTTTGTTGTATGAATGTGAATATGGATATGCATATGAATAGGAACATTTTTTTTAAATATATTTTATAGGCTAGCGTTTGACCACTGTCTCACCTGTTGGTAAGTGATGATGCGGTCGAAGATGGTAAGCACGCTTGGCCTAGAATGGGAACTGGCTCTCAATCATAGCTGCCGGAACACATTAGATGTTTGGCGACAGATTTTCTAACTTGAGGGTGGTAGCTGGCTAGGCGGACACTAGATAGTGCCTACCACCATGCAGGGGTTGCTGGTTTCTTAACGATGTTTTCCTTCACCGGAGGGCCACTGTAAGAAGCGCACATAATTTTTTTGATAGAAAAATAATTGGTGCACGGCGGTTTGAACTCGGTACCACGGCATCAAAGCCGACCGTTGTCCCAATTACGCCACCGGGCATTCAAAGAACATGAACATCAATGTTTCGTAATGACGTTGTCTCGTTAAAGTATCGTCCGTAAACCAACTTTACAGATAACCAATTTTTTTTTAAACTCGTGCTGGTGAACGAATACTAAGCGCTAATAATAACAACCACAAGATCTTTTGATCCCCGACTTCTAACTTAGCCCAGGAGTCGATGACACTGTATTACCACTAACAATGTTTCTTTCTAACAAAGGACCTTTAGTTATCTACGACACATGTCACACACATAAGCACGACACATCACGACAGGACAACACGTGTTCGACACGTGTTAGGTTTATTAGCTACTGGTATTGTCCGTAATTATGGCCCTTGAGGTATGGAAGGGTGGGGCATTGTTGATTATTGTGAGGGTTAATGTGAAATCTACTATACTTGTAACGAATTTGTACCTACTTTTTTTAAACATACTTTTATTAGCTTCACTTCACCAACAAAATAACATACAATGTAGGCGAATTTTAACCCTTAGGCAAATGGATTTACTTTATGCTAAGCGCACATCGTTCATCTGATCGTTCTTTAACAGACATAACGTTCTATAATATACATACATTATACTTTTTGGTCTCTTTGGATACTCTTATATAACTCACTATTATTCATAACTCTGGATCATATTGGTTCTACGTAGCTTAGTGCGTGCAGACTATGTGACATAACATTGTTATTTAACATGTTTCAGATAATGTGGACACGGAATGTAACAAAACATGATATTTAAACATGTTATTATAACGTGTTTTATAACATTCCGTGTCAACATTATCTGAAACATGTTAAATAACAATTTTATAACATGTTATGTTTTATAACTTTATTATGTTATAACTGATAATCACAAAAATATTAAACATTTTTGAAAGTCTAAATAAATTCATAGAACTTTTTTGATATAGTTAGGTCCTTGGGAGTAACCACATTTTGAAGAATTTATCATACACACCATATCTTTCGATCCCTTGCAAAAAGTACTTATTCCAAAAAACTATTTACTATCAAGACGTTAATAAATATAATAAAACCTAGTCCCATACAAAGGTCTACTTTACAGATCGACTAGCAAGCCCCAGTTCTACACGGCTCCAGTGTTTGACAAAAGGTTTAAAAAAAGAATTCCGCCACCGTCAGTCAATCACTGTAGGGTAAAGTGACGTGGCGTAAATCCGCGAGGCCAGTAATTGGCATCCACCGTCCACGGTCGATTGCAAACTGCACCGAATACTGGCACTGTTACCCTGCGCAAAGTGGCTTATATGATCGTATCCTTTCACGTTAAATATGGTGTATAAACTGCTAACGCTATTGGGATTTACCACAGATTTATCGAATTTGTGCACCAATTTGATATTGCTTTGAATTTGCTTGTAATTGTAGGACTTCTGCTAGTCCGCCTGGGGCGGTAACACCACTTTGCCATATAATTCAGCCGTGAAAATAAAAATGTTTTTTGGTTTGAATGGCAATGTGTCCAGTGAAATTACAGGGCATGCTAGACTTCTTTATGTGTCAAGGTAACAGGCGCAGTGTAGTGACATGCTAAATTGTAACTATCCAAAATCTAGCATGCCGCTGTATCTGTAATAGGTAGACGTCATTGCTTACCATCAGGCGAGCGTAGTTATCCTGATAACTTTTATTAAAAAAAATCTGATACTTTGTTTTGTATAGACGCATAATTACAATTCTATTATTTGCATAGATAGGCGTACTTACATAATTATACAATACTTTAGCAGTGGGCCCTAAACTCGGCTTAGCCTGAGTCTTGGGCGCCCAGAGTGAGACAAATTTAGATACGTATTCCGATTTTGTATTCTGCACATACTTGGACTACCCGTAATATACTATATACACTATAAAGTTTGTAGTTTGTTTTAAGTATGCTCGAAGATGTATGTATGCCTGAACCGATTTGGAAAATTCATTTTTTCTATCAAAGGGTACACTTCTCAGGTGGTTCCATTTAAATTTTAACGAAATCGGCCGAGCCGTTTTTAATATATCAACTTTTGTATTACGATGCATTTACTTATCTCGACGACATACAACTAACTACTGGCACATATTATACAATAGTTTCTACGTCTACTGGCTACGTTGACTAGCGCGACGTTTGAAGTTGGTTCTTTTAGTTTTTTTTTAAACGATATCAAATTATTTTAAAGCTTACTAGCAATGTAGGTTAGGTACACATTACTAGTTGTTTTGTGAACCCTTCCAACTAAGCTAAATAGGTATGCTTGTGTCTGGAGTGGGTTCACTTCTATGGTGCAATCGGTGTGGATCGAACCCACGACCTCTCACCAGGTCGACGCATTAGCCATTGGGGTATTGTCGCTTAAAAAAGTTTCTTCATTAATTTTTAAAACCATATCTAGCTCATTATATTCATATACATCCATGTAGTGGTAAGACTTCTGCTAGTCCGCCTGGGGCGGTACCACCACTTTGCGAATTTATTTTCAGCCGTGAAATAGGAATGGTTTTCGGTTGAAATGGCAAGGTGTCCAGTGAAATTACAGGGCATGTGAGACTCAACAGCTTTACGACTCAAGGTAACAGGCGCAGTGCAGTGACATGCAAGGTTCTGGCAGTCCAGAATGTTGCATGCTGTTGTATCTGTACAAGTAATAGGTAGACGTCATCGTTTACCATCAGGTGAGCGTGGTGCTTCCCTGTTACCTTATATCATAAAAAAGATAGAAGATTGACCAAAAAACATCACACCGCATGGAATATGGCTACAGATCAAAGATGGCATTTAAATTAATCTGAAAAGTATTTGCATCTAACAGTCAAGAACAAATAATAATTATTGTCATATAATCGTTGTCTCTCACGAATAAGCATTTTCAACAGTAATGCCACAAAAGACAACAAAATGCCTTGTTTGCGAAACAAGCTCCCATTTAAAATATACCGAGTTCTTCATACATTTCGCTTCAAAAGACGCCGGGAAAATCCCGTCATTTTCCCAATAAACCGTCTACTGGTTCTCAAATAAATTCTATCACTACAGGGTACTTCATACATTTTAGAATCGGTATGGGAAGTGCTCGATCTCAGTGACGTTCCATAGGAGAGGCCTATGTCCAGCTGTGGACGGAAATTGGCCGATTATGATGATGATAGGAAGTGGCTAATTTTCTAAGTACTTGCGTTTCATAAAGTGGTTAATAATAATTTATGATCACAATATTTACAGTACATCATAGAAATGAATATATTTACTATTTGCTTGAAAGGTATTATAACAAACGGGATAACTGACTTATTTTCTATCTTGAGCCATAGAATAAATATAAATATGTAGTTTTACGCCTGAGCGCGATTAAAATGTCTCCTTAAGGTACGGACACACAGCAGCGTCCTACGTGCGCGATCTAGGCGGCGATCAGATAGCGCAGTAGTATGTACCGACTGGTTCACACCAAACGCGATCAAAAAACAATTGAAAAGTACTGAGATCGCGCCCGCTGATCGCAGGATGCCGCGGTGTGGCCGTTCCTTTAGTTTTTCTAATACCCTTGCACTCTTAGCATCTCAGAAATGTTGATTTCCTTAATAAAAAAATAATGCATATAAAAGTTTAAATGGAGCAATGATGTTGGTGGCAAGATGACTCCCAGAGCTAGATGCGAGATAATCCAGGACCGTACTCAGGGGCGTGAAATTAGAGTGCTCTATATTGAGCAGTGATAGATCATGAAAAATATTTCACGAAATATTAAATACTGCTGTCATATTTTTAATACTAAATAGGCATACAAACAAATACTACCCTCCTATAATCATCGCCACTTGTTGAGAAAAGACGCACTACTCATACTGCTCATAACATCTACTGTCCAACATCTCAATCCCTGTTCGATCAAGGCGGAAATCATTTACGCCAATAACGCCCCTTTTCGCCCCCTTGTTACCCCCTTTCTTATACAGGGTGATTTAATGGGAGAGGGTCTCTCAAGATCTGTAAATATCGATGCGCTGTGTAAATGTTGGCATTAGTTATTGTGCTTTTTACGCGCGTAGAAAGTTCTATGCGTGTTTTCACCCTGTATATTGTAGTTATTCATGTATTCTTCCTAGTTTTCAAATTTTTCCAAAATCTTTCGCTTGAAGATAAAAGTAAAGATAAAGAAAGGACGTTTAGTTAGCTTAGTTACGTTTAGTTTAGCCCATTGTTATTTATTTCTGTCTGATCAGCAAGAATTTGTCACTATCTCACTATTTGAGGGCCCGGTGGCGTAATCGGGAGAGCGGTCGGCTTTGATGTCATAGGTATGAATAGTTCAAACCTCGCCGTGCACCAATGGATTTTTCTATCAAAAAATTATGTGCGCTTTTACAGTGGCCCTCCGGTGAAAAAAACACCGTTAAGAAACCAACAACTCCCGTATGGTGGTAGGACATATGGTATATATAGGTGGTAGGCCTATCTAGTATCCGCCTGGCCAGCTACCACCTTTAAGTTAGAAAATCTGTCGCCAAAAATCTAATGTGTTCCGGCAGCTATCCTTGAGAGCCAGTTCCCATTCTAAGGGTGATATGGTCGAAGATGGTAAACACGCTATGCCTAGAATGGTCTGACTCTCAAAGGCTGTGTGCTGCCGGAACACCGTACCTTAAGGTTATGTGGGCAGATTTTTTCCTTGATAGTGGTAAGATATTTTTTTATAGCAAGTCAGGTGAAACATCGATATACTTACTGCCATTTTTATTTTTATTTACACAACATTATGTAGCTGACAGACGGACTATCAGTTCCATTCGGATCATGATATGTACTTACTGTGATCGGTATGCGTTTCTTTAAGTTGTGTTTCACTATTTCACTTTTTTCAAATTGTCTGAAGTACTGAAACACACAATTACATGTATGGTTGGTTTTAACCCGCTTTAATTTTTTTTTAATGAATGACGTAAACGGTTGGATGACGGCTGAATGGTTCATTATTTTTGTTTTTTTTTTAATTCAAAGCGTTAAAATTCTGCTTTTGCTATGTTTACTTGAATTGGTTATGATTTATGATTTTGACGTGTATATGTGCGTATGTTAATAATGCCTAAATACTGAATAAATGCTTTGATTCTTGATTATTTGATTCTTACATAGCGGAGCTTCAGTAACAGTGCTCCGTATGTACTCTATGGGTACAGAAGTCTAAAGAAACAATATTGCTTACAAAGATATATGCAGGAAATAAGGGGTTTGGCTGTGGGAAAGTAATCAAATAAAATGATCATATCCGGCACCTCATCCATGGTTAATTAGCACACTCGTGATCTATGGGAAGCAGGTAAATAGACAGACAAACTTCCGTTAGTATATGACGATTTCGAGAATCAAAATCAAACAATTGTAAACCAGTAATAAACTCAATAATTTAAGATCGTTTACAAATCGAAATAAACTGGCCAAGTGCAAGTCGGACTCGCACTAGTAGGGTTCCGTACCACACTACAGTATTTTATAAGATCGAGCAAAAAATACCACTATAATTTTTCGCCAGCAAAAAATAATAAAATTTATACACATTTTATTTCTTATAACGCCATCTATGGGACGTTTATCTAACGTAAAATGCCGAAAAAAACACGTTTCTTGGGGACGCTCTATTATTTTAACTTTATTCTGTTTTTAGTATTTGTTGTTATAGCGGCAACAGAAATACATCATTTGTGAAAATTTCAACTGTCTAACTATCACGGTTCATGAGATACAGCCTGGTGACAGACGGACAGACAGACAGACAGACGGACAGCGGAGTCTTAGTAATAGGGTCCCTTTGGGTACGGAACCCTAAAAACCGACTTCAAATGCCGCGCTAGTCATTTTCAACCGACTTACAAAAAGAAGGAGGTTCTCAATTCGTCTGTATGTTTTTCTTTTATTGTATCTATGTTACGCCATTACTCCTTCACTTGTGAACCGATTCGAATGATTCTTTTTTTAATCTGTAGGATACGTTTCCATGGTGGTCCCATTGTAATTTTATCGAGATCTGATCAGTATCTCCAGAGACGACAAAAGTCTTGAACTTGCTACTGAAATTGACTCGCGGGTACATGGAAATCGATTGTTTTAGTTTTTAAACTATCTTAATTATCAGTACTAAGTTTGAGGTGTTTATCTCCATATCTCTAAAGATACTTAAATGGGACCACCTTGGAAATGTGCCCTACCAATTCAAAAGCGAATCATCCGAATCGGTTCACAATTAACGGAGTAATCGCGTAACATACACACAAAAGAAAGCCGAAGATCGGGCTCAGTGGCGTATCTTGGGAGAGGCCAACGTCCAGCAGTGGACTGACACTGGTTTTGGACTTAATTATGATGATGATGATGATGATGATACACAAAAAAAAAACATAGAGAACCTCCTACTTTTTGGAAATCGGTTGAAATTTGAAAAAGAGTCTGATGAAGAAATGTTAGCCTTGCTTTTTCTGTCTCTTTTAGATGATACGAGTTCGAGTTCATATATTATTATATATGTATTTTTATTTGCGTTCCGTACCTTAAAAGAAAAAAAAACTAATAAGATCGATTGGTTGTCTGTTTGTATACAAGTCTCTTTTCACGAGTACGCGTGCGTGGAAACATCCATATTCAATATTCAAAACATTTGTTTCAATTAGGTACATGGTAAACTTTTGACAGTCACAAATCTTACATGTAACTACTACTAATCATAATAAATAAAAATGGGAATAAAAATATACTTTAGATGAAATAAAATTTAGTAAATTAGTGACCATTCATAGTACTACGTCAACGAACCTTAATAGACTTATTGAAAGACTAGAAGGTACAAAGAACTCCACAGCGAATACAGCCTCATTACGACGAGATATAATATAAGGCCGTATTCATTTACATTTCGAGTTACGCCATGAAAAAATAATAATACTGTAACGCATAGCAGTGGATTTGACACGAGTAATGTCAATAATATATTTATTTGAATCCTCATAGCAATTGCGCTGAGTTTGAATCACACTATGCGTTGCTGAGCACTGTTAATAGTGTTGTGAATTGTAAATTGGGCAAGTATTAGAGGTGTTACACTTCGCTCTCGTTTGACTGACTTCACAAGTGTGACGGTATCTATTTTTAACCGACTTCAAAAAAGAAAGAGGTTCTCAATTCGTCGGAATGTATGTTTTTTGTTTGAAAGGGTATACTTTTCAAGTGGAATTAAATTTAGTTTTGAATTTAAATGTTCAGTATCTTATATCTATCTAACTTGGTAGGTACCTACTGAAAATGATTACGCAGCAATTGAAGTCGGTTCTTTTAATTTTTTATACGTCCTTAAATTATTATGAATTGTTACATAATTCTGCGCGTAATAATAACATGAGACATTCACATTCATGCTTCTGCTCTCTAACCTGTAATTTCACGGCTAAATTCGCCATTCAATAAAAAAACATTTATTTCATGATTCAATAACAAGAAGGACTTAAAAGAAGTCCACCGCTCAATGTCAAAACTCTTAAAATCCCTTAAAATAATTTAACATCGCATTTAAGCAACAGAGGTTGATATTAAAGTTTCCATGGCAACAGAATCTAGTTATTTATTGTTATTATACAAGGACAAGCCACCCGTATAACACGATAACTGATATAATACATACATAATACATTTGTATTTACTTAATTATAGTGATGGGAGTACAACGAAACGAAACTCTTTCCTCGGGAATTATGCAGGATGATTTCGCGGAAAAATACTGCTTACTTATTAGCAAGTTTTTCATAAGGGGTTAATGATAAGAGATAAAACCGTTTAAGAACTGTACTCGTATGTATAGGTACTGTATACATTTTGCGCGCTATTTACATGCATGGCGAGCATAACGGAACGTCAAACACCCTTAAGTTTTTTTGTAGTGAAATGATATAGATGGTAGCATGAAAATTATTTCTATTTAGCCCATGTGAAATCATATTTTAAATATTAAAATTTGTATAGTTATTGAATCAGCTAATCCTAACCATTACTATACATTGTCAAAGCCTTTAGCATTTGAATAGCGAGATAAAGCGAGATAGCGAGACGGCGAGAATCTTCCTTGTTATTATTTCTCATCAGAATTTGACTGCTGCTCTTTATAGATGTGATAGCCCGAATTAATGTATAATATCGATTAATTGCGCAGATATTGCCACTGTAATTCCAGTTTAATCATAAAACCGTTTTGGCCGACTTTTTCCATAACAACCGTAAAAGTTGAAAATCCCGGGATGGGAACATTCCTACTAATAGTTACAAACAAACAAACTTCCGACACGGGAAACCTATCAGAACCTTTTGACTTTGATACATAATAAACCGGGATACGTTTGCGTATTTCGCGTATTTTCTCTATTTTTCTAAGTTGGAAACCCATTTCCTTGTGAAAGGTAAAGTTTTTGGATTGATGGAGTGGAGTTATCGCGGTCTTGTTTTAATGGAATGTTTAAGATTTGATGTGTTGCTAGAACTCGGGAAATGTTTTGGGAAATTATTATAGAAGTTATACAAACGGAGCGATTTGCTTCTACATTCATCATAATGCCAAGGAATGGAATTCCTTGCCAGAGTCTGTGTGCCGGAAAGTACCATCTATAGGCTTGCTACTACTTGCTAGTGCTACACCGTGCTCAGTATCGTCACTTTACATCAGGCGAGATAGTATGATAGAATGAGACTCTAGGAAAGCTACGAGAGAGACCTTTGCCCAGCTGTGGGACAATGTAAGCGGCGGCTTAAAGGCGGCAATAGGCCAATGGATAGGGTGTCGGACTGGCGATCGAGAGATCGTGAGCTCGATCCCCACCTTACCCATTGCACTATTGACGTGAACCCACTCCAGACACAAGCTTAGTTGGAGGGGTTAACAAGAATAATTGTAATGTGCAACCTACATTGCGAGTAATCTTTATTGAAAAAAAAATGTAAGATCATTTAAGGAAAAAAGAGGGTGCGTAGAAAGCTACGCGTTAGAAGTAAAATTTCCAAGTTAATTCAATTTATTTCTCAACATCACTATTAATCTTTTCATACAACTCCATCTGTTGAACTTTAGCGAATACGTCTTCGTAGTTACGCCGTTCTACAATAGAGGGCGTTTATAAATATAAAATATAACATGATGCTTACGTCACTTCCGTTGCGTTCGGACCGTGACGCTACGTCACTTCCGTGTAATTTTACCCCAGTGCGCGTAAAGAAGTTTTACTTTATAATTAAGATAGTTTAATAAACTGGCCAAGTACAAGTCGGACTCGCACTAGTAGGGTTCCGTACCACACTACATTTTTATAAGATCGAGCAAAAAATACCACTATCATTTTTCGCTAGCAAAAAATAATAATTAATGAACATTTTATTTCTTATAACGCCATCTAACGTCTAACAAAAGAGTTAGGGATCGACATTTCAATATAACGCCATCTATGGGACGTTTACCTAACTAAGCGTTCATAGATGGTGTGAAATGCCCAAGAAAACACGTTTCTTGTATGGGGACCCTCTATTATTTTTAACTTTATTCTGTTTTTAGTATTTGTTGTTATAGCGGAAACAGAAATACATCATCTGTGAAAATTTCAATTGTCTAACTATCACGGTTCATGAGATACAGCCTGGTGACAGATGGACAGACAGACAGACAGACAGACAGACGGACAGCGGAGTCTTAGTAATAGGGTCTCGTTTTACCCTTTGGGTACGGAACCCTAAAAACTAAAACAACCGACTTCCATGCCCCGCGAGTCAATATCAGTAGCAAGTTTGAGACGTTATCGTCATATCTCTGGAGATACTTATCAGATATCGATGAAATGACAACTAGGCCACCTCGGAAATGTATCCAACCGATTACAAAAAGAATCATTCGAATCGGTTACAATTGACGGAGTAATCGCGTAACATACACACAAAAGAAAACATACCGACGAATTGAGAACCTCCTTCTTTTTGGAATTCGGTTGAAAAGTCATTTAGTCGGAACCCTCTTGAAGTCCATCGCGTACTTGACCAATTATTTTTATAAGTATAATACTTTCATTTCTATAAGTTTATTGCCCCTGTAACAATATTGGACCATTTTCCTCATTGCACAAAAACCCTAAGTAATCATCTGTGACTCATACGTGATTGTTCATTACATATCTATTGTTATGATTTGAGAGCAACGTGTACGGTAAATGGAATAAAAGATGTGAAGCCAATTTATTATACTTTTATAAAAAAAATTGCTCGTCGGGGAAGTATGTTTACTTCCGTTATTAGTTAAAGACCGTTGTGAAGCGAAGCGCTGGTCCTCATGACCAATCTAATTGCGCGAATGTATTGTTGTTTTAAAAGAACCTTACAGAACTACAAGCAGCCTCTGTTTTGCAGGTGGTAGCATTATGTCGATGTTCCTTCTGACTTGCTATCAAATAATAGGTTACCACCATTAAGGATAAAATCAGCCGCCATAACCTATTTTTATATATCTTATAGACCAGCGTTTGGCCACTATCTCGCCTGGTAGTAAGCAATGATGTGGTCGAAGATCATTAACACGCTAGGCGCTAGAATACCCTGACTCTCATTAGGGTGTTACGGCAACACACCAACCCTTGAGAGTCAGACCATTCTAGGCCTAGCGTGTTCACCTCACCATCTTCGACCACATCATCGTTTACCACCAGGCAAAATAGCTGTCAAACGCTTGCCTATCACATTAAAAAAAAGGTGGTTCCATTTACGATTGAATCTACCGAAATAAGACAATAATACTGTGCTTTGTCTCATCTAGAGAACGTGTAGGATTATTATGACCGGTGTCTTAACACCGCGTTCGGTTACGTTACTTTACATGTTTACATGTTGCAATGGACTGGACACATGTGGCGCAGAATAGAACCTTGAACCAGAACCTTCCACAGTTTTGACCGCAGCTCGTTAAACATAGCATGGAACGACCTGTAGCATTGATTGGAGCGACGAAGTCCAGCAAACAGGCTGGCTGCGGATAGAAAAGAAAAGCTGAAGATCGAGCTCACCTTGGGACATGTCCAACTACAGACAGAGACAGGCTTCTATGCGCTATCTTCTACTACGAACAATAAAAACGCAGTCAACGCATATAATAGAACAAACAGTTGGTCTGCGACAATTCCAATGTGTTGATTAGTTACACAGCATTCGAGTATTCTGTTAATCTTGAAACATAACGTGTCCGGAAACTAGATCGATGGCGGATTGATCCCAGTCAGCAGATGTGCACTGACGATGCTTGCCACAGTGTCTTGGCTATCACACAGAAGGTTGCATTACACATTATGATGCTTGCACACGCGCGCGCACCAACACTCTCACACCCACACACACACACGCGCACGCACGCACGCACGCACGCTCAGATTCAGATTTTGATTAATTTTTAATTTGTTATTCTGAGTTGCTAGGATATTATGTTGCTTTGAAGTGTTTCACACTTTATATTTTTGTAAATAGTTAAACACAATCCAAAATTTCATCGTACCGACGGGACATGAACCCGCAACCTCCGGAATAACATGTTCCGGTGCTTTGCCAATTAAGTCCCGTCGGTACGATGAAATTTTGGGTTGCTAGGATAGCTGTAATCTGCGGTAAAGTCCCAGCTATCCAGCGTATTTGTATTCACTCAAGACGGTATTATTTCTGTGTATGCTTAGGAATAGTGACTTGTCTGGTATTTTGTTAGCTAAATAAGTCTTAATCACCCGATAGACAAGCAAAAAACTATGAAGCCGACTGCGCCAAAGTTTCGTCTTGATATTTTTCTTACCCACCTGTGAATCTACCTAATCCCTTCTTCAGAAAAAAAAATAACATTGTTGGATTTTAAATTCCTATAAAATCATTGCTTCAATCATTACATTCATTCTTCACACTCCTCGCTACTTTGCTGTGTTTCGCTCTGTTGGTCTAATAAAGTCAATTCGTTCTTCTGTAGTATTTGAACTGTGCCACTGCAGAGGAAATGTCGGGGATATGTAGTGCGCTTACGGGCTGTCTCTCAGATCCTCTACTAGATTGCTATTTAGGGTTGTCACGCATATTCTGGTAATCTACAAATTAATTTAAGATGAGTTATGTATGATGGATGCGCTTATTGCTGACTAGTGCGTTCATGAATGTAAGTAAATTTATAACGTTGTGTTGAAGGATGGAATTGATTGCGAGGTCTTTAGGCTAGTTAACTTCAGTGAAAATTACATTCAGTAACAAAATCTTACTTGCAAAAGTAAAACTTTCTTTCTGAAAGTAATTTTCACCTCAAGACATGATTACAAGGACAGCTAACACGTGATCTTTTAATTTTATGCTTTTATAAAATTTCCCTTGATGCGGTTTAGTAAGATTAAAAGAACTACATACGTTTAATATCTTGTAGTAGCTCCTGAACGGTGCTAATCGAAGATTTTTGGTAGAAGACTTCAGCATTGGTTCTTTGTACCTAGCAGCAAAGGTGCCTACATTAAGTCCAATTTCGCCATTAGAAAAAAATAACAGTGCAGGAGCTGAAAATAGTGCATTAGATTAGCTAAAATCACTACTAACCTTTACTCGCAATCTACTTTGACTTCTAGACTCACCAAATTCTATCAGATAAGGTTATCAAGAGCTTACTTCTGATGATAGAAAATACATTTTACATGGTGTAGCAACCCTATCGGCGTCTTATCTCGACGACAGGTACGCTTGACGGAACTGCGTCAATAGAACCTATAGGACGCTTGTGTGTCACATTTTTGTATGTGTGCATATGTTTGTGTGTATGTTATATATGCACTGTTTTGCTTTTCTAGATCTGAGGGTGTTACAGAAAACGCAAAGCCTTGGGATTTTAACGAGTTTGAAATGTTGATGATATAAGAAAATGGAAAATTACTCCTTGGGTTGACCCAAGAAGTAATTTTCTATTTTCTTCAGATGCGTTGACTTGGAACTTTGGAAGCAATAAACTTTTAGAATGTGAATTTAGACCATCTGACGAACTTTCAATTAAAAGGTTATCTACGGAATAAAGGAGGTTGCCCACAAAAAATCTTATCAAAAAATGTGTATTATATATATATATAATGATATTCTATTCTACGATTGCTCAAAGGCTCCGTTCCACTCGTGGAAGGAGCATATTACATCGATGTTCTGCCTGACTTGCTGCCAAAAAGTAGCTTACCACCATCAAGAAAAAAATCTGCCGCCATAACCTTACAGTATTCCGGCAGCACACAGCCCTTGAGATTCAGAGACTCAGAGTATTCTAGGCCTAGCCTGTTCGTCATCTTCGACCACATCATCGTTTGCCACTAAGCGAGATAGTGGTACTGTGACGATGACCATTATTATTACTTATTATATTAATTAATATCTAGGTTTATAGCTCCCCATAATCCAAATGTCTTTGTCCATGGCATATCGCATTTCACCCATGATTAACTGCCTAGCAAATGAGATATGGGGTTGATAATCTGAACATTAGTGTACATTATCTATGGCGGCTTGACACCAAGGTAAGCTGTCAGATTTGACAACTTGATAGGCTCAGGTTGACAGTGACATTCGAGTTTTGGCTGGTTAACGATTGTTTTGTTTTTGGTGGCATACCGTTTGGTGGTTAGAATGTTTAAATGTGCGTGTGTGCGGAGTACATTACTTTATACATAGTTTGCAACTTAGCATATTTCATAACTTAATATCAGTTTCAGAACGCTTTGACGCGCCGTGACGAACACACGCGGACGAGTTAGAATCGCCTTTTATTTTACTGTAGTGTGTGTCTAATAAATTCTTATTCATACTTTTACTATTTAAACTTATTACTACTACCTACTACTGTACGGCCTAAACTGGGATTTTACAGCGTGTGTAATGTAGGAAAATGTATTTGCGTTTTTATAGTGGCCCTCCGGTGAAGGAAAAACATCGTTAAGAATCCAACAACCCAAGCATGGTGGTAGTTCTTCTGACCAGCAACCACCCTCAAGTTAGAAAATCTGTATTTTGTTCTTAACTTTTTGTTTATAACTTGTATTATTCCGCTAGTAATATGTGAAAAAATACCATTGGATTATTAATCATTTAGCTGTTAAAGAATACTTCACACTTGCATGGAAATAGAAAAATGTTCAAAATATGCAATTTTTTGGTATCTCTTAAACGCTAGTAAAGGCCTCCAGTAATGCATCTGTATGTTAACTAACTAAAGGCATGACTTGTACTGGACTTTGACTTGCAATTGACTTGACTTTACCGTCTCTACAAAAACACTTGCAAAAGGTGTATATGACAATGACATTTTATTAATAGTTTGGAGCATATCAAGCGTGAAAAAAGGAAAGAAAAATAAATATTTATTATCTACAGATTTTTAGTAGAGGTAATATTTAGATTGTGAATGTACCTATTAGCGTAGCGCAGTGCAAGCCGAGATCTGAGTAAAAATCAATTTTTCTTTCAATAAAAATTCTAAAAGATACAGCACATATCTTAGTCTGTATTTTATTCACAAGGCAACCAAGTTTGGTATACCTATGACAAATAAAGTACCTACAGCTTCATAAACTGCCTAGTCTAGAAAGTTCCAGCATCAAAATATTATCGGCGAGACAGTAAATCGCAACATCTCCCCCTACCTACAGAAACGAAATTGCTCCCAGATAATCTCGAATAAAAAGCGCTCCTTACAAAAAAACAGCCGAACCGTGGTACTTTTAGATTAAACGCACGCTGCAATATTTTACAAAGGATACCTTAATCCCTAACAAGTGAGGGCTTGGGGTCTTATTTTTCATGATCGTGCGATTTCAAGATGGTTATGGAAATTAGATTTTACATTTGTTCTGAAAATACATTTCCGGGTTCAATGTTCATCTATATCAAAAATCTTCAGTTGATTATCTCAATGCTGGGGTAGGTGACACCCCGGCATAACCTCGGGTATAGCAGATAGCGGCGATGACTACTTTTTTATGTCATATTATAGGCTAGCGTTTTTAGCGGGAACTGGCTCACAAGGACCGCTGTCAGAACATAATATTAGATGTAGGGGCCGATTCGGTTCCAGCAGCTTTGCTGGCTGCTACCGCGGCTCGCTCGCTTCGCTCGCTTGGCTCGTGCATTGTGATCACAAGAGACTTAACCCTATATGCGTTTATTTAAATGTTATTAGGATATGACATATATATATGGGGAAAGACCACAAAAAAAAGTGCACGCTGTCCAAAGGGGTGCAACAGCGTGCACTTCTTTGTTCACTTTTACGAGTAAGGACTCGTAACAAGTGGACAGCGTGAACTTTTTTCCTGTAAGGGGACAGATTAAGGGTGCAAACAGGAATAAACCGATGTTTTGGCGACAGATTTTCTAACTTGAGGGTGGGTAGCTGGACACTAGATACGCTACCACCATGCGGTTGGGGGTTTCTTAACTTACCAATTACCATCAGATATCCGACCAGCTTGTTCACTGTTAAATTGAATGTATGTTTTCATCCCTCTCTTTAATATCTTTTATGTTTCGTTTTTTATTCACTCAAAATAACTAAGTTCTATGTAAGTACTAATTCTCCTTTGAGACCTAATAACACTAAAACTATTTGAGGCCTATCGAGTGGAAATTCAGCACGTATACCTCTGTTATCCTAGCAAAATGTTAAAACCTTCCAAAATACAGATAAAAGTTATTTACTTAAACTGTTCCAATAACCTTTTCCAAAATACTTAAGTCCTAAACAAACTACGAATCATTCGAGATATTTCTCGCGCGATAACTCGAGTGGTTGGAGAATATTCCTCTTCATTCCCTTATTAATATAGACCTTTTAAAATACATGTAGATGATTTTCCTGATCAAAGTTACAAGGTTTTTTTTAATAAAACCTTTTTAAAATCAATCTGTGATGCTGCATATAAAGCAGTGTAAGCTGTTATTTTCAACCAATTTTCAAAAAGGCGGAGGTTCTCAAATTGTATGTTTGTTCATCGATAAATCCGCTTATATTAAACCGATTTGAATATATAAAATAAATAATAGTTTAAAAATACTAAAAAAATACGCTCTTATACAAAATCCAACTACAAAATAGAAAATAAATTTTAATAAATTTGAATTAAAAATAGTGTAAGAAAAAATGATTTTATTGTAAAAAAAAGCGTGGGGTGCATGGTATCAATAGTTCCAAATATTTTATGAACAGATATGACTAGAAGGGTTATTTTGATAATATCCTGAAAAGCACCCCACGCTTTTTTTACAATAAAATCATTTTTTCTTACACCATTTTTAATTCAAATTTATTAAAATTTATTTTCTATTTTTTAGTAGGATTTTCTATAAAAGCGTATTTTTTTAGTTTTTTTAAACTATTATTTATTTTTCATTTTTTAGTCGATTTTTTTTTTTTTTTATTATTTATTTATTGTCATCGGTCCTTAATAAGTATGCCAAATTTCGAGTTAATCCGACGTTTTGAAGGGGGTTAAAATCATGTTCAAAGATTCCGTTACATACTAACATACATACGTCTGAAGCTAATAAAAGCGTATTAATAAAATAAAAAATCATAGTTCATATCATATCATATCTCTGGAGATACTTATTAGATCTTGATAAAATTTAAATTGACCACCTTGGAGATGTATGTAACCTTCCAATTAAAAAAATCCTCCGAATTAGTTCTCAATAGGCAGAGTAATCGCATAATAAACTTAACAGACGAATTGAGAACCTATTCCTTTTTAGAAGTTGGTTGAAAAGCGTAGGCCTTTCATAACATCAAGACGCGCAATACTCAGAAAAAGCAATGAATGAAAATTTTATTTCGCATGTACCTACCGAAGAAATGATTTCTTATTATATTTCGCCCACAGAGGTTGTTCTGTTAAGGAAATGTCAAAGTTTATTTGTTAATTAATTCTAGTTAGAATTTCGAGATGTATCATTTTGTACAAAGTGCTTCAAATTTAAATAATGTTCATATAGGCTTGATCAAAAATTTTGCTGAACAACACAACATTCATTTTCATTATTAATTAATGATTTATTTAGGACTAGCTATGCCCTGCGGTTTTACCCACGTAAACATCGTTCCCGTGGGAATACCGGGATAAAAAGTATCCTATGTGTTATTCCAAGGTCTAGGCTATCTCTATAATTTTGAGCTCAATCGGTTGAGTTGTTTTAGCGTGAAGAAGTAACAAACAAACACATTCACAAACTTTCGACTTTATAATATTGGTAGGATAGTAGGATGATGAATTTGATACTGATTTCGCCTTTATAGAATTGAAATGATCCTCAGTTCCAGTCTCGTTTTTAATGAATTTTGGTGATATTTTGATAGTGTTAAGAAAAGTTGCAAAATTTGTCGCAAAACACCAGTGTGTTCTGACCGCTATCCTTGAGAGCCAATTCTACGTCTAGCCACAGTTATTTATAATATCGTCACTATATTACTAGAGAATGTGGTCAAACCTTTAAAATCATTTGCATGGTGGTAGGGCACTATCTAGTGTCCGCCTGGCCAGCTACCACCCTCAAGTTAGAAAATCTGTCGCCAAACATCTAATGTGTTGCGGCAGCTATCCTTAAGAGCCAGTTCCCATTCTAGGCCTAACGTGCTTACCATCTTCGACCGCATCATCACTTACCAACAGGTGAGATAGTGGTCAATATTATTAAAAAAAAAGAGTGTGTGTACTTATGTACACGCGTTAGAAGTTATACTTCTGTGGCTTATGGAAAAAAAATAACTAAAATGCAGTAGTGATTAACGATAAATATTAAAATTAATCAAAAAGATTTTATTTGAATAAAAAAGGTTTTATTAACGTAAAAATATGACGTTAAATATGACATATACAACTTGAACATAGTCATGCCACCTAGAACTAACTTCACGGTGTAGAATGTAGGTGTCGGTGTGCGCGCGCATCGTACCACCTAGAACTAACTTCACGATGTTAAATTTACTTAGGTGTCGGTGTGCGCGCGCATCGTAAAAATTCACTCTCATCATTTTTAGGGTTCCGAACCCAAAGGGTACCAACGGAACCCTATAACTGAGACTCCGCTGTCCGTCTGTCTGTCTGTCTGTCTGTCTGTCTGTCCGTCTGTCCGTCTGTCACCAGGCTGTGTCTCATGAACCGTGATAGTTAGACGGTTGAAATTTTCACATATGATGTATTTCTGTTGCCGCTATAACAACAAATACTAAGAACAGAACAAAGTTAAAAATTAAAGAAAAGTTTAAAAAAAGTTTTTTACGATAGCGCCGCGCCATCTTTGATGCTAACTAGATTACTTATAGTATTATAAGTATAAGTATATATATATATATATATATATATATATATATATATATATATATATATATATATATACTTATATTATTAGGTCTTTACCTTTATATGAATCTCGGAAGCGGCTCCAACGATTAAATAAAATTTAGTATACAGGGGATTTCGGGGGCGATAAATCGATCTAAAATGACTCCTAGAATTTTCAGAAAATGTTGTTTTATTCGTGTTTTCAATAATCAACTTTACTGATAATCAACTTAAAATATGACTCTTCCCGACATCTATTGGCGAGTAGAAGTAGCTTTACTGTGTCGGTAAAGCAGTTAGTTGCTCTCAATTAAAAAAAAAAGTATTATTATTCGTCAATAAATGTCGGGAAGAGTCATATTTGTCTGTTTAAGTGGCAAATAATACCGAGCAAAGCTCGGTCAACCAGATATTTAATAATATTAATTACTACAATTACTATTACTACTATATAATACTATTCTACCTTTGTGTTAACGTTTACTTAGTTTGTGTTAGAAGTTCGTTAGAAATTCGATAGATGGCGTTCGGATCGGAACCCTCCGTGTGCGGGACAAAAGTCTGACTCGCACTTGGCCAGTTTTATTCTCTATCACGCCAAAAGAAGTATAACTTCAAAAAACATTAAAAACAAAATGTAGGTATTCGATAATATATTATTTATTTATAAATTTGATATATGTGTAGCATGAGCGTTTGTTAACTGAATAAAAGTAGTACTGGGCATAAAAATGATTTTCAACAATACTACAACAAAAAATTTCAAACGTTGTTGTGTGCTTTACTGCGAATTCTTACCTTTGAGACAACTCGAAACTTTATAAACAATTCCAAATACTCAACAGCGGATGTGTTACTGAAGAACTCTTTACATTATAATTCGCCTTTTATAGCCAAGTGTCAGGGGTTCAAAGTAATTACGGTTAAACACCATAATTCAGAGTGAAAGTTAGAAAAGATTCCGTCTAAAGAATTAGGGACAAAAGACCTTTTTCGGCGGGTTTACATAATAAAACAATGGGCGCCAGTTTCCCCCACCTCCCCTATAATACTCGAACTTGGGGAGTTATTTTGACAGTAGTTTAAGTCGTGCGATTATGCGGAACGATCGATATACTTTAGGGGTGTGCTGAGCATTATTTGACTTACTGTATCTTTACAATTTCATATTCAATTAAAATAATCGTACCAAAAATGCGATACGAATTCGCAAGGCATAGAGATTACATCAATATAATATATCTTGCTGTTACAAACACTACGGCAAAAGACGCCAAACGTTGCTAGTTCTAGGCGCAATTCATTCATATCAGCCTTTCATACATCTAATCTAAAGCTTAGCTCTAATATTATAGATATATTTTTAATTAATAATAGTTAACAAGTAATAGTAAACAAACGCTAGCGTACAAGGCTGGAGTTTGATCACTATTGATTATGAAATTAATTAGCCTAGTAAGCTGGCGTTTGTTCACTATCTCGCCAGCTGGTAAGCGTAATTTTAATTTATTTTATTGATATTTATTTATTTTTTATTATTATTTTTTCTACACCTATACCGTCATGTATGCTAATCTATTCCTTTCCACCCTAAGGTTGTCTGGAAGAGATCGCTTTAAGCGATAAGACCGCCTGTTGCCACATTGTTTTATTTACCATTTTTACTTTTAATTTGTATGGTGTAATAAAGTGTTTATCTATCTATCTATCTATCTAAGCGATGATGTGGTCGAAGATGGTGAACACGCTAGACCTAGAATGCTCTTATTCTCAAGGGCTGTGTGCTGCCGGAACACCATAAGGTTGTGGTGGCAGATTTTCTCCTTGATTGTGGTAAGCTACTTTTAGGGTAGCAAGTCAGGCGGAACATCGATATTATATGCTCCTACCACTACCTATATGATAATGATATAGGCAAGCTGGCTGGCAGCGGTTGGAAACAAAGAGCTGAGTCCTATGTTGAGCTGTGGACAGAGATGGGCTATGTTTTAGATACTGTTTATCCCTCCTCTGCGTAAACACTCTAGAAATACATTATTTGACGTGAATTATTCGCGTAAAACGAGTCCTGCCGCAAAATTTTAATAATTAATTGGCTCGTCCTCTCAAAATGTAAATTTTTAATTAGTATAGAGGCGGCATCCCTTCGTTGCTATATTTACGGGGAATTTTGTTACAAAGTGCTTTGGTATTTGAATAGATATGTTAACAGGTACCTAGGGTATAGCGCAAATGACAATCTGCGTCGGAAATGTTATTGTTTTTAACCTACTTTCAAAGACGGGGAGGTTCTATGTTTGTCTGTATGTATATATTTTTTTGTGTATATTCACCGATATTTCCGCCAATAATGAACCGATTTTAAAAAAAAAACTTTTTTTGTTTTGAAAGGGTATATTCCCGAGGTGGTCCCATTGTAATTTCATCGAGATTTGATTAGTATCTCCAGAGATGTGATGATAAACGTCTGAAACTTGCTACTGAAACTGCTCGCGCGGCATGAAAGTCGTATCGTCGTAAATCGTCATCTTAATAAAAGGCGGCAATAGCCCAATGGATAGGGTGTCGGACTGGCGATCGAGAGGTCGTGAGTTCGATCCCCACCCAACCCATTGCACTATTGACGTGAACCCACTCCAGACACAAGCATATTTAGCTTAGTTGGAGGGGTTAACAAGAATACTAGTAATGTGCAACCCACATTGCGAGTAAGCTTTTATTTGAAAAGAAAAAAAAAATAAATAATAATAATAATATCTGTTGTAGGCTCAGATATTTGAGACAAACCTTTACGTAAATGTTGAAAGGTGTCAAGCCTGTTGAAATGGCTGATTATGATGGTGACAATGCAACATGTGTGTGCACCTCTTACCTCATCTACTTATAGGAGTCATATGATCAATACATATCAATTTTCAATAGTAACTAGTCCAAAATAAGGTTGTCTGGAAGATATTGCTTTATGTGATAATACCGCCGATTGTAAAGCCTAATTATTGTGTTGTTATCTTAAATCTAAGTTCGTTTGTTTTAATCTCTCTATAATTATATAATCATCAAGGAGCTAATAGTATTTTGATGTACTGTAATCACTCATATCATAATATAAAGATTTTTTTATTTTGTTGTTTTTAACGCCTTCCAAAAAGGTGGAGGTTCTCAATTCGTCTGTATGTTTTTTTATGTATGTTTCGAGATTACTTCGTCAATTGCGAACCGATTCGATTGATTTATTTTTTTAATTAGTAAGTAGTGTACATTTCCAAGGTGGTCCCATTGTAATTTCATCGAGATTTGATAAGTATCTACAGAGATATGACGATAAACGTCTCAAACTTGCTACTGAAACTGACTCGCGCGGCATGGAAGTCGGTTGTTTTATTTTTTTAACTATCTTAATTAACTTTATTCTATGCTCATACTGTAAGTTCTGACACAGTCAAAACTTTCGACTACAATTATTTTGTTTTACCGCCGTTGATGTTAATAAAATTAAGTGATAAAAACTTAATGGAGAAGTCAAACGAAATATATTTTTATTTCTTCTTAGAAAGGTTAATTTGCATATTTAATGATGTAAGTAGCTTTCATTTTAATTTAATTTATTTTAATTCTAAAAGTTCGCGACTTTGCGTATCGTAATAACATCTCTTATACTCGTATCTCCTAGCTTTTATGGCTTTCATTTATTATATAAATTTATAAGGAATATTAATTATTTTTAAAGGCAGAGTTAACATATATATATTTTTGATTAATAAAAGGCATCAAAATACCTGTTGTTCCCACTGATGGGCAAAAGTCTCCTCCATAGCCATCGCATTATTTTTTGTTTTTTTTTTTACGAAAAACTAAAATTATTCTAATAATACAATTAAAATAAATAATCTAAGAGTATTGGTCGCGACAGTTTCTGTTATAGGCAGAAGTCTTCGCTTACCATCAGGCGAGTATGATACCTGTGTTACCTTGTACATATCCACTTTGCAAATGTCGTCGCTCCGCCTAGCCAGAGACCGAGATCTAATATATCTGTAAACTAATAAAATAATTCACAAGTCAAACTCCTAATATAAGGGCACCTTCACACCGGGCGTTAATATATAATTCTTGCAACTGTCCCCTTGCGGTAACTTCTTAAATATTGCAGATTTATGCTAAACGTTAATGCGGACTCTGGCTTTTTTATAGCGTCATAAAAAGTTAATTCAGATTAACTCCCCGAGTTTCTAGTTTCACCCTTCTTTTTGGGTTAATATGACGATTATCGTCTTTGAATTTTTCTGGGGAAAGAAGTTTGTTTTTGTGGAGTGACAGTCCAGGAATTATATGTATAACAATTTGGCTTTCAGACTTTTCAATCAGAGGTGTTGTGGGTTCAAAAACACGTTATTCAATTTAGTCATATACCTTTATACATATTTTAATTAAAAAAATTACACATGCTTATACCAGATCAAATATATTCCGGAAATATGACGAAGATGGTTAATAAGTATATAGATGGTTAATAAATATATAATAAAATAAGTATATTTTTAAGGTACCTACCTTAAAAATATACTTATTCACACAAATGGATAGCTTTATTTTTGGTGTTTTTAGGGTTCCGTAGTAGTAACCCTTATAGTTCCGTCATGTCCGTCTGTCTGTCTGTCCGAGGTTTTGCTAAGAGACCGTTAATACTAAAAAGCTGTAATTTTGTGGGGGTATGTAAATAAATGACGCCGACAAAGTGCTGAAATAAAATTTTGAAAAATATTTTTTTTTAGGGTAGCTTCCCCTATATGAGAAGTGGAGATGAATTTTTTTTACGTCTACCCCATCGTGTGGGGTATCGTTGAATAGGTATTTTAAAATGACTTCAGGGTTGCTAATACCATTTTTCGATTGAATGCTCCATTTGCGAAATATTAAACTTTAAAGTGCAAATTTTTGTTCCAGTAGGGCGTCCCCCCCCCCCTCTAAAAGCTAAACTGCTGGCTTGAAAAATCTGGAAAAATTCGTGATAATAGCGCATTTCATGAACTTTAAAGGAAAATCGTAGCGGTTAAGTTGAACTTGGGTGTTGGATAATTTTGTACCAAATATAAAATCCTTAGAATAAAGTGAAAAAAAAAGAAAAGTGACAAGACGGAGTACCTAGTTGCTTGTTTATAACGGGTAAAGACTTGCATTGAATAACAGTCTACTACGGAACCCTACACTGTGCGTGGCCCGACACGCACTTGGCCGGTTATTTAAATATGTCATAATACTTACAGCTTGCTGTTTAGGCCCCTTCCATCTACTAGAACGCTAGACTAAACTATTATAGTTTTTTTTTTATTGTTTGTCTTAGTAAAACAAAAGCCTTAAAACAAAGCCTTGAAACGTTAGACATTTAAAACTGTAAATAAAAGTCTTTTCTCGAAACTTAATCCACAAAGTCGATTACTTATACATTCGGCAAGTCAAAATCAAAGGGCAACCCCAAAAGTTTACTAAAAGTGTCACAAGATATTCCGATTGTTCACTGATAGTAAATATAGTTAGAAAGGAAATCCTTTGATTTCCAGTTTTAAATGAAACTTGTTTCAAGAAGGATTCATACAGCTTAAAAACAGTAAGGGATCTTCGTCAACAACCATTTAATTTAAAGCGTTATGCTTTATTCATCATACGCACCTCTACAGAGCGGATTTCCTTGTCTGTTTTTTCGGAAAGATACCATCTAGGGTGTTTAAATATCTTCTAGGCATGCGTGCTACATCTTGGACCGCATCATCACTTATCATTAAGTGATGTACTGGTCAAACGCTAGACTATCCAGAATGAAAAAAAAAACATCTGTTCCGTGAAATGTTGTTTAAAACTTTACTCTCTGCTTTAGTAGATAACAGCTAACAATGTATTTTTAGGGTTCCGTAGCCGAATGGCAAAAAACGGAAACCTTATAGATTCGTCATGTCTGTCTGTCTGTCTGTCTGTCTGTCCGTCCGTATGTCACAGCCATTTTATTCCGAAACTGTTAGGACAGAGAGACAGAGTACAGAATTGAAACTTGGTAGGTAGATGTATTCTGTGAACCGCTTTCCGATTTTTATACAAAAATAAAAAGTATAAAAGTTTAAGGGGGGGCATCCCATATATAGAACTGAAACAAAAAAAAAAATTTCTTCAAACCTATACGTGTGCTGTGTCTATGGATAGTTCTTTAAATATGCTATTGAGGTTTCTAAAATCATTTTTTCTCAAAGTCAATCATTTGAAAGATAGGCGCGTCTAAAGTGGTAAAATATGTGCCCCCCTCCCCCTCTAACTTTTAAATTATGGGAGTGAAAAATCTAAAAAAAATATATGCTGTAGATCTCAATAAAAACTAACAACGAAAATTGGTTTGAACGAGATACAGTCGTATCTGCTGACTAGCAGTTTTAGAGATACAGCGACCGCAAAGATAACTTTGTTTTTCATACAAACACTATGAAAAACAAAGTAAATTTTGTAGTTGCGAAAAATCATAGTTATGGATTACTTAACTGTGTTACGGAACCCTACCAGTGCGAGTTATATGAAGACGGTGCACTACCGGCCCGAAAGAGACCGATCATGAACGGAATTTGTCCCTTTCTTTTGTATGGACCACATATATACTGTACAGTATCGGTCATAATTGCAGTAGCAGTCTCAAAAAGCAATAGCATGACAGCAAAATATGAACATAAGACCTTCATTTATAAGACGTTTCGAAAGTAACACAATGAAAGAGAAAGATAGAAGAGATAGAAAGACCCATAAATCGCACTCTCTCATTATGAACCCATTAGAAAGAGCGCATGTATTAATTAGTAGAATAGCTAGACCAGTTTTGTTTTTTTTATCAGTTATACAAATAATGAGGGTAGATTTGAAACAAAATGTATTGATGGCATAAATGTATGAACATAACATTGTCGGTTGGTGAACTTTGGTGGTGGTTGAAGTTTGGTTAATAAATAACTTTAAAAAATCAAAATGCAAGCAAATATAATTATTAAATACATCGAATATTGAGGCATTGCATAGAAGTGGGCTAATTAAATTATGTTATCACAAATGTATAGTGAAAGCGGCATAAGTGTAAGTTATTGCTGAGTGACAAGTGTTGAGATATCGTAGTTGTGAAAGCAAATTGTTAATAAAGTGTGTTAATAAGATTTGGCGTTTTCAGACGAATTTTATACGCCATTATGGAATGTTGCGCACTCCATGGGGTTTAATAATGCAAAGGTGAGAAGCGCGCGACGAGAGATGTCCTGAGCAGCTGTAGTCCCCCTGAATCTAGTTTATGGAAAATTTATGTGACAGACATAATATGTGAGAATATAGTGGATTACGAAGGCTTCTTATCTGTATCAAAAACAATAGAAGTCACACGAAATATTAATTTAAAAGTATACAAAAACTACGCGATGTGCCGGTTGTGATAATTTGTAATAAGTAATTGTGGAAGTTATGATTATAAAATATTAAGCTTCAATCCTCTTTTCCTAGGGAAAATGAATAATTAAGCTTATAACCTTAAATAATCAATAGGTAAGAGCAATTCTTAGATGCAACCATTAAAGTGTTATTTTGTCAAAATAGAAAATTGTCAATGAAGACGGTTTCAATGTAATATAATATTATATAAAAATAGTAGTTTATGGTATTTCGATATGTTGTAAATCAGTTTATTTAAAAATATTGTTGCTGTGTATTCTTCTGAAGTATACAAATAAATATTTCCTCAAAAACTATTAAATAACATTACTGTGTTATTTATTTTATTTCACATAATTATAACATAGTTCACCAATTTACCTTTATTAGCGAAGTTTGTTTAAACAGATATAAAATAATACAAGCTATTAATAATTGTTTTTTTTATATTTTATAGTTTATATTTTATTTGACCACTATCTCACCTGTTGGTAAGTGATGATGAGGTCGAAGATGGTAAGCACGCCAGGCCTAGTTTTCTAGGCCTACCTAGAATGGGAACTGGCTCTCAAGGATAGCTGCCGGAACACATTAGATGTTTGACGACAGATTTTCTAACTTGAGGGTGGTAGCTGACCAGGCGGACACTAGATATTGTCCTACCACCATGCGGGGGTTGTTGGTTTCTTAACGATGTTTTCCCTACCGGAGGGCCACTGTGATAAGCGCACATAATTTTTTCGATAGCAAAATCTATTGGTGCACGGCGGTTTGAACTCGGTACCTTTGGCATCAAAGTTCAACCAACCGTTCTCCCGATTACGCCACCGGGCCCTCAAATTATAACAAAATAATTTACTGGATGGAGAATTGAACTCGGGCCTCCTGCTTCCTTATCAGTTCACCATACCACTCGACCAAGACGGTATTAATGACTCATTCGAATTTAAGAATCCGTTACTTGTGCATAGCTTACTCGACGTTATGTTAATTGTTAACTCAACAAAAAGAAAACGAGTATACAGTGGAATACTGTTATTTCTATTTGATGTTTATCAAATGTATCGCACGCTACGTTTCACCTTTTTATTTGTCTGTGGTATGGCTAAGCATGCCATCTATGCCGTACTTATGTGTTATTGTTTGCGTTGGAACATTCAACAGAAATATCGTGCAAGCTACTATGAACATTGAGGTGCTACTGGACTATTGTCCCTCGATAGTACATATAGTAGTACATTATATATCACTGGCAGGTTATAAGACAAAGACACGCTCCCATCTGGAAGAGAAGAAGATCGGGCTCAGTGGCGCATCTTGGGAGAAGCCTACGTCCAGCAGTGGACTGACACAGGCTGATGATGATGATGATGACACTTCAATCTAGGTTCCTTTTGTTGAGACCGTTTTGATGTACGTATAGCAATTATTTAGAGCATACAGATTAAATAAAAAAATTTAAAACATCTGCTGTGCACGATCTTTATATTGTAAATCCAAGGCTTCTAACGATATCTTATTCGAAAAAAAATATGTTAAGGAGTTTAGAAGTTATGCGGAAACAGATGAACATACATCATTATCAGCCGGTATCAGTCTACTGCTGGACGTAGGCCTCCTCCGAGACACGCCACTGAGCCCGGTCTTCGGCTCTTTGTTTCCAGTCACTGCCCACCGCTTTGCGAATGTCGTCGCTCCACCTAGTCACAGGGCGCCCTACTCTACGTTTGCCAATTCGCGGTCTCCACTCTAGAACCAGTCTGCTCCAACGGTTATCGGTCCTACGGCAGATATAACCAGCCCACTGCCACTTCAGTTTGCTAATCCGCTGTGCTATGTCGATCACTTTAGTTCTCTGGCGAATTACTTCGTTCCGGATTCGATCCTGCAGAGAAACACCGAGCATAGCTCTCTCCATAGCTCTCTGAGCGACTTTAAACTGGTGGACTAGTCGAACCGTGAGTGTTTCGGCTCCGTATGTCATGACAGGTAGGACGCACTGATTAAAGACTTTTGTCGTTAGACACTGTGGTATAGGCGACGAGAAGACTCGACGGAGTTTCCCAAATGCTGCCCAGCCCAGCTGAATTCTTCTCTGGATTTCCTTCTCGAAGTTTTTTTTGCCTAGTTGGAGCGTTTGCCCTATGTAAACATACTGCGTGACAACTTCGAGTGGGATTCCATCTACGGCAATCGGTTCCGGAACAACGTGCTCGTTGTACATGACTTTGGTTTTATCGAAATTCATCCGGAGACCGATGCGACGAGAAGAATCAGCTAAGTCATTCAATATCCTTTGTAGGTCCTGCAGCGTCTCTGCCATAATGACGATGTCATCTGCGAATCGTAAGTGAGAGATGTACTTGCCGTTAATGTTCATGCCACAATCTTTCCAGTCCAGTGTCTTAAAACATATCCTCTAAAGCGTTAGTGAACAGTTTCGGGGATATGACGTCCCCCTGTCTCACTCCTCGACGCAGTTGAATATGTTTAGTACGCTGGTTCTGTACTTGTACTGTCATCGTTGCGGCATTATATAGACATCTCATCACTTCGATATATCGCCAGTCGACTTGGCAACGCTGCAAGGACTTAAGAACCGACCAGGTTTCGATTGAGTCGAAGGCCTTCTCATAGTCCACAAATGCTAAGCACAGGGGGCGATTGTACTCTTCGGTTTTCTGTACAATCTGCCGCACCGTGTGGATGTGGTCTATGGTGCCGTAACCGCTTCGAAACCCGGCCTGTTCCGGAGGTTGAAACTCGTCGAATCTTCGCGCAAGACTGTTCGTGATGACCCTTGACAACAGCTTGTAGACATGGCTCAGAAGCAAAATCGGGCGGTAGTTTTTCAATAGGGCTTTATCTCCTTTTTTGAAAAACAAAACCACCATGCTTCTGTTCCATGCCTGTGGAGTTCTACTAGTGAAGAGAACAGAATTTAAGAGCTGTTGCAGCTGGCTTACAGCTGGAGCTCCTCCAGCTTTTAGAAGCTTCGTTGTGATTCCGTCCTCACCTTTTTACCGGTTTTCCATTTTTGAGCTGTCTAAGGGCCATCACGATCTCATCTCGGCTGACTTCGGGCAGGTCTTCTGTGAAGTGGCGGGTTAAGGTGGCTCTGCAATCCTCAGTATCGGGTTCGGGCCTTGAAGCATGCAATGCGTAGAGCTTGCTGTAGAAGTCTTCAACTTCCGCCAGAATCTCCGGCTTGGATGCGACGACGTTCCCCGTTCCGAACATACATACATACATACAAGTCAAAATACCCCTCCTATGTTAAAACAAGTACCTACAAACTTTAAAAATGTTTCTGACAGATGAACATAAAATATTTTTCCGTTGTATTTTCATAACTGCGAAATACTATCTCATATTACCGACTATGTTACAAATAACATATAAATAAAAAAGTGCTACTTATGATATAATTTGCACATCACCCCAACATATTTCAAATCACATTAATTTCACTGCACCTTAAGGATAATACATTTACTAGTAAAATAAATGAAATCAAGACTTTTGTTGAGAAATATTCACCGAAATATCAATTAAATAAATATCATCCATACTGAAATTCCCCAACAATAGATTCTACCCTGTTTTACGACAAGACTCGGTTGGAGTTATTTCGATCTACCCTCCATAATGAATAATTCAAACGTCGTTTAATAACTAGGATAGATTGAGCGTCTCTTTCCTTTTCATTGATTTTGATGAGATGGATATTTGACAGGAGGCGTATGATTAATGTCTCGTCAAGCTAGTTTGTTTTTGAACATCATCACCTTTGTAACGTAGTAACGTTCCATAATGATTCCATAGTTCCAGCACATATAAAAACTGACATGCTAATATGCATGTATATTTCTGCGATGCTCTACTGTATTAACTTGTTGTATGCTATCTATCGTTATGAAGCCCTGTCTGCCTTTATATTACTTATTATTTTTGAATATTGCCAGAAAATTAATTAGGCAAAAATGAAATCGAATTTAGCGTTGTTTAGGAAGTAAATTGCCATAAACATACATACAGCTACCGTGCGTGCGTCTGTCAAAAACCGCTGTTTTGAATGTATAGTAAAAATAGGCATTTGCCAAAAGCACCTTCATAAGTGTAGGTAGTAGTGTAGTAGTTGTGTAGCTTACAAGTTAAATCAAAAAGGCTTATTTCGTGACTTTGTTATAAAATTTTATGAAAAGCCAAACTTTTTAAATAATACGAAAAATCACATATACTAAAGAAGTTTCTCACTAAAACTTCTACAGTAAAAACTGTGAACTAACAACGACATTGTCTTTTTCAGGTACGGAACCCGTCATATTTCAACCGTTACAAGGAGTAATCAACACGTCCTAGAAAGTTTTTGCTGGTGGCATTCTGGTGGACGTATTAGGTATGGGCAGAATGGGGAATTTGTCCCCTTATTTTTATAATTTACGACTAGAGCACATTTATGTGATTTTAAACTGAAAATAGCCTTGCTATTTGTTATACTTTCACCTAAGTTTAAAAAAATCTTTATTGTGGTTGGCCACCGCATTTGGTTTTATTCGCTTGTTATGCAGAAAAAATATGGAATACACTGTTTATATGTATAGTCATAATTCAGTAACAAAACCCGGAAAACCTGTAACAATTGCAGATTGAAATAAAAATTATTGGTTTATTTTGTCTACAAGCTGCCAATACTCTCTTACTATTAAATTCTATCATATCAAACTCTTATTTTGTTATTTAAGTTAAATTTAAACATCAAGACTTCGCTTCGCTGTTACAGACTAAAGAAACTCTACAATCGTTACCAATTTGCCCCAAAGTTAATCCTAACTACACCCCTTTTGCAGTAAATTTTACAATTGCAACAAAGTTCAGCGCGTCGCCATCTAGCGAGCGTCGTCGCCGGAAGTTTTCGAGTTGGTCCTTCGAGCTCGTTCCGCGGATTCCTTTGGAACATAATCTAAGCTTTTGAAGGTTTTTGTGCTGATGCTGATTGCCCGAGGACTGAAGTGGCATTGTTGGATAGCCGTGACTTTAAAAAGGTCTTTAAACGGAGAAAATTATGTTTTTATTTTTCTCGCATAGTAAGAGTTGAAAGCGTGATTTAAGCTTACGTGATAATTATTATCTACTTAGAGTAATCATTGGACTATAAAAGTTTGTAAAAATGATATACAGAAACTGTTTTAGATTAGAACGTTCTATTTTAATAGGCTAATAAGTAATAGGTATTTTAAATTTAACTTAATTTCCCATATTATCTCTGGCAACGTAACAGACACTGTGTCTACGTTATTTATAATTAGATTGAAACCCGTCACTGTATTAATTACTACTCTGAGGGCCAGTTTCACCGGTTCCTGATAGCGCTATTGGAAACTTATCTGTCAGATTTTTCACAGCTTTTACATGGCATCGTCTGCCAGATAACTATCGAAACTTTATCAGAAACTGATGAAACTGGACCTTAGATATCTAGATATGACAGGATAGATATGATAATTGTGTAACCACGAAAAAAAAACAACAACAAAGAAAATAATCTATGCCAAGTATATCCAATCTTTTCATACACTTCATAACATAAGCTGTAATCACACGTAACCCAAGACGATTAAACCAACACGTAACGCATAAATCTCGAACGAATTATGGATGTTGTTTTACAAACACTGCACCTTTATGGCACACCGTGGCCAATAAGTACGTGGCCTCTATATTACTACACAATAAATATAGTAGAAGTAGATAGATAGATAGATAGAAGAACACTTTATTGCATACCATATGTATAATAAAACAAAATCTAAGAACAAATACAATTTCTGCAAGTAGGATATTACTTCCACTGGGGCCTTATTCGGTATGACCAATGATATAACGCGTTCCTTAACGCGCCACGCTACGTTATTGAAAAGTTGTATTCTGTATGCCACACGATAGGTAAATTATACAACACGCGCGCGTTACACGTCCTCATATGTCACGATATTTTTACAGCTTAAAACGCGCTCATAACCTTACCCTACTGCGTTTTAATTGGCATAGAGAATACCATAACGCGAAGATAACGTAACACGGCACGGTAAGACTTTAAAATGGTCATACTGAATAAGGCCCCTGGTTAGGAATTGGTCAAAATAAAGTGATGGAAATACTACAGATATAGATTTAATAAGACATCGTAAATGCGGTAATGCGTTTATGTTATTACAAGCTTATATTTAAGTCACCGTGTTAGTATGTCCGTATGTCTATTGTATGGATCAAATATTGGAAGTTAAATAAGAACATCATAATCAGCCAGTGTCAGTCCACTGCTGGACGTAGGCCTCTCCTAAGATACGCCACTGAGCCCCATAAGAACAGTGGTTGCAATTTAGCTGACTGGTTGACTTCTTGTTCAGTTCTGTTCGTATCATGTTGAGTTACGCGCCGAATCGACGACGACCGACGTGCGGTAGGTTTGATTCCTATGAAAAAGGACATCAAAAATATCCGAAACGTAAATAATTTCGATATCTTAACTCGTGAGTGTTAAGCCGTTTTAAATAATTAAATGGACAAGCATGTTATGTCTATTCAAATCTATGTCAGCAGTTGTATTTAGCTGTTAGAATGATGAAAGTCGACCCTATAAACTGATTACTGGTGGAATCTCCGTACTACAAGTTCATTCAACACTGCACCAAGCATTCACCAACCGAGCGTACCTAAACCAGCATGCTGGAAACTTCTACATGTCCTATTAAACCAGCTCCCAAGCTATGAAAGGCCGAATTTGCACAACAAATAGCCAGCCCGTAATAAAGACAAACCGCCACTGTTAATGGGATTGTATTGTTTGGCTCACTCTCGCATGACCGGACCGAAGTGGGTCAGATCTGGTGCATGGAACGTTGTAGGGTGTCCGGGTGTTTTCGGGTGCATCCGGGATTTTCGCATCTCTATTTATTAGGTACATATTGGGAATATTTTTGAAAGGTTTTTTTTTATTTGGTTCTGGGGCATTGATGGTCTAAGTTTTTTATCACAAAGACTACATACACTCTATTACATTTATATTTCAGTACTTATTACTGCAGCGCCGAAGCGTGCGAAATGCTGGCTTTACGGTTACGGTAGCTATCCTCGAGAGCTATTTCCCATTCATTTCTAGGCCTAGCGTGCTATCATACTCGACCGCATCATCACTTACCAGCAGTTGAGATAGTTGTCAAACTCAAGTCTATAAGAAAATAAAAAAAAATGGTTGTCTGTAAAGTTGGTTTACGGACGATAGTTTAACGTGACGTCATAACAAAACATTGATGTTCATATGCATATCCATATTCACATTCATACAACAAAACATTGATGAAATCGGCGCATGCGTACAATGAGCGTAACGGGACAATGAGCGTAACAGGATACTTTTTTGTGCATGCATGCAGCCGGCGTTCATCGATTTATTAGACGTTGTCACGACAAAAATTAAAAAAACATTGCATGGTGTTCACTCGGCTAGACCACCTTCAAGTTGAAAAATATGTCGCATTACACTAGTATCTATATGTGCCGATAGCTCTCCTTGAGAGTCTCTATCCTAGACCTAGCATCCATTTATTACCATCCTGAACCACTTGCCAACAGGTCAAAAAGTGGCCAAACGCCAGCCTATATGAAAAAGGTCCTCTTTATTGTCCTTGCTGTGACATGGTAACCCCAGGTGGAAACATACAGAAGTCAGTATTGTATGGCCCAAATTAATGTTTGTAATTGACTCCGTTATAGTTTAGTATAGTTAACTGTTAGATAAATTACACCGTAGCACGATGCAGTTAAATTTAACCCACTTTAGTTTTGCTCTTGGAATGTAACTGAAGTTTTTGAATGTCGGGAAATTGCAAAGTTAAGTGCAGTTTTAAAGTAAGTTAAATATACACTCGACTTTTCATATGGTTTTGAATAACACAATTTTGATTCAATGCGTGTAACATTTATGGTTTACATTTTTGTGATGGTGATTCATTTATATCTTATAGGCTCGCGGTTCACCACAATCTCGCCTGGTGGCAAGCGATGATGTGGTCGAAGATGGTGAACACGCTAGCCCTAGAATATTCTCACTATCAAGGGCTGTGTAATGCCGGAACCACGTTAGGTTATGGGGACAAATTTTCTCCTTGATGGTGTCTTACCACCAAAAAGTAGCAGTCTGGAACATCGATATAATATGCTATTAGAAGGCAAGTCGTTCATCTTTTACGCCAACGGGGCTCCTAAAAAGTTCAAGACAATTAAATCCTTTTGAAAACTGAGAGCAAGAGTCTAAGTAAAATGCAAAGTAATATTAAAATACCGTGGAGAATTGTTTGAAAAGGAAATTGTAGAGTTTCTAGAGTTTCTTCACATTTAAGTCTTAAACTAATGTTTGTCAAACTTTTGCTTAAACGCCTCTATCTATCGGCTATCAAAATCACGACATATGCACTAGCTCGTCGTAGAACCACATCATTCACCTTTGTCTTTAATATTATAAATGAAATGTAATAGATTTTTCATAATATTAATAAAATCATTACTATACTTAAAATAATATTTAAAAACACAAAAATGTAATTTGTACAATATAGGTGCCTAAATAGCTAATTGACACATTATTAAATATTATAGTTATAAATAATGTCATAATAGTTGATGATAGTCACTAAGTAACTTTGTACGACTTTAGCGAATACTTGCTCATGAATATGAACATTTTACAATTTCTGTAACATGTAAAGTAAATTCAAAACTTGAGTGGTCATCGTAACTCAAAACAGTTTCCCTGAGGGGTAGATATATCATATAGCTGCAAGTCTTGCCCCTGGGGGGTCAAGTTTGAGCAACGCAGCATTGTTCTGTAAGTGAGTTCAAAGTGCTATTGGGACCATGACACTTACTGTAGGATTATAATGAGTTTTAAATGTCATTCGCGGCCGTAAGCATTCCTTTAACCCTGTGATCTCTAAAGTGGTTAGGAATGACCTCTCGTAGACTTCTGTATTGCTTCCTGCTATACATAACTTGCAATGACGCGTCTACAATCAGTTTGCTCAATAGGGAATATGCATGTAGCTCAGATTTATTGGAAATATTATTTTTTTCGAATCTTTGTTGTCCTGGAGTTATACGTAAAACCTCTTTTTAATTTAATTCAATGTTATTTGCTTTAAATAATAAATTAAAATATGCAATTTAAACGAGGGAAATTTAAGTTTGTAAAACAGATGACCATTGGTCGAATCGAAAGTTGACGTCATAATTCACTACTCCACGTGATAGAAACATTGAGCGGGGGAACATCAAAATGAATGTATGGTGTGGTCTTATTGTATTTATTTCCAAATATTGTGTTTACCGCGTATTATTGTGCAAACATGTATATTACTAACCATTTAATATAGGTAAAAATGAGTACGAGGTTAGAGAAACTGCATAATTTAATAAAAACATGCCATTGTCTAAATACAATAATCATTTAGTGTGGCACCATAGTAACAGTCATTTTCTCTTATTGTGCTGCCAGATCTGTAGATGTTCTATTGACCCTCAAATTCAATGTGTCTAATTTTTGTGTGGGGTGTACAAGTTTCTATTAATCTCACTGTAGGCAGAAGCTAGTTTTATATAGAGTGCGTCGGTCGCCATCTTCAATCCTTTTGCATATCTTTTGTGAGGAAAAGGACCACCTCTTGGACTTACTATTTCTCATGCTACCTTATTATTCATATTTCTGTGTTCCTGTGTTTGTGTTCATGTATTCCCAACTCACTAAAAATGCCATTGAGTAACTACCAACTACCTTACTTTACTTTTTTTTTTCTGAATATCCCTGAGAATATGCTTCGGTTACTACTTACTACCTTTACGACATAATATTACCGAGTTCCCTATGTTTTTTATCAAGGTAAGTACGTACCAAGCTCTATATTCCACCCAGTAGTCTCGATGTGACTCCAGATAAGCTCACAGTGGTCACTTATACTAAGTGAGATTATAGAAAGATGCTTGTCTATCATAAAAAAAAGTTTCACACCAATGTTTTGAACTTCACGCAATATTTTTCCAAACTCCTAAAAATGCAGGTAAACCTTACTTGTCATGTTTATCAATTTTCTTAATACCCTCAAAAACACAATTCAGTAACTACCTTATTATCAATGAATACCCCCAGCAAACGTATCATGGGACGTATCAAGCTCCATATTTCACCCAGTAGTCTCGATGTGACTCCAGATAAGGGCACAGTGGCCATTTTTCATCTGCTTCCCTGACATACACCAACGTGATGGTAACGGAAAATATGGTATTTTTTCAAGTATGAAATACTTTTATTTGGTATTACTTTTAGTTGTAGTTGTAGTGACTTGTTTTGTTGGTTGTAGATGGAAACGAGGAGGTGATCAAATGGAGTGTGATTTTAGATTCTGTGACTAATTTCACCATTACTCGTATTGAAATATTGTCTAACCAGGCTATCTAGATATATATTTATTTATATTTGATAGGGTAGCGTTTGACCATTATCCCGCCTGGTGGTAAGTGATGATGTGGTCGTAGATGGTCAGTGGGGATGATGATTGATTGCAACAAACCATTGATGATGATTCGACATTAATTTGGAATTGTAAATAGCAAACAGCTAGGTTGAACGAAATTCGCAAGCTGGCTGGCAGCAGTTAGAATCAAATAGCTGAAGATCGAGCTCAGTGCCGTGCCATAGGAGAGTCCTATGTCCAACAGTGAACGTTTACAGGCTGTTCATGATGATAATCGTTGATAAACCAACAACCCCCGCATGGTGGTAGGAAACTATCTAGTGTCCGCCTGGCCAGCTACCACCCTCAAGTTAGAAAATCTGTCGCCAAACATCTAATGTGTTCCGGCAGCTATCCTTGAGAGCCAGTTCCCATTCTAGGCCTAGCGTGCTTACCATCTTCAACCGCATCATCACTTACCAACAGGTGAGATAGTGGTCAAACGCTAGCCTATTAAATATTTAAAAAAAAAATGATGATGAAACAGGTAGGGTAGATACTGTTTTGGTAATAGGTGGTATTTACCAAGTTGCATATAAACAAAGTTTCTTATTTTTTAGGGTTCCGAACCCTTAGGGTACCAATGGAACCATATTACTGAGACTCCGCTATCCGTCTGTCTGTCTGTCTGTCCGTCTGTCTCCAGGCTGTATCTCATGAACCGTGATAGTTCGACGGTTGAAATTTTCACTGATGATGTATTTCTGTTGCCGCTATAACAACAAACACTAAAAACAGAACAAAGTTAAAAATTAATTCCCCATACAAAAACGTGTTTTTTTACTATAGCGCCATCTATGAACGATTGTTTACCTTATTAATAATATTATTTACCTACCCTAACACCTTTGTGTTAACGTTCACATAGTTGGTGTTAGAAGTTCGTTGCCTAACTACAACGCCATCTAACGAATCTATCTATTCTTTAGATGGCGTTGTAGTTAATAAGCATGTTTAGTATTGACACGGTAATCATTATAATATAATATTACCGTGGTATTTATTATACTGCGGTTCTCAACCATCCGTGTACGAGACAAAAGTCTGACTCGCACAGTTTTATTAAAACTACCTGAAAATCGTTGCGTATCTGGGGCCTTATTCAGGGCCCTTATTCAGTATGACCAATGAGATAACTTGCCAAAAACGTGTAATGTTGTGGCGTGCTCTAAACGTAAACGTGTTCCTCAAACGCGCCACGGCACATTATTGAAAAATGGTATTCTGTATGCCAAACAATATGTTTTCTATGTCCAGTTTTCGATTCCACGCCATTCGTTCATAAACCTTACTTCCGGTTCCATCGGTAATTTTGCGTTTTCATACATTTCTTTATTTTTCTGTCTTATCTTTATATTAGGTCGATTTGCCAGCAATAAAACTTCAAAAGCAATTCTGTAGCTTAATTTAAAAACTAAAAAACATTAAATAAATTATAAATATTTTTTTATTGAAAACAATCAATGGATCCTCTTATAAATGCACTAGTTTTGGAACGACAATAAAAACTTCATTCTCAAAATGCCAATTGTAGTCCATTGTCATTTTATCAATAACTACATGCGCCCCACAACTTCACCTGCGTTGAAAAGAAATCTATCATGTATCGGGATAAAAAGTATCCAAGGAGTTATACATTATAGTATTGTATCATCATTCATCATTCATCATCAGCCTGTATCAGTCCACTGCTGGACATAGGCCTCTCCCAAGATGCGCCACTGAGCAGTGACTCAGTGGCGCATAGTATTGTATATAAACTATCTATTTACCAAACTTTACCCAAATCCGTTCAGCCGTTTTTGCGTAAATATTAGTAGGATTGTTAATATAAGTTGTACATACATACAATCACTCATTTTTCCTGTTGGGGTAGGCAGAGAAGAAAAGGAAAGAAGTACCTAAGTATTTCGTTACTTTTCTTACTATTTAATATGAGTTTTAACTACTCACATAATTTAGGCTATTTTTGTAAATAGTTGAACGTACCCTTAGTCCATCTTATTGCAAATGTAATGTTGGTCATCCTTGTATAACTTGTTCAACAAACAGACGCCAATAATGAAAATTGTAAATGTTTTTATGTATATATCATGGTGCACCGCGCATGCGTAGTTTTACGCGCGCTTTTTGTTTAAATTCCTCATGTCACTTGTTGTCAATTTTACTTCAAAAAATCAAGACGCGCGCGTTACACGCCATCTTACCTCACGATATTATGACAACTGTAAACGCGCTCACTACCGCGTTTGCCAATCTTGATATTGGCATAGAGAATACCTTTGATGCGAATAACGTGGAAATATTCTAACGCGGCACGTTAAGACTTTAAAATGGTCATGCTGAATCAGGCCCCAGTATGACCAATGAGATAACGCGTTCCATAACGCGCCACGTTACGTTATTGAAAAATTGTATTCTGTATGCCACATGATAGGTAAATTATACAAAACGCGCGCGTTACACATCCTCATATGTCACGATATTTTGACAGCTCAAAACGCGCTCATAACTAAGGTTATGACCCCTACCGCGTTTTAATTGGCATAGAGAATACCATAACGCGGAGATAACATAACACGGCACGGTAATACTTTAAAATGGTCATACTGAATAAGGACCCTGAGCTTGTTTTCATACTGCATACATCAAACATTAATTTATTCGAAAAGCAAACTACCCTCAAAAGCGCCCAGTTAAAAACTCAGATTCCAGCGTTAGTACGTGACCTACTAAAGTTCAGGGAAGTCATATATCTGGTGCTACCATCACTCTGTCTGTTTGTCCTACATTGTACAAACTACTCCTATGTAGTACTGTTGTGTTTTGTACTCGTAAAGATAAGGTTTTTATCATATGATTATGTTCTAAACACATTTTTCTATTGTGTGCGTATATAAAATTTAAGTGTGTAGTAGTAGGACTTGTGCTAGTTCGCCTGGGGCGGTACCACCACTTTGCTAATCAATTTAGCCGTGAAATAGGAATATATTTCATTTGTATAAAAATAATTACTTTAATCGTAAATCGTGAAGCACTGAACGAGCTTATAATTCCGGGTGCCAACGAATCCATAGTTTTCGATTCGATTTAATCACTGTGACACAACCGTAATTCTCCGAAGTGATCTTTCCCCCACTAAATATGAGATTTATGGGTCCCCAATATCCCCATTGTATGTAACAATGAACGTTGGATGGAAGCGCAATATAGATGTAGGATGAATCGAAAGGCATTACGCATGAATGGGTATTTCTGAATGGAATATAACTAAGATAGTTTTAAAACTAAAAAAGAACTGACTTCTTATGCCGCGCGAGTCAGTTTCAGTAGCAAGTTTGGGACGTTTATCGTCATATCTCTGGAGATACTTAACAGATCGTAATAAAATTTAAACGGGACCACCTTGGAGAAGTTCGTATGATGATCGTTGAGTAATCGGATATTAAACGTACGAAAAAAATCATACAGGCAAATTAAGAACCTCCTCCTTTTTGGAAGATGTTGAAAAGGTGTAGGAAAACTGAACTTAGACCAATTTTTTTTTACACCGAACTGGGTATCTCTTGACCACTATCTCGCCTGATGTTAAGTGATGATGCGATCGATGATGGAATGCGCTTAAGCAGAAGTTACCTATTCACTCGCGATTTGAAGACCCCCATATTGTACTTTAAATAGCTCAACAATCCGAACCCGACTTCCAAGTGGACTAGCTTCGAACATCATGCTGGTACTCGGCGAACCGATTGTCAATCTCATTGTTTGGTGGGTGGTTAGAACCAGGATCAAATTCAGGGTAACTATAAGTGATGACCCTTGGTTAGGCGACAGTGACCACTTTATTATTTCTGAGTACAGCTTGAAATAAATATGATTGAATGCCTCCTTAGTCCTTCCTCTCTTTAGTCCTCCTTAATTAGATGAGATTTCCACAGGTGTTAAAAGAATTATATTAGCGATGTTCCGCCCGACTTGCTACCAAAATGGAGCTCAACACTATCTAGGAGAATATCGACCGCCATATTCTTACGGTGTTCCGACAGCACACAGCCTTTAAGAGTCAATAATTCTAGGCCTAGTGTATTCACAATCTTCAACATCATCGCTTACTACCAGGCGAGATAGTTTCTCATCGTTACTTGCCATAATATGAGATAGTGGTCTGGTCAAACGATAACCTAGATTATAATTAGTATTATTTAGCCATTTCCCTCGGTTTAAAGCTTTGTTCGACCAATCCTCAAACCTGCAATACATGTTGGTCAAGAGTTGCCAAGCAAAGGCCAATACCAACGTATAGACGGCATATTTGCCTATGTCTTGCCGTTGCCCGTCGCTCGGTCTCGTTTGCCTAGTTGGCCAAGCGAAGGCAAGCGCCAACGTGTATAGAACTCATTACAATAGGAGGCAAGATTGACTACGACGTCGTGGGCTAGTTCGTGTGACCACAGATTATATAATAGTTACTGCGTAAGTGTGGTTATGTTAAAAATAAACTGGCCAAGTGCGAGTCGTACTCACACACGTAGGGTTCCGTACCACAGTACAATAAATAAGATTGAACAAATATTGAGGTCCTCCTTTAATTCTTAACCTTTTATTCTGTTTTTATTACTTATTTGTTGTTATAGCGATCATAGTAATATATACGTTGTGAACATTTAGTGTGAAGTGTCTAACCCATTACGGTTTAGAAGATACAGCTCTCTGACAGACGGACGGACGCACGGACAGCAAAATCTCAGAAATAAATATAGTTCCACAGGTACCCTTTCGGTACGGAAACCTTAAAACACCATTCGATTTAATACTATATGGAATTACATTTTTTATTTATGATCGTACAAAACTAAAAAACCTACTTCACATGCCGCGATAGTCAAAGTGCTGGTTATAATCATTTCATCAAAATATACAAATTTGCTTATATTATTAATCTCCATATCTCCGGAGATAATTCTCAGATCTCGATACAATTTGAATGGGACTAAACGGGAGGAATAATCTCTCAAACGATAAAATATTTTTTTCAAATCAGACGGAGTTCTGAGGTAACATAATATTATTTTTTTAATACAGTCGAATTGAGAATTTTCGAACCTTTTTTACGAAGTCGTTTAAAAATCCCAATATGGGTCATATTGGGATTTTTAATTTATTAAAATCGACGGCATTGCGCACTGTGTCCACATATACATAGACTAGAATAGAAACAATCTCATAGCAAATAAACATTTTGTAAAACATACTGTCTTACATATAAACACACCCTAAAGCCAAAACATCTTTCTGCTCATTGATTCCGACACGTAAATATCAATAACACACAATCATACTGTCTACAATCATACACACATACATACACAAATAGATCAATGAAATAGAATTATACAAACATTCTCGTGCGAATCGCGCGTCGCTATTATGCCACTGTGCGTATTAAGTTCAGGGTTGGCACCTTTTGGTTTATAATAAAAATACTAGATTACATTTTTAAAACATAATGACATGAAAACTTGATTAAATAATTAAGATCGTTAAAAAAACGACTTCATATGTTGCGCTTGTAATTTTCAGTTGAGTGCGAGTTTGACTTATTTATCTCAATACCTCTGGAGATACTCATCAGATCTCGATTAGTTGTACAATTGGAAGAGTACTTACGCTAAACTACGGGAGATGTTGATTCAGCACTGCTTAGGGTTCCGAACTCAAAGGGTACCAACGGAACCCTATAACTGAGACTCCGCTGTCCGTCCGTCTGTCTGTCTGTCTGTCTGTCTGTCCGTCTGTCACCAGGCTGTATCTCATGAACCGTGATAGTTAGACGGTAGAAATGTTTACAGATGATGTATTTCTGTTGCCGCTATAACAACAAATACTAAGAACAGAACAAAGTTAAAAATTAAAGGGTTCAAAACAAAAAACGTGTTTTTACGATAGTGCGGCATCTATGAATCTTCGCTATCGTGTTTATGAAACGGAATCTTGAATCTCGGAAACGGCTCCAAAGATTAAATAAAATTTAGTATACAGGGGATTTCGGGGGCGATAAATCGATCTAGCTAGGATTCATTTTCAGAAAATGTTGTTTTATTCGTGTTTCAATAATCAATTTTATCGATAGTCAACTTAAAATATGACTATTCCCGACATCTATTGGTGAGTAGAAGTAGCTTTAGTGTTATTGAGTTAAGGCAGTTAGTTGCTCTCAATTAAAAAAAATAGTATTATTATTCGCCAATAGATGTCGGGAAAAGTCATATTTTTCTGTTTAAGTGGCAAAAAATACCGAGCAAAGCTCGGTCTTCCAGATATTAAATAATATTAATTAACACCTTTGTGTTAACGTTTACTTAGTTGGTGTTAGAAGTCCGTTAGATATTCGTTAGATGGCGTTCGGAACCCTCCGTGTGCGGGACAAAAGTCTGACTCGCACTTGGCCAGTTATATTTGAACCTAGAGCTAGTTCACGACGCCACATCTGGTACATTGTACATATACATCGACGAGTGAACTCTCTCAAACAAAACAGCATTTTCCAAAACGGTTAATAAACGAATTGAGAACCTCCTCTTTTTTTAAGTCTGTTAAAATTGGCTACTTAAATAATTATATAATAAGCTTTTGTTAAAACTAGTTTGTGAATACTCATCACCACACTAGTAGCTACGTAAATGACTTCGGAAAGCTAAACATTTTCTTGTCTCTTACAATTAGTATCTGTGTAATTCGTGGAGTGTCTAAATACAGAAGAAGGAATCAATCATGTTTTTTTTTTTGCTCAAAATACACATTTAAAACATTAAGTAGGATTTTAAATGCAAAAGTTTTTGAGTGTGTGTGTGTGTTTGAGATGCGAGATGGATATGCATCTTCTGTTTGGTGATCACCCGGCAAAATTACCTTCTATAGAGCGTATTGACCTTTTTAGGTTCTGAATATTTTCATCCAAACTTCAGAATATTGAGTGCCAACCCTACCCACCCCCGTAGATCGATAAAACATTTTATTTCTCTGCATTATAAAGGGGGAGCATTATGAGTGGAGTCGCGTGCAACCAGTTATATGTATGGTATTAATGGTTTCTTACCGTTTTGGTGTGAAAAAAGTTTACGGCGCACGTGCTGGGGGAAATTTTATATTGTTATGATTTTTATGAAAAACTTTTGATCATTGACGGGGATGATACAAACATAAATCGGGTTAGAATATTGTATTCATTGAATTTATTATAAGGTTATAATAATAATACGTGACGAAAAAGTTTGAACGCCTTTTTGAGCGCTTTACAGGTTTTTAAGATTTAGGGCCAGTTTTTAATCTGACAGACTCTTGACAGTTTTTCTATGGCGTCATCTGTCTTATAACTACCTGACGCATTATCAGGAACCGGTAAAACTGGGCCTTATCCAAGCAAAAGTTCAGTATAGAGAAGGAGTGCAGAAAGATTTTTGTAATTGTTAATATGTGGTACATTCTATAAAATATATGAAATTATTTCTAGAAGTATATATAACTTTGACAAAAAAAAAACTAATACCTAATATAAAATTAATTTATGATCGTACATAACGAAAAAACCGACTTCACATGCCGCGATAGTCAAAGTAATGGCTAGTTACAATCATGACAAAGTATGCTTATATTGTTTATCTCCATATCTCCGGAGATAATGGTCAGGTTTCGATAAAATTTGAATGGGACCAAACGGTATGCATAATCTCGCAAACAAAAAAATAATTTTTCAAATCGATTAACATTTACGGTGAGGTAACAAACATAAAAAAACAGTCGAATTGAGTACCTCCTCCTTTTTTGTGAAGTCGGTTAAAAAACAGTTGAGAGCCAGTACCCATTCTAGGCCTAGCGTGCTTACCATCTTAGACCGCATCATCACTTACCAACAGGTAAGATAGTAGTGAAACGCTAGCCTATAAAAATATATTTAAAAAAACACACAAGGTAGTACCTAGGTAGATGGCATGGAAACTGGACAGGATCTTGAAACATGAAAGATTAATTACGGATTAAGAGAAATATTAAATTATTAAGTTTGTTAAAAGAAATGAAGCAATACAGATCTTCCAATGTCAATTATCTACCATCCACAATCTGAAACCAAGTGCCATCCCATTTCTGATAAAACTTTGTCTACAGAACAATGGACAGTAAACTAGCCCCACCACATAAGGCCGAACAAAAACTATATACAGGGTGTCTCCTTAATAAAAGGGCCATTGTATTTCCCCCTGTATTATTTCATAGATAATCTTTTAGTGTGGGTTTCATTTGTCATTTATCATTTGTTTGCCTTTGTGTGTGTTTGTTAGAAATCGATGATACGATTTTGATATCGATTTTCAGTGCGCTCGATTTGGTTTGTTTGTAATCGATGATTGGACGTTGGGAGCAATGTTAATGCTTCTAATTTTGAATTCAATCGAGCTTGTTGTGAATACTTTTGCGATTATTTGCGATATGACAACCGGCGGAAAATGGCCATATCTTTAGATATCTTTGGTCAAGACAGTTGACGAAAATAGGTAGTGAATATATAATAGTCAGTACTTTCCAACAACAAAGAGAAATAATAAAAAAAATACGCGCGGGGCAGTCTTTGAAGACTGCCGATAGAAGTGAATACTAAGTATGTAACTTGTGAATTGTATCGTCAAGATAGTATATATACATATAGCTGGCTCATCAGAAGCGTGCGGTGACGATGACGCAAGGTTCGCGCTTTTTGTTCACCCAAAAAGTACACAAATAAACACAGTATACATATAGCTCATGGAAAGCGTTCGGTGACGATGACGCGAATTCCATGATTTTCAACAGACTTCTAAAAAAAAGGAGGTTCTCAATTCGTATGTATGTTTTTTTGTGTGTGTGTGTGTTACGCGTTTACTCGGTCAATTGAGAATCGATTCGAATGATTCTTTTTGTAATCGGTAGGGTATGTTTCTGAGGTGGTCCCATTGTAATTTCATCGAGATCTGATAAGTATCTCCAGAGATATGACTATAAACGTCTCAAACTTGCTACTGAAATTGACTCGCGGGGCATTTATGTTCGCCCAAAAAGTGCTCAACGCGCCTAAAGAAGTTTTCACTTCAAAAAATTTTCCGAATTAATAATATAATTTAATTTTGATCCTTATGACAAATGTAATAGATCAAAACCTACATTCAGTTCGGAAATGGAGAAACTCCTCATGTCCCGCAATCAAGAAAGTTTAACTCAAGTTACACACTTATATGTTCCTAGAAATGCTAGATCTATCGATTCCTTGGAGAACTTTAAACTAGGTCGTCAAGACAAGGTTTAGTTTTTCTTAGAACTTGAGAGCAACGTCCTATAAATTGAACATTTAAGAGCATTTATTTGAGAGCCATTTGCCTCTGCCTGGGGGATTTCCTTGAAGCCTAGTATAAGGTCGGGGAAAAAGTTTCTTCATACATTTTTTATCTACAAATTCAAAATATTTCTTTTCAAAGTTTAATTACATTATCGATTAGGTCTAGCTGTGTTTGGCAGACGCAGAGTTCCGCAGCCATATTTGTATAAATGCTAATGTGACATGTCAACTGCTGTCATAGGAGCTAGCTACCAAAGCTACACTAAACAATATTTTATGATCGTACAAAACGAAAAAACCGACTTCTAATGTCGCGATAGACAAAATAGCCACTAGCCATAATCATAGTATACAAATTTGTTTATATTGTATATCGCCATATCTCCAAAGATGATGATCTTGATTTTGAATGGGACCAAACGGGAGGTATAATCTCTCAAACAAAAAATATTTTTTCAAATCGGTTAAGATTTGACGGAGTTCTGAGGTAAAAAACTAAAAAAAAATGTTTAATGTATTTTTTTTAAACCAGTCGTTTTAAAAACCTCCTTCTTTTTGTGAAGTCGGTTAAAAAAAATCACTTGTGGCGTGGTTTTATTAAACCACACTACACTTTTAAAAAAAACTGACATTCCTTGTTCTTCCCGCAAGGTCTTCAGGTGAGATGTCAAGTGCTTGTTTGTTTAAAAAAAAACAAGTAACTTTCTCTTCTCAATCATATTTTAAACAGTTAACACATATGCATTTGATTATTGATATCAAAGTCGTAAATCCCATGAGCAGTTTGCATCACGCAGTCGGTAATAGATTTTGCAATCACATTGGTCATTATTATGTGCATAAAAAGCGTATGAATCAATTTGTGTTTCTCTGCCCTACTTGTATAGCAGTAGAGATAACAGTCCAAATTAAAGTAGCAACATGATTGCCTGCAAATGGCGTTATGATGTTTTCGAATCATGCTCTTAGCATTTTGAAGAAATTAAAAGATACCTAATACTTTTTTAAACTCAAGCCCTTTGTTGTAACTGTACTGTTTATGCCACATTGCATTGTCACTTAAGTAAGATATGCTAGTATACCTAAGAGTCCAATTGAACGTCAAAAATGGTTCTAATTTAGCTTCCGAGATTTGATCCACACTATTATAACACGGCAATATAAATACAAGCTTGTAGTAACACCAACACATGTCTATAAAGGATTTGTCTACTTTCGTAAAATGGTGGCAATCGACGATTCCTTATAACATTCTTTTCCGTCTAGTATAAGTCGAATCCTCGACACAGATTATATAATAGTTACTACGTAACCCTCGATCCTAGCGATCTCAGGCCCCATTTATTTATCAGTTAAATGTTCTCTTGGCCAGATCATTAAAAATCAAATTACATTTAAATCAATTTTTGAATGACACTATGCATTCGCGAGCACTATAAGACCCCATAGTTATGTTTCTGAATACGGAGCTAAGTCACATACATAGCCTACATGCCTGCTAGATACGAATATAAAAATTCCCAATCAATAAATAGGTATTAATTGCATTGCAAAGCACCGTTATTTCTCCTTTCAATTACCTCTAACAGGAATTCTAGGTAGAACCTCAGTAAATGTTTTATCTACTGGGGTATAAGCCAATGGTTTCTTACCTTTTAATGGTAAACCGATAGTGTTTGAAATAATGGGTATTTCGTTCCGGTATTAATTGTGTGCTAGTTTTATGGGCTAACCTTAATACGCCAATCAGCGAATCTGCGTCGATTTCCATCATTTTCAGAGTTTACTTATACCTGTTCTAAGTAAGAAGTAGAAACGCAGCTGGATGAATCATGCTTGTTTTGTCTAGAAGTGAAAAACGATGGTGAAATACTGATCCTTCTGAAGGTGTGGTGAAACTGAAACATTTTTTTTTTGTAAACAATCGTTTTAAATGCGAAAATGGGAAGCGCAAGACTACTATCTCACCTTATATTATGTGACGATGCGGTCGATGATGTAATGCGCTTACCCAAAAGATACCTACCTATTCGCGACTTGAAAACCCTTAAGTTGTATCTAAGTATTACTAACTATAAAACTACTCTAAGATGACAAAATCTTGCATGTTGCTTTGCTGCACTGCGACAGTTATGCCCGTATATATCAAAGCTAGATATCGAGTCTCACACATGCTTCAATTTTACTGTCCACTTTACAACTCAAAAATGTTAACACCAAAATCAAATCAATTACATTTTCTCATACACATATTCCTATTCCACATTTTGTTCAAACTCAAATCATTCATAGAAACATAACGACGAAGAAATATTGTTACATTTGTCACACAAATTCACGTCAAACTTGGCAACACAGTGGAAAGTAATCAGTACTTTGTGAAGTTCACCCCACTTTGTGTAGGGCAATTTTTTTGTAGAATAATTTTGTCATGTTTGTGAAGATGGCCCTTAATAACTGTTTGAGGAACAAGATTTTTTGGAAATATTATTAGCTATTTATTTTTGTACGCTTTAGCCGAGACAGACGACTTTTTAATATAATTTTTGGCTGAAGTTGGAAACTGTAGCGGTTTGTTTTTTATGTATTTGTAACCGACTTCACAAACAAGGAGGAGGTTCTCAATTCGTTGGAATCTAACTGTAGTGTTTATATATGATAACGCCAATTATTGTTATCATGGCAATTTCGTTATATTGTCTAAAATGTGGATGTGCACCTTGCATTGTTTTCTTGCATACCGGACGCAGAATAAATATATATAATACGCGATAATCACGCCATGAATTGCAATCTTTATTGTCTCTATTACAGACAGACAAGCACTTAACTACTATCCTACTTGATGTTAATTGATGGTGCGGTCTAAGATGGAATCGTGCTTGTCTGAAAATGTAAGACGGTAAAGAGACGAAGCGCTGGTCAACTGACTTAAGAGGACGCTCCCTGCAGAATGCTATACTTTGCCTAATGACAGTAAATCAACCAATAATATTAATGAAGTCAAACTTAAATATTAGATTTTTCAATGTTTTTTCTTTCGTTTCACAGAACAGAAACATAATTGAAAATAATTTGCTCGATAGTTTATTTTTTTGAAAGTTATGCCTTTTTTTTCATTTTTCTTGTTTGTCTCTCAAACAGATTTAGTTACATATACAAAATAAATACTATCAAATGTAAAACATGGTTTATAAGAATCTCCCAGGACAATTTTCTTCAAAACCAATTCATATTCTCATAATTAATTAAATTAGTTTTGCGACTTACGTCCTTTACATCTGTGCAAGAATACGGTCAATAGGTTGATTGCGATATTGTACCATATTCCCGGCGCATTACGTATAAAAATATACTTGCAAGTGAGCAGCACTCGAAACATATTGAATCTAGAGTCAGTCGGCCGCGAGCCTCTCCGAGGTGAGGATGCGCGCGCCGACTTCGCGTGTATGTGCGATCTTTCGAGATTTTTTAATAATAGTAAATAAGGCCTTACAAGGATAAGATTCAAGACAGACCTTCAAGATTTGAAAATGTACCTACTAATTTTTTTTGGAGCCAAACAAGCACCTGTCATTTACCTAAATATGTTTACCCATAGTAACTATGAAGTAAGCAAGGCATCGACCTCTGAGGTCACAGATTAGAACATAATTACTGACCGATCGTGTTGATGTTTCGCGCGATTATATGTGGGTATTGTTTTGGTTGTAGGAACCAAACGGCTGGACCGATTTCAATGAATGAGGTATTGAACTACTGAGTTTTATCCTGAGAAATATAATATAATACATATAATGCGAAACCTTAAGGCAGTTTCTTATTTGAATTTAATACAACATAAAGATTGTTTTATAATTACAACTGGATTATAATTGTTCTCTCACAAACACTATAGGTATTTAGACGTTTTTAATTTTATTAGTATTTCGTTATTGTAGTATTATCATAAGTAAGATAAAAACTAACAACGAAAATTAGTTTGAACGAGATACCTACAATCAGCAGGTTTTGGGATATGGCGACCGCAAAGATAACTTTGTTTTTCATACAAATACTATGAAAAACAAAGTTTATTTTTAGGGTTCCGTAGCCAAATGGCAAAAAACGGAACCCTTATAAATTCGCCATGTCTGTCTGTCTGTCCTTCCGTATGTCACAGCCATTTTATTCCAAAACTATTAAGACTACAGAATTGAAACTTGCTAGGTAGATGTATTCTATAAACCGCTTTCCGAATATTGTACAAAAATAAAAAATATAACAGTTTAAGGGGGGGCATCCCATACCTGGAAATGGAACAAAAAAAAATTTTTTTCTTCAAACCTATACGTGTGGATAGGTCTTTAAAAATGACATTGAGGTTCCTAAAATCATTTTTTCTTAAAGTCAATCATTTAAAAGTCCCCGTCCCCCCCGTCCCCCCCCCCTTTAAATTCTAAAGTAAGGGAGTGAAAAATCTAGAAAAAATATATTCTGTAGATCTTAATAAAAACTTTCAACGAAAATTGGTTTGAACGAGATACAGTCAGCAGTTGTTGAGATATAGCGACCGCAAGTATAACTTTGTTTTTCATACAAACACTATGAAAAACAAAGTTATTTTTGTAGTTGCGAAAAATCATAGTTATAGAACTATAGAACTACTGTGTTACGGAACCCTACGAGTACGAGTCCGACTTGCACTTCGTCAGTTTATTTAGTTTCGAAAAATCATGGTTATAGAATACATTACTGTGTTACGGAACCATTACTGTGTCGTATGTGATGTACCGGCGATTTGAGAACCTCCTCCATTTTTTTCCTCCTCGTTTTTATGGTTCCGTAGCCGAATGGCAAGAAACGGAACTCTTATAGATTGGTCATGTCTATCTGTCCGTATGTCACTTTTTTCATATTTAAAAATAACATGAAGGTTTCTAAAACCATTTTTTCTCAAAGTCAATCATTTGAAAGATAGGCACGTCTAAAATGGTAAAATGAATGTCCAACCCCTCCCCCCCTCCCCTCCTCTTACTTTTAAAGTATGGGAGTGAAAAATCTAAAAAATACATATGCTGTAGATCTCAATAAAAACTAACAACCAAAATTGAAATTGGTTTGAACAAGATACAGTGAGCAGTTTTGAGATATAGCGACCGCAAAGATAACTTTGTTTTTCATACAAACGCTATAAGAAACAAAGTAAATTTTTTGGTGGCGAAAAATTAGTGTCATAAAATATTCTACTGTTAGGGAACCCTACAAGTGTGAGTCCGACTTGCACTTGGCCTATCTATCTTCTAATACTATAAGAATCTTTGTCCTGACATACTGACTGACTGACTCACTGACAGACAACGCACAGCCTAAACCACTAGTCGTAGAGACTTGAAATTTGGAGGGTATATTTGTCTTAGTATGTAAGTTTGTACTAAGAAAGGATTTTCAAAAATTCACCCCATAAGGGGATGAAATGGGGGTTCAAAAATTGTATGGAAAAACAAGATTAGATAGTCTTTTCAATCTGAAACTTCACACAAGTGCTTCAGTAAAAAAATAAGTAAATACGTGTTTCAGGTTTTTTTTTAAATTTCACCCCTAAGAGGGTGAAATGGGGTAATAAAGTGTGAAAATCAATATTTTTTCGGATCGCGCTGAAATTTGGCATGCAAGTAGTTATTACGACGTTAGTTCCCTCTGAGAAAGGATTTTCTAAAATTAACCCTTGAAGGGGATGAAACGGGGGTTCAAAGTTTGTATGGAGAAACAAGATTAGAATAGTCTTTTCTATCCGAAACATCACACAAGTGTTTCAGTAAAAAAATAAGTAAATACGTGTTTCAGGTTTTTTGAAATTTCACCCCTAAGAGGGTGAAATGGGGTAATAAAGTGAAAATCAATATTGTTTCGGATCGCGCTGAAATTTGGCATGCAAGTATTTATTACGACGTTAGTTCCCTCTGAGAAAGGATTTTCCAAAATTAACCCTCGGAGGGGATGAAACGGAGCTCAAAGTTTGTATGGGGAAACAAGATTAGATCGTCTTTTCTATCCGAACCTTCACACAAGTGTTTCAGTAAAAAAATAAGTAAATACGTGTTTCAGGTTTTTTGAAATTTCACCCCTAAGAGGGTGAAATGGGGTAATAAAGTGTGAAAATCAATATTGTTTCGGATCGCGCTGAAATTTGGCATGCAAGTAGTTATTACGACGTTAGTTCCCTCTGAGAAAGGATTTTCCAAAATTAACCCTTGAAGGGGATGAAACGGGGGTTCAAAGTTTGTATGGAGAAACAAGATTAGAATAGTTTTTTCTATCCGAAACATCACACAAGTGTTTCAGTAAAAAAATAAGTAAATACGTGTTTCAGGTTTTTTTGAAATTTCACCCCTAAGAGGATGAAATGGGGTAATAAAGTGTGAAAATCAATATTGTTTCGGATCGCGCTGAAATTTGGCATGCAAGTAGTTATTACGACGTTAGTTCCCTCTGAGAAAGGATTTTCCAAAATTAACCCTCGGAGGGGATGAAACGGAGCTCAAAGTTTGTATGGGGAAACAAGATTAGATCGTCTTTTCTATCCGAAACTTCACACAAGTGCTTCAGTAAAAAAATAAGAAAATACGTGTTTCAGGTTTTTTTGAAATTCTACCCCTAAGAGGGTGAAATGGGATGGAATGTGACACACACAAAAAAAAACTGGCCAAGTGCAAGTCGGACTAGCACTCGTAGGGTTCCGTAACACAGTAGAGTATTCTATAACTATGATTTTTTGCAACTACAAAAATAACTTTGTTTTTCATAGTGTTTGTATGAAAAACAAAGTTATACTTGCGGTCGCTATATCTCAACAACTACTGACTATATCTGGTTCAAACCAATTTTCGTTGAAAGTTTTTGTTAAGATCTACAGATATATATAATATATTTTTTCTTCTTTTTTTTTCACTTTTTTTTCACTCCCTTACTTTAGAAGTTAGGGGGGGAGGACACATTTTACCACTTTAGACGCGCCTATCTTTTAAATGATTTACTTTGAGATAAACTGGCCAAGTGCAAGTCGGACTCGCACTCGTAGGGTTCCGTAACACAGTGGAGTATTCTATAACTTTTATTTTTCGCAACTACAAAAATAACTTTGTTAGGGTTCCGTAGCCAAATGGCATAAAACGGAACCATTATAGATTCGCCATGTCTATCTGTCTGCCCCCCTTAAGCTTTTATATTTTTTATTTTTGTACAAAAATCGGAAAGCGGTTTATACATCTACCTACCAAGTTTCAATTCTGTAGTCCTAATAGTTTCGGAATAAAATGGCTGTGACATACGGACGGACAGATAGACATGGCGAATCTATAAGGGTTCCGTTTTTTGCTATTTAGCTACGGAACCCTAAAAATGATTTTTGGAACCTCAATGTCATTTTTAAAGACCTATCCATAGACACCCCCATAGATACCCCACACGTATAGGTTTGATGAAAAAAAATTGTTTTTGTTCCATTTCCATGTATGGGTGATCCCTTAAACTTTTATATTTTTTATTATTGTATAAAAATCGGAAAGCGGTTCAAGAATACATTTACCTACCAAGTTTCAAGTCTGTAGTCGTAACAGTTTCGGAATAAAATGGCTGTGACATACGGACGGACAGACAGACAGACATGGCGAATCTATAAGGGTTCCGTTTTTTGCCATTCGGCTACGGAACCCTAAAAAAGACGATTTGAGAACCTCCTTTTTTTTGGAAGTCGGTTGCAAATAAATTCGTTCACAAAAGGAATAATACAGACTTCAAATGCCGCGCTAGTCATTTTCAGTACTAGGTTTATGGTGTTTATCTTCAGAACTAAACATATCTCGATGAAATTTAAATGGGATCATCTGTTATACTCATTCAAATAAAAAAACGATTTTCCAAATCGGTTAAAGCGTCTTCGAGTAATCGGTCAACATACATAAAACAAACAAAAAATCCGACAAATTGAGAACCTTCTCCTTTTTTGTGAAGTTGGGTTCTCAAATAAATACAAGTTTACAATAACAACGCAAGGAGTGTTGTATGAAAAATAAGACTATACTATTTTTAACCGACTTCACAAAAAGGAGGAGGTTCTCAATTAGTCAGAATATAAATATATATTTATATATATCTTTTCTATGTATGTTCGATTTGGAAAATCCTTTTTAAGCCGTAATACGTAATTTTAAACCTTAAATGTACGTATTTATATATAGTATTATAGCTCTGTAGGTAGTAAGTAACTTCGGCTGCCGCGCCACGGGCCACGCGGTCATTACCGTCCCGCTCGGCTCGGCGTGTCCGCTAGCAAACGAGGTCGCAAGTCGAGTGTGGAGCGCGCATGCGCGAAATTACAGCGCGTTCCCCCGCGCCTGTATCGTTACCGGGGGTGCCGCGGCGTGTGTAGGCGGAGCAAGCGTGGGAAAAAAAATCTCAAGCGGGCTCTTAAGACAAGCTACTCCCCCAACCCGTCTTTCATTGGTAATAAAGGTAGTTTCTTTGCGTAATATAAAAACTCTTAACTTGTTACTATAGCAATGCAAAGAGCGGTCATATCGCTTAGAGCAATTTCTTTTTTTTTTTAAATGTTTCTATACCGAACTGGGTAGCACTTCATCACTATCTCACCTGATGTTAAGTGATGATGCGATCGATGATGGAGTGTGCTTACCCAGAAGATTCACTCGCGATTTAAAGACCCCCATATTGTACTTAACCGGAAACACAGACTCAGGCAGGGTATTCCATTCTTTGGAAGTTCGTATGATGAACGAAGAAGCAAATCGCTTCGTTCGGGTAGATGGTATATCCACCATAAATCGGTGGCGCCTTTTAGTGTCTCTGGATGTCCGTTTATAAAATAAGGGTTGGTGGAATCAAATCATGCAGTTCCATTGCACACTCTCCGAAATGTATTCGATAGAAAACCGATAAGCAAGCGACTTTGCGGCGATGCGCGAGACTCTGGAGTCTCTTGCTTACTAGTAGGTCGTCGCTTATGAGTTTCTTGGCTCTCCTCTCAATAGCTTCCAGTGTCTCCAGCTGGTATTTGGCAGAACCATCCCAAAGGTGAGAACAGTACTACACATACACGACCGGACTTGTGCTTGGTAAAGATTAAGCAACTGTCCCGGTGTGAAGTACCAGACAACTGAACAGTAAAGAAAAATACGACACTGAAAAATGGTGGTGTATGAACTATTCTACAATACTACTCTTCTACCTCACAGTGAGACATCATAATTATTATCAGCCGGTATCAGTCCACTGCTGGACGTAGGCCTCCCCCAAGACACGCCACAGAGCCCGATCTTCGGCTCTTTGTTTCCAGTCACTGCCCACCGCTTTGCGCGTCGCTCCACCTAGTCACAGGGCGTCCTACGCTACGTTTGCCGATTCCCGGTCTCCACTGTAGAACCAGTCTGCCCCAACGGTCCTACGGCAGATATGACCAGCCCACTGCCACTCCAGTTTGCTAATCCGCTGAGCTATGCCGACCACTTTAGTTCTCTGGGGAATTACTTCGTTCTGGATTCGATCCCGCAGAGAAACACCGAGCATAGCTCACAGTGAGACAATATAGGCTATATAAAAAAAATATCGAAGCACAAGGCAAGGCAAAAACATATCTAGAAATCTAATCAATTAATGAGCTACTGAGTCAAAACTAAACTAACCCAACTTAAGATCAATATCCTTAATTTACAACAGATAAAGAATTAGTGGGCGAAACACAAAAGATAATTATGATAATGTGATGTGAAACAAATAAATACCACCCACATCTTCTAAAGCTTGACGCACACTTGGTAGATAGAGTTCGATGCTGAATCGTAAGCTCTTGGTGTTGGGACTTGTGGAACAGTTTATAGTTGACAGTGTAACAAGTTGGAACAATTAACATTAGAATAAAATAATACGTATTCAATTTACACCCATAGGTAGATTTTGTAAGGGACTAGATGATGCATGTTATTTATAAAATATATCTTCTTTTAAATGTAGCTGTGACTTTGTTTCGGTGTTGACCAAGAAAAAACACTTATCTGCGCTAGACACTTTTGCGGTAAAGTGAGGTGCGGGGAAGGGTAGGGTAGTTCTCGTGACTAGGTCCGACAAATTCTTGTAGTTTACATGATGAATTGGTATTGTCTACGCGGTGAAATTTATTAGCGTGTACAAGTAGCCTGAGAATTCGAGGGCATCTAAGACAGAACATCCCAATTATATCAAATTAATAAGTCAATTTACTCCGCTTGCTATGAAGGTCCTTCAGGCTATCCTTCTATGCCCCCGATGTAAAGTACTTTTCTAGATTAGATATTTCCTCATGATGGAAAGGTTAGGAGGTCTCCAGGGACTGTTTGTTATTGTATCCTTGTTAACAGAACCTTCCACTTAGCCTAAGGTATTTTGTTTAAGATGTGGAATAGTGTTGGAGCTGATATCGAAATATACGATATCGAATATCTGATATTTCGATATCAGATATTTATAGGCTCTAATCACGCATAAGGACAGAAGGATAGGAAACTGACGTCTTAAAAAGTTCTGCTAATCTGTCGCAGAGTAGTGCTCAGGCCCGCTGTTTCAATGCCTGTGTCGCTAGTGTAATATATCGACGGCAGAAAGCGGAAATGTCGTATCACAACATTTGCCTGAATGATTTTTTACTATATTGTTGTACAGAAAAAAAAGCCTCGTCGAATAGTCCATGTATAGTCTTTCTATGATGAAAAAATTTAATGATACACCATTGATTTGTTTCTAGGTTGTCTACTGTTCACTCAAAAATTGTTTTTTCAAATTTCAATTTTTGAGATACGACATTTACGCTTTCTGCCATCGATATACTTCACTAGCGACACAGGCATTGAACCGGCGGGCCTGAGTACTACTCTGCGACAGATTTTCAGAACTTTTTTAGACAAGCTTTGTTAGAAAGATCGCTCTCCTTCTACCTAGAGTCCATTCTACATGGCTCTAATGTTATAAAATGAGATTGTCAGACTGAGATTTTTATAGAGAAAAATAATTCGCAGCCAACTTTCGTTGTTTATGGATGGAAGACGAGCTCACCTTACACTTTAGTTACAGTTAGTTTTGCGCCAAGCATCGTTGACACAGACAATATGCAGTACAAACGACACCTTGTAATTACCACACAAGCAGTCATTTGATTTTAAACGCCAGCAATAAAAAGCATCAGGTATTTAATTCCTTGAACCACGAACATTAACACTGTATGAAACTGTATTACAATTGGTTGGAGTCCCATTACTGACATTTTTGCACTGTGGCAACACAGCGGCCATATTTCATAATTTTATCGCTAATGTAAGCCGAGGTATGTTTGTCTGTGTGTTTGTGCTTCCGTGTATTGTGGGCGGTTGGGGTGTATATCTAGTCTATTTTTGGAGGATAGCTTTCGAGGCTTTTATACACACTTTGAGGTTTGGAAAATGCAAAGTTTCTGTTGGATTGCCGTAGGTATTAAATAAAATGCTACTTACATAAGGCATTGATAGCGTTGAAAACATTTATGTATAGATACGATCTGATTGTTATGATGGACCAAACGCCTTTGTTCCTCATTGCAAACTAAAACTAAAATAATTTATTGTTTTAAAAAAATGTATAAAAATGTTTCTCAAACAATAAATAATTAATTATTATCAATAACTAAAATAATGTATTGTTTGCAATGAGGAACAAAGGCGTTCGGTCTATCAGAACAATCAGAACGTATCTTGGGTAATCGAGATAAGACTTGCTAGAAGAAGATGCTTTATATGCGTGTGCCATGAACAAGCGCAGATAAGAAAAGTCTGTGATGGTGATGGACCGCTTGGAGATTATAGATTGGACTTTAAGTGTGTTTTTAAACACTTTTATAAGCTTCATAGTTTGTAATTAGCTAACAAACAATGTAATATCTTTTCACGCCAATTTCAACTTGCTTCTAATTGTCGTTTCGAAATCGAAGGTATCTAATCAAATGTATATGTAGTTCGGACGTCAATACCATAATTTGTTATCTTGGAGCTGATCTGAATATGGAGCCAAAAGGTGGGTAGGAAACTTTTCAGCGGCTACTAGTAAAGTTCTCGAGTTTGGGTTCATTTGAATCGTTTTGAAGTCCAATAAATTGCGGCTTAGTGACAAGGGTTTAATTTTTAAGCCGGTCAGACAATTTTTTTTAAATGTATATCATATAGGCTAGCGTTTGACCACTATCTCATCTGTTGGCAAGTGATAATGCTAAATGAATAATATAATTAGTTAAAGCGTGTTTTATGAGTTTTTTTAACTATAACTTATTTATTTGTTTTATTTCACGTTGCTTAGAAATAGTACTGCAGGCCTCCGAAATGATGGTAACCTCTCGTTCCACCCGACTGACTACCCACTAGGCCTTCGTTTGCTCACGGGAACATCCTTGTTCATACTACTAGTGAAACTGCCTGTACACGGACAGTCGAAGACAAAGTACTCTCACATTTTGATAAAGTGCTTAGAACGGAGCGATAGCTTTGCATCTTATGACTACGCGATTTTAACTTAGCGCTGTATTATTTGACTTTAACTTTACAATAATTTAGATAGTTTAAAAACTAAAACAACCGAATTCCATGCCCCGCGAGTCAATTTCAGTAGCAAGTTTGAGATGTTTATCTCTATATTGTTATATCTCTGAAGATACTTATCAGATCTCGATGAAATTACAATGGGACTACCTTGTAAACGTACCCTACCGATTAAAAAAGGAATCATTCAAATCGGTTCACAATTGACGGAGTAATCACGTAAAACACATAAAAACCCTCTTTTTGGAAGTCGGTTGAAAAAGAGAAGTAAGTCCACAAAGTTGTCCAACAGTAACTTTTTATGTACTCGTATATTATTTATTAGTTAAAACCTCGTATCTATAGCATAGGTTGAACAATTTAGATGTATCTTTTAGTTCGAAAGTAAAAATTAAAACAAGTAAAATTTTGTATTGTTGTAGAGGAGATCCCTAAATTGTTACTTAACCGGAAACACCGACTCAGACCGGGAATAATTCTTGGCAGTGTGTATGATAATAAATGAAGCAAATTGCTTCGTACTGGTAGAAGGAATACCTATCCATCATTAAACGGTGACGCCTCTTAGTATCCCTGGGCCGGTAGTCTCTACAGGCATAGCAATGAATTTCGAGCGATAATCGTCGATACGAAAAGAGATGCAGATAACAACTGTCTAGCTGCATCTCAGTCTAGCAGACGTTTGCGATGACAAGATGCATCGCTATCAATGTAGAGACTTCCACCCCTGGTCGTCTGATTATAAAATGGGGATGGTGGAACTAGATAGTGCAGTTCTGTGGCGCACTCGCCGAAAAATGTCCCTACTCCTTTAATTGTTGGCTCACTGCTGAGCATCTTGAAGTTCCGATCTCAACTTTATTTTTACGATAACTCAACAATACTGGTGGTCTGAAGCAGAGTGTATAGCGCCGCTGACATTTGTGCCTTATTCTTCGGACACCTGGCCGGGCCATTTCTTCGGGTTACCAGGTAAAGGATCCAGGATCAAGTTTAGCACGTAAACTTTACCTAAAACTTTTAGGTAAAGTTTACTACAATACTCTCTGAAAAGTATCCGAAAAACCGAGTGTCGACTTTGCAGCGGTAATCGAGGCGTTGGTACCTCTTGCTTACAGAGCCAAGAAACTCACCAATGACAACCAGCTTGGTCATAATTCATGAGTTTCTTGGTTCTCCTCTCAATAGCTTCCAGCTCTACATAATCCATGTATTATGTTTGCGACTGTACTTATCTGTCTCTACCTGTTTTGTTGCAAGCATGCATGCTCACGATAGTTGCTTTTCGAGTTGATTGGGACAGGACCTAAAGGGATTTCGTACCATCGTGTAGTATGGTTCGAAATCTATTTGTATCCAATCGGCACAGTTAAAGAATATTGAGAGGTAGAGTATTCTAGGCCAAGCCACAGAATAATGAATAGTACAAGTAGCCAAGCTTGTTCACCATCTTCCATCACATCATCGCTTACCACCAGACGAGATGGTGATTAAACATATATACAATAGATAACGCAAATGCGTGTACTTCCCGTGTCCGAACTCCGACCAAAAGTCAAGGTTGGCCGCCTCTACTTAAGTCCACGCGTGTCTGTTTTTGCAGTCGGATTGCCGCGAAAACTATAAAAATGCCTCGTTGCATAATAATTCACTGTAATAGCCCAAACATTTCGAGCCCCCAAAGGCAAGGACATATTTCCTATAACTTCCGTTACTACATTTCGGCTGTGCCGTCACAGAAAGCATTGAAAAGTTGAACCGCTTAGTTTCAATACGAATCTTGATACTTGCGTTATCTACTAACCTATTCTTATAGGTTAGCGTTTGACTACTATCTCGTAAAAGTAAAGAAAGAAAATATAATGGTCAAACACTAGCCTATCTTTATATACCACAAAACTATGTCACTTCCCGCGTCTGTACGCTTAGATCTTTTAAACTATGCAACAGATTTTAATACAATTTTTATCAATAGATGGAGTGATTGGAGAGGACTGTACTAGTATTAAACGCGGGCAAAGCCGCGGACCGCAGCTAGGATGATATAAAATAATGTTGATGCCTGTTGTCAAACAAGTTACGAAGCTTTTTTTCATATACCACATAAAAAAAAGTTTTATTTGATTTTCAAGAGTCTAGTGATATTTTAACACACTCAAGTCAGATAATATATTGCTGTTCCTGAACAATACAGAGTTTTAAATGCCTAGAACCCACCAGAATCTTGTTTTGTTATTTATAAAAAAAATCCTCAAACGGCATTAAATCCTGTAACAGCCCACATACGTACATTATATGCATGTACGAATATACAGGTTGATGTTTTAGGCAGAGCCATAGATTAATTAATATTTATTCATTTTGATGCCTTTTATTTACTGATGCCCTTTATGCCTTGAGATTGAGGGTCAGAGAAGGTATTCTTGGCCTTGTGTGTTCACCGTCTTCGACCACATCATAGCTTACCACCAGGCGAGAGAGTGGTCAAACGCTAGCTTAAAAGATATAAAAAATCTTACAAACAGAGCACACAGTTAAGTTTAGTTTATAATAATCGCTCTCCAGATTCCGTTAATAATTTTTCGCGTTGAGCATTTTTTAGGATGAGGGTGTCGTTAAAATTTTACCCACCCTGTAGATTATGAGAGCATGTACACTCGCGTACAATAGTCGTTTGCGTAACCTGGTATTTCACACATAAATCCGCGCTCCACAGAAGGGCATGGCAAAGGTGGATGATTTACTAGCGCATATAACGCCGCTTTCAGGTGTTTCTCCGTATTTCGTTGTGGGTATTCCATATTTTTATATGTTTTTGGTAGATAACTATACTATTATAAGTCAGAGAAATGTTGGGCGAACGACAGTTAGATGGGCTGTTAATTTTTTTTTAAGTGAAAACTTCTATAGACTCTTTGAGCACTTTTTCCCATGAGCTATATGTATTATGTGTATCTCGACGATACAATTCACATGTTACTTAGTTTTCACTTCTATCGGCAGTTCCCAAAGACTGCCCGCAGATTTTTTTACTTTTTTTGGAGCGGCAAAAAGGCTATCGGCCCACCCGATGATAAGTGGTCACCGCCGCCTATGGACATCTGCAAAACCAGAGGTATTTCCGGCACATTGCCTAATCTTATTGGAAAGCACTCTCTTCGTTTGAAGCTATTCAAATTAAATGTTTCTTGGAAGGTTTCAGTTGGGAGTTCATTCCACATCTTACAGGTACTTGGGAAGAACCATCGTGTGACATAAGTACGTGATATAAATTAAAGTCGCGGGTCTGAGTTTAGATTCCCATAAAAGACACAAAAAGAGGACTTATACCCAGTAGTGGGAAACATTAAGCATAAGTAAATGTGCCGTTTTCATTAAAAAAAAAATTAAACTGCACCCGCTAGGTGGCTCCTTGACGTTCTGAGATGTCACTGTCACTGTTTACAAAGGATAACAAAAAAAGGAAAACATGTCGGATTTATTCGGTATGACAGTGTCAGAACCTAGGCCCACCGTGTTCATCTTCGACCACATAATCGCTTTACCATGATGCGAGATAGTAGACAAACAAAATTATACCGCTATTTTGGGTCTATAACAAAACATATTCACCTAAATAGGTAATTGCCTGAATTACCAAGAAATAAATAAGAATATTAAATGTTATCTTGTTAAAATAATTCCAGAAATCGTTCCAAGAATCTCACATAAAATATACAATTGCCGTTTTTATTACTCGTATTTAATAAACAAATGATTAGCAAGTCATGTTTTTCTAGAAATCGGTTATGAAACTTTAGCAAAGATTGTTTTCAAAACAATAGGCATGGGTGGTCTGGTCGCTATCAAATGGCTTACGAAATCATATTACTCATTAATTGCGAAATTAATTCTTATTCTGTATAGGAAAAATACCGACGGCAGAGAGAGTCTAATGAGTCAATAAAATTTATCGATGGAATTTTTTTTTTTAGTTTTCGAACGTTTTGGTACATATTTTTGTTTATTATTGCATGTACATGCACTTGACCAAAATCTCACCTAATGTAAAGTGACAATGCCTTAAAAAGTATCATGCTTGTGTGGAATTCGAGACGAGACTGTGGACTAGGTACTATTTATTCTGTGACGGTGGACAACCGATATTCTTATAAAGTATTTCTTTCGAGATAAGAAATACTTTTCCTAGAACTAGAGAACTCTGCTAAATATCAATGTTTCTCTCTCTTTCTCTATTTGTAACTATATGGTACAAGTACCCAAACAATCTTCCCATTTCTTCCTTCCCGATAATAGAATCAAAAGCAATATCGATAAATATTTTATTCATACTGTACCATCTCTAATACAACACTCCATTCTGTTTCCAAGTAGACAAGAAATTCACGTGAATAAGAATTCACGCCATCTTACAAGAAACTAAGTGTACGATTATTACGAGTCCTTTTTTGAAAATGGCCGATTGTTTTCGTGTAAGTATCCTATAACGATTACAGATAATCGATTTAAAGATATCGTTTTAGGCGTATTTAGGCTACGTCTCTATTAGGGTTGTTTCTCTTTGGATTTGAATTGGCTATCGACTTGACACTGAACACTTTTTATTGAATTTTTCTTTTTATTAGTTAATCACACCATCTTATCCATATCTTATCTATTATATCTGTAGTTAAACTATAATACACTAGATTGTATCTTATGACTACTCACAACTTCACGAGTATATGAATAATAATTTAAGATCGTTAACAAAACACAAAAAAACCCGACTTCACATGCCGTGATAGTGAAAATATCCACTAGTCATAATCTTGTCATCAAAGTGAAAAATTTGTTTATATTGATTATCTCCATATCTCTGGAAATTATTATCAGATCTCAATAAAATTGAATGGGACGAAAGGGGAGGCATAATCTCTCAAATAAAAAAAAATTAAATCGGATATGATTTGACGGAGTTCTGAGGTAACAAACATAAAAATAAACTGGCCAATAGCATGTCGGACTCGCACTAGTAGGGTTCCGTACCATACTACAGTATTTTATAAGTTCGAGCAAAAAATACCACTATCATTTATCGCCAGCAAAAAATAATAATTAATAAAAAAAATATTTCTTATAACGCCATCTAACGTCTAACAAAGGTGTTAGGGATCGACATTTCAATATAACGCCATCTATGGGACGTTTACCTAACTAAGCGTTCATAGATGGCGTGAAATGCCGAAAAAAACACGTTTCTTGTATGGGGACCCTCTATTATTTTTAACTTTATTCTGTTTTTAGTATTTGTTGTTATAGCGGCTACAGAAATACATCATCTGTGAAAATGTCAACTTTCTAACTATCACGGTTCATGAGATACAGCCTGGTGACAGACGGACAGACAGACAGACACACAGACAGACAGACAGACGGACAGCGGAGTCTTAGTAATAGGGTCCCGCTTTTCCTTTGGGTACGGAACCCTAAAAACAGTCAAATTGAGAACCTCCTCATTTTTTGTGAAGTTGGTTGAAAAATAGTACTGAAGCAAGATTACGAACGAAAGGATACGTTTCACCTACATGTAGTAAAGGTAGATAGATATGTTATATAGGTATACGAAAACGATTATAATATGTACGTAAAGTACAGCAAATATTCCAAAAACATTTTCCAAATATACGGCGTGTATATGGGATGTAAGGGAGCACAAATACGACCTCGGTGCTCCCAGCCAACCTCACCTGCCCGTGGTGCATCCTGCTGACCAACAGACGGGGCTCTGGCGACCGACAAATGGCGGTATAACCATTTCATATCTATGGCGTAGCCAAATTCTACAGGCCGGTGACGGGCAGCAGCGTCACCGGTGCGAGAAGCTACGTCCTGCGATCGCCAACACGCCTGCCCAGCATGGCGATTAGGGCATATCCCTCCCAAGGGATGAAAGAAGGATGGAAAGTCACAATATGCCGCGGCCCCCAGTTCCCGGCCACCCTGCTATTCCTGACCACGGCGGCGGTCACGGTAACGGCAGGGCAGGGGGTGCTAAGAATCCCCGGGTTACGGTAGGCCGCCAGAACAAACTGACCCTCGCAACGTACAATGGACGCACGATTCGGCTAGACGATCATCTGGCGCAGCTAGAGGAGGAGCTGAAACACATAAGATGGCACATTCTGGGGTTATGTGAAGTCCGAAGACAGGGAGAGGACACCATAACCTTAGAATCGGGCCATCTTATGTACTACAGAGAAGGAGATCAGCCATCCCAAGGCGGCGTCGGGTTTCTGGTCAACAAGGCTCTCAGTGACAACGTTGTAGAAATCTCCAGTGTGTCGACCAGGGTAGCGTACCTCATAATTAAGTTAACCAAGAGGTACAGCCTCAAGGTTATCCAGGTCTACGCACCGACCTCGACACACTTGGATGATGAGGTGGAGAGCATGTATGAAGATATCTCCAGAGCTTTACACACCACCTCCAAGGCTCACTACAACGTTGTCATGGGAGACTTTAATGCCAAAGTGGGAGTACAAACTTGCGGCGAATCGTCTATAGGACCACACGGATTTGGGAGTAGGAATCACAGGGGACAAATGCTCGTCAATTTCCTCGAGAGAGAGGGGCTTTTCTTGATGAACTCGTTCTTCAAGAAACAGCCCCAAAGGAAATGGACGTGGCAAAGCCCCGACTTTGTGACTAAAAACGAGATTGACTTCATCATTACGGACAAACGGCGCATATTCAGAGACGTCTCAGTGATCACTAGGTTTAATACTGGAAGTGATCACCGACTTGTACGAGGCACTCTGGATATCGACTTTAAAGCCGAGAGATTCCGATTGATGAAGTCTACGCTCCGTCCGAACCTACTCCAAACCGTTGTTGGGTCCGAAACATTCCAATTAATATTGGAAAATCGATTCGCTGCCTTGGAAACCACTGATGACGTAGACCAGAAACTCAAAGAAGTGGTGGAAATCCTCAGGGATGAAGGGACGAAGTTTTGCGAGAGCAAGCGTACGGGCAAAAAGTCCAAACTCTCGGCAGAAACACTTCGGCTAATGGAAGAGAGACGAACAGACCCTTTGTCAGCTTTGTCAACTAACCTGGTGCGTAACAAATCCATAAAGAAGCTGGTACGACGCGACCTCCGATCCTCTAACACGCTCTTGATTAAAGAATCAATTGAGCAAAATCGGGGGTCGAAAGTGTTCGTCCAGCCTCTGGGTAGAAGCCACCTCACAAAGCTGACAACGTCAACGGGGAACGTCGTCGCATCCAAGCCGGAGATTCTGTCGGAAGTTGAAGACTTCTACGGCAAGCTCTACGCATCGCATGCTTCAAGGCCCGAACCCGATACTGAGGATTCTAGAGCCACCTTAACCCGCCACTTCACAGAAGATCTGCCCGAAATTAGCCGAGACGAAATCGTGATGGCCCTTAAACAACTCAAAAATGGAAAAGCCCCAGGAGAAGACGGAATCACAACGGAGCTTTTAAAAGCCGGAGGAGCTCCAGCAGTTCAACAGCTGCAGCAGCTATTTAATTCCGTTCTTTTTACTGGGAGAACTCCACAGGCATGGAACAGAAGCATGGTGGTTTTGTTTTTCAAAAAAGGAGACAAAACCCTATTGAAAAACTATCGCCCGATTTCGCTTCTGAGCCATGTCTACAAGCTGTTTTCAAGGGTCATCACGAACCGTCTTGCGCGAAGACTCGACGAGTTTCAACCTCCGGAACAGGCCGGGTTTCGAAGCGGTTACGGCACCATAGACCACATCCACACGGTGCGGCAGATTATACAGAAGACCGAAGAGTATAATCGGCCCCTGTGCTTAGCATTTGTGGACTATGAGAAGGCCTTTGACTCAATCGAAACCTGGTCTGTTCTCGAGTCCTTGCAGCGTTGCCAAGTCGATTGGCGATATATCGAAGTGATGAGATGTCTATATAATGCCGCAACGATGACTGTACAAGTACAGAACCAGCGAACTAAACATGTCCACCTGCGTCGAGGAGTGAGACAGGGGGACGTCATATCCCCGAAACTGTTCACTAACGCCTTGGAGGATATGTTTAAGACGCTGGACTGGAAAGATCGTGGCATTAACATCAACGGCAGGTACATCTCTCACTTACGATTCGCAGATGACATCGTCATTATGGCAGAGACGCTGCAGGACCTACAAAGGATGTTGAATGGCCTAGCTGATTCTTCTCGTCGCATCGGTCTCCGGATGAATTTGGATAAAACCAAAGTCATGTACAGCGAGCACGTTGTTCCGGACCCGATTGCCGTAGATGGAATCCCACTCGAAGTTGTCACTAAGTATGTTTACCTAGGGCAAACGCTCCAACTAGGAAAACATAACTTCGAGAAGGAAATCCAGAGAAGAATTCAGCTGGGCTGGGCAGCATTCGGAAAACTCCGTCGAGTCTTCTCGTCGCCTATACCACAGTGTCTAAAGACAAAAGTATTTAACCAGTGCGTCCTACCTGTGATGACATACGGAGCCGAGACGTGGACACTCACAATCCGACTGGTCCACCAGTTTAAAGTCGCTCAGCGAGCTATGGAGAGAGCTATGCTCGGTATTTCTCTGCGGGATCGAATCCGGAACGAAGTAATTCGCCAGAGAACTAAAGTTATCGACATAGCTCAACGGATTAGCAAGCTGAAGTGGCAGTGGGCTGGTCATATCTGCCGCAGGACTGATAACCGTTGGGGCAGACTTGTCCTAGAGTGGAGACCGCGAATCGGCAAACGTAGCGTAGGACGTCCTGTGACCAGGTGGAGCGACGACATACGCAAAGCGGTGGGCAGTGACTGGAAGAGAAGAGCCGAAGATCGGGCTCAGTGGCGCATCTTGGGAGAGGCCTATGTCCAGCAGTGGACTGATACAGGCTGATGATGATGTATATTCGAATAAAGCAGGCCGATGAAAATCGATGTATATTAATTAAAATACATTGTTACTTCGTACTATAAATTAATACCCTATCCTGACGTATTTCAGCCCTAGCGCATCTCGAACAAATAGGGTTGGCAATCGAAATTCCTGTGTTGGTATCAATTGACGAAATTCGTGCGAATATCATTTTCGTGTTATTCAATAATCTAAAATAATTATGTATGTATATTATATTCGCGGATTATTTGACATAGTTGCGGAAGTCACACCGCTGTGAAATGTGAAATGTTTTCGGTTTGATTTTGGGGTTATGTTTAATGAAAATTGTTATGTGATAAGTGTTCGGCATTTTAATAGCAATTTAAAGATTGTTTAAATTTGTTTGGTAAGTATGTTTGAGTTGTATTTGATTGAAATAGTTTAGATTTTTATTAATTTGTAGTTGAATTAAGCGTATGGTGAATACTGTGAACTACAAGCTGTGCCCGGTTTTACCCGTGTAGACATCGTTCCCGACGGAATAATGGGATAAAACGTATCCTTTGTGTTATTTCAGCGTCTAGGGGCTATCTACATACTTTTTCGCTTCTTTCACTTTCATGAGTTCTTTCATACATGCCGTGCCTTTCTTTAAAATGTCTCCGATCTGGTTGTGATACGTTCGTTTAGATTGGCCTCGACCGACTGGCCCATTAACATTCGTGTCATAAATCTGTTTCGTCAATCTTCCTTCATCCATCCTTTCTAGAAGTCCAAACCATCTAAGCATCCCCTTCTCATCTCTGTCAATAGATCTTCTATAACACCACGACGTTCCATTATCATGCTGTTCTCTATCTTACCCATCAGAGTCACTCCAATCATACTTCTCCAACTTCTCCTTTCTAAGGCATTAATTTCTAATTAGTGTTAATATATGATCATCCATCTATTCTTGAAAGAAAATACATTTACAGCATGAAATAACATCGACAGATGTGTTTTAATTATTAATAGTCAAGTTTTCCTGTTCTTGTGGAAATTAAACTATAAAAAATTTACTCTTTGAGACATAACAAACGGTTACAATTTGAGTATCTAATACATACAAGAATATAAATTAACAAACTTATCAATAATTTTCCAATGATCGCCAACCCTAAATTAAACGTACGAGCTCCCCAGGGCTGTCAACTTCGACAATTTGGTCGGACAAGTTCGGCCAGTGTCCGCCGCATAACGTATTTACAGCGACGAAATATTAATCTGACCGTAACGAACGATAGTTTGGCGGCAAGCAATATTGTGTAGGAACATTGTTTTATGTACTAAAGAAGCGTGCCTATTTAAGTTTAGAATATTAAGACGTGCTTACTTATTTGAATATGTATTGTGTGTACTGTTGTGGGGGGGGGGGGGGGGGGGGGGGGGGGCTGTCTGGTGTTCGCTTGGCTAGCTACCACCCTAATGTTGATAAGTCCGCCAGTTCCAATTCTAGGCCTAGTGTGTTCACCATCTTCGACCACATTATCGCTTACCTCCAGGCCAGATAGTGGTCAAACGCTAGCCTGTTAAATATAAAAAAAAATCCTGAAGAGATTTACAGTACAATAGTATTTACTTTATATGATACGGATACCTAATTATATATTTCTTTCCTTTCAGGTAAGGATCCACAACCTCCCGTCAACGTAATAGTCGTCAATCGTCATATTTGAGCAAATATATTTGGCGTAAGTTTTTTTTTTATAACTAATATATCACTAAACATGATTTCTATGCCTGATACAACCGTGATTTTTTTATCTTCACACTAGGATAATCTGTATCGTAAAGACAATCTCCAGTTATCTAAACTAATATTATAAAGATGAAACATTTGGTTTTTTGTTTGTTTGTTTGTTACGATTTAACTCAATAACTACTAGACCGATTTCAAAGATACTTTCACTAATGGAAAGTTACATTATCAGCGAGTAACAAAGGTTATATTTTATCCCCGTATTTTCACGGGAACGGGAACTACACGGGTAAAACCGTGAGGCTCTGCTTGTACAAAGTATGATTTCTGTTAATTTGTCCACAACATATCTTTGTCATGTCATTCCCATTATACATCTTGAAGTCAAATTCGGCATGAACAAGAAATTGTATTTCGTCTTACTAGTACTTGGTGGTACTTGACCACTATTTCACTTGATGTTAAGTGATGATGCGATCTATGTTGTAGCGCGCTTACCCAGAAGATATCTATTCACTCGCGATCTTTAGTATATTCAGAGCTAGTTTCGTCATGAGATTATTTGAAGGTGCTGCTAGCATTATCAAATGTACCACCGAAAAGCGTTAAATATATATTTGAATAAACCAGCTAAAAAAGGAAACCAGCTTTCAGCAAGATGCTGGATTATTTCTGGACAATTAACTGGAACAATGAGCGTGATTAACGCCCATTCATCTTAATTACTGAGTTCCTTAATGTTCTGTAAGGTCACCCTCAAGGTCCTAAGTTCAAGTCAGCTCTTAGAAGACTTTTATATCTAACGGGACGATAATGATACGGGAAAATATTCGTTATATCATAAAACATTTGAAAGACGGGTTTGTATTGTATAGTCTTGATATGTTTATTGGATTCTAAAGTCAGTTGTTCACTCGCTGGTCTCATTGCCATCTAACATTTTCAATATAATGATTACATTTTTAAATCTTCAGTAAAATTGACTCATAATATATCCCGGAACTCACTTTGAATAAACCGTTCAAGTTACCGATCGGTTTCAAAGCGTATGGAGGTAGAGCTATATTCTTTTGTCGTGTCGTGATTTTTCTTAATTATACGAGTACTTAAATTCAAAATATAAAACCACCCCGACTGATCTATGCATAAGCTGTCCAATGAGCCCAAACTCGACATCTCTGCTGTAGCATAGAAAAGATAATAATACTGCTGTAGGTTGGTGAAGAGTTGGGTATTCTGCAGATTTCAGGAAATATTCCAGCATTAGGTCAATGCTACTATTTTCTTACAATATCTTTCAAGTATGAGGGTACTGAATTTCCAATAAATTGATTCCATACCGTCATCATCTAGCTACCCCTTCTTTTTGCATCGGGGGTTAAAAACGAGTGTTTTAATGTATACCATAATTGTCGTGTCGTTATCGTGAAATCTAAACAATCTCATCGCAAAGAGAAACAGAACGCCTAAAGTAGGAAATTTAGTAAGGTCGCGCACCCAATTTAATGTACAGATGGTCAGAAACTCAGGACCCGTATGTCGGCTAAATTAGTGGTTTTACTGCGTGAATTTTTAACAATGTTTTGTTACTGTGTAAAGGGGTTTATTAAGACAGGAGAGTATTAATTTATTTAGCAAAGCGGAGCTTAAATTCAGCATACCTAAGCTTGGATTGAAACATTATGTTATTATAATTAGTAAACTTAATTGTAAAGATTTTTATAAGGTACCTTTAGATTTTTATGGATTATGATATGGATATGTAAGCTTAATATCTACATAATAAAAAACCTATAATGCTGTCAGCACCGGGGGTTAGGAAAACGCATTGCCATCGGTGGGTTAGGTTTGCAACAGGTTAGCAAAAAGAAGTACTTTTTAGGGTTCCGTAGCCCAATGGCAAAAAACGGAACCCTTATAGATTCGTCATGTCTGTCTGTCTGTCTGTCTATCCGTCCGTATGTCACAGCCATTTTATTCCGCAACTGTTAGGACTACAGAATTGAGACTTGGTAGGTAGATGTATTCTGTGAACCGCTTTCTGATTTTTATACAAAAATAAAAAATATATAAGTTTAAGGGGGGGCATCCCATACATGGAACTGAAACAAAAAAAATTTTTTTCTTCAAACTTATACGTGTCTATGGATAGTTCTTCAAAAATGACATTGAGGTTTCTAAAATCATTTTTTCTCAAAGTCAATCATTTCAAAGATAGGCGCGTCTAAAGTGGTAAAATGTGTGTTGCGAAAGATCATAGTTATGAAATACTTAACGGTGTTACGGAACCCTACAAGTGCGAGTCCGACTTGCACTTGGCCAGTTTTTTCGGCCTATTACTAGCCAACTTCTGGACATGGCCCTTCCAACAATATTCTACAATGCTTACGTCTCATGCAGTTCTTGCCAGGCCAGGCACCTTGTGACATCATCGCTCCACCGTGTCTGAGGGCGTCCGACGCTATGTTTGCCAATTCGTGGTCTCCACTCAAGAACTCGTTTCCCCCAGCGGTTGTCTGTTCTCCGGATAATATGGGCGGCCCGTTGCCACTTTAGCTGGCTAATGAAGAGAAAAATCAGCATACTATAAATTTACCTGGAAATGGTTCTAATTAAATATATATAATTAAATATAATAAATAATCGGTAGGGTATGTTTCCGAGGTAATTGTAATTTTATTGAGATCTGCCAAGTATCTCCAAAGACATGACGATAAACGTCTCAAACTTGCTACTGAAATTGACTCGCGGGGCATGGAAGTCGGTTGTTTTAGTTTTTCAACCGACTTCCAAAAAAAAGGAGATGCTCAATTCGTCTGTTTTTTTTTAATTGTGTGCGTACCTTACACCGTGGCGTCCTTGTAAATAATGGTTCCAATGGACTCTTTCATCAACGGAACTCAGCAAACTGATCGGTTCATCTCTGTTCGGCCAATAGCGCCACAGTAGCATTTTTCAGCCGGCTTCCAACCGGGAGAAGGTTCTCAATTCGTCTATATCTGTATGTTTTTTTGTACGCGATTACTCCGCCAATTGTGAACAGATTCGAATGATTTTTTTTTCTTGGGTAGCACGGTGGTCCCATTATACATTATTGAGATATAATGAGTATCTTCAGAGATATGGAAATAAACAACTCTAACTTGTGTAAATGAACTGATGTAAATTATTCTTGAACAGGTGTAGTCCTGTAGTAAATTTTATCAAGATCTGTTAAGTATCTCCAGAGATATAAAGATGAATATCTCGAATTGCTACTGAAACTGACTCGCGCGGCAGGTGAACATGGATTTTAAGTTTTTAAACTTTGAAATCTTAATTTTTCTGCTTTATAATCTGAAACCACTTGTACAAGTCACTGACCACTTTAGCACTGGCACAAGTATTTAATTAATTGTCCAAGTTTATGTCGTGATCTGCAACAACGGTTCCCTGTCTTTATTGCTTCTAGAAACTTCTTTATGTCTTTACATCTTATAAAGTTTTAGATAGACTAATGGCTCCCGTTGATACTTGGTTAAAAAACGTTTCACAAATTATATTATTTGAATTTTGAATCTAATGTCTAAAATGTTAGTCTTTACTACATTTTTTGAGTCCGACAAATGATATTCATATTTTCATATTAATTTATTCCTCCATTTGGGTGCTTGTACACTTTTATAATATCAATTTTTTTTCTTTCTTTTTTTTCTTGATGGTGGTAAGCTAATTTTTGGTAGCAACTCAGGTGAAACATCTATATAATAACGGCTCACGGCTCACCTTACGGTGTTCCGACAGCACGCAGCCCTTGAGAGTTAGAGTATTCTAGGCCAAGCGTGGTCACCATCTTCGACCACATCGTCACTTACCATCTTCGACCACATCATCACTTACCACCACCTGAGATTAGGTCGAACGCTATAAAAAAGAGCTTTTGCTTAAAAATAAAATTGAAACTAAGTACCTCATCCATAATCGAAAACAATTAACTTGAAATAATAAGTAACTCAAAGTTATCAAAAACAAGAAACCAAAGTGGAAACGTAACATTGTTCGTAACTTGTTACAAAATACGAAGCAACAATTCATAACTTAGTAACTTAAGTACCGGCAGTAATTCCTACGCAAACACCTATTTCAATGTTCTGATAGATGTAAAATTACTAGATGTGGCTAAGAGTAAGGACTCTTATACAAGCTTCATTCAAACTAAGTCAACTCAAAAACACAGGAATTTGTAAGTTATTTATGATCTTCTGTAAAATTCTACCTTTGAAAATATTTATAGGTATCTAGTATGGAAATTGTAAAAGCTAGGAAACCTTATTCGTTTATTCTTCCTCTGTCTGTCTGTTAATATCATTTGGTAACACGACTCATACTTGTTCGGGTTTGTTCTTCCTGTGGCATGCAATAGGTACTCTAGAACTCAGAATACAGAATAAACCAGAATGCATTAACTCACCTAAAAGTGAAGTTACTAAAACCTCTCTTAAAACGGTTTGGTTTTTATCCCTTTTTTTTCTTCCGACTTTTAAGGTACGGACACACCTCAGCGTCCTGCGTGCGCGAACTAGGCGGCGATCAGATAGCGCAGTAGTATTTGTTTCACACCAAACTGGTTCAGAAAACAATTGAAAAGAACTGAGATTGCGCCCGCAGATTGCAGGACGCCGTAGTGACCGTACCTTTAGTAATATAGAGTCGCACATGCCCTATATGGCCTATATGGTCTATATGGTAAAAATTATAATTTTGGAGTATCAGGGTAACTTATCCGTAAAAGGTGATATCTACTGCAGGCTATTTCGAACAAATGGTTCAGGTATTAAATAGCCTAGACGCACAAACAGAGTGAATAATATTGTCCTTTATGCTGAAGCCATCAACATTGCTTATTCTACTAACATATGGGAAATTGTTAAAGCAGCAGGGTAATGATCCTACTGCAAATCCATATTTCATTTATAGCCATATCTATTATAGCTGTGTCGCTTCCAGGTAACTTAACTCCTGTCCAAGTTATCACTAAGTTATAGACGTAGTTGTTTTGCTTCGTCAAGCCAATCTAAGTTGCGTTGACAACAATTATAAGTTCCTCCGCCCGTTTTGTCGCTAACATGGTGCCTTGCTTAGATCTAACTTGGCATTGGAATGTTGCCTTTTCAATTAGATTTTGAGTTGCCAAGTTCTACTTTAGAATATTGAAAACAAAGGAGCTTTTAGGTAACTCATGTTTTGATAAAGACTTTTGGTTGGGGAGCCAGACTAAAAATAAATACAACACAATAATACAAAAATGTATTAATGTATACCAACAAAACAAATAATAATTGGAAATTAAAGACAATACAACACTTTATTCCTATTGCTAAGGAGTAAGGTATTTATTTATTCTAAATTCGCTTTACATTGCCAACACCACATCTTACTGCACAGTGGTAACAAACAACAAACGGAAAGCACAAAATACTTAGGAGAAACTTGAAGCTACACAGTGGTGCAACGCGTAATGTTAGTGGCCAAGTTAAAAACTAAGAAATCGCACTAGTTCTATTGTCACCTGGTGTCGGAATGTACGATTCTAAAGTCAATGTCCCTGCGGAGAAATTCTTTTCGAGCTTTCGTTTAAAAGAAATAAGAAGCTAGATAGTTTCTGTGTGATACTGCGCTTTTAAAGCAAAGGATCGGAATTTATATGACGCGAATTTATTTGCGGTTTCAGGCTGATTTTTCTTGCTCTCAATCTCTTGTATCGGTGATTTTAAGTATGTTCAAACAAAGTGCTGAGCTGGTGGTGGTCTGGAGTGGTTTCGTCATATGAAATGTTTTTTTGTAATTATGTAAAGGCTACTTGACCACTATTTCCTATTTCAGATGTTGGTAAATGACGATGTACCTACTCGAGGATGCTTGCTAAGCCTAAAATGGATACTGGCTCTCAAGATCAATTTCTTTTGTACATTAAAGTGTTTGGTGATCCAATACTGCTGCTGAAATATTCAATTATTGAATATTTAAAAATAATAAAGCTTTATTTTATAAGCGATTACTCAGATACTAAAAACTGTGCTAATTACACACTTAAGCTTCCACATGTTTTTAATAGTTAGTTAGTTCTTTTAAGTGCTTCATAAAAAGCTTTCATCCAGATTACAAACGTTAAGTTTAATCTTACTTATTATGTCGGTATGTCATTCCGCAGGAACGCCAAAAAACTTCAGCATTTACGGTTCCTTATAAAAAAGGAAAACGAATTACCCAGTAAACGTTTTCCGAGAGCGTCATAAAAATATCTTAACGTAATTTTAAACGAGCAAAGTGTACTCGCACTCGGCTTTTTGTTTCTTTTATTTCGCAACTCTTCAGTTTCTTACAAACCAGTAGATGTTTCGACTGTAAAAAAATAAATTAAAGTACCGCTAGTAAAAATATTTACGACGCCGTCGTCATAATAAGAACACCTACAGTTTTGTTTATAAAAAAGTTTTTATGTAAACAATTCTTTTTATAGTATCCCGAAAAAAAAACAAAAGATATTTTATCAAAAATGTTGAAACATTTTTCACCTTGACAAATAGAAACGATACAATTTGAAAATGGAACAATGTAACAGCTTACCGCGCGAGACTTGGAGTAAAATCCCATCTCGACGGACGACACGTCTCGAAACTTTACAAAATGAGACGCCAAATGTGAACTGTACGTATGCGAAAGGGACAGCAGATGTCCGGAATAGAATAAGTTTGGAAATTTACGGGTCAGTTTTTTGGTCAACTATAGTTGCAACGTAGACCACTGGGCGTGTAAAATTCATGCAATTTAAAAGTTTTGAATTGCTGACTGTTTTTGTACTCTCGTTTGATTAATGTTACCTTTATATAAGAAGAGGGGGTTTATGGGGGGTGTTGAAACTTCAGCTATTACTTTCGATGGGAATTTAAATTTCTCAATAAAAGTTTGGCGTTTGGTCTCACATTGTGTTTGATATTTTGACACAGGCTTTAAGTAAAAGTTTGAGTATTTCTGGATGGAACCGCTTAATAAACGCCTTGAGAACAGTTTGAGTGTTCGAGTGTTTTGTGTGAAGTTTGAGAAACTCTCTTATTAGGACCCAGTTTTCGTATCGTTTTTGTTCGGGTTCGGAAGGATAAAGAGGACGTTAACTTCTTGGGTCTATTTTGAATAAGTTTTTATGAGTTTAAATGTGTAGTTAAAGTGTAGTTGTAATGTACAAAACGCGTTGGAAGGTACGCTTGAGTTTATATTTAATCATTTCTATTAAGTGGTCATTTCGTTTTATGTTTTCCATACTACTAATGTTACTAATACAATACAAGCGAAATATATGTCATAAAATGTCAATGGTGCTTATCGGATTGCGATATTTATCGTTTGACCACTATTTCACCTGTTGGTAAGTGATGATGCGATCGAAGAAGAGTTTGAAAAATGTACGGTCAGCAAGAAAATGGGCCAATAGACGACCAATTTTTGTGACGCCAATCAATCCGGTTACATGTAAGGACCAAAACACCATTTCGGGCCATCTGTGGTTAGGGTATTAGAAAGGTCAGAAATCCCAAAAATTTTCTTCTATACGATTTGTAGAAGATTGAAAAATGAATAATTTTCGCTACATATTCTTAGATGCCAATTGGTACTGGCCCTACCATACTGGTTATCACCGAACGTCATGCCGGAACTCAGCGGACGGCAAAGAGATTAGCGATTCTCAACTTTGTCAAGTAAGGTCGTATATCCTTATTGTAGATATAATTCTGACATACTTAGTACTTACCAGTACTACATATTTGTATAGTATAGGTAGGTACATTAGTATAACGGCGTAACTGACCTCCAGATAACGGTACCGTCCCTTTCGCGGTCATGTTCCGGTATCCCTGTTGTATACCATTGATTATTTGTGATTGGTCGATATTGATTCTTAATTTAAATAAAACAAAGGTATTTTTTATCAATTGTTTCATTGATGAGAGACTAGCTCAAGATTGTGAACTCGACCATTGACCGTGAAGATAGATGATCGTCATCGAAAGTGGAAGATGGCAGAAGCCCTAGACTAGTCCAATTCACGTGGCACCCGTCTTTCAAACTGACTTGCACTGATCGTAGTGCCGGGATTAGGTAAACCGATTGTTGTCAAACAAAGGGATTATTCCTGTTTGTCCACTTACTCTGTCCCCATAAGTGGACAAACAGGACAAAAAGTTCACACAGTCCACTTGCTACGAGCAAGGGGACAGCGTGAACTTTTTGTCCGGTCTGTCTACTTGCTAAGAGCAAGGGGACAGCGTGAAATTTTTTCCTGTTGGTCCACATAAGGGGACTGATTAAGTGGAAAAACTAAATGTGGACAAAAAAATGTATTTCGCAGAGGTTCGAGCCTTGGCGAAGGCCTACCCGTAGTCGCCCATTTAGTACCTAGGGACCACGGTCTAACCTAGGTTCTTATACCCAATATTTATAATTTTGTGAGATATTTGTGATATATACATACTATCTGTTAAATCAAATGAATTACGAAAAACAAACGAATTCTCTATTATTTAAATTTTTAATATTTCAATTTTTATCTAATAATTTTAGGGTAAAAATGTGCAGAAACTTATATAAATACTGTATAGCCTGAACAACATAGTATAGGATAAGTGTGCTCCAATTATAAAATATCTTTGTGTGGACAAAACGTTCGTCGCATCGCAAGTCTCTAAACTTTCATATTATTTTCTCTAGTACATTCTAGACTATTCTAGAATGTTCAATTCAAATGCAGAAAACCTAAACACACAGAGATACAGATTAGAAGAGTACATCAGTAAAACACTCACCTCCGTCGTAAAGCAGCGTCTGCCGTTACGTCTGGAACAAAGATGGCGCCATTTATCTGCCTGCCACGATGCAAGCCGAAAGTAATGGCTTCCCTACACGACGTACTAACAGTATGGAGAGTACAGGTAAACAAATATAATATGATAAGATCGCCAGACAACTAAAGTTATCGACATAGCTCAACGGATTAGTAAACTGAAGTGGCAGTGGACTGGTCATATCTGCCGCAGGACTGATAACCGTTGTGGTAGATTTGTCCTAGAGTGGTGACCGCGAATCGGCAAACGTGTCGTAGGACGTCCTGTGACCAGGTGGAGCGACGACATACGCAAAGCGGTGGGCAGTGACTGGAAAAGTAGAGCCGAAGATCGGGCTTAGTGGCGCATCTTGGGAGAGGCCTACGTCCAGCTGTGGACTGACACCGGCTGATGATGATGATAAGATCGTTTAAAAAACTAAGAGAACCGACTTCAAATGGCGCTCTATTAATTTTTAAGTATTTTAAATTAATTCTTGTAGTCGTACCACGGAACCCTAAAAATGAGACTTTCGGGGTACCCCAGTCCCCATACTGTGCGTCTAGCATACCACAGACAAAATATGAATCTTTGAAATGGACCACTGTACTGTGAAACTTTGCAAATTTGTCCAGGGTTTTTGTAGCATGTCGCTTTTAGGGCACGGAACAAAGAGCGGGAATAATGCTGTTATTTTTGTATTTTCAGTGTTTTACAAAACTGCTTACTAAAAACTAAAACATTTTACTCGTGTTATATTGCCACAGGTTGTAGGAGCATTATATGGATATTCCGCCTGACTTGCTACAAAAAAAAACAACTTACCGCCATCAATGAGAAATCTGCCGACATAACCTTACGGTGTTCTGGCAGCATAGTCCTTGACAATCAGGCCATTCTAGGCCTAGCGTGTTCATCGTCCTCGATCATATCAGCCCATATTCCTAGACGAGATAGCGGTCAAAAACATAAATATGACTCACTTCACAGGGTTATTTTAAATTGATTAACTATCACTTAAGTGTATTATTTAAGATCGTTTAAAAAACTAAAAGCGCGTAAATGACTAGCGTGACTTCAAACGTCGCGCTAGTCAAAGTAGCCAGTAGACGTAGTAACTATTATAAAATCTGTGCCTGTAGTTAGTAGTATGTCATTGTATTGCATCGTAATATAAATGTTCATACATTAAAAACGGCTCGGCCGAATTCGTTAAAATGTAAATGGGACCACCCGGGAACGGGGTACCCTTTGAAACAAAAAAAAAAACAAATCAGTTCAGGCATCTTCGAGTAATCGGCAAACATTCTGACGAATTGAGAACCTCCTCCTTTTTGTGAAGTCGGTTAAAAATAACAAACAACTAAATCAAATTTTCCGTTGTGAAAAGAGTCCAAGATGTATGAACTTTTCTATGGAACAGTTACCCTTAAGCCACCCTGTATACGTTAAGCCATAGGCTAGAACTGTAAGCTTACATCTCCCATATAAATTACATAACATTCTAAAATTAAAAATGCATCTACCCTCAACATTTTCCGTTTCCCGTCAACATCCAAGTTGACGTTAATCTGTGTAATTACTTAGCCAGTTTCACCCGGACACTTACCTAATTAGTTTAGTTTTACGTGACGTATGGTATGTGCCGCTAGAGGGCCATGAACAGGGGTAGTGAACATTTCACGCCTATTACGAGTAGGTTTTTTGCTCGAGAATAAAAATGTGTGCATCAATAGTAGATTGTGTCACGGGGTGCAAAATAGTATTTTTATTTGAGGCCGCTATTTTTAATCCAGAATGGAGCCAGAGATTCTAGAGTAATTTTTTTTTAATATAATGAACCAATGGCCGTTTTTCGAGTAGATAATATAAAAAAATTGTATGCCGATTTTGTTGTTGATCCTTGTGAGTGTTGCTCTAAAAATGCTGTAATATCTCTGAAAATATTTATAGTCCGAGTATCTTCATGATACTCATGGAGACTACATCGGTAGTATTTACTTTGAAACCAATATAGAAATAAGCATACAAGCTTAGCAGTCTAAGAGATCGTTAAAAAAAAACCAAAAAAAACGACTTCAAATGCCGCGCTAGTAATTTTCAGTAACAAGTTTGAGGTGTGTTTTTCTCCATGCCACCTTAAGAGGACCTCTTTCTAATCGATATAAAATCATTTTGATAATCGTACACACTCGACAGTGGAGAGAATGAAATATATTGCACGCCTACCTAGAAGATACCTGATCACTAAAACTAAATAAAATGTTAGCATGATTTCATCGAATATTAAAATAGCGATTTAAATTTAATACGTATGATGATTTCATACAATTTGAAGCATTCGTTGTTATTTTGAATTTTATGTTTTTAAATTCAATTTATTTGATTTTTTTTTATTATTCTTGAACTGTTAACGTGTAATGTTATACATAAATAAATGATTATGATTATGCATTCTTAAATCAAAATGTAAAAGCAATATTTTCTGTCAACATTTATTTAAAAAGGTGGCCAATAAGTTATCTAGTTATCACGCTACATCGAAATCTTATCAATATTCAATAAAGAATAAATAAAAGTCACCTTTAAATTTATCTCAATCAAACTCAAAAGGAATCATTCATTGTTCAATCAAATAAATACAGGTCCTTTGTAGAAAGGACTTAGAATTTGTAAATCAGCGACGATTGTCCAAAAAGAGAACGAATCCTGTAAAACTCAATGAAATGACTCACCTGAGTGCAAAGAAATCCAACGACCTTTATGACCGTATAAAATGAGACAGTATGAGTTCTTGGTCCCACGCCTCAGTAGACGATAATTCAGTGGTACCAAATAAAGATCATATTTTACACGTATATTTAATCTATAAGATGTAGTGACAAAGATAGAGAAAGGGATGCTTAGATGGGTTGGACATTTAGAGAGGATGGATGAAGAAAGACTGACGAAACAGATTTATAAGACCAGTATGAATGGGCTAGCCGGTAGAGGCCGACCCAGGCGAACGTATCACGGCCTGAATCCGCGGTGAGATTTGAATTTCGTAGTACGAAATTCGAATTTCACCGCGGGTTCCGCTGTCGAGATAGCTTACAGATCGGAGACCTTTTAAAGAAAGGCCAAATCAAAAGTACCTATAACCGGCGAGCATGTATGAAGGCGCTCATGAAAGTGGAAGAAGCGAAAGACGTGTGTCAGGACCGTAGCATTTGGAAAGAAGTAGTCTCTGCAAGTGAACTGGGCAGGCGGGTTGGCGATCGCAGAACGTAGCTCCTCGCACCGGTGACGCTGCTGCCCGTCACCGGCCTGTAGTATTTAGCTACGCCATAATTTGTAGTGGTTATACTGCCATTTGTCGGTCGCCAGAGCCTCGTTTGTTGGTGAGCAGGATGCACAACGGGCAGGTGAGGTTGGCTGGGAGCACTGAGCTGGTATTTGTCCTCCTTTACTTAACAAGCTTTGTTTTTTATTGTTTTTCACCTCAGAACTCTGTCATTTATTAACCTATTTGGAAACTTTCCTTGGTCCCACAGTACAATTTATCGAAATCCGATGAGTAGGTACTTCTTGAGATATGGAGATAAGAAACTTGCTAAAGAAAATGGCTAGCGCGGAATGTGAAATCTGTTTTTTTTTTTTTAACAATCTCATTTATTACTAGCTCTGCCCCGCGGTATTAGCCGCGTAGTCATCGTTCCCCTTGGGAATATCTGCATAAAAAGCACCCTATGTATTATTCCAGGGTCTAGTAGGCTATCTGTATACCTAATTCAGCTCAATCGGTTGAGTAGTTTTAGCGTGAAGAAATAACAAGCATACACTAAAATACAGTAATTTTCAAATTCAGAAATGTCAAATGTATGTCTCACTACCCAGTATCGCTCCAATTGGAATTTAATAAAGTTTCTTAGGTAATCGTCGTCTTAGAAGCAAATTATCCCTTGGTACAAAGTGTTAGAAAGATTATGGAAGACATACTCATATCTTGCTGTACATAACCTAGGTATGCAGTAAATAGTATTTCTTCTGTAATTTCTCAATGTTTTTAGGAAATCGTAACATTCCATACTGCAAACACAGTGCAGTGTACCATGTCTAAACCAATCCAATCCGTTTTATACAATCCCAGTGCTTCAGACAAAGAAGAAAGTAATTTGCCTATTGATAGGCCTTTGTAAGACGTGAGAAATAAATACATATAGTACGTATAGATATTGTAAAGATATCTAATTCTGAACACAATGCTGCGTTACGGTGCACTTTCTTGATAGGCTGTGTTAAGGCGAGGCGTATGTAGTACGTATTGGTAAAAATTGAGTTCTTCGAGTTGTCATCAGATTTATCCTAATAATAGAATAAATGCTAAATGTTTCTAAAGATTTCCAAATTTGAGATATTTATCAAAGAAGCTCAGCTCAACAATATTTTCTGTGATTTTAGTAACTGTTACTAAAATCACAGAAAATATTGTTTGCGCAATGTTGGATCAATATCCAATATTTACGAGCAAAACGGTGCAAAATGCTATAGCGCTATCTAGATACTTTTAAGTTAACTTTGAGTAAGGTATGGATTGATGACTTTTGTTACTCTTTCAAGCAAAAACTGCTGGATTTCAGTTATTTTGTAATCTGAAATAACATATGGGATTACTTTTTACATACCTACCTATCATCCACAAAAGTCAGAAAAGTATCAAACAAAGTTAATTTTGGTTAAGCTCACAAGCTCGTATACTTTATTAAGCGACTTCTAAAAAAACTGGCCAAGTGCAAGTCGGACTCGCACTCGTAGGGTTCCGTAACACAGTTAAGTATTCCATAACTATAATTTTTCACAACTACAAAATTAACTTTGTTTTTCATAGTGTTTGTATGAAAAACAAAGTTATTTTTGCGGTCGCCATATCTTTAAAACTGCTGACTGTATCTCGTTCAAACCAATTTTCGTTGTTAGTTTTTATTGAGATCTACAGCATATATTTTTTTTAGATTTTTCACTCCCATACTTTAAATGTTAAGAGGGGGGGACACATATTTAACCACTTTAAACGCGCATTTCTTTCAAATTATTGACTTTGAGAAAAAATGATTTTAGAAACCTCAATGTTATTTTTGAAGACCTATCCATAAACACCCCACACGTATAGGATTGAAGAAAATTTTTTTTTTTTGTTTCAGTTCCATGTATGGGATGCCCCCCCTTAAACTTTTATATTTTTTATTTTTGTATAAAAATCGGAAAGCGGTTAACAGAATACATCTACCTACCAAGTTTCAATTCTGTAGTCCTAACAGTTTCGGAATAAAATGGCTGTGACATACGGACGGACAGACAGACAGACAGACATGACGAATCTATAAGGGTTCCGTTTTTTGCCATTCGGCTACGGAACCCTAAAAAGGAGGTTTCTCAATTCGACCGTATATATTTTTATGTTTGTTCGCGGATAACTTCGTCGTTTATTTTGGTTATTATTTTTTTTGTTTGAAAGCAAATATCCCAGTGTGGTACCATAGTATTTAATCGAAATCTGATAAGTATCTCCAGAGATATGGAGATAAACACATCAAAATTGGTACTGAAAATTAATAGCGCAGCATTTGAAGTCGGTTCTTTTAGTTTTTTAAACAATCTTATACAATTTACAAGCAAACACATATAATGTGTGTATTTGTTCACGTTTAAAGTAACATATAGTAGATTATACAACAAGTGAATAAAAAGGCAATTTAATTCGAGGGACTAAGTTGGATCCCGAGAGCAGCGAAGGATTCTACTCTAGATAAACTTTTTATTAAAGATAAAATAATAAAATAAATTTTAGATTAAATTTTTTATTCACGAGTCGTGTAATCTTCTTTTTACCATTGACTGCGAGAAAATAATTAGTAGTACCTACTTAAAGTACCTGTAATAAATTATGATTATTAACCATTTAGTGCCGGTGAATTTGTATGTAGGGAAACAGAACAATATTGAAAAACATGCTATTTGCGGTCTCACCAAAATTATACTAAAAATCCACAATAAAGTTCACATCTTTACTAAGGGTAAGACTTGGACTGGACTGTGACTTCAACTTGATCAGAAATGTAACTTTGACTCAACTTTATGACTTGAATTTACAAAAACTTAAATAATTTTTATACGTTATTCTGGCTGAATAAATACACTAATCGTGTAGAGCAAAATGAAAACAAAATAAAAATCAACCAGAATTGGCGGGATTTTTATGTTTATTTAATTATATAGCTTCTATGGTATACCTCCATTTAGCCAGCTAGTAGGCACTTTCAGCAAGTTTTATTTATATTTTGTACATAATTCGTATACCGTGCCTGTTTCAAATTCAAATGTTTTTATTCACCGAGTGAGTAAAAGAGCGTTTTATTCACTGCTATCGATGATTAAAGTGCTCTTTTTTGAGTGGCAATGGTAAAAAAATATTTACATAACTGAAAACAAATTCAGAGGTTACTCGTCTGCATCTCTGTTTATTCTAAATGGATCCTAATTGCTTTTATTTATGTAACTACTGATGTAGCTTTAATAATGAAAAGCAAACATTGCCTAATGAACCATTAATTAAGGTGAAGTTGGAGTTTAACTAGAAAACTAAATGAGTGATTTTGGAAAAGTTTTGGCTAGGCTCGTTAGAAACCAATCAAATAAAATAAACTCGAACTTATGTTAAATTGCCTAGTCATGCGTGGAGAATAATTACTGTTTTATTTGGTATTTATTATTCAAAATTTCTATAACATTGTAAAAATAAGACATCTAAAATATTTTTGCGACATTTCAATTTATGTTATTTTCTGAAGTGTTTTGAATTGAATTGCTTTGTATCTCTGGAGATTGTCATCGGTTCTGGTTAAATATATTACTTATTATACTTAACCCGAGATAGGTACTTTTTTATAATAATAAAAAACCTAAACCAACACTGCGTAAAACTAAAAAGAAAGAAACAAGCCCATTGTTTAGTAATACTGAGTAAATACATAATTGAAATAGTTTTATAATCGATATACTCATAATAAATCATAAATAAAATGCAGAACAAGACAACTGAAAGATGGTGTTCTGTGGGAATATATTATTGGTAAAATTTGAATAGGTTGTTGGTTGTTCTGTTCTTTAAATCGTAATATGAATGAATGAATTATTTATTTAGAACAAAACTTCCGACAATACAAAAATGAAAAATGATGAATGAAACCTAAAGATAATTTATAAATACTTATTCAACGATACTCCACTTGAAATTGTTTATCGATTTTTTTTCGTTATAACAATTTGGCGTCTGTTTGTCGCGTGGTGAATTTTGATTACTGTCATGTGGGTTCACTTTAAATTTCTTCAACCCTATTTCGCTTGCGACACTAGAAAGTTGCTAATTTCTAAATATTTACATACGAGTAGCATAAGTCACTCCCGCTCTCTGTACCTACGCTTAATTTTTTTAAACTACGCAAAAGATTTTAATGCAGTTTTTAGCAATAGATAGGTATAGTGATTCAAGAAGACCAGGACTAAACGTGGGCAAAGCCGCGGGACGCAGCAAGTAGCAATATAAAAGTTAAATAAATTTAGTATATTATTCTTCATCACGAACGCCTCCCCTTAACATATTCCACTATTGATTTGGCGCAATTATAAAGGGATTTCTGTGTAATGAATATCGAATGATTCTATAATAATTACGTATCATTAAATCAAATGAATAGAATATAGAGAAATATAGATATAATTGACGAGAATTATGTACTTAAATAATTTAATATTACATTATGTTCTAATGCTACCAATAGGGCTGCGTCACCTTTTGATTTCGAACATCAAGAGCAAAAATATACCTTTGATTCATATCATCAATATTAATCATTTGTAATTTTATTAGAGTCACATTTTACTATTTTTAAGCTGTTGTTATTTATTCATTTAGCGTTAAACAGCACAATAATAAATAATAGAATTAATTGAAACCCAAAAATTTCCCGCAAATGTTTGGATGTTACAAAATTTTATATTTTTTAATGCGAAAATGGGTAGCAGTTGCCCACTATCTCACCTGATGTTAAGTGATGATGCGCTCGATGATGTAGCATGCTTTCACAAGATTTCACTCACTTCATATCTTTTTACTACTTGTTTTTTTTCTTAATTATACTGTTTTCTTATTTACTTACTGTTTTTAATTTAACCTTATTAGGCCCGCGGCTTCGCTTGCGCTCAAAAATATCTTCTGTCCTATAAGGCTATTTGTGCACAAAAGTTGATTGAGGTTTTTTAGCCGCGAAGGTTTGAACAGGTAACATACATAGTTATAAATATGAAAATATGGGACTTATCGCACCTTAAACATTAATTTTATTTAACTCGACGTTTCGACCAAGTTGCATTGATGTTTTAGGCGCGATAAGTCCCGTATTTTCATATTTATAACTATGTGTTCAAATAAATATGTGATGGGGCGGCAACCCTAGCGTCAAAAAGTCTTAATACAGACGCCGATCAAAGGTATTGAAGCCTTAAGTGATCATTTTCAGTCATTATAAGACAGGATTATAGGTTTAAGCTACTTAACTCCTAAGGCTATATCTTTGATACGTAATGAGACTAATGCAAGGTGCAGTGAGCTTTTGTCCTGTATTAAATTATATGTTTTTAAGTACGTATCACTTATAAACGGTAATTACGTTATTAATCAAAACTGCTGTCAACTTCTCGCAGAAAAAATAATCTTAAGGTACGGCCACACCGCGGCGTCCTGCGATCTGCGGGCGCGATCTCAGTACTTTTCAATTGTTTTCTGATCGCGTTTTGTGTGAACCAGTCGGTACAAATACTACTGCGCTATTTGATCGCCGCCTAGATCGCGCACACAAGACGCAAGGCGCTTTATAGGCTATTGTTTGACCTTTAGCTCGTCTGATTCTCAGAATATATTAACAAGAATATTATAGAAATATAGATAAATTATAGAAATATGATCAACAGTTACTGACTAACTGAGAAAAACCTAACTCCGGGTTGGGCATATTTAAACGAATACCTAGACAATATTAAAAAAAAAATATGTACAAACTGTACCTGGCCTTCAGTCTTTGATACACCTAAAATGTTACTCCGTCCCAAGTCTTAACACAAACCTATTAAACAAGAGCTTTTAAAACATGCATAAAAAGAGCAAAAACCATAACCCTCATTTTCGACGGCGCAGTTAAGTAATAACTTTCGAAATGGTTATTAAAGTACACCTAACATATTATGTATTTATATACCTACGTCGAGATAATTATGTTAATATTGCATGTCGGTCCGTCTGCATGTCCCTTTACACTTTAGGACCAAATAAGAATATTTAATACTTAATGGTTGGTCACATGGACCCTTTGTAGCTCCTTCTGTAGGGTTAAGTAGGTAAATGTCGTCGGTGGTACTTGGTTAAATTTTTAGCTAGCTAGTTTAACTAAAAGCTAATATAAAACGTCTATATGACTTTATTCATAGACAATTTTTGGCGACCTAACTAAGTTAATGGTGAATGAAATGAAACATTCCCCTTTATTTATTTTTTGCATTGTTTATCGTATAGGCTAGCGATTGACCACTATTGATTACATTATAAGTTAAAAACAGTTGTGAATCGAGTAACAGTACGACTGCCAACCCTACTTCAATTTTTGAAGTGAAGACTTCTTAAGCGGCGTTGTGCACTTTTCTTGGGATGGGTAAAAAAATTTAAACTCGCGTCAGGTCACGTGTTCTGATTGAAAAATCGTAAAACAGAGCACAGGGCGCTGGCGCGATGTGTCATTCTAAAATATAAAAAAATGACGTGTTCAAGTTTTCACTTCTGCCGGCACTCCCGGAGTGCAAACCCGTTGTTTTTCTGGTAGTCCGACGCGATAATTGGATGACAGCTGAATGGCTTACTTTTAAACCGACTTCAAAAAAGGAGGAGGTTTCTCAATTCGACCGTATAAATGTTTTTTTTTTTTAATATTTGTTCGCGGATAACTTCGTCGTTTATGAACCGATTTTGATTATTATATTTTCGTTGGAAAGGAGATATTCTAAGTGAGGTACCATGGTAATTTTATCGAGGTCTGATAAGTATCTCCAGAGATATGGAGATAAACACCTCAAAATTGGTACTGAAAATTAATAGCGCGGCATTGAAGTCGGTTCTTTTTTAGTTTTTTAAACGATCTTATGTTTTACTCTAGGCGTTAAATTATGCTTTTGCTATGTTTTACATGATAATAATTGGGTATGATTTATTTTAAGATTTTAGACGTGTTTAAGTTAAAAAAAATACTATCTGTATTACTTTAATTAATAGTCAACTCAATCTACTTACTCCTAGTTATATTGTGGGCCTGAAAAATGTATGTGCGCTTTTCACAGCGGTCCTCCGGTGAAGGAAAAACATCGACAATCCCGCATGGTAGGACACTATCTAGTGTCCGCCTGGCCATCTACCGCTCTCAAGTTAGAAAGTCTGTTGCCAAACATCTAATGTATTCCGACAGCTATCTTTGAGAGCCAATTCCCATTCTAGGCCTAGCGTGCTTACCATCTTCGACCGCATCATCACTTTTCAATAGGTGAGATAGAGGTCAAATGCTAGCCTATAAAATATAGTCAAAAGTCAAAGCATTTATTCAGTATATGGGCAAATTAAAAATTTGCACTTACACACGTTAAATTACATTAAATATATGATCATATTCAATTAAAAATATTATAGATATAACAGAAACATAACTTATTGCTTTGAATTTACAAAAAATAAAAAAACAAAGGTATTGAGCCATTCAGCTTTCATCTAGACGTCGATCACTACGTCACACTTAAAACACATGTTTAATTCCCCTGATTAATGTAGGGTTGCCAACTGTACTATTACGTGCACCCGCAACCCAGTGCATAAAAAAAACAGCAACCAATATCCCACGCCATCATGTGTATCTTATATTACTCTATATATTTAACCGTAAATTAGACAAAAAGGTCTGGATGGCCCTAATTCCACATATTAAGTAATGGAGAAGCTGAGTGGGATGTAACACCACCTGAGACCCGAAGGTAGGGTTATTTTTAAAGAGTTCCTGTTTTCTTATTTTGTTAGGAGATAAGTCTATTGGTTAAGTTTTTTTTATAAATGTTAGGTGCGAACAAGCCGACGGCTCACCTGGTAGGAAGTGGTCACTGTCGCTTATAAATACGTGCAACACTAGGGGTTGTCACTCATGCTTTGCTGACTTGCAAAGATCAGTTAAAAATATTTTTTAAATAGTTTTTAACTGACTTCAAAAAAAGGAGGAGATTTCTCAATTTGACCATGTATATATATTTAATGTGTGTTCGCGGAAAACTTCGTCGTGTATTAACCGATTTTGATGATTATTTTTTTGTTGGAAAGAAGACATTCTAAGGGTGGTTACCATAGAAATTTCATCGTTATCTGATAAGTATCCCCAGAGATATTAAGATAAACACCTCAAATTTTGTACTGAAAATTAATAGCGCGGCATTTGAAGTCGATTCTTTTAGTTTTTTAAACGATCATATAGCAACCTCCTTTTAAAGGACTCTCATGTTGTTGCTCTGCGGAAAGACAGCAGACGGCAGTTCGTTCCACATTAGGCCGTTCGGGAGAAATGACCTCTTGAAAGATGGGTGCGAAGTTCAAATCTCGATAATATGTAGATGAGCGTGTTGTCTAAGTGTGGTTAAGTGATATAACCCTTTATTGATTGGTATTTTTAACAATATTTAGATTAAAACAAGCGCAGTGCAGTGACGTAGATATACATTTCTGGCGATCAAGAGTATTCTAGAGTTTTGTGTGCCGCTATATCTGCTTTATCCGAATGTCCAAAAGAAGGACATGTTTTCCGAGCATCTTTGAGTGTGTATGTTTGTGTGAGCACCTCTAAAGAAAACAGCTGAAAAAATAGTTTTATATTATATAAATTGCTCATAATAATTAAGGTCGTTTACAAAACAAAAAAAACCGACTTCAAATGCCACACTATTGATTCTCAGTACTAAGTTTGAGGTGTTTATCGAATCTCGATAAAATTATAATGGGACGGAATGAAAATCTCTTTTAGACAAGAAAATAAATTTATGTACACATTTACAAACGTAAATTTAAACTATAATCGCACAAAACTGAATACGTACAAATGATTATAAGCTCAAGTGTACGGTTAATACCCTTCAGTGACGATTACACAGGAACTGTATACCTGTGATGGATCGCCGGAACTTACCCTTGTCCTTACCCTGTAGTTACCTGCTCTACTGCTCAGATCACAGATAAATCTAGTGGTTCTAGATCTGTGGTTCATAAGTATCTAGTCTGTAAAATTAAGAATATTTTTATAATTGAAATTAGGAATTATAGTCTCAAAAAACGAAGACAAAGATGAATAAAAGCTCAAGTGTACCGATAATACCGTTCAGTGACTATTACACAGGAACTTTACCTAATAAAATAAAAATAATAAATATACTTACCCTGAGTTACCTGCTCTGCTTTTCAGATCACTGATATATCTAGTGGTTTTAAATCTGTGGTTTATATGTATCTAGTCTGTAAGACTAAATCGTCATCCGTCAGAGAACCAAAGTTATCGACGTAGATCAAAGGATTAGCAAGCTGAAGTGCCAGTGGGCTGGTCACATCTGTTGTAGAACCGATAACCGTTGGGGTAGACGTGTTCTAGAGAGGAGACCACGGCTCGGCAAACGTAGTGTAGGGCGCCCTCCAGCTAGGTGGAGCGATGATATACGCAAGCTGGCTGGCAGCGGTTGGAAACAAAGAGCTGGAGATCGAGCTCAGTGGCGTGCCATAGGTGAGGCCTATGTCCAGCTGTGAACAGAGATAGGCTGATGATGATGAACATACTTACCCTGTAGTTACCTGCTCTGCTGTTCAGATCACTGATATATCTAGTGGTTCTAGATATCTGTGGTTTATATGTATCGAGTCTAAGTCCTGCGACTTAAGAATCAAATGGTCAAACGCTAGCCTATAATATATATTTAAAAAAAGTTATATTGATGTATAGTTGACACTGGATCCCTTACGCGTCGGGCTTATCAGGCAGAAAGGTCTATATTGGTCACTTTCAATCAAGGTGGGCGTTCAAGGGTTCTCCAGGCGCCGAAGACAACAACGCAATAAGCGTTCACATTTTTGAGGGGTTATCAGACAGAAAACGGTCTATGTTGGTCACATTCCATCAAGTTGGGCATTCAAGGGTGTTTGTTCCAGGCATCGAAGACATCGACGCAATAAGTGTTTATAATTTCTACATCTATCATACAAGTATACTTGCCAATCCCTACCTCACACTGATAATTTCCAACCCTAAATTAATAACGTAATCACGCAGGTACAGTCGCAAACAGTGATCAATCAAGTACAGTCAGCGACATCTTCCGTTCGCATACTAATAGCGGAACTTGGGGATAAATTTGGTGAACTACAGTTTAATTCCGATTTCTACTGTCGTTTCCGATGACAAGTCACAATTTAGGAAGTAGTTTGTTTTGTTAAGTTGGTACAATATATACATCTGGTAAGGTATGTTTCTGTTTGTGCTTCGCGGCTTCGTATACTTTGCACGGCAGCACAGGTACTATTATTTTATCAACCGACTTCCAAAAAGAAAGAGGTTCTCAATTCGTCTGTAGGTTTTTTTTTTATAATTTTTTTGTGTGTGTATGTTACGCGATTACTCCGTGCGTTGTGAACAAAATCGAATGATTCTTTGTAATCGGTAGGGTACGTTTTTAAGGTGGTCCCATTGTAATTTCATCGAGATCTGATAAGTATCTCCAGAGATATGACGATAAACGTCTCAGACTTGCTACTGAAATTGACTCGCGGGGCATTGAAGTCGGTTGTTTTAGTTTTTATAAACTATCTTTATTATTCTACGACTAAACACCATTATGCCATCTGCCATTGACAAGTTCTTTACAAAGACAGAACCATAAAGTCAGCGATATTCGAATCTGTCAATAGTCTAAGTCAAAGCTTGAATAGATGAATAGAACGTTCAATAGATGCGGCCGCAAAGTTGAGCTTAGCTTAGTTCTGATCCTTTACCGTTGAAAGCGTTGGTTTGCTTTAACTTGGTTCTAAGCTACCGCTGACTTAGTAACTTGTACAACGATGTTGATCTAGGCAAGGCTGAAAGGTACTAGTATTGGCTACTTTATGTCAGAATTGTACGCTACTTAATCAACCAATTAATTGGTTTTCGGTTTCATCGTTTTCGGCCAGCATCAGTGCACTGCTGGATTTGACTTGAGCCTTTTGGAAGACACTTCACTTAGCTGTATCTTAAGGTCTTCTTTTTCAGTCACTGCCCATAACTTTAGCGTTTGTCGTGTCATGTACGCTACGTTTGCCGATTCGCGGTCCTCACTCAACAACCACTGACCGCAACGGTTATCGGTTCTGGGGCAGATATAACCAACCCATTGTCATTTTACGAAGATCAGGTTGTTTATGTTGACTGAAAACGACTGAACCGATTTTGATAAAAGATGTCTAAGAATCATCGCTAGAAAACCGGCTTTTAAATAAATAAGCTCATTTTAACTAAAAGAACCGACTTCAAATGCCGCGCTATTAATTTTCAGTACCAAGTGTGAGGTGTTTATCTACATATCTCTAGAGATACTTATCAGACCTCGATGAAATTACCACACAACCTCCATTCTAACAAAAAAACAATAATCAAAATCGGTTCATAAACGACGAAGTTATCCGCAAACAATCATAAAAAAATATATATATATATACGGTCAAATTGAGAAACCTTCTCCTTTTTTTGAAGTCAGTTAAAAAGAACCGCATCCAAATCGGTTCAGCCGTTTTAGGTCCCACAGACAGACACAGACACGCACATAATAGTCAAACTTAGACCACCCCTTTTTGCTAGCGTCGGGGGTTAATAAATTAAATACAACCGGCAGTTAGCGACCTTAATTCAGTTTTTTATTTGTAGATTTTATATAGTCTGTATCATAGTTTTAGGAGTAGTTTATATTGTATAGTTATAAATTAATTTTAATTGTGTACATGTAGGTATATGAATTAAAATCACCGGCAGCTACAGTCGTGTTTTTAGTTTAAAGGTCAAATATCAGGGCATGGGTGACTTAACATCTAGATGTCTGACGACGGGCAAAGTAATAAAGCGCAAAATTCGACCAAATTTTGCCTGCTATTTGTCTTATGTCATGTCAGCAGTAATTGCTTATTATCAGGCATACTACTTTCATGTCCTGTTATCTAATAATATCGTTTAAAAAACTAAATAAAACTGGCCAAGTGCGAGCATCGCGTCTCTTATCGCACACTTAGGGAGGGTTCCGTACAATACGAAACATAACAGAGTTTCAACCTCATATATTTGATTAATTGATACCAAGAATATTTGGTTTGGTCGCGATCTAGAAAGACGAGGCTCGTTTACTAGCGCCATCTATGTCATTTTGCCGAAACTAATTAGATAGATGGCGTTTAAATACACGTTTTTTGTATATAAAATTAAAGGGGGCCCCCCTTTAATTTTTAACTACATTTTGTTTTTAGTATTTGTGGTTCTAGCGGCAACAGACATACACCATCTGTGAAAATTTCAACTGTTTAACTATCACTGATAATGAGCTATAGCCTGGTGACAGACGGACAGACAGACAGACAGACAGACAGACAGACAGACAGACAGACAGACAGACAGACAGACAGAGACAGATAGACATACAGACAGACGGACAGCGGAGTCTTAGTAATAGGGTCCCGTTTTACCCTTTGGGTACGGAACCCTAAAAATAACCGACTTCAATGCCGCGTTATTAGTTTTCAGTACCAATTTTGAGATGTTTATCTCTATATCTCTGCAGATACTAATCAAACCTCGATAAAATTACCATGGTACCACACTTGTTATCTCTATAACTCTGGAGATACTAATCAAACCTCGATAAAATTAACATGGTACCACACTTGGGATATTTCCTTTCCAACAAAAAAAGAATAATCAAAATCGGTTCATAAACGACGAAGTTATCCGCGAAAAAACATTTAAAAAAATATATATATATATATTCGGTCGAATTGAGAAACCTCCTCCTTTTTTTGAAGTCGGACAAAAACTCGCAAAATGTATACTTTGTTACACATTTCGGTTTAACTGAACACGGAACGAAGGTGCAATGAATTAAATATTAATAATTTAATTGTAGCTTTGTAAGTATTGAGTAAGGCCGATGTGGGATAACACTTAGCTGTCGGAAAATCTCGTGGCTTGCATTGTTTAAACTTCATTTTAGAAGTAGGGTTACTTAACCTACTTATAAAATGAAATTTAAACAGTGCAAAACGTTGTAAGCCATTTATATATAACCTATTTAAGGTTATATTTAACTGGCTTTCAACGTTTGCTTATAACAGCAATTTGAGGTATGTTATGATGTTTATATATGGTACTAGAAGTGCCCCGCGGCTTCGCCCGCGTTAAAAACTTCTTTTATTTACTTAAAACTTTTCTTTTGTAAAAACAATTCTATCATTAAAGACTTCAAATAAGAATTAGCCAAATCAGTTTACCCGTTTTCATGTTATCGCGTGACTAAGGCAATTCGGGGTTAATTATAAATGGGGTAATTTTTTAATTTAACCCGAAAAACCCAAATTTCCAGACTTTGTTACCTACCCCATTTTGAAAAATCCTACAACACGTACTTTATCCCATCTTGTTTCGCCATACAAACTTTGAATCCCCGTTCCGTATCCGGGAGGAATTTTGAGAAAATCCTTTCTGAGCGGATACCTACGCCATAATAACTATCTGCATTCTAAAGCTTCTTCAGCGCAATCCGAAACATTATTGATTTTTAGACTTTGTTACCCCAGTTTATCCATTTAGAAGGGCATTTTGAAAAAGTCTGAAACTCGTATTTACTTATTTATTTACAAAAGTACTTGTGTGAAATGACGAATAAAATGACTATCCAAACTTTGAACCCTCGTTTAATCCACTTGCAGAGTAAATTTTGAAAAATTCTTTCTTAGCGGATACCTAAGTCAAAATACCTATCTGCATGCCAAATTTCAGCGCAATCCGAAACAATATTGATTTCAGACTTTGTTACCCCACTTCACCCTTTTAGGGGTGAAATTTCGAAAGAGCCTAAAACACGTATTTACTTACTTTAGTACTTGTGTTAAGTTTCAAATAGAAAATACTATCTAATCCTCCTAAGTTTCTCCATACAAACTTCTAACCCCCGTTTCATCCCCTTCAGGGTTGAATTTTGCAAAATCCTTTCTCAGAGGATACTAACGTCATAATAAATATCTGCATGTCAAATTTCAGCGCAATCTGAAACAATATTGATTTTCACACTTAGTTACCCCATTTCAACCTTGTCGGGGTGGAATTTCAAAAAAACCTAAAACACGTGTTTACTTATTTTTTTACTTGAGCACTTATGTGAAGTTTCGAATAGAAAATACTGTCTTATCTTGTTTCTTCATACAAACTTTGAACCCCCGTTTCATCCCCTTAAGGGGTGAATTTTGAAAAATCCTTTCTTAGTACACCCCTACGTACTAAGACAAATATACCCTCCAAATTTCAAGTCTCTACGACCAGCGGTTTAGGCTGTGCGTTGTCTGTCAGTGAGTCAGTCAGTCAGTCAGTCAGTCAGTATGTCAGGACAAAGATTCTTATAGTATTAGATATTATGGTATGTATGTATGTTTGAAATAATAATACCAAGAAATATGAAAAAAAACATTAATTTGAATTTTTTTATATGATTTAATCAATATTAAATTATTTTCAATCTATTATTAGACCAATCTCTGTGTTTCTTAAAAAAAAAATATAGCGATTTTATCTACGTTTTTTGTTTAAATTACTATCAATGGGGGCGCGGGCTGCACATTACTAGTAGTCTTGTGAAATCTGGATCTGACTTTAAATACAATTTTAATTATAATTTAGCTACCTACAGAATGCAATTTTGTTTTCAATTTCATTTTGATACTAGTTTTGTGTAAAATTTTGTCAAATCAGTTTTAAATGTTTTTACCAATGATATAAACACCAATTATTTGCAGTGTCATTTGTTGTTTGTTTGTTTCAGGTATTTACTACAAATAATTTTCTATGGAAGCAGGAAACTGCTATTTCTATGAGACAACTATTACATGGTAAGAAATACATTTTTTATGCAATATTCTTTCTATTGTGAACTATGTGTGTATGTTAAGTAAACACGGAGGACTAAGGATTTAATATTTATTTACCTACGAGTATTGAGTACATACTCGTAGGAACTTCTTCTGCGTTTCCACACACAGGTTGCACATACGTTGCGGTTCCACATACAGGTAACACAGAAGAAGTACCTATGAGTATGTACTCAATACTCGTAGATACTGCTTCTGCGTTTCCACACACAGGTTGCACATACGTTGCGGTTCCACATACAGGAAACGCAGAAAAAGTACCTACGAGTATGTACTCAATACTCGTAGGTACTGCTTCTGCGTTTCCACACACAGGTTGCACATACGTTGCGGTTCCACATACTGGAAACACAGAAGAAGTACCTACGAGTATGTACTCAATACTCGTAGGTACTTCTTCTGCGTTTCCACACACAGGTTACACATACGTTGCGGTTCCACATACAGGAAGCACAGAAAAAGTACCTACGAGTATATAGTACTCAATACTCGTAGGTACTGCTTCTGCGTTTCCACACACAGGTTGCACATACGTTGCGGTTCCACATACAGGAAACACAGAAGAAGTACCTATGAGTATGTACTCAATACTCGTAGATACTGCTTCTGCGTTTCTACACACAGGTTGCACATACGTTGCGGTTCCACATACAGGAAACGCATAAGAAGTATCTACTAGTATGTGCTCAATACTCGTAGGTACGTATTCTGCGTTGCCCGGCTCTTATCATTATTGCAGCTTCTTAAATAAGATGTTGATCGTTTTTCCGTACCTTTATAATAAACTGTCAACCATCGATCCATCATCAAAGTAAACATAATAAATAACGAAAACCTATTATCTCAAACATCCAATTTCCGACAAAATTCACTTCGGATGGAAACATTTTTACGATTTTAAATATAGAATACATTTTTAAATATCGAATTGACAACAAAATGGCGCCCGAGTGTCATTCGGAAGCATGAAATATTTTCGGAAATGAAAACGTTAAAGGGACCGGATTGAGTGACAGGTACGAAATTAAAGTTTATTATATTAATTTAATATCTATTGTACCCGAGTGATAGGGGTGAGTGCGAGGGTGGACATATTTAGGATCTTTTGTGGGGCTGGCCCCGGATGAGTTGTTAGTGTATAGTGTAGGATTAGAGAGAATTTGCAATTTTCACTCTTACTGTCCTGGAAATGCACTATGGGTTTTGTTTAATTGACTTTGACGATAAATTACCAACTTACTAAAATAACCAATAAATTACAAAAAAATCTTGGAAAATAATTGAGAAGACTGGTTGAGGTAGTTGACAATGTAGAGTGGACTATATGTACTCATTTGTCTAGCACCTCGTCTCATTGTAGTCTTCCAATTCCAGACGTAAGAAGTTAAATGTTTTCTGTTTTTATAGAACAGATGACATCCTACTATTTAGTTTTTCTAACTGCTTTGGACCTATCTTAGGTTCTAGCTAAATCTGTTACTCTCCGTAAGGAGTTTTAGATAGTTTCGTACGAAGTCCACTTCTTCTACTAAGCCCCTTTGCCCCCTCTCCTTAAATACGTCCACAGCTTTTGATTATTCGAGCCGTAATATTAATTTTAGTTGAATGCAAGGTGAGACAATAGCCCACCTGGCTTCGCCTGTGTTGCCAGTGTTATAGCGCCTGAATTCGGTGTTGCCTTGTATTGTCCGTACGATGTTAAATCAATGATGGTATTGTGCTGTGTTGTAATTAATTTTGAAAATATTGCTTTACTTTTGTAAATGTTTCATACTCATTTGGGTTCTTTGGAAATATACAAGAATTCAATATAGGGTCTTTAAAATAAGTAATAAATAAAATAAAGTTATTTATCATCCCAAATTATCTATAGTATTTCAATTTAATTTTAAATACATACTTATATAGAACAATTTTAAATAAAAATGTAGGGATCTATTTTATTTTTGTTTTAGGTAAATATTTTAAGGGAGAAAATCTAGTGATAACCCGCATTAATAATAATTTAAAAAAAGAAAACAAAACCAAATACAGTAAAGTGTGGAGGAAATACACTCAAAATTCGCAAATTTTGGTATTACGTTTATGTGGACAATTGTCGTCTCAGGCCCCTTAACCAGTAATCACTAGAAAAATAACAGAGCTTGAAGTCATATTATATTATTATAATTCAAGGTTTGTCTATTGAACTAACAAGTTTCACGCCGTACTTGAGGTGACAGCGTTATCTGTCAAGACGAGCCAAGCGAAGCGCAAGGGCACTACCTACCTTTTCTCGAAGTGCTTTGTCGTATTGTTGAATATGTATTACAGGATAAAATTAATGGCAGGCTGAAGCCGTTCGACACATACCCAATGAAAAGTACCCAAGGAATAGTGATGAGAAAGGCTTGGTGTAATAACGTTATGAATATTGGAATATTACAGACCTCATACACATTCAGGCAAGGTGAAATTGTAATCAAATACTTGCCGTCAAAAAAAACTTTAGTTTCATTTTTCATTAAATATTGATGGCATACTAAGTAAAACTTCATAGTAGTAACTTATAGTAAGTTATACTAAGTTAATATACTAAATTAACATAAATTACTGACTTTACATATTTTCAAAAACAGAAATAATTACAGAAATTACCCACTGATTTCATTGGCATAAAAATATACGTTTTAAATATGTACAGAAACTCCACTTTCCGTTGCAGTTGGTTCAAAATTATAGTTAAATTCGTATTTCGTGAGCAAATGAAATAAAATGTAGATACTAACCTATTTAAGTCATGTGATAGATTCCATTAAATATGTAAGTATTGTGTATTCAACAGCATATGTATTCCATATTGATACAATACGACCACCACCATCCATTTTTATTATCCCTTCCATTAGTTAGACATTAAACAACCAATGGAAGCGATAATAAAAATGGAAGAAGAGAGCACTGTCTGGGATAAGACAAACCATTGACACTTTTAAGACCAAATATGTTTATGTTTCTATGACATTATGAAAATTTGTTTCAATTTTAGATTTTTTAAATATTTTTTTCTATGACACTTTTTGGAAATAGGTCAATTCATTCATCATTAAGAAATATATTTACGTTTCTGTATTTTATATGAAGTTTAATAAAGTGTCATTCTATCTATCTTAGTTAGTAGTTATAAAATGTAAGAATGGCCTACAATCGCTACAACACGTCCTCGATACCGAGACGCTTACCATTTATATCAATTACAGCGATCGTCCACCATCGGCCATAACTCTCAATAGTGACCCTCGGAAAACGACCCATTTCGACAATAGCCTCTTAATTTTTGGAAATTGGAGATGGCTCTTCATTCTGAGACGAGATGAGCATTTGTTTTGGTAAACTTTGAAAGTGGGGCAGTTGGCCCTGATCTTGCGATGATCCTGCATTTTACACATCTAGGAATCTTTATGAAAAACATACATGGGTGGTATTTGGTCACGTCGTTTAGATATACTGCTTATATGCTTATAGTATTCTTAATGTTTTTTTAAAGATATTAGATGACAGGGCAAGCAGGACGCCTGATGGTAAGCCATGTTGTTAGCTTGTGGCACGCAAAATGGATTGTATTGTGTGTGTATCACTAACCCTGAGATATCTCAAATATTTATGTGCTTGAAAAAAATCTACAGTAAAATTTACAGTTTACAAAAACATCCAAATGTTTCAAAAAACAGTATCCCAAGTGACGCATAATAAAAACAATTAAAATAACAATTATTCAAGAATTACTCAGTAACAAAGCCCGTCACACTTATTGTCAACTGAAAACGTCAGAATTGACGTTGACATTGACAATAAATATTAAAGAATTTGCGAATCCGATTACTCAAAATTAACCGTGTGACATCTGACAACCAGTTACTCCAGTTACGATTTCATCCCAGTAGCCTTTGATTGTGGTGGAAGGATTAGCTTAACAAGCCTTTTGTGTATGTGTAATTTGTTCGTATGGAATAACGTATAATTATACTTTTATTTTGGCGTAAAACAAAAAAAAATAGGTAAATATTGCAGTTATATTTCCAGTATTGAGCAACGATTTTTAATATTTAAAATAGATACTTACCAATTGTATTGACTCTTAGTACTTAGATACTGTAAAAAAACACAGGTTTTTGATCATATACCTACCAGGGAACTACCTACCTACCTACTCAAAAAGGGGAGAATAGTCTGTTAATAATCAAAAGGATTCCATCACGCTGGATGATTTGATAGGATAATACACTAAAGGTCAAATACGCACAAAGTCAAAACCCACATAAAGTCAAATACGCAAAAAGTCAAACACATAAAGTATTGTCTACCTTAGACTAGTGAAAAGTGGCTTCTGCTGGCACTCGCCGGCCGCTACTACGGCACACAAATCCATCCTCTCTTGTCATTTTGAGTGTTTGACCTAATGCGTATTTGACCAAATTCTATTAGTTATTGACAGACACCCCTTCACTCCACTGGATCCTGATCCTTGATTAATATTTTGACAATTCGTAACACGAACACAACGCACAGATCCCTGCATTAGTTAAATTCAAAGGCCGGAATTGGTTCAGCCTGCTTCTTGGACTTAACTCGAGATTACATGATTAAAATGTAGATTGGATCTTATATTATTACTACTTTAACCGTTCGTTTGAAAACAAGATTTTAGTGAATGTTACTATATATATTTATGCCCATTTAGGTCTTTACTATCCTGATCAGATCTATGGGTTTGTACACAAAACTGCGATGCGACGCGATGCGAATTCGCAACGCAGAAAATTATGACACGAATTGCTGCGATGCGATTTCGTGCGGCAAGGCGTCTCCCAGGGTGACCATTCCTTCGACGACCGTTAACCGTACTAAACGTATTTTGAATTGAAAACTAGGTCGTGACATGGATCGTAAAAAGAAGTGTGCACTTTTATTATTGCTTAGGAGATACAGGAAAAAGGAACAAAGAAGATTTTGGGTCTTGCCCACACGCTGTCCCTGAGCGAACTAAAATGGCGTCAACAAGTGTGACGCAACATCGCAAGAATGCGCGATGCGAATCAATTCGCAAGTTCTTGCGATGCGTAGAGGGAGCTCGCAGATTTTTGCGATGCGACGTTGCATCGCAGTTTTGTGTACAAGCCCTATAGATAAGTAATTTATTATGTATGTAACGTTATTGATTTTGGACAAATTGTGAAATATTATGTTGATATAACATTATATTAAATCGCTCAGTAGTCGTATCAAAATAATACAATAATTACCATATTATGTAAATAAATAGCTCTGTGCTAACAAGTAAACATTTTAATATCATCAAATCGCTTAAGCGATTAAGTTTTCAATTAGATATGTTCAGGAATAAAATATGAGAAAACTAAAAAAAAGAAAAGAACAAGTAACAAAATTAAATTTTGAATAAACACCCATGACAGCGTCCTTTAGAAAATTAACGTCCATAACATCTATCTAAGAACTAGAACCGTTTAAAGACAAAATCGAACTATTGGTTTTGGAGAAAAATGGCAACATGAATTTGCACAAACAATGTTTGCTGCAGGGCCCCTGGTAAGTTCTCAGAAAATTAACGTCCATAACACCTATCTAAGAACATGCACCAATCAAAGCCGAACCCATCACTGAAAATTGCATCAAAATCGGACTAGTCATTTAGAGAAAAATGGCAACATGGATTTGCACACACAAAACTCCTCTCACCCCAAACGCATATACCGTCTCCGTTCCGTCGTAAGTAATAAAAGAAATAAAACCAGCAAAGTCGAGTTGAACTCGCCCACCGAGGCTTCCGTACCAACGTTGGTAGATACCAATTAAGCTAGACCTCTAAATTGTATGAGCGCTTTTATAACTCAGAGGCCTATCTTAACTAGCTGTATGTATGTATGTATGGGATCAACCTTTAATTTTCAACTTTTTTTATTTTTTGGAATTTTTCCTTTATTTGTGCTATAAGATTCTGCTTCTTGCCAAATTTTATGATTCTAGGTCAACGGGAAGTACCCTATAGGTTTTCGACCCAAAACCTATAGGGTACTTCCGGTTGACCTAGAATTGTCATTTTTGGTCACAAACAAGGTCTTACAACACAAGCAAAGGAAAAATAATCCGAAAAATAAAAAAATTGAAAATTAAGGTAAATTTTGGTACTTACAAGTTTTCGTGATAATCTAAATTTGCCCATATCTTTTTATCGTGTTGACTCAGGACCTTGATTTTTATACACCTAATAGGGACTAAAGACTTCAGTATCTGGTATAAATTTAAACTTGCTAGGTCTACCCGATCATGAGAAAATTGGTGGTGACACACGGAAAGACAGACAGACAGACAGACGGACAGACGGACAGACAGACAGACAGACGGACAGACGGACAGACGGACAGACGGACAAGAAAGTGATCTTATAAGGGTTCCTTTTTTTACCTTTTGAGGTACGGAACCCTAAAAAGATATAAAATTTACAATTATTTTTTTTATCGTATCGTCGTACGTGTAGATAATATTAGAAAAACGTTTGACCACTACTTCTCCGATGTTAATTACTCACTGTGTGGTCTAGGGTCAAGATCACAGACCTGCTACATATTAAACTCGATCGCGTACTCCGGCCCCCATGAGAACGACCTTGAACGGAGTTTGTCCCTTTCTTTTGTATGGACAACCTATATATATACCATACGTATACCATACATGTAGTATATAACATATATAGGACTATTAGGTTGTTAGACAAGGACACACTCCCACCCTGGTATCTCTCAATTTGGCCGTTTTGTTCTACAAAGCAATCACAACCTTATGGTTAAAGCACACGGATTAAATTGAATTTGTCAAAACATCTGCAGTGCACTATCCATTTTATTACGTCTATGGTCAAAATTGCCCAGAATATAAAATATCGTGTTTAGAAGATCTCGGCTTGTATCGGGTCCGGGATACTCAGACTGTGCCATGAAATTCCATTCCTAGGCTGTACGTATGATGAATGTGGAAGCAAATCGCTTTGTGCGAGAAGATGGAATGTACACCACGTAGCGATGGCGCATATCAGTACCTATGTCTGGTAGACCGATATAGACAATAACTAGCTGTGTTCCGCGGCTTCGCTCGCGTTAAAAAGTATCATAATCAGACAGTGTCAGTCCACTGCTGGACGTAGGCCTCTTCCAAGATACGCCACTGAGGCCGATCTTCGGCTTATTGGGAGGTATATGCCCAAAATGCCACGCTGGGCAGGCGGGTTGGCGATCGTAGGACGAAGCTCCTCGCACAGGTGACGCTGCTGCCCGTCACCGGCCTGTAGTATTTAGCTACGCCATAATTTGAAATGGTTATACCGCCATTTGTCGTTCGCCAGAGCCTCGTTTGTTGGTCAGCAGGATGCACTACGGGCAGGTGAGGTTGGTTGGGGGCACTGAGGTGGTATTTGTCCTCCCTTACATCAGTTAAAAAGTATCCTATACCGTAATCCATAATACTGGCTATCCCTATGCAAACTTTAGCACTGAAAATGACGAGCGCAGCATTCGTTTTTTTTTATCAAGGCAAGTCTTTTTTAGATTTTTACTCGATCTTAAATTATTTCTCGAGAAATGGCAAGACCACACAATCTCTAAAGTCAAGTTGCAACAATACATTCACATATTCTAAGTAACTCCTCATTAAAACGCAAAATATCGTTTGTTCACATCAAATTGACTGCAAAAAGCGCACAAGCACATGTCAATCTGTCCTTTTAAGACAAAAAATCTGACAGCAAAAGTAGATTTAATTTTCAATGCAATAGGGTTGACAGTAAAATGCAAGTGAAAATAAAATCACTCATTACATGTGACAGGTCGAGGACGATTTAAGACAGACGGACGGACCGATGCTGCTATTAAACTAAAAATAAAACAGTAGCCTTAATCAGTGATGTTTTATAAAAAGATACATCAGCCGCGTTCTTTATTTCTTTATGAATTGGATGGGAAGTTAAAAAATATGAGAGTATATCGTGTATGATTTTTTCTAATTAAGTTTTTTAGTATGAAAACATAACGTAATAATATTTGTTTTTTTTTTATTTTACTGTCAGAATGAGAGAAGATAGACATCTAAAATAAAAAACTCTAAATCTCATACAAGGTGATTGATTCTGTGTCGCAAAAATACTATTTCTTAATGACATGACATCTGTCTAAACATACACACATATAAACAATTACTTGATTTTTTTTATCTATCTAAATATATATATTATTTACATTTTACATATTGTATACAGATCAATATAAAATTAAAACAACCTTTAACCAATTATATTAAACCTAATGAAATATAAACCTATACAAATCGAAACTAGTATTTTATGAATATTTTTTATTGTTAGTTATTTTAAGTACTTTTTAGGGTTCCGAACCCAAAGGGTACCAACGGAACCATATTACTGAGACTCCGCTGTCCGTCTGTCTGTCTGTCTGTCTGCCTGTCCGTCTGTCACCAGGCTGTATCTCATGAACCGTGATAGTTAGACGGTTGAAATTTTCACAGATGATGTATTTCTGTTGCCGCTATAACAACAAATACTAAGAATAGAACAAAGTTAAAAATTCAAGGGTTTAAAACAAAAAACGTGTTGTATACGATACGATATGATACGAAATTAATTCACCTCGACGCAGCTAGATGGCAGCACAGGAAAAATTAGCACGCGCAAGCGTTTCATTTGTTAAATTTGTGGGCCTCGGTCGATTTGTTTCCTTAGTTAAGGGTTATTTGCACACATGTAGTGTGCAGTATTGGATAACATATCTTCAATTTTAGTACTTAAAGAGTTTTATTAAGCTATAACTTATCAATAGAAAGTTAGTCGTACGAACACACCATCTTCCAGATATTTAATTACCTTTGTGTTAATATTTACTTAATTGGTGTTAGAAGTTCGTGGCGTTCGGACTTCGGAAATTCGGAACCCTCCGTGTGCGGGACAAAAGTCTGACTCGCACTTGGCCAGTTTTATTTAAAAATGGCTACATAGCTGAGTATGTATGTTATATTTAAGTGGCGCGGTCCTGAATGTGAGTGCCAGCGCAAACTATTGTTTTATTGGCACAAAATCAAAATTTGTATTTAATTTTAAAGAAAAATTAGACGACGGTGATAAAAACTTGTAATCATGAATTAATACGTCTGTACTGTCATTAAAGAATCACATAATTTTATTTTAAGATTGATAATAACGTTAAGAGAGAGTATATTTTGCCACGATTGTGCTACAAGTCGAACTGTTTTGTAATATAATTAAATTTTAAATATGTTAACTGTTTTGTGTGTACAATGAAATGAAATTTCCGATTCTTATAGTAGAACCAACTGCTTTATACGGTTCATACTTAATGTACCACATCTGTCACCGTTCCCTCGTCTAAATATGCAATGTTCTTCATAACATGTCCTTTGACGCATCTATTTAAAAAAACTCATAGCACTCCATAGCATATGCCAGAAGTGGTAATAGCTAGAAGCGGTAGCCATTGAATGTTTTATTTTAAACAAAACAACAGTAAAAACTTTGTAATTGTTGATTCCTCGCACACGATTTTGAGCTTTGCTGCGTACGGTATTCAATTTATGTTCTGAGATTTTATGTGATGATGAATTTATTTTTATTGCACGTAACGTGTAATTTTTGGATGCCCTAGCTACTAGTTCACATGAAATGGTTGTTATTAACTATCTTTGTTCACGACGTGTTATTAGATGTTTTAAAACTTGAAATTATAGTCGTAAAAAATCAGAGGTTTAAATCAGAATTCTTTTATGTTTTGTCTGTAAGTGTGAACTAAGTACCATGAATGTTTTTTGTTAATGAAATTGTTATTGAAATTCTTTAATCTTTTAAGCTATTTAAAACAGATGTATTTTTTATGATTTGGCTGTCTAGCTCAAGGCACAACAAAAGAGCACGCAAATCAAATAATTATTAAATTTAACTATAAAAAAATATTTTAAATCCCTATATCAAAACATATGCCAATATCCTTTCAATTACGCATGACTAACTACACAAAGCTACTATCGCTTCCCTCCAATCAACTAAATCCAAATAAACATATTTGAATAAATGACGGTGGCAACCCTAGAACGAGCAATTTGATGCTAAATTCACCGCCCAGAGGAATTCGATGCTTTATTAATAGATGCGTCACACACCAAATGCACATTTCTAACATTTAGTTCCTAGGTAAACTCCAAGATGCTTTCACATCGCTGGCATGATATTCGATTTAACCAGATCAGAAAAAGGGTTGTGAGATGGTTCGAAAAGAAGAAACTAAAGTCGGCAGACTCAGAGTCTCGACTTAGTTTATCGTCTTACAGACAATCAAGTTCGGTTGTCTGCAAGATTTCAAAATTAACTGTTTCAACAAGATACTAAAATTAACTGTACATTTCTGACAGGTAATCGTCAAATGTTTGCATATCGCCAAATACATCACAGACATTTATAAAAAGAAAGAAAGAATTTTTAATCACTATACTGATTATCTATAATATCTAATATCATTTCATGGATTGTAAAACTGGCGTTATTATGGGAACACAATCCAACTGATATCCTCCAATATTTAAACAGAGCGATCGACGTATCTACATTATTCTACTTTATAGATCATCATTACCGCTCAGAGGCACATCAAAGCTCGCCGCTATGTCGCCGCCAAACGCTAGGGCTGGCGCGATATTGATTCGCACATAATACCCATTAGTCCACGTGTAGTCGTTGTTAATAGAGCTTTAGCAAACACAACGCCGTGTATTTGCATAACATGTTTTTTTATTGTTTACTTGCGGTGAGGTCGACTGTGAAATGTTCAGTTCCTGGCTTGACATGTTATGTTGATGCAGAAGTTTATTTTTTATTTAAAAATGTATGAATTAATTTGACGTTTTGTGACAAACAACTAGCGGACACGAAACTCTTTGCAATTCAATTTATATAAGTGAAAAAGATAGAAAGGCATTAAATTAAAATAAAGAATGTGATCGATTTTATTTCTATTAAAACGTCATCATTAAATCTTAAAATCTACTGAAGTGTATCACTCTGTAGTTCAGTCATTGGAAACCTTAATATTTAGCCCAGTAGTGCCTGTAGATAGTAGCTTCTATTCCCGATCTAGGCACTGCACAGAAACATTTTTAGGTGACGAACTGGGTGTTATTCCTTTTTTCCTTTTGAGGTAGGTACCTACGGAACCCTGAAAAGAGTACTTATATCCAGATTGTCCAGCTATGCTAAGCTAAATACTAGTCAAGGCTGATGAAATTAAGATGCATTGATATGAGTATGGGTAGATTTGAGCATACGTTTGTAAATTATCCACAATAAATCTAACTAGCTACTACAGTCCGGCAAGTATAACTTGGCGTGCCTGTGCGCCACTGTGCTTTTACTTTGTACTTTGATAACAGTTTCTCTTAAACCACTTTTAATTACTTTTGGCATTATTGAACTATATTAATGTAGCAAATTTATCAACAATAATGTCGCGGTAATTTCTCTAACGTCAAACTCACAGTTTCAATTAAAAGAATTAGTTCCAAAAACTACCACCGCCAAGTTATACTTGTGGCACTGTACTACAACATCGCTGCGACGTATTTATATTGATGCTAAACCATATCACCGAAATTCACTAAGTAATCAAATGACGAGTTTCCAATATCTACAATTAGAATGGCGCGTGCAGTAACTGAATATTACCCAAATTCCGTTTTACCAATCAGCCGTCTGCATACGACACGTAACGTGAACGTAACGTGGAACGTAGAGGCACGTAAACCATATTGGGAATGAAAGCGGTATGAATTGGTACGTAGGTATCGGTTTTAAAATAGACTTTGAAACGGAATAGTACAATTTATTCTGTTTTAAATTACTTTATCATATATTATCCAAAAATATACATATAATTTTATACTATTTATTTATTGAATACGCTGAATGTTCTATTGAAATTGAATTGAACGATTTCTATTTAAATATTTCTAGGAGATATAATTTTTAAAAAAGTTATTCGAAACAGTTAAATGTATCCAACATTTAACGCGAGCGAAGTAACGGTGTTAAACTAATATTTCTTTATACGAGTAGTAGATAAACTGAAAATAACTAGTTGAATTCCAACGTCCAATGCATAACATTTTTTGGCACAGCGGTTGTTATTGCGGACGAGTTTTGTTACAAAAGTTGCGGGTAAATTGGGTGCAGCTTAATTGGTTTGTGCTAAAAAAAAGTTTTTATTCATTTATTTGTACGTCACAATTTTTACAAATGTCTTAAAAAAAACAGACCTACAATTATGTTTTTAATCAATGATGAAGTTAAATACACAATATGGGTTGAGTTAAAATTTTTAGTTCGGTAATTCTACGTTTAAAACAGCTTTGTCCACTTATAAAAATGGACAAACATAAAAACAGTAAAATTTTTTTTAATGAAAATCGATTCATTCCCTTGAGTTATGATGCCAAAGACAGAGCCCCTCTCTTTTCGTCTTGGATCGCAACAACACACGAAATGACTTCCTCCTGCAATTGTCCTCAATAGTCCTACACAAATATAATTAACCAAGTGCGAATCGGACTCGCACACACGTAGGTTCCATACCACGGTTCAATATTTAATAAGGTTCAACAAAATTAACCAAAACAATTTCTTCAAGAACAGTTTCTTGTCATAATTTTTAATATAATGCAATTTTTAGTATTCAATTTTGTTGTTATAGTAAAAATATTATGTGAACATTTCAAGTTTCTATTCATTCATTATAATGCGAATGCGAATACAGGTCAAGGTGGTCTTAAAATAAATAAAATAGTACCTACTGCTGTATATCCTACCACATGGCATGAATTTTTTTTTAATATAATTACAAATAGTGAGTACATCATTACGTTTATACATATAATTTCCTAAATTGACCAATTTTACACTCATAATATGTAATTATTGTCATTAATAATACCATAGCGCCAAATAAAATTAAGTGATCTATCTATTGCGGTTCATAAAATCGAGCAATAAGCCACCATAAAACACGTTTCTTGTATAGGAACCCATCCCCCTTTCATTTTTAATTGTATTCTATTTTTTGTATTTGTTACATTGTGAAATTTTCAAGTCTGTATTTATTACAGTCATAAAAACAAGCAAAAAAAAAACGCCGAATAAAACACGTTTCTTGTATGGGGACAGGACCCCCTTCAGTATATAATTTAATGTTGTTTTTAGTACGTTTTGTAAATGCGTGAAATTTGTGAAAATGTCTTTGTTAGTTGCTACCTTTAACGGTTAAGGATATAAAAATCCCTGTGAAAGGCGGACAGACGGACAAACGGACGGACGGGCAGTGAAGTCTCAGTAATAGAGTTCCATTGGTACCTTTTGGGTACGGAACCCTAAAAACAATTGTAAATAAGTACTTAGTAACAACCTATTACAAAATTGCTTTGTCATAATGATTTGGAGAAAAGACGTTAATAGTGTAGTAATAAGAGTCATTACACCAATACCGTGTTCAACAATCGTCAGACCTCCATGCACAAATGCAAGTCGAGAATTGGCTATATATAATTACGGCCCCAGGCATAGAACCGCCATAATAATGCTCAGTGGCGTAGTGGCGTCTTTAGTATGAGTATTTACCAAAGGAGATGTTAACGCAAGGCGTACCCCTCTGCTGGCCATATAGCCATTTTTGGCCATATGAGCGTGCGTAACTACGCTGTATTTTTAGGGTTCCGTAGTCCTGACAAGGAACCCTTATAGTTTCGTCATGTCCGTCTGTCTGTCTGTCTGTTCGAGGTTTTGCTATAAGACCGTTAAATACTAGAAAGCTGTAATTTTGTGGGGGTATGTATAGAAATTACGCCGACAAAGTGCTGAAATAAAATTGTGAAAAATATTTTTTTTTAGGGTAGCTCCCCGATATGAGAAGTGGGGATGAATTTTTTTTTCATCGTCTACCCCATCTTGTGGTGTATTGTTGAATAGGTCTTTTAAAATGACTTAAGGGTTGCTGATACCATTTTTGATTGAATGCACCATTTACGAAATATTACACTTTAAAGTGCAAATTTTTGTTCCAGTAGGGCGTCCCCCCCCCCCTAAAAAAGAACTGCTTGAAAAATCTGGAAAAATTCGTGATAATAGCGCTTTCATGAGCTTTAAAGGAAAATTATAGCGGTTAAGATAACTTTATTAGTTTAGCAGTAATAGTCGTTGAACTTGGGTGTTGGATAATTTTGTACCAAATACAAAATCCTTAGAATAAATCCTTTGAAGTGACAAAGACGGAGTACCTAGTTGCTTTTTTATAACGGGTAAAGACTTGCATTGATTAACAGGCTACTACGGAACCCTACACTGCGCGTGGCCCGACACGCACTTGGCCGGTTATTAATACTGTGTGCGTGTTTCAAGCTAATGTGCGGGGTCACTTCTCACTCACTTTAACGTGAGTGATTTGTGTGTGTGCAATGCGTGTTTACCTCGTCCCCCGTAAGTATCGGCAGAAAAAAATGTTTGCGAATTACAACGTTAACATCTCCATTGGTAAATGCTCGATGATTGTAGTACATATTTAGTATGGTCACAGATTATATAATAGTTACTACGTGAGTATGGTGTATTCTGTGGCATCAGTTCTGCTTCAAGTACTATGCGTAACTGATTGTTAGTCGATTGACGGCATACGAGCAAATTATTTTAATGAATAGGTACTGTTTTTAATAACTTTTGTATTCGAAGTATACAAAAAAAAGAAACTTTTTAAACGATGAGTCACAGGTGCCTCCAAACCAACAGATTTCAAAGTTTTAATGTCTTATATATAGGCTAGCGTTTGACCACTATCTCGCCTGGTGTGTTAAACGATGATGTGGTCGAAGATAGCGAACACGCTAGTATTCCAAAATAATCTGATTCTCAAGATTTATAGGCCCACACCGTATATTTATTTAACTTACATTTCTTTGAATTAAAGAGCAATGCATACTAAAATGTTTGACGGATTCACAGACATTCAAATAATGCCATTTTATCATTATTCTCCTGTGCTCTGCTTTCTACCGACTTCAAAAAGAAAAATTCTCAATTCGTCTGTATGTTTAATTTTTTATGTTTGTTCGGCGATTACTCCGCCAATTATTAACCGATTTGAATATAGTAGGGGTTTATCTCCAAACTTCCATTTAAATTTTATGAATATCTGATTAATATCTCCAGAGATACAAGTTAATGATATAAGTTACTGACTCGCGCGGCATCGAAGTCGATTTTTAGTTTTTAAATTATCTTAATAATTTTTAACCGACTTCACAAAAATGAGGAGGTTCTCAATTTGATTTGTTACCTCAGAACTCCATCAAATCTTACAATTATCTCCGGAGATATCCGGAGATAGAGACAATATAAACAAATTTGTATACTTTGATGACATGATTATAACTAGCCAGTACTTTGACTATCGCGGCATGTGAAGTCGGTTTATGCGTTTTGTACGATCGTAAATGATTTAGTTGACGTACCTCCAGGCTCATTCGATATTTGCACAATACATTTAAAGGTATAAAATTAACATTCGCTCTAAGCTCAAGTAGCTTCCCATTCGCCTTCGACGGAATACTTAAGTATTCCGTCGAAGGCGAATGGCGAATGGGAATCCTTTCTCTTCTGTATTCTATTATTTTCAACCCTGCTTACCCCCGCTATCTCAAAGAAATTTTCCACTTCTTACATAGCAATAATGCTTTAGTTCTAAGATCCACAGAAACCCTTCTTCTTGAGGTTCCCATTCATAAGAGTTCCTTCTACGATAAGTCGTTTTCCGTTGAAGTCGTAAGACTCGGAATGCACGACAAGCTCAAACGCTGAGTATATTCAAAACTTAAGTCAAACATTTTTACCTGTCAACGCTTACATAAATTGATTTCCTATTAATATTTACTTTATTATTTACTAGCAGCCCGCCCCGGCTTCGCACGGGTAGAACATATATGCCTACAACATTTGCATCAGTTTGTTGCATCGAATATAAAATATTAACACATTTAACAATCATCGTCGTATGTCAACCAATTTACACAAAACCTTAACGAATTATGCACCTACACCTTCCTCATAAACACTCTGGCTATTGGTGAAAACCGCATAATCCGTTCAGAAGCTATTGAGATTATTACGAACAGACAGACAGACGCAGTGAAGGACATTGTTATATAATACTTACGTAGTGATATTGGACGGCCCTTTGCCGTAAAGGATAGTTACCCTGATTCTGACCCGAGGGTCGTTGGTTCTAATCCTAGCTATATACCTACCAATGAAAGTTTTATGTGCATTCATGAATCATGGGTTTTCGTGGGATCATTAAATCTACCAATAATTAAGATAGTTTAAAAACTAAAACAACTGACTTCAATGCCCCGCGAGTCAATTTCAGTAGCAAGTTTGAGACGTTTATCGTCATATCTCTGAAGATACTTATCACATCTCAATGAAATTACAATGGGACCACCTCGGAAACTTACCCTACCGATTACAAAAATAATAATTCGAATCGGTTCACAATTGACGGAGTAATCGCGTAACATACACACACAAAAAGAAAAAAGAAACATACAGACGAATTGAAAACTTCCTTCTTTTTGGAAGTCGGTTGAAAAGTAGCTTACCACCAAGGACTTTTTTGGGGGACTATTACTGCTCGCGTCCGTAGGGTTTAGCCCTCGATGTTCTACACGTGTCCCCTGGGTGGCGCCAAAAGAGCAGTACTTTTCAGGTGGTAGGCTTAGGCCGCGGCGTGTTACCACCCACCAGACAAAGCCATGCCGCCAAGCGGTCGCTTTACGGCATGAATGTTTGGTGAAGCCATTATGGGGAACGGGTCGGAAACAGTTGCGTTGCTTACTATAGCTAGTCGTGATACATTGAAGGTCAATTTACCTGGCAGCCAATCTTGGAGAGCAGCGGGATCCGAGGCACGGTTCTCCGCTGGCCGACCGCAGATAGTTGGGGGCCCAAGTAGTGAGCCAGCCACTCATGAAAGGCTGCCCCGCCATCTCGCGAAAAATCCCGGAGGTGCGCCATCGTGCCGGTTGGCGACCGGACGAGAGGACCCGATGGACACCTCTGGGGGGGCTCGGGCGTCCCCGCGGTCTCCAGGATTGGTTCCCAATAGGTGAAAAGACCTAATATGTATCACGGGTTGGTAATTAGCGCCTCGTTTCCACTTCCGTTTCCCTTACCTAACTTCACTCCCCACAAAATGAAAGGCAGAAACAGAATAAAGGTTGAACAGCGGAAGCACGTCCTCTCCCTTCAAGTGCACCTCTCAAACATTCGAGGCTTGCACTCCAATATCCTCTCGGTCCACCACCACCTTGAGACCGAAAAACCGCATATTCTGTTCCTCACGGAGACGCAGATCAAATGTCCAGCTGACGCGGCGTACCTTGCCTACCCAGGCTATGTTCTAGAGCATAACTTTAGGGCGAGGGCGGGAGTTTGTATGTATGCCCGCGATGACATTTGCTATCGGCGTCTCCGCAACCTTGAAGACCCTCAACTTTCCGTCATGTGGATTTTGGTGGACACTGGCATAGAGAAAATTCTTTATGCTAGTGTCTACCGTTCGCACAGCGGAGACGAAGAGACAAACAGGCTCACAAACCACCTCAGTGAGGCGGCTGATGTGGCCCAACAGAGGTATCCTTCTGCTCAATTAGTGCTTCTGGGGGATTTCAACGCCCATCATCAAGACTGGCTATACCCATACCAGAGCACAGACCACGCTGGTCGAGAGATGCGAAAGCTTGCTTTAACGCTAGACCTCACTCAGTTGGTTCAGGGAGCAACAAGGATACCGGACGTTGATGGCCATACAGCCAATTGCTTGGACCTTCTGCTGACAACAGAACCAGACCGCTACTCGGTGTCGGTTTCATCACCCTTAGGTAGCTCCGACCACTGTCTGGTGAAGTCTGTATCCGTCTACTCCCCGCCCGATCCCAGCCAAAAAGGCACCCGGCGGGTGTGGCGATACAGGTCAGCAGATTGGGATGAGATGCGTTGTTTTTTCGCGTCTTATCCTTGGCGGCAGGTATGTTTTTCTTCGAGCGATCCCTCAGCTTGCGCGGATGCTGTGACAGAAGTGTTACGTCAGGGTATGGAATATTTCATACCATTTTCTGACGTTCCGGTGTCAAGCAAAGCTCGTCCATGGTTTAATGCCAAATGTAGAGATGCAGAAGCATCAAAACATGAAGCTTACTTAGCCTGGGCTGATGCTCGAACCCGCAAGACTAGAGATGTACGCGAAAAGAAGAAAGCCTTTAACTTAGCCGCCAAGTCCTGCAAAAAGGCTCTCAAGAAGGCTCGCTTCGATCACATACGCCGAACAGGGAACAAACTTGCTTCTTACCCCTCGGGTAGCAAAGCGTTCTGGTCCCTGGCGAAGTCGATCGAAGAGAACTTCTGCCGTCCCTCACTGCCTCCACTACTGAAACCCGATGGATCACTAGCACACTCGGCTGAAGAGAAAGCGAATTTATTTGCTACTTTTGCTACGTTTGCGGAGTCTTCACGTTTAGATGCTGGCAATGCTGTACCTTCTAGTCTGCCGACTTGCGGGACGTTTATGTCGGAAATCCGCATTCGTCAGACTGAAGTACGCAAAGCGTTGCGCAATCTAGACGTGAACAAAGCTAGTGGTCCAGACGGTATACCAGCTGTAGTCTTGAGGACGTGTGCGCCTGAGTTGGCTCCTATTTTGACACGCCTCTTTCGCTTGTCTATGACGACTGGTCAAGTGCCTAAGTCCTGGAAGCAAGCAAACGTGCAACCCGTGCCGAAAAAGGGTAGTCGTGCAGACCCTGTCAATTACAGGCCTATCTCAGTCACTTCCATACTCTGTAAGACTATGGAACGTGTACTGAACCACAGGCTCCTGGCATACCTAGAAGTGAACGATCTCCTCAGTGACCGACAATACGGGTTTCGCCGAAACCGGTCTACTGGGGATCTTCTAGCGTATGCCACGCACATCTGGAGCGAAGCCATCGAGAACCACGGCGAGGCGCTGGCCGTCTCTCTTGACATCTCGAAGGCTTTCGACAGGGTTTGGCACGATAGCCTTATTAGCAAGCTTCCTTCATACGGCCTGCCCACTGGTTTATGTGTTTGGATAGCAGATTTCTTAAGGGATCGGTCGATTCGAGTGGTCATCGATGGCTGTTCTTCCGACCAATAAATATATGATAAATATACCGGCCATAAATGCCGGAGTCCCTCAAGGATCAGTACTCTCTGCAACACTTTTTCTGCTGCATATTAATGACCTGCTTAAACCCGGTATCTTTGGGTACGCAGATGACAGCACTGTTGTAGAGAGTTACACATCCAACGCACGAACCAGTGCATTACAAATCCAGTCTCATAGAGAAGCGATGGTCGAACGCTTGAACTTTTCTTTGAAGGCAGTCTCTGATTGGGGCGATGCCAATCTGGTCAAGTTCAATGCTGCGAAAACCCAGGCGTGTCTTTTCTCCGCTAAACGGAGCCCATTTCTACTGGCTCCTACTTTCCGGGATGTGTCCGTTCCGATAAGTAACAATCTCGAGCTTCTTGGCATCTCTTTGACACCAACTCTCAATTTCGGCTCTTATATTGAGTCTAGAGCCCAGCTAGCCTCAAAAAAGCTTGGCATTTTGGCTAAGGTGAGACGGTACTTCACACCGGGACAGTTGCTTAATCTTTACCAAGCACAAGTCCGGTCGTGTATGGAGTACTGTTCTCACCTTTGGGATGGTTCTGCTAAATACCAGCTGGAGACACTGGAAGCTATTGAGAGGAGAGCCAAAAAACTCATCAGCGATGACCTATTAGTAAGCAAGAGACTCCATAGTCTCGCGCATCGCCGCAAAGTCGCTTGTTTATCGGTTTTCTATCGGATACATTTCGGAGAGTGTGCAATGGAACTGCATGATTTGATTCCACCATCCCCATTTTATAATCGGACATCCAGAGACACTAAAAGGCGCCACCGATTTATGGTGGATATACCATCTACCCGAACGAAGCGATTTGCTTCTTCGTTCATCATACGAACCGCTAAGGAATGGAATACCCTGCCTGAGTCCGTGTTTCCGATTAAGTACAATATGGGGGTCTTCAAATCGCGAGTGAATAGGTATCTTCTGGGTAAGCACGCTACATCATCGATCGCATCATCACTTAACATCAGGTGAGATAGTGATCAAGTGCTACCCAGTTCGGTATAAAAAAAAAAAAAAAAAGGAGAACATCTGCCGCCGTAACCTTACGGCGTTTCCCGACGCAAAAAGTAGGGGTATTATTAGGGGTTTAACGTTTGTATCTGTGTGTCTGTCTGTAGCATCTTAGCACCCAACCGGATGAACCGATTTTGATTTAAAGTAGAGGTATTATACGTTTAACGTGTTTATCTTTGTGTCTGTCTGTAGCATCTTAGCACCCAACCGGATGAACCGATTTTGATTTTATTATTGATAGTTTTTTTTATAGATGTCTTCATCGAGAGTGTTCTTAGCTTTGACTCATGAAATTTCGTTCAATCGTTATAATACTATGAGCTTCAATCAACTTTCATAGGTCTGATCAATTCGAAAATCTTCTTCTTCAACGATATTGTAAGAACATGGAAGCATTGACCTGATCTCCTGGACTCTACAGAATACTCAAATCCTCACCAACTTACAGCTCAGATTTTAAATGTCATGTTTAGAGTCATTGGAATGCTTTTAATGAAAAGAATATACATAGATCAGTGGGGGTGGTTTAAAATATTTTATTATGTATATAGATCATTATATGATGAGTAACTATGACCTATTCTGTGGTTTGACTGCAAATATTTTATTAATTTTGCGATGCGTGTATGTGAAATCCGTGATTTCTTCTAGAGTTTTCATTAGAACTATATACTGTAAAGGACAATTTTAATCTATAATATGTGGCCAAGCTAATTAACTAAATAACGTAAAATTAGCTCATTATTTGGATGAGGATTATTACTGTATACTTGAAAATAGCCCTGGAAGTTATGTAATATTTTAACAAAAAATTAAATCTTAAAATGTTTACTGTGAGTCAACCTTAAGAGATAGACATATGCTGTCGGACTTTTTTGTAGGTCTTATTAAGTTGTACAACTCTTCCATAGAAAATATTCTTCCATCTGGTTTCAATAGAGCAGCGTTCGTAAGAAACGTGTTTTTTCGGCCGTTTTTTTGTCGACTTAAGTTGCAAATTAGGTCTCCACGAATGTACCTTTGATTTAAACGGGATAATATATAGCCTATTTTCATTTCGAAAGTCCATTCTATATATTAGTGAAAGAATTTTTTATATCGGTCTAGTAGTTTTTGAGCTAAATCATTACAAACATACAAAAATACAAAAATACAAATGTTCTCTCTTTATTATATTAGTATAGATAGATTTACTTATATATGATTATCATATGGTATGTGTATTTATATGTATTTTCGAATGTATATAAATATATATGTTTTTATGTATCGGTTTATAAGTATATATGATTATTATTATATTAAATATTGTATGTACCTATTAGATATTCACAGTATTATGTACTAGGTATTTAACTATTTATTTATTTGTTTGTTAAAGTTATGATGTTAGTATAGCACTTCTACCTAATTAATTTTAAAATAGTTTATAAATTAGACGGTTGTCTGGAAGAGATCGCTATTTAGCGATTAAACCGCCGTGTGTACTTTTAGTTATGTATTCTTTTTTTTCCTGTTTTCTTTTATGTGCAATAAAGTGTTCATTCATTCATTTATTAAATATTATTTACTGACCTTAGTTTTTAAATTTAAAAAATATGTACATATACCAAATTTAAAGATAAACTGTTCCCTATCCTATACCAGCGAGCTCTTTAAAGTAACACGAACCAAATCACCTAATCCAAGACTCTTCAGTCGAAAACCTCCACACCGCAACACCACGAAACTTGAAGCATCGACATCAAATCGAGGGTAGTCTCTATACTTATGTAGAAAGTTGCGGGATTCCGCGGCGATCCGGAGGGTAGAACTAAAACCAACATCTTGGCTAGATTAGCTATTTCAAGTACCTTCTCTAAGAAACCAGTTGAATTGTGCAGTTTTTAACTAGTTTGGGGAACAGACGCTTTTAATTTTAGATGCAAATATTCACCAATTTTATTTCCTAGATAAAATATGGGATTCTTCAAGAGAAATGTTTACAGGGCAGGCACACATTACAAACACTATACATATATAATATATTTTTAATGTATCTTATAGGCTAGCAATTGACCACTATCTCACTAGTTGATAAGTGATGATGCGGTCGAAGATGGATAGCACGCTAGGCCTAGAATGGGAACTGGCTCTCTAGGATAGCTGCCGGAACACATTAGATGTTTGGCGACAGATTTTCTAACTTGAGGGTGGTAGCTGGCCAGGCGGACACTAGATAGTGTCGCGCCACCATGCGGGGATTGTTGGTTTCTTAACGATGTTTTTCCTTTTCCGGAGGGCCACTGTGAAAAGCGCACATATATTTTTCGATAGAAAAATCCATTGGTGCACGGCGGGGATTGAAATCGGTACCTCTGGCATCAAAGCCGACCGTTCTTCCGAATACGCCACCGGGCCCTCAATATAGTCTGGTGCAAAGACTATTTTAACAACAATAATATAAAAACCGTCAAGTTCGCACTTCACGGTTTATAATTATTTTATTTTAATATGTATTAATATTATGCGTTTAATTGTAGTTTTTATAGTAATGTTTAATTTTCTTAGGCGCAAACCGGACTATTAGCCGGTTATGCGCCCTGTCAACTGTCAAGACAAATGTTATGTTTCGTTGATGAATGATAACGATAAATATTATAAATAACGCAATATTATCAAGACGCCCGATTCAGACTACAGAAAACTGTGAAAATTTCGTTTGCATAATTATATCGTTTCTTATATCATACTAGCTGACCCGGCAAACGTTGTTTTGCCATATAAATAAGAAAAATGATTAAACTACTAAAATGGCTATTAAAAAACAAGGGTTGATCGTAGAAGGGTGAAAATTGAGGATTGTATGTATTTTTGTATTTGTATCATAAAAAAATAGAAATTAAAAATTTTGTCTAAAAAATAAAAAATAAAATTTAGGGGTGGACTACCCCTAACATTTAGGGGGATGAAAAATAGATGTTGGCTGATTCTCATAGATACCGGATAAGCACAAAAAATTTCATCAAAATCGGTCAAGCCGTTTCGGAGGAGTGGCAACGAAAACTGTGACACGAGAATTTTATATATTAAGATAGTTACATAGTTTGCATTTCCTATCGCGCCATCTAGCGATATAAATGGTCAACTTTTAGTATGAGAAAAATATACGAAGCTAAGCAAAAAGTTCGTCTGTAAGTACCTACACTCTTTGTTGTAAATTCATTAACCAACGAAATTAATAATATCGTTAAAAAACTAAAAAAGAACCGACTTCAATGCCGCGCTATTAATTTTCAGAACCAATTTTGAGGTGTTTATCTCTATATTTCTAGAAGTCGGTTAAAAAAGGAGATGGTTTTAAATTCGACGTGTTTTTAGAGTTCCGTACCCAAAGGGTAAAACGGGACCCTATTACTAAGACTCCGCTGTCCGTCTGTCTATCTGTCTGTCTATCTGTCTGTCTGTCTGTCTGTCCGTCTGTCACCAGGCTGTAGTGCGTGCTGTGTGTAGTGTGTGCTGTGCTGTGTGTATCTCATGAATCGTGATAGTTAGACAGTTGAAATTTTCACAGATGATGTATTTCTGTTGCCGCTATAACAACAAATACTAAAAACAGAATAAAATTAAAAATAATAGAGGGTCCTCATACAAGAAACGTGTTTTTTTCGGTATTTAACGCCATCTATGAACACTTAGTTAGGCAAACGTCCCATAGATGGCGTTATATTGAAATGTCGATCCCTAACACCTTTGTTAAAGGTTAGATGGCGTTATAAGAAATAAAATGTTTATTAATTGTTATTTTTTGCTGGCGAAAAATGATAGTGGTATTTTTTGCTCGATTTTATAAAATACTGTAGTTTGGTACGGAACCCTACTAGTACGAGTCCGACTTGCACTTGACCAGTTTATTTATGTTTAAATTTGTGTTCAGTAAAGTGTTTAGGTATCAAATTTATTTTCCTGGTTGACCAATTTTACTCCTCTTATATGTATATCATTGCATAAACTAACCAAATAACTATGTTTTAAATTTTTCCTGTTTTTTGTTCTAGGTACTTTCACTATCGATTCCTGATTCTGCCTGCAACTTTTTACTGTAAGCTTCTATACATATATTATGGCAAATTGATATTTGTTTTTGTTTACCTGGTGAAATACAAGCACTTGACCAATCTCACCTGATGATAAATGAAGATGCGGAAGTGAAATCGTGATTGTCTAGAAGTGGAAGACGATGGTTAGACCAACTAACCAACTACCAATTCTAGTCTGATCTTCTGAATTGACTGTTGCTGATCATCATGCTGGTACTTGGCGAATGGATTAGGGGCATGTCATATAAACATCGTTATTAGCAAATAATTTTGAGTGCCTTGAGCTTTTTATTTACGAAAAAATTACCCGCAAAGTGCAAGTTGAATTCGCACTCAAAGGGTTCTTGATAAATTCTTTTTTTTGAGTATATGGCTGCCCATTTTGTCCCATTGTAATTTTATGGAGATCTGATAAGTATCTCCAGAGATATGGAGATAAACACCTCAAACTTAGTACTGAAAATGACTAGCGCGGCATTTGAAGTCGATTTTTTTTCATTTTGTGAACGATCTTACATTATTATTCTTATTATTTCTTGTAATAGGGGCCGTAGTAATTAATACATACTCTGTGAAAAAATGGTGTGTGCCTATTGTTAAAAATAAATTGTATAGATATTTGTATGTGTGTTATGAATTATTATTTTACCGTATTTTTTTAATATTCTTGTCTAATTAAAAACTCTCTATTAAATGCTTTGTAATTCATAAAAATCACTGATGATTTCATAAATCCAGAGAACAAACAATTTTAAAATATTTTCTATAAAATAAGGGGTTGAAATATTCTTATAAAGTCAGGGGTGGGTGAATAGAACATGATTGGTAATACATGTAAACGACTTCATACCCCTGCCTTAATATTGTGTTTGATTCAATTATAACTCACGACACAAAGCTAAGAGGTGTATAATAATTCATTAAATTCATATTTATTGAAAAAAATATATGTTTTGGTTCCATCAGAAAGCTTGGCGACATAAAAATATAATTTTGCATAAAAATTTACAAAAGTAGTGTAATACTGAAAGTTTTGCGTGCCGCAGTGTTTGTCTTAGCATAGGCCAACATCGCGTAATAGCAAATAGTAAATAAAATAAATAAACTGGCAAGTGCAAGTCGGACTCGCACTCGTAGGGTTCCGTAACACAGTAAAGTATTCTAAAACTATGATTTTTCGCAACTACAAAATTAACTTTGTTTTTCATAGAGTTTGTATGAAAAACAAAATTTAATTAATTAATTTATTAATTTAATTAAAATTTAATTTAATTATATTTGCGGTCGCTATATCTCAAAAACTGCTGACTGTATCTCGTTCAAACCAATTTTCGTTGAAGGTACACACCCCACACATATAGGTTTAAAGAAATTTTTTTTTTTTGTTTCAGTTCCATGTATGGGATGCCCCCCCTTAAACATTTACATTTTTTATTTTTGTATAAAAATCGGAAAGCGGTTCAACACACATCTACCTACCTAGTTTCGATTCTGTAGTCCTGATAGTGTCGGAATAAAATGGCTGTGACATACGGACGGACAGACAGACAGACATGACGAATCTATAAGGGTTCCGTTTTTTGCCATTCGGCTACGGAACCCTAAAAACCATTTGAAATTTCATTGTCTTAAAAATTTTATTGTTTTTTTTTTATTTCTTATAGGCTAGCGTTTGACTTGTGTGTGAGTAACTCACCTGTTAGTAAGTGATGATGCGGTCGAAGATGGTAAGCACGCTAGGTCTAGAATGGGAACTGGCTCTCAAGGATAGCTGCCGGAACATATTAGATGTTTTGGCGACGGATTTTCTAGCTTGACGATGGTAGCTGGCCAGGCGGACACTAGATAGTGTCCTTCCACCATGCGGGGGTTATTGGTTTCTTAACGATGTTTTTCCTACACCGGAGGGCCACTGTGAGTAGCGCACATACATTTTTCGATAGAAAAATCCATTGGTGCACGGTGGGGTTTTGAACTCGTTGCCTCTGGCATCAAAGCCGACAGTTCTAGCGATTACGCTACCGGGCCCTCAAATTAAATCCATTTGAAATTACATAGTCCTAAAAATTCTATTGTCCTATACATTGAACACCTATGCCATCAACAAAAGGTAATTGACTCCAATCTCAAGCCTACCAATCACGACTCACCTTTAAACTTCTCTCGATAACAATCAAACCAAATCCATAGACATGTAACCACTTCGTTTATTTTAGCGTCAATAATATCTAAAACCACGAAACAATGGTTTCACACCCTTACAAGGGGGCGAGTTCAATGACCTCTCTATAGGAGTTCAAGCCAAACAAATATGAGCTTTAAGAACGGGACTTTAAGATCTATTTGATTTGTTAAGTGTCGGTTTAAAATGCCGATTATGCAAAGGTGCGGTTATCTGAAATTCATTGCACTATACTCAGAGATATTAATTTAACTTAATTATGGGGAATAAGCTACTAAGCTTTTGTATCGATCTTATCTATGAGTATGACTGTGATATAGATTATCTCCTTTGATTTGTTGTCGGGGAGCTTTTTAGGGTTCCTTTTCCGTTTTAGGTTCGGAGTGATTTTATATACAAGTGCCTTTAGCACGATGCACCTCAAAAGGCACTCATATAAGACCACTCCATTATTTGACTATCTATGTGTCTACTAAGACCTTTTTTCACAGAAACGCGTGAAGTTCTATCACGTTAAAATTAAGATCTACGGTCGGTCCTTTAGTGTTTAAATAAATGAGTTTAATTCTAATCTAAGTCAACGCAATCTAAATATACAGTCTTTTGTACACTTGTACAGTCAGTCATTGTACTCATCCCATATGCATCAGCAGTTCAGCACATATATATGCGGTCACACAGTCATTACATAATCAAAACCTATAGGGTCCCATTGACTTGGTCATTGGCAAGAAGTTAGGCCACCCAGCACAAGAAGAGATAATGCAAATATTTAACTTGTGGTGTTTCATCCGGTAAAATAATTAAAATTTAGCTGGAGCAATTCAAAAGTTCTTTACTATATTTCTGAAAATTTCAATATCAAAAAGTTAAGGACTAAAATCTTTAAAATGGATAGTCGTAAGGTGCGAGTAGTTTTCTTATAGAGATATTTCGTTCCATTTCTTTGAAGATATCTTAAAACGCAACTGAAAATCACTCAAACGACATGTAAATCCTGTGTCGTGTTGGTTTTTTAACGTTATTAAAAAACATTGGTATCGGGCTCACGTCGCCAATTCTAAGTGGCCTTAGAAAAAACTAGGACTTATTATCACATAAAACGCTGAGATAAGGCGCTCAGATGAATCGCTGATATCTCGGTAGAAATCCCTCATCTCGGCATCTATTTGTTGCCAGTCACTCTGTGCACGTCTAGACTCCAAGACTCCCAGATCTAGGAATCCTGGGAGATTGATCCCCGCATTAGCATACCTAGATAGGGAGTCAGTTTCAAACATTCTAGATTTTATGCTGCTGAGTGATGTGGTGTTTGGTTTTGGCCGGAAAGTAGAGAGCTAAAACCGTATCCGGATTTTTTTAATATGCTATACTTTTCAGTACATGAGTATGATTTGAACATCTTGAACTATTTTTTTTTATGGTAAAAGGTAACCGGGCAAGCTCGACGCTCACTCACGCACACACGATGGTAAGCGATGACGTCTACCTATAACAGATACAGCGGCATGCAAAATTCTGAACTGCCTGAATTTTGGATGTCACTGCACTGCGCCTGCCACTTACCTTGAGACATAAAGATGTCAAGTCTCACATGCCCTGTAATTTCACCGGACAACTTGCAATTTCAACCGAAAAACAATCTTATTTCACGACTGAAAATTAATTGGCAAAGTGGTGGTAGCGCCCCAGGCAGACTAGCAGAAGTCCAACCACTACAACAATTCCATGTATTCTAAGATACTTTCATATTTATCAGATCTTAAATCTACACTAGAACTCGTAGGTTAAGTCGTATCTTATAAACCTTTATGATCGAAGCTACGATTTTTTTTACAAATTATTGTATTAAAAAATGTAGCTTCGATTATGAAGATTTGTAAATACGATCAATTACATAGCAATTACCTAAATTAAAGCTATTTCATGATAATACACAATATCATTCTAATAAAAGAATTCATGAGAGGTAAATTATCCGACTCCATAACAAAAAGTGTCCGGAGATGCCGGATATTAAAAGCTCTTCATCATCTCTAGTCCCCATTGTTCTTGATTGTGAAATGCCACGGTTTATCTCGCGCTAGGGGTAGAATTTGATATTGATATGTTTAACGTGTTACATTCAGATACTTGGGTGCATTTTGATATTAGAATAGAAATTAAGATTAAAGTGGCTAAGTTGTGTTCCATGTGCTTGCCCGCCTGGAGTATCACCACATCAGTTATGCAACTTTGGTATAGAAATGTTTTTCGTTTTGAAGGGTAAATATAGCGTGGTGGGAATTTTCTGGGCGTCATAATTGCTTAGCTATGAATTCGGGGATCAATTTCACCCACAGGAAGGTCATTGTCACCTGACCGTGCCTGTAGGCTGAGTCCTTAATCCTATACTTGATGCCTGGGTGGATTCATTGATGATTTCTGGCGGTAGGTTCCGGAAATGTTGCCAATCACCTTGACGAGTTCTGGCATGTTGTTGGCTGCCAGCTAGTTCGGGAAACAGGGAGGGTGATTGTGCAATGGTGACATCAGTTAACCAGCGCCTTGATTTTCTGTCTTCTTCTTCCATACAAACACCAAACCTTGTACTTCGCACCGTGGCTTAATTGGCGAAGCACCGGAACATGTTATTCCGGAGGTTGCGGGTTCAAGTCCCGTCGGTACGATGAAATTTTGGATTGTGTTTAACAATTTACAAAAAAATATAAAGTGTGAAACACTTCAAAGAAATATAATATTTGATTTACGCAGTGCAACATCTCGTCGGATTTGAAAACTGTAATGATTTCTTCCGAATGATTAACTTCCGTAATAAGTAGTCATAGATGGCGCCACCAATGCATAATTGGGTTAACAAATGCAATCCACTAATTTAATCGTAACGATACTTCGCAACGTGGCTTAATTGGTAAAGCACCGGAACATGTTATTCCGGAGGTTGCGGGTTCAAGTCCCGTCGGTACGATGAAATTTTGGATTCTGTTTAACAATGTACAAAAAATATGTAAAGTGTGAAACACTTCAAAGAAACATAATAACAGGTGAGATAGTGGTTAAATGCTTGTCTGTCCAAAGTTATAAAAACACTCCTCAAGCCGCATCGTCTCTCAATGTCAGGTAAAATAGGAATCAAGTGTAATTCTGAAAACAAAAAAAAAACGAAATGGCTGTTAAACTAAATCTTTCTTAAGTACACGATATCCAAAAGAAATTGGTCTAAAAATAAGAATTTAACATAATTAAAGTCACAACATTTACCAACTTATGTAAAATCTACATGTATTTAGTACTCCGTTACAATTTCCATCCTCGGCTCATGACTGAACAATTTATACCACACCGGACCGGAAGTGGATTTACGTAGGCAGTTAGCGTCTGAAACACGACTTCCGGTGGCTCCGGCCTTAACCCTCTCATTGTATGTAGGTTATGTGTGCGAAATTCAAAAATGTCGTTTTTATTGTGTGGAAAACATTATACCCCTTTGTGAGCGAATTCATTTAAATTGTCTCTGAAAGATCGAAATAACAGAACGTTTTCAGGTCGGGATGTAATGAAATTAAATGGCGTATTATAAAAGCTTGGTTGGTTGGGTTCGATTCCGTGGATATTCCTCGAATGTGTTCGTTTATTGGCTCATCATGAATTCATGGAAGGTGAATAAGTGGATGAAAGTCGTAGCAAAAATAACAGGAGGATTGCAGAAATATAAAACGTATGTAACTATTTATGAAATGTATACATTCATAAAAATCACGCCTTTTTCCCGTTAGGGTAGGCAGGACGACTTCTTTTCACATGCTATACCTGATATACCTCTTTTGCTTCTTCTACTTTCATAAGCGCCTTCATACATGCTCGCCGGTTATATGTACTTTTGATTTTGCCTTTCTTTAAAACGTCTCCGATGTGGCTGTGATATTCTCGTAAATGTTATGTTATAATATTATCTGACAATATAAAGACATAAGGTAAATAAAAGAAAAAAAAAAAGGACAATTGAATGAATTACTGCGTAGTTTTTTTTTAATGCTAGATAGGCAGGCTTGGCCACTATCTCACCTGATGTTAAGTGACGACGCGGTCGACGATGTAGCACGCTTACCTAGTAGATACCTGTTCACTCGCTATTTTAAGACTCCCGGTTTTATAAGTTTCGGCCAATAGACGACCTGTAGTAGTTGTAGCTCGTAATTCTTTACTTTTTCAGTAGCATTTTAGTCTTTTAGTTACAGTTGTAGTCGATAACTTATTCTGAACGTTGCTTAAAGTTTCGTCTATTCTATTTTAGTTTAATCAATAGCCCAACGAGGACGTAGATTGTATCTTCGTATTCATTACTCGTAAATATTGTTGTCGAAGTCAAAGATCTGAGTTGGAGACATTTTCCTAGAAATAAATTATGTTAAATAATATTAAAATCACTAGTAGTTTGCTTGCTGTTTTGTTTGTGTTAAAAACAGTAATCAAGACTCCGGTTTTTATTTCTATATCATATAGGCTAGCGTTTGAACAGTACTTACCTGTTGGTAAGTGATGATGCGGTCGAGGATGGTAGCACGCTAGGCCTAGAATGGGAACTGGCTCTCAAGCTAGCTGCCGGAACACATTAGATGTTTGGTGACAGATTTTCTAACCTGAGGGTGGTTGCTCGCCAGGCGGACACTAGATAGTGTACTATCACTATGCGGTTTCTTAACGATGTTTTCCCTTCACCGAAAGGGCAACTGTGACAAGCGCACATAATTGATCTCTGTACGCCTGGCGACAAAGCCGACCATTCTCCCATTACACCACTGGTCCCTGAAAAGTTTATAGAAAAATTTGTAGAAACTGATATTCAGATTTATAGTGAATAGACAAGCACTTAGTCGCTATTTCTATGCATAATTTCAGCTAAATCGGTCAGGCCATTTAGCTATTAAAAAGTAATAATCAAAACTGACTATCGCATTTATAATATTGTCGGTTATGTACAAACGGACTGGTTTTCTGTACAGTATAATGATAATAGAGATGAAGACATAAATAGATTATTTACGGATGAAAGACACGTCGATTAACGACCTTTGATAAACAAACGTCATAGACATGAAAATTGGCGGATTTGTAGAATGTTTGGGCAACGTGATGAATAATAATTTTAAGGAAATCCTTAAATCTGGTAATCAATTTGTCAAAGACCTTTTTGACGACTTTTGGCTGTAGATATACTACACTGTGGATGCTTTTAAGCAAAGGGGACACTAAAAAGATATATCCTGGTAACTTTTCTGCACTGGAAAGGTCCTTTGCTGGTTTATATGAAGGATACCACAGTTACTCAAAGTGCCCAGATGACAGATGAAAATACTGGGCATAACACCCAGCTTCGACGTATTGGTAACGACACGCGCAGTTCAGTGGTGGGTAAAATTCTGGTAACCAGGTCACCTATTATATATTTGAATGTTTATTGTCATCACTTCAGGAAGGGTAAGCTGGCTGGTGTTGGATAAAGGCAGACGGCTGCCGATATAGCTGGTGCCATATCGATCATAATACAGTTGCACGATCTAATACCGTCATCCCAATTTTTATATTAGATAACCAGACTTTCTAACATGCGACACCGCTGCATGGTGGACATTTCTTCTAAATGTAACGAATTCCTTACCCGAGTCTGAGTTTCCCGATAAGTACCATCTGGGAGTCTTAAAGTCGCGACTGAATAGGTATCTTCAAAGCAAGCGTGCCACATCATGGGCCACATCGTGTTTGTCAATCGCTTGCCTATCATCATTAAAAAAAACATAATTCTGTAATTCTGCGACTTCCTAATATTATTTTACATTGGTAGTACCCACCCCCTACTTAACAAAACCTTTATAGGATTTCAACCTCTTATTCATTTTCCCTTTTTATGTCCTTTAATATCCTAGATTACAAAGAAAAAAATATATCTAAAGTCAAAGAATATGATAAATTATCAACAGAAGCGAATATAACAATCATATTCCCTGAACATTAAAAACATAAGCACGCTGCTTTGCCACCCCTAATGGTGAATCACTAGAGAGGGACAAAGATTAAAGAGAACAGAGGGTGATTGAGAATGGAGGGCATTATAAGAATGCGCGATACTACGGGATTATGCGTTCTTATAATGGTCTTATAAAATGTAGAGATTTGAAGATTAATCCTGCTCTGTAATTGATACAATTTAGTAATAAAAAGATAATTTGTAATGGGAAATAGCTCTTAAGAACATCTACACGTTAAATGTTTTGGCGACAGATTTTCTAACTCGAGGATGGTTTAGCTGTCCTGTTGGACACTAGACCATTGTCATACGCCACCATACCGAGGGGTTTCTTAACGATGCTTTCCCTTCAATGGAGGGCCGCTGTAAAATGCGCACAAAGGTTTTCAATAGGAAAATCCATTGGTGCACGGCGGGGATTTCAACCCGCTACCTCTGGCGTCAAAGTCGAAAATTCTCCCACTGCGTGACTGGGCCCTCAAGCTTACTACCCTTGCTACCTTTACTACCCTTGCATTGTTTCAACAAATGAAAATAAATAATAGATACGAATTCACGAAAATTTAATCTAATATAAAATTGAATTTGAAAATGTATTTGCCAGAAAATTTCACCGTTAAAAGTACATATTTATTTTAATACTTAATTTAATGGCGCTTTATTTGGTTCGTACAAATATGACGGGATTACGAGGATAATGTTATTTAGTGAAATGATGTTAATTTGAGATAAATTGCAACATTTTTATTTCGGTATTTTTCAAGCATTACATCAATGCTGACTTCTTGACTTGCTACTAAAAAGCAGCTTACCACCATCAAGGAGAGAATCTGCCACCATAATCTAACGGTTCTTTTTTGTATTCTAACGGTGTTCCGGCGGCACAGAGCCCTTGAGAGACACTTTTCTAGGCTTAGCGTATTCAGCGTCTTCGACCACATCATCGCTTACTACCAGTCGAGATAGTGGTAAAAACATATTAGATTATTATACTATTAGATTAAAAAAAAGTCTTCGCTTACCTCCAATCAACTAATCTGCTAGACTGTAATCTCATGTCATTAGAAATACAGTATTTAACACGCTTTTCAAGCCCCAACAGGATGTTACAGAATCCTTTCGAATTCCTTTAATATTTAACTTATCTGACACAGGCGCGTTTACAACAACAACAATAACAGTTACCAAAACAATAGTAAACGAAATCGACTCTAAATCCTCACTAATCTTTGACCACTCCAAACTAAACCAAATACCTTGGTCAAACTAAAACCGCCTTTATGTTTAACTGTCATAAGAGTGTAAACAAGTGAATATATAAGTTTGCGTTCATCAGTATGCAAGCCGCGTTCGCACCCCTGATTGGTCGAACTCAACCAAGGGCGCTGGGAGACTGAGTTAAAGATTTTCGCTTTTATCTTCGCGGTTGAACGACTGGAGTTTAAACTGTCGCTGCTAAATCCGAATGTTTAATTTTATTTTGCTATGGACATTTGTTGTTAAATGCGGCTTTAATTTGTCTTTGGCCAAAGACTTACTTGTTGATTGACTATTGGTAGAATACCTATTACTTGGATAATAGGGTATACTGCAACTAATACAGGTACATTTAACTTTGCATTCTCTGGTTTAAGATAAGAGTCCCCGAGCCCCGTTGGCATAAAGAATAGATGGCTTGTTTTCAGATAGAGGTCGCCGGTTCAAATCCTAGCACGGGTGTTCGTTCACAGGAGGTAGGAGCATATTATATTTGTTTCGCCTGACTTGCTACCAAAAAGTAGCTTACCACTATCAAGGAGAAAATCTGCCGACTTAGCCTTACGGTGTGCCGGCAGCACACAGCCCTTGAGAGTCAGAGTATTCTGGGCCTAGCGTTTTCACCATCATCGACTAAGTTATCGCTTACCACTAGGCGAGATAGTGGTCCAACGCTAGCCTATAAAATATTAATAAAACATATTTTTTATTTCAATATTTTAGCAGAGCAAATTTTCAATAAAATCGCATTCGCTTTTTTGTACCACGAAACAAGAAAAAATTAAACATGATTCGCAACAAAAATCTAGTTGCAAGAAAAATACGCCGAAAAAGCTTTGATGATTCAAATACTCTTTTTCGTCCCTAAGTTATTTTTCAAATATTTTTTATCGTCACTCTTCGTTGGAAAATCTGAAATACCTGCATAAAATATTGTAAACATGATAAGTTAGAATGCCGATCATAATCCTATATTCTACTTAGAATTTGTCAACGAAAAAATATTTGATACAAGATGGTGAAAAAATATTTGATACAATATATTTTGTCTTTAAAATGTCAATGGTTATAGAGATGTTTTATAAACGCGTAGGTTTTGTGTGGGTTCATTATACTTATACATATAATAAGTCTGGAGGTGAAAAACCAAAATAAAATAAAAATACAGTTAATGGCAATTGTGTTTATAATTTCACTAGATTCTAAAAAAATATCATCACTCGAATCGAAAGTAGGGTACAGGTATTTATACAAATTGTTTCATTTTGCTGTCTTAGACTGTACCACCATAGGAGCATATGTTTAGATAAATTAGCACTTGAGTAACCAGTAAGTATAATATAAGGCTTCTATCGTTCTTGGCCACTAATTAATGAACCAACCATAGGTAAAGAATTTAAGATCGAACGCTCAAATTGAGAGCATGCAAATTGCTACAATTTAGCCATGCGTATTAACTTAATATCACATCAAATTCAAACCACGCATAAACAACTATTTCCCTAATCTATTAAATGAAGGAGAAATAATTAAGCACAACCTGAACATTAATACTCGTTGGGACAATCGTATCTGCAAATGTCAAAGTCACTGTCAAGTTAATTAATGTCAACATCTATAGTAATGACGTTTGGAGGCGTCCACGTGGAAATGATAGGTCGCATTGTTTTATATTAGAATCGTATGTATTAAAAGATACGATTCACTTTTGCTTGTGATTGTTGAGCAGGATCTCTTGTCGGTTTCGTTCGGATGGTTTTTATTTCGGTATCGGTTACTTAAACCGAAATCTTACTATAGATATTTTAGCAAAAAGAGATAAAAACAGGTGAGCTTGCCAGTCTGTGTGGAGAATTATTATAGCGTATGCAGAAAATCAATTTGCAAAGGAAAATCAAAACATAACGCGTCCATATCCTTATATCAAAAACAAATTGATGTCATCTTCATCAGTATGTTTCGAAATATAGCTTGTTTTTCTTTAGCATGTAACTATGTTTGTTCTTTCAAACTTGGTGTGTAGATTTTTTTTTAGATAAGAGGGGAGGAGGCTTTTACCCAACAGTGGGCTGAAATGTGGTTCAAATGATGATGATGATAATGAATTTGAAGATTATCTTACATTTACCATGGCGCGGTCTTTACTGTCTAGAATCAATGACTATCTAAATCTAACCAACTGATTGCTGTCCCGGTTTGAATTGATTTAATAATAATAACCCTGAAAACCGATGGGTATATTGTCTCAGCCCTCGAGAGTGTAAAATCCGTAATAATAGTACGACATAATACCGAAATTTGACGGTACCGTTATTTTCCAAGAACCGCTATCTCTTTTGCTGAGTTAGTAGTTCCAAGGTAGCGTTTCAATTGATTTGCCCCGGAGCAATACCCTGATTCTTTGAGTGTAGGTTTCTTTTCCGAACAAGTATTTGCATTTCCTCGAGTATGTACAAAAGGGGGAATTTGCCGGCTTTGTTCGAAGATAGGTCGCTTGAAAAAACCAATATTGTTTTTTGATATTCTAGTTCTGTGGTCCGTCTTTTTGCGGTTAGTAGGTTAAGATAATATGGGAATGGCGAGTTGGATTGATTCGTCTTTTAGATGAAGATGGAGGGTATAAAAGTAAATATTGTTTTTCTATAATCTACACTTTATAACTTTAGTACATTGTTATATACAATCTTCGAATAATACATACTCCCGCGCCTCCTAATTTGCTTGTAAACATTAATTACAGATGGTACCGCCAATGCATCATCATCATAATCAGCCTTTGTCAGTCCATGCTGGACGTAGGTCTCTCCCAAGATACGCCACTGAGCCCGATCTTCAGCTCATTGAGGGGGGTATGCCCTAATCGCCACGCTGGGCAGGTGGGTTGGCGATCGCAGGACGTAGCTCCTCGCACCGGTGACGCTGCTGTCCGTCACCGGCCTGTAGAATTCTACATGGCGTAGCTAAATTTAGCTACGCCATAATTTGAAATGGTTATACCGCCATTTGTCGATCTAATAAATGTCGATCGAAACTAATTATCATACAAAAAAGTAATTGGTATAATTAAGGTAGGTAAGAAAATAAGGTAACAACATTAAAAAAAACTAATTGATAAGGTACTCGTACCATGGTAATAGAGTTTATAACTAAAGTTATCTGTCGGATGACTTGATTTCAGATTCGACCCTTTAGAGTAACTCCGAACATGGCCCTTTCCATAGCTTGCTGAGCGACTTTGAGTTGGTGGAATAGTCGCTCATTTAGCGTTCACGCTCGGATCCGTAAATGTCATCACATCACAGGTAGGATGCACTCGTTAAAGACTTCTTATCTTTATTTAGGCCTTGTGGTGTCGGCGAAGAAAATTTTAAAACATGTTTTCAAATAGCTGCACAAGCCAGCTGTATTCTTCTGGATGATTCCTTCTGAAAGTTGTATCAAAGTCTAGGGTTGGAAATGTGTTAATCAAACAGTATTTTAATAGGTTATTTTCAAGCAATACTTATTGGAAAGACTTAATAGTAAGGCTGAGTAATTAATTTGTCATAGACATTTAATAATTCCACTAAATGATCCGCTAATAAGCAACAAGAATTAATTTCATGACACCCACATTTGGAGTGTTAAATTACAGTTTAATTCGTGTTAATTGCTAGTTTAACGGTTTTATAATAAGAGGAGAAAATTATTTAATTGCCGTCCTATTGATGTGTCAATTTTTTACACTTATAATGACGTCTAATGATTCGACTTTTTAAATAGTGCTGTGTCATATTTTTAACCGGCTTCGCAAAAAAGAGGAGGTTCTCAATTCATCGGAATATTTTTTTTTAAACATGTTCATACGTACTCGTATGTTAAAGATAAAGTATGTTCGATTACTCGAACACGCCAGAACCAATTCGGAAAATTATTTTTTTGTTAGAAAGGGTATATTACCCAGGTGGTCCCATTTAATTGTGATAAGATACGTTCAGTATCTCCAGAGATATGGAGATAAACACCTCAAACTTGGTAGGTGCTAAAAATGACTACCGCGATAATTACATTTGGTCTACTAGTTTATAAACTATCTTGATTTATATTCTTCTGTCTATACGCATTTCAAAAAGAACTAGTTAATCTTTTTGATAATAATTAAGTATAAATAACACTTATCTTAACCCGGTATGCGTATATTTGTTTATTTTTATATTTTGTCAGAATAATAGTTTGATCTTTTATTTTTATGACAGATTTTTGACATCCCAACATCAATACAAATAGGCTTAAAAAAGGCCCGTCATAATAACAAAGCAGCGACCAACAGGGCAATTGTCGTCTGTCACTGCCGCACGGTATTTGGCAACCCTAATGGCACAATAGTTTGCAACCCTAGCCCATCTGTCACTTAACTAGTAAAATATACAGTCGTCAGTCGCACGCTGAAAAATACGCGGCATCCCTAACTTATAGGCCCGTGGTACACTTCACAATAAACTCAAGCGTTCAGAATTTAAAGTTGACTCTGGATTGACGGAGATTGTGAATAAATTTTAAGATATTTTGTTAAGTTAAAATGTAACTCATGTTGCCGGAAATACAGTCTAAATTGCACGTCTCTCGCATTTGTTTCTTTTCGAAACAATCACAGGGTTGACATTTCTCGTGCTTAGAACATAAAGTTTACATTCGATTGTTCGAGTTTGCTACTTTCGCTAGGGTTATTTAACTTTGAAGTAGTTCAAAAGACCCCCAGATTTGCGATTCTGGCGGATTTTCTTTGGATTAAAGACCCTATGAATATAATGATAATGTGTTCGAGTGTTATTTTTATTTTCTCGGCGATTTTGTCACGAGTCGGATTTTTATAAAGAGTATTAGGGGATGTGTGGGGATCGAGTGACTTTTGTGGATTTATTAGTCATTTATAGCAATCAGTGTTCTTTGTAGTTTATTTTAATTAAATTGTGTTTGATTTATGTTACGGAGTAACTGGCAAGAGTCGAAGATCGGGTTCAGTGGCGTGTATTAGGAATGTTATTTAAACCAGAAGTCAATTTGTTTATTTCCCTTTCATGTTTGTTTTTTAAATAAGGAGAAGGTCAGAAAGTGTTTAGGTAAATTACAGGACATATTATATTTAACAACTTGACGTCTCAAGCTAACAGGCGCAGTGCAATGATATGCAAAAAACAGGCAATGCAAAGTTCTACTTGTTCTCACTGGCATCGTTTACCATCAGACGAGCGTCTTGCTTGATATATATAGGTGAAAAAGCATCACCATTATGAAGCAAAGCGTGCCACGGGTTGAACACGATATGAATTTTGAAATTATTCGAAAATATGAAGTCGAAAATATAATTAAATTCATAAAAAATAAGCAATCTTTTGGAATTGACGAAATACCCATCAAGGTTTTTAAAGACAACGTTGATCTATTAGCAGAACCACTGACACATTTTTTTAATAGCTGCATTAAGAAAAACGTTTTTCCTAATCAGTTGAAGCTAGCCCGAGTTGTCCCAATTTACAAAAAAAGTAACAAAACTGATCCAAAAAACTATAGACCAATATCTTTATTACCAATTATATCGAAAGTATTTGAAAAGCTCATGAAATCCCGATTACAATAACATCTACAAAATAACAATATACTGAATCACAGGCAATTTGGATATCAGAGATTTGTTGGGACTGTCGATGCTGTAAACTTATTAGTTGATGACATAGCTGGTAAATTAAATATGAAATTGAAAGTAGGAGGTGTTTTTTTAGATCTAAGGTCTGCTTTTGACAAAATTAATCATCGTTTACTTCTACATAAATTAGAGCATTACGGTATTAGAAACACTGCTCTTAAATTGTTCCAATCTTGCAAATTGTTGCAACCGTAAACAACTCGTGGAAATAAAAACTTTTGATAATGATATTGAAACTATACATAGATCAGGTCGGTCTTACATAAATGTAGGAGTACCTCAAGGTTCAATATTGGGACCCCTATTGTTTATTATTTTTACTAATGACCTAATACCTTATATGACCAAATGCGACCCTGACATTAAGATAACAGTTTTTGCAGATGACACTAATGCTATAATTGCCGCTGATACAATTGATGATTTGAAATTGAAAATTACCAATGCATTTAGACTTTCCAGAAGTGGTTTGATTGGAATGACCTAGTTTTGAATACCTGTAAAACCAACCTCATGTTGTTCCGCACTACAGCTAGACAAAAATACACTCTTAACATCAATTTTAATGGAGTAAGAATAGGAGGTGAAATTTTTAGGGGTTCATATAGACCATGACTTAAATTGGAAAGAGGAGATCCACGCGATAGAAACTAGTGTTAGTTCTGCTTGCTATGCAATAAAGAGTCTAAGAGATGCATTAACCTTACCACAACTTTTGCGCTTGTGGAATCTAAAATTAGATATAGCTTAATGTGTTGGGGTAATAGCTATAACTATAACATAGAAGCTGCTTTTATAATACCAAAAAGAGCTATTAGAACCATGGTAAGAATTCTTCAAACTGAAACGTGTAGGCCTTATTTCAAAAAATTTAATATACTTAGTGTACCATGTTTGTATATTCTCATTACACTTACTGACTTAGTAAAAAAATTACATACACGTGAAACCGTGGAAGAGAAGCTAATGAGACAACGAACAAGAAGAAAAGATTTACACAATAATTCCAAGCCTATACTTACAGTTGTGTGCCACTGTACAAGAGTACAAGCTGTAAGGTTATTTAATAAATTGCACTGATCTAAAGACTGATCTAAAGACTATAGATAATAGTTTTACTTTCAAAAACAAATTGAAATCCTTGCTGCTCTGTAAATGCTACTATTCAATCACAGAATACATGAATGACAAAAACTGATATTTAAAGTACGCACATGACATCATGACTGAATATTCTGCTCTATTTGACATATTTTTAACCGACTTCACAAAAAAGGAGGAGGTTCTCAATTCGTCTGTATGTTTTTTTTTTTTTTTTAACCGACTTCACAAAAAGGAGGAGGTTCTCAATTCGTCTGTATGTTTTTTTTTTTTTTTTTTTGCGTGTATGTTACGCGATTTCTCCATCAATTGTGAACGGATTCAAATGATTATTTTTTTAATAGGTAGGATACGTTTCCGAGGTGGTCCCATTTTAATTTTATCGAGATCTGATTAATATCACCAGAGATATGGAGATAAATACCTCAAACATAGGAGAATGTACTAGTTTTAGTAGAAGAGTCCCAAGAAGATTATACACAATGGAGGTTGCTATTGCATATAAGATATTCTTACGGTAACTGTGAGCGAGATAGAAATAAAGGTGGGGATAATTTTTTTTTATATCTTATAGGCAAGCGTTTGACCACTATCTCACCTGTTGCTAAGTGATGATGCGGTCGAAGATAGAGAAATGGACTAGAATGGGAACTGGCTCTCAAGGATAGCTGCCGGAACACATTAGATGTTTGGCGACAGATTTTCTGACTTGAGGGTGGTAGCTGGCCAGGCGGACACTAGATATGCTCTACCACCATGCGGGGGTTATTGGTTTCTTAACGATGTTTTCCTTCACCGGAGGGCCACTATGAGAAGCGCACATATATTTTTCGATAGAAAATTCATTGGTACACGGCGGTTTGAACTCGGTACCACGGCATCAAAGCCGACCGTTCTCCCAATTACGCCATCGGGCCCTCAATAAATAATTATATATTAATAATTATAATAAATAATTATATATAAATATAAATAATTTGTCTTCACAGGAATGTTCTACCGGGCAAAGTCTTGTTAGGGTGCAAACTTTTTTAAACATACCTAAAATTTTTTGACATGACATGACATTTGGCGAAGATGGCGGCCATTTCAGTCCCGCGACACTGCATACATAATTAAATAACTCAGAATTATGAACGTACTTTGTACCAATCAACACAGCAAAAAAAAATTATAAGCATAAAACCACATATTATATAATAGTTACTACGTAAATAATACTAATATAATAATTTCCGTTGTTAGGTTGGCTACACAGTGCTTTCACATAATTCGGGTATACACACTGTAGGGAAGTGCCTCTTATAACGTAGTAGAGTGATTCAGTACTCTGTTGGCCATATGGCGGCAATTAATGTTAATAATCGCAAATAATACTTTTTAATATTCATTTTGGAATACAACTAGTCCGTGTTATAAAAGTATTTGGAATTATTGTAATAAAATAGACAATTAATTATCGTGTGTGTCAGATGCTTTAATTGTACAGGGCCATTTTGGACATTGTCCTTTGATACCTTGATGACATCATTATTACTAGTGAATATTTTCACTTTAGCGCGGCATTTAAAGTCAATTTTTTTAGGTTTCCGAACCCAAAGGCTACCAAATGAACACTTTCTGAGACTTTGTTGACTGTTCGTCCGTCCGTCCGTCCGTCCGTCCGTGTCTATATGTGCGTACTTTACAGATCTGTATCTTCTTAACCGTTATAGGTACATACTTGACATTTTCAAAAAGTATATATCCGTCAGTGTATAACGGCCCAGACACGAAATTTAATAGATGCATGTAATTACATTAAAACTTTTTTTGCACTAAAAAGGGTAAAATAAGTTATTTAAAAAAAAAAAACTGACTTCATAACCACAAAAAGGCACTCAAAAGCGAAAAATAATTTACTTAAAATTATTATAAGCGTTACCCACTTCTCTATTTGAAGTCGGTGCCAGCCAAGTCTATTGGATATTAGATAGATACTATGTATGTAGTAGTAGTAAGTAGGTACATGTAGGTTAGTAAGTAGGTAGATACATGTAGGTATTATCTATCTACTACCTATTAGACTTGGCTGGCACCGACTTCAAATAGAGAAGTGGGTAACGCTTATAATAATTTTAAGTAAATTATTTTTCGCTTTTGAGTGCCTTTTTGTGGTTATGAAGTCGGTTTTATTTTTTTTGAAAAATAACTTATCTATTTTAATAGTCCATTGACATAATATACAGTGTGGAAATTAAACTCAGGCCCTGGAGGGAAACTACTTTAAATCCTTAAGCTAGCTCATTTTACTTAAAGGAGACATTCCTTTATATTTGAAAAGAAACAAATCTGCATTAAAAGATTTTTTAAAACTCGCTTGCTTCGCCCGGGACTCGAACCAACAAAATATAAAATTAAAAAAAGTAAACACTCTTTATTTTTTTATACTAATCGGTAGTATTAATATTCAGGATAAAGTTTCTCTAAAAAATGTTTGGTTACTGTTCACTTTTAACAAGTAAATGACACGTAACAGTTCTGTTATCTCTCCAACGCTCAAAGACTTCGTATGCAGTACACGCTTGCTAATTAATCGTTAAGTACCTTGTTGAAATCTTCGATAAGAAAATTGTTCAATGGTGGTAATACCTCTATGCACATTTCCTTCTTACATGATCCGAGGCGTTCAGTGGAGAAGTTTAAAAATGGAACGTTTGACTTTGTTTGCAATGCGGGACAATAATTTTAAAATTCAAACGATTTTTATCAACAGATTTTATTTAAGTAGTGTTGCTTTCCTTACGTAATTAAATTATCTCATAATGGCGTATCAAGAACAATTCGAGTTATTAGAAGCTTACTTTGTTTGCAACAAGAGCTACGATTTAGCTCTGCAGTGGTATCGCGAGAAGTATCCAGACAGAGAACTACAATCTAGAAAAGTTTTGTCTCGAATTGTGAATAATTTACTGACCGTTGGAAGTTTTAAAAAGAAGACTGGACGCCCACAGCAACAAAATTTGAACTATAGCGATGTTGAGTTAAACATTTTGACATACTTCGAGTGTTACCCGAAGGCTTCAAGCAGGGAAGCTGCTCAAGAGATAGGCATCAACCATACTAGTATACTTAAAGTTCTGAAAAAATACAAATACAAATGTTATCGTGATGGGCGATTGGTGCAGAAACTACATCCCGGAGATAGTGACAGGAGATTACAGTTTTGTGAAAATATTCAAACAGAAATAGCCCGCAACCCAAATTTCTTGGACTACAGTCCACAGTCTACAGTTGTATGGTCTGACGAAACAAATTTAGTAATAATGGAATGTATAACAGACATAACAATCATTATTGGTCTCGTCAAAATCCATTCCGTGTCCGTGAAACGAACAATCAGGTCAGATTTTCGTTTAATGTTTGGTGTGGAATCAAAAGTAACATGGTTGTTTGGATGCACATTTACGAAGGACATCTGAATGCAGCAAAATACATTGAAATATTGGAGCTTTTACAAAATCAATTAAACCTTCTGCCAGAAGAGGAACGAAATAATATAATTTTTCAACAAGATGGTGCACCTGCCCACAACAGCAGAATTGCCAGGGCATACCTTAATGAAAATTTCAATGCCTGGATAGATACAAACGGGACGATTAGATGGCCTGCAAGAAGTCCAGACCTGACGCCCATGGACTTCTTTTTATGGGGTCATGTAAAAAATGTTGTTTATGAAACTTGCTATGAAACCGTTCAAGAGCTAAGGATTGCGATAGAAAATGTTATTAGGGGCATACACCACAACACTTTGCTGAAGGCTACAAGAAATGAATTTCAACGGCGACTAATGTTGTGTAGCCGGAACGACGGGGCTCATTTCGAACAATTTATCAGTTAAATAATTTAAGTGTTACAAAATTGATAGTAAAATAAAGTTGATGTTAGATTTAACGATTATTTTTATTTTTAAGACCTAATGTTTGTGAGAGAAACTTTATCCTGAATATTAATACTACCGATTAGTATATTAAAATAAAGTGTTTATTTTTTTTAATTTTAGTTGGTTCGAGTCCCGGGCGAAGCAAGCGAGTTTAAAAAAATCTTTTAATGCAGATTTGTTTCTTTTCAAATATAAAGGAATGTCTCATTTAAGTAAAATGAGCTAGCTTAAGGATTTAAAGTAGTTTCCCTCCAGGGCCTGAGTTTAATTTCCACACTGTACAAGAATCTTATTACTGTTTTGAACCCATTGACATTGTTAATTTAAATTTGTATTAGTATTGTATTATTATTATTGTTTTAAAATTATTGTTGTTATTTACTGTTTTGTTTTATGTTTTTGAGTATTGTTTATTGTTGTATACTTTTTTGTTCTATTATTATATTTTTTGGTGTATTGTTGTTATAAGCAACTTATGTATTTAATGTGTGATTTTACTAGTTATTTTTCTGGTTTGTTTGTGCTATTTTGATTATAGAAACATGGATGTAAATGTAATGTAATTTCCTATACAATAATGGTTATTTTTGGAATAAATGAAATGAAATGAAAATGAAAAATGAATGGTATCTTGGGCAAGCGTTCCTTGGACCACATCGTCACTTAACATCAGGTGAGATGGTGGTCAATCGTTTGCCTATTGAGCATAAAAATAAAACCAGTGAAGTACGAGTTCCAACTCGTACTTCACTGGTCGCCACTCGCCCACCGAGGCTTTCGTACAATAAAAAAACTTAACTTTGCAGTTCGATCACTAGACCGATGCCTAGACACTGCTCATATACAAAGTTTAATTTTTTCACAGCTGAACGGTACCGTAGACCCCAGTATTTGATTTAAATTTCAACATAATATCTCTACGCGTTCCTGAAATAATTAAGATAGTTTAAAAACTAAAACAACCGACTTCAATGCCCCGCGAGTCAATTTCAGTAGCAAGTTTGAGACGTTTATCATCATATCTCTGGAGATACTTATCAGATCTCAATGAAATTACAATGGAACTACCTCGGAAACGTACCCTACTGATTACAAAAAGAATCATTCGAATCGGTTCAGAATTGACGGAGTAATCGCGTAACATACACACACAAAAAAAAACATACGACAGACAAACAAAATCAGACGAATTGAGAACCTCCTTCTTTTTGGAAGTCGGTTGAAAAGGATCTTGACTGACGGACTGACAGATAGACAGACAGACGGACAACAAAGTGATCTTATAAGGGTTCCTTTTTTTCCTCTTGAGGTACGGCACCCTAAAAATTACGCTACTGACGTGTATCAAAATATGTAGAAAATAATTTAAATTAAAGCAAATAAAATAGCATTGAATTACTTTTAAACTCTGTCTGTCCTCTGGTCCCGGCTAGTATATAAATAAAACCATAATAACGCGTAAATAAAATCCCTTTGAAGTGAGGATAGTGTTTGCAAACGACGAAAAAATGTTTAATTACATGTTGTGTACGGACAAATGTTGTTTCAACAAATATTTGTCCCTGTGTTTGTTTAACGTTTGATATCTGGGTTCAGACAGTTTGTGCCAATTAAACTGGGGATGGATTAGACGTAGACTCAAATAAACTGGCCCTTTTTACATCTGTATCGTTTCATAGAAGATATAAAAGAAAAGTATGATCGTACAAAACGAAAAAACCAACTTCACATGCCGCGATCGGCGATAGTCAAAGTAAGCCAGTAGTATCACGTCATCTAATACTATAAGAATCTTTGTCCTGACATACTGACTGACTCACTGACTCACTGACAGACAACGCACAGCCTAAACCGCTGGTCGTAGAGACTTGAAATTTGGAGGGTATATTTGTCTTAGTACGTAAGGGTGTACTAAGAAAGGATTTTCCAAAATTAACCCTCGAAGGGGATGAAACGGGGGTTCAAAGTTTGTATGGAGAAAAAAGATTAGATAGTCTTCTCTATCTGAAACTTCACACAAGTGCTTCAGTAAAAAATTAGGTAAACACGTGTTTCAGGTTTTTTTGAAATTCCACACCTGAGAGGGTGAAATGGGGTAATAAAGTGTAAAAATCTATATTATTTCGGATTGCGCTGAAATTTGGCACGCAGATAGTTATTAAGACGTTAGTTCCCTCTGAGAAAGGATTTTCCAAATTAACCCTCGCAGGGGATGAAACGGGGGTTCAAAGTTTGTATGGAGAAACAAGATTAGATAGTCTTTTCTATCCGAAACTCCACACAAGTGCTTCAGTAAAAAAATAAGTAAATACGTGTTTCAGGTTTTTTTGAAATTCCACCCTTAAGAGGGTGAAATGGGGTAATAAAGTGTAAAATCAATATTGTTTCGGATTACGCTGAAATTTGGCATGCAGATAGTTATTACGACGTTAATTCCCTCTAAGAAAGGATTTTCCAAAATTAACCCTCTATGGGGATGAAACGGGGGTTCAAAGTTTATATGGAGAAACAAGAGTAGATAGTCTTTTCTATCCGAAACTTCACACAAGTTCTTCAGTAAAAAAATAAGTAAACACGTGTTTCAGGTTTTTTTGAAATTCCACCCTTAAGAGGGTGAAATGGGGTAATAAAGTGTAAAATCAATATTGTTTCGGATTACGCTGAAATTTGGCATGCAGATAGTTATTACGACGTCAGATCCCTCTTTGAAAGGATTTCCCAAAATTAACCCTCGAAGGGGATGAAACGGGGGTTGAAAGTTTGTATGGAGAAACAAGATTAGATAGTCTTTTCTATCCGAAACTTCACACAAGTGCTTCAGTAAAAAAATAAGTAAATACGTGTTTCAGGTTTTTTTGAAATTCCACCCTTAAGAGGGTGAAATGGGGTAATAAAGTGTAAAATCAATATTGTTTCGGATTACGCTGAAATTTGGCATGCAGATAGTTATTACGACGTTAATTCCCTCTAAGAAAGGATTTTCCAAAATTAACCCTCTAAGGGGATGAAACGGGGGTTCAAAGTTTATATGGAGAAACAAGATTAGATAGTCTTTTCTATCCGAAACTTCACACAAGTTCTTCAGTACAAAAATAAGTAAACACGTGTTTCAGGTTATTTTGTAATTCCACCCCTAAGAGGGTGAAATGGGGTAATAAAGTGTAAAAATCAATATTGTTTCGGATTGCGCTGAAATTTGGCATGCAGATAGTTATTAATTACGACGTTAGTTCCCTCTGAGAACGGTTTTCCAAAATTCATCCCTGAATAGGATGAAACGAGGGTTCAAAGTTTGTATGGAGAAACAAGAATTGATTGTCTCTTATATTCGAAACTTTACACAAGTAGTTTAGTAAATAAATGAGTAAATACGTGTTTCAGGCTTTTTGAAATTCTATTCCTAAAAGGGTGAAGTGGAGTAACAATGTCTGAAATCAATATTGTTTCGGATTGCGCTGATATTTTGCATACAGATAGAAATTTTGACGTAGGTATCCGCTGAGAAAGGATTTTTCAAATTTCACTCTTCAAGGGATGAAGCGGGGGTTCAAATTTTGGATAGTCATTTTATTCGACATTTCACACAAGTACTTCTGTAAATAAATAAGTAAATACGAGTTTCAGACTTTTTCAAAATGCCACCCTAAAAGAGTGAACTGGGGTAAAAAAGTCTGAAAATCAATATAGTTTCGGATTGCGCTTTATTGGGTTTTTCGGGTTTTAAAAATATGAATCCTGATTTGTCTTAGTCACGCGATAATATGAAAACAGGTGAACCAATTTGGCTAATTTTTATTTGATGTCTTTAATGATAGAATCGTTTTTACAAAAGAAAAGTTTTAAGTAAATAAGGGGAGTTTTTAACGCGGGCGTAGCCGCGGGGGACTTCTAGTCAAGGTATAAAAATGTATTTATATTGTTTATCTCCATGCATCATCTGTCAAACAAAAAAGATTTTTTAAAATAGGTTTAAATTTGACGGAGTTAACAAACATTAAAAAAAAAAACCGTGAAATTGAAAACCTCTTTTTTTATGAAGTCGGTTATAAATTAATACACTCCTCCATATTGGATTATAATTATATTGCTAATATATTATATTAATATATTATAACTATTGTTCACAGGTAAATCTTCAAGTCCTTCCAAGAAAAACAAGGTAAACGGAACACATCTGAGGCGAAAACATGTTTGTGAAAAGTACTCGTAACTTCATATCCAAAGCAAGGTCTTTAGTCTAGCCAGTGTCGCTTATTAAACGCAGACGCAAAGCCAAGGTATTGTAAGTTAGAAGACCATACCTGTACATATAGGTACATTTATGTATCTATGTATGTATAACTGAAGTTGTTAAAAATATATAATTTTAACATTATGACCCTGGTAGGGTGTCGCAACTAGTTCCGAGTGAACAGATCGATTTAGAATTTACCTGCATTAAAAACTAAGACTCTAGGGCAGTTTAAACACTGCTTTTACGGTAGTTTTTGTATTATGTGTTCTTTGTCATAAAAAAAATAATTAAATTTAAAAAAATATATAGCACAGTGTGACCTTAACCCACACTTTACGCACGCTTTTCCGTGACTTAAATAGTCGATTATTGCACGGCGTTTTGTTTTGTTTTTGCTAAACGCCGTGCTAACTTCACGCCGTGCTAACTTCACGCCGTGTAATAATCGACTATTTGACAGAAAAGCGTAGCGTAAGCGTAAAGTGCGGGTTTATGTCGCACTGCTATCTATAAAATGATATACGATACTCGTGACTTAAGTTGTCTATTGTGCTACGCCATGCTAAAACGCTGTGATAACTTCACGCCGTGCAATAATCGCCTACTTAAGTCACACGTATCGTAATATACTATTTATTATCTTACGGTTCAGTTCACTGGTTGGTTCAGCTGCGGTATCGGATATTCATTGTGAGATTTTTATTGCTTATGGTTCTCTAACCTTTTTAATGCCATTGCTGTCTTTTATTTTTTTTCTACCTATCCCGTAAGTCAAGATTTAGGCGTCTGTCTCTATGTCTCCCCAAGCTCGCCTCGCTCTTTGGAGCGCTTGGGGAGACATAGAGACTATATAAAAAGATATATGTATAAAGACGATATATAAAGACGCTTGTCAAAGTAGAGGATGAATCAAAATGCATCCTCTACTTTGATAAGCGTCTTTATATATAGGCCCAACTATTTTTTTAAAATAACTATTATCTGATTTTACATTTGATAACTACATTCATGCATTTCCCCTCCCTACTAAGCATGCTAAACCGCTCTAAGAATTTAGAAATCCAAATCAAAACCGCTTGCCTCATAACCAAAATCAAAACCACTTATAACCCACCCCACACAACGAGACAGCCAACGAATGTTCAAATGTTTCGCAGTAATGTTTCAGCATTTCCGAATGTTGCACACAACAATATATCTCGAGAAAGCGCGGTACCTACTCCCCGGTTAATTTAAATGTTAAATTTATGTTAATCGTATTCTCACCTTCGGCTGAGTGTTTCGCTAACCATAGCTGTCTATTTTCAAAGGTATTTTCAGTAAAGATTTAGCGCGTTTGCTGATATTTTGTGTAAACGAGAGACTGGGGTAATAGCTTTTTAAATTTTATTTACAAATAATAATTGGTTATGGTTGCAAACCGGGAGACCCTACAGCGCCACTTATTTTTATTCTCCAATGTTATAAGTTTTATTTAGTTTGTGAAAGCTATTGTACTTAGTTAAAATAATAATTTGGATAGTTTAAAAATTAAAAAACCGACTTCACCTACCTCGCTTCACATGTAGTACGTTTGAGATGTAGTTATGTTAATTTCAATTATTTGATCTTTTCGACATAGATACAAGATAATAATATTAATAGTTTTCGTACATCGATATTTACTTCGTATCGTTGTACTTTACATTTCAGTCTCAGAAATGAGTTTAAAAATTAATAAATATGTATTCATAATTCTAGAATATTACTTCTAATTTAGGATTTATGTCTTCTATAACGAGCCTCTTGTCATTAAAAATACAAAAAGCTTAAGTCATAAAGCATTTCTTTTAATTTGCGCTTCTTTTTTTCTAAGATATACATTTAGCAAGAATACAGAATGTAAAATTATAATAAATCAGAGGGAACATTTGATACCCTATCAAAATACAACGTGTTGTGTAAGCCCCATTTACACATAGACACATACATTACATTAACACAGAACACACCTCCGGGAGCAATAATATAAGGCGGCTACATTGAAAGGCTTTCACGGCCTAGGTTCTAGGTAAACCTAGGCTGCTTGCTGTGAAGTCAGTATGGAAGAGTCATGGAACCTGCCTCAATCTCTTTAGTCTTTGAAAGTAATACAAGAGAATAATTGTGGGAACTCACGCGATGTCGATAAAGTAATGTTATTGTTACGTTATTATAATAAACTGGCCAAGTGCAAGTCGGACCCGCACTCGTAGGGTTCCGTACCACACTACAGTATTTTATAAGATCGAGCAAAAAATACCACTATCATTTTTCGCCAGCAAAAAATAATAATTATTAAACATTTTATTTCTTATAACGCCATCTAACGTCTCACAAAGGTGTTAGGAATCGACATTTTAATATTACGCCATATATGGGACGTTTACCTAACTAAGCGTTCATACATGGCGTGAAATGCCGAAAAAACACGTTTCTTGTATGGGGATTTTATTCTCTCTATTATTTTTAACTTTATTCTGTTTTTAGTATTTGTTGTTATAGCGGCAACAGAAATACATCATCTGTGAAAATTTCAACTGTCTTACAATCACGGTTCATGAGATACAGCCTGGTGACAGACGGACAGACAGACAGACAGACAGACAGACGGACGGACAGCGGAGTCTTAGTAATAGGGTCCCTTTGGGTACGGAACCCTAAAAATGCCAATTTGATGAGATATACGTTTATTTCACAAAACACTGGGGTTAGCACAAAGTTCCAGAATAGTTGGCCTTATCGTCTTATACTATAGACTTGTCCTAGAGTGGAGACCGCGAATCGGCAAACGTAGCGTAGGACGTCCTGTGACCAGGTGGAGCTACGCGTACGCAAAGCGATAGGCAGTGACTGGAAGAGAAAAGCCGAATATCGGGCTCAGTGGTGCATTTGGGAGAGGCCTACGTCCAGCAGTGGACTGACACCGGCTGATGATGATGATAGTCCTATGCGATGATTAATTATCCTCATTGTTGCGTACTTTAGAAAACTGATTCCCAAAAACTAGGTAGCGATTAAAGATGGCAATAATGGTTGAAACATTTTAATGGTTAACAGTTAATTGATAAAAAAAAATATCGATGATTTTATTGGTTAAAAATATTAGTTAATATTATTCGAGTAGGTTTGGTTTTTTTCATTTTCGACTCCCAAACACTTATCGAAATGAATCCATATTACTGCCGAAGATATTCCGTCTCAGCCTTTTTAAAAACAACTTTAGTTTTCCACTACACAACAACACAAAATAAGTAATAGTACAACAACAACAACTTCATTATCTAATAAAAGTAACCATAACCACAGAGAGTACTAATTCCATACACTACAGTTAATTGTTTAAAATACCACTTCACTTTGTTAAGAATAAAAATATCGGAAACATCGATTAACTAATTCCATACACTACAGTTAATTGTTTAAAATATCGCTTCACTTTGTTAAGAATAAAATTATCGGAAACATCGACTCGGCGAATAAATTATTAAAGTGTTTTATTTTGAGAGCAATAGAGTATACAATCGAATGCAGTTAACTTATGGAATATTTTATATGGTTGAAAACAACATGTTCGAACTTAACTCCGGTCATCGTATAATATATCAATTTTCGAATATGTTCCTTATCTATTACCGTTTAAAGCTTAAATTTAAGTGCATAAAAATGGTTAGTTTGTGATTCGCAAGGCGAGGTCATTATCAGTTGAAGTTGATATAATATTTTTATTCTTTAATGTTAATTTTCTTCATTGATTATTATGGTTAATTTTGAATATTAGTTTATTTTAATGGTTGATAGTTATATTCATCATCTCTAGTAGCGATTAAGTAACAAAATAACAAATATATTTGTGTAATAGTTTGACATGAACTTAGCTAAGCTCTTATTTAGGCTTCTTACTATAAGTACGTAGTAAGATTATCTGTTCTGTGCTATAAGTTAACATGGACAAGTATTCAGAACACCAACGCAATCACCGAGGCAAACAAACATCATATTGAATTAAAGTCGGTAAAAGGACGGAATAAATAATAGTAAAAGTAGGAAAATTAAGTACCCATACTGTATTTAGATTAGTTTTAAGGTCAGCAGTAAATATTTGAACGATAAGATTATCTGCCAGTATCTCAGTTTCCAGATATAAACTCCGACTAACTGTTTATAAGCTCATGTGGGAAATTTTAATGCAGTAAGGTTAATACTGTTTAACAGTTAAACTTAGTCACACATTACATAAACCACCTTTACTAACATGTCGCGCTTTATATTAATTTATTGGCAGATTTTTTAATTTTTTTTTCATTATGGATCCACATTCCACACGATTAGGGTATTTAGCCAATGTCAAGTATTAAAATTCTTCAAGTTTTTGAAAATTCAAGTTATAAAGATGGGTCAGTCACATTTCAGGTCAAGTTCGAGTCATAAGTCTAGTTCAAGGTCATACCCTCAATAATGTGGATGTGGACTTAACTGAAGATTTCAAGTGGAATTTTGCTGAGAACGAAAATTGCATGTTTTTCAACATTGTACTGTTTGTAAATTGTTAAACACAATCCAAAATTTCATCCTACCGACGGGACTCGAACCCGCACCCCCCGGATTACACGTCCAGGTGCTCTGCCAATTGAGCCACGGTTCGATCTATCGATACGACGAAATTAGTGGATTGCATTTGTAAACCCAATTATGCATTGGTGGCGCCATCTATGTCTACTTATTACGTAAGTTAATCCTTCGGAAGAAAACATTACAGTTTTCAAATGCGACGATGCCACCAATGCATAATTGGGTTAACAAATGAGTGCGGGTTCGAGTCCCGTCGGTACGATGAAATTTTGGATTGTGTTTAACAATTTACAAAAATATAAAGTGTGTGACACTTCGAAGAAACATAATATTGTACTGTTTCCCTACACTCGCTCACATTCACCGGCACTTAATGGTTAAGGTGGTTGCTCGTCGTGAGCCTACCACGACAATGCCAATAGATGGTGCTGATACATTAATTTGACGTATTTTATTTTTTTATGACTGAAATAGTGTTTGTTAAATAAAAAAAATGGAACTCTCGAGTAAAGCGTATAATTTTTAATTTATACAGCTACATCTGAAGTATATATACACTCTCTATATACTTTTATTTATGCACAAGCGTGGCGTCAGGACTGATCACGCACACTCGCGAAAGTATTTTTGTATCACAGATTATTTAATAGTGTATTTGACGTTTACGAAAGCATTTGCTAATTTTGTCACTTTAAAAATTAGTAATGTAGCCGATTGGTGAGAACTATTAGATTAGGCGCAGCAGGGATTGGGTTCGAACCTCTTCCTTCCTAACATTTTTTTTTTCGTTTTCCATTCTACATTACCTTTTTATTTATTGTAATTAATTTACTGTCTACATTACTCTCGCTAATATCAAAATACCAAATATCATATAGATTTATACCACTTTTTGATGTGTAGCTCTTACTTACGCTATTGGGTGGTCTTGAGTCCACGAGGTTCAACGGACATTTCGTTGCTGGAGTCTGACCTCCTGACCGCCTGGCCAGCTACCACCCTCAAGTTAGAAAATCTGTCGCCAAACATATAATGTGTTTCGGCAGCTATCCTTGAGAGCCAGTTCCCATTCTAGCCTAGCGTGCATCGACCACATCATCACTTACCAACAGGTGAGACAGTGGTCAAACGCTAGCCTAGAAGACATAAAAAAACTGTTTTTTTTTTATTGCTTGTTTTGCAATATTCTAATCGTCGTCGTCGCAATATTCTAAACTCGTCTCGGCGTTTTACAATTCCAGACAAGCGCGATTCCATCACCGCATCTTCGCTTAACATCAGGCCCATTAGACAAAATCCAATTTCTGTTTACATTCACGCTAACGCAACTTCAAAATGTATGGGAATGACAACTTAGTTGCGGAAATATAAATTTCATTCCATACATTTTGAAGTAGCGTTAGCGTGAATGAAAACAGAAATTGGATTTTGTCTAGGGGGGCTGGTACGCTAGCGGTCAAGTGCTTGTCTTCTAGAAATGTAAATATAACCCTACAAGGTTTTTCAGTTAACCTATCAAAAATAACAACGATTTGAAATCGTTAAAAAACTAAAAGAAGCGACTTCAAATGCCGCGCTAGTCATTTTCAGTACCAAGTTTGAGGCGTTTATCTCCATATCTCTGGAGATACTCATCAGATCTCGATGCAATTTAAATGTGACCGACCACCTGTAAGACACCCTTTCAAATAAAAAAGCATTTTTTTCAAATTGGTTCAGGTGTCTTCGAGTAATCTGTGCACATACATAAAAATAAATAAAAATCCGACGAATTGAGAACTTCCTTCTTTTTTGGGAAGTCGGTTAAAAACAAACAGCATGCCAGCAATTAACTCCCTTGTTAATATTTGTCAGTAAAACGTTAAGCGCGGTCATCATAAATAATTCAATCTGGTGTTGGCGATATTAATTCGTCATGATCAGGACGTCGCGTCATCAGCAAAATTGGCAATATGCTGGCATTGATATTTGGTTGCTTGAACTGATGTAGGTTATTTCATCAACCGACTTCCCAAAAAGAAGAAGGTTCTCAATTCGTATGTATGTTTTTTTTTTTGTGTATGTTACGCGATTACTCCGTCAATTGTAAACCGATTTGAATGATTCTCTTTTTAATCGGTAGGGTTCGTTTCCGAGGTAAGCCCATTGTAATTTCATCGAGATCTGATGAGTATCTCCTGAGATATGACGATAAACGTCTCAAACTTGCTACTGAAACTGACTTGCGCGGCATGGAAGTCGGTTGTTTTAGTTTTTAAATCTTAATTATAGCACAGAATAATGAATAGTACAAATTATAGTGACTTTAGTGATTACCCACAACTTGATACTTGGTGGAGCTAAAACTGATAAATAAAGACTACTGAGATACTTTTTGTTTTACTGACCTCAGTAAAGATTTTATATCTTATATGCTAGCGTTTGACCACTATCTCGCCTGGTGGTAAGCGATTATGTGCCCCACAACTTGATTCTTGGTGGTGCTAACACTGATAAATGACTACTGAGATACTTTTTGTTATGTTGACCTCAGTAAGGATTTTATATCTTATAGGCTAGTTTGACCACTGTCTCGCCTGGTGGTAAGCGATAAAGTGGTCGAAGATGGTGAACACGCTTGGCCTAGAATACTGTGCTACTTTTGGTAGAAACTCAGGCGGAACATCGATATAATATGCTCCTACCATCAGTTGACGAACACTCGTGCTAGTGTTTGAACCGGCGACCGCTTAGAAGTTAGAGGGAACGCGGGTTGCACTTTTCCATATGTCTGGTGCTGTAAATGTGTGGTTGTATGACTCATAATCTTGACATATAATAATCTGACTTATAATCTCTAAATATATTTTAATTTTGTATAATTATTATAATGCTGTATCACTGATTTCACATGCTCACCCACGAGCGAAATAGAACTTTGTTAAATAAATCCATCAAATTGTACTCTATTTTTTGTGATATATATATATTTCATTTCATTACATAAAAATGTATTCCCCCGTTTCCTCCCTGGAAAATGCTTTTAGAGCAAAATTTGTTTTAACAAAAAATCAAGGTGTGCTGTAGCTACGCCCCTATCATTTTCTTTTTTTGACCAACCAATTGCAAAAAGAAATATAAGCCTATTGTTACGTGCGGGGTGGTATTAAAATGCCAATCCGATGAGATGAACGTTTATTTCCACTGATCACTAGGTCAGCACAATGTTCCACAGTAGTTGTCCAAATCGTCTTGCACAATTATCAAAAGTCCGTTAACACACACTGAGGTCGTTAGTTCACAATCACTGATTTCACTGTTCACAGTTCACAACACGAGTTCACTGATAACACTTAACGATCACTTGGTCGCTATCCGCGCTTAGATAGTTCACTGTCGCTTCCAGAGAATGACTGACTCAAGCCGCGGTTTCAACGTCTTATATAGGACGAGAATATTTCTACAGAACTTTCCAGTATTGACTCGAAACAATAGACAAAAGACGTTCAAAACAAAGCAATAACAATCACAAACAAAAGGGGCGGCTTTCCTTTGAGCATCTGACGTAAACAACTTTACCATACATGCTAATTTGATCTCTAACTACTTATGAATAAGGTTCAATCTTAACTACAAAACTAGGTACATTGACTAGGGTCTGAATTCCCGGAAGGTTAACGATGTAACATTATCCCCTTCTTAGTTATGATCGTCCCGATCATCATTTGTTCCATGGTATCGTGTAAGTCGATCGATGTGTACTACCCTCGGCTTTCCTCTCTGGCCTCGTTTAATGCGGTAGGTAACGTCGTTTATCTTCGTGATAATCTGGTATGGTCCTTCCCAATGAGCTTGCAGCTTCGGACTTTTTCCTTTCCTTCGTAGTGGGTTGTGCAACCAGACGAGAGTTCCTTCTTCGAAACCCATCGTATTCGCTCTACGATCGTACCGGGTCTTCATTTTTTCACCAGTTTTTAAACTATTCTCTCGAACTATCCTGTGCACTTCGTCCAGCTGACTACGAAGATCACTGACATAGTCGGTTACAGGCTTCGGAGCATCTGGCGGGGAACCAGTGATGGCGTCGATAGGAAGTCTTAGTTCGTGTCCAAAATTCACATTTGCAGGAGTCATACCAGTGCTGTCATGGGTAGCGGAACGGTATGACAACAAGAACAGAGGTATGTACTGATCCCAGTCACGTTGATGTGCGTCCACGACCTTAGCCAGGTGATTCTCCAACCTCTGGTTAAACCTCTCAACCATTCCGTCTGACTGTGGATGAGCTGCCGTTGTCCGCGTCTTTTGGATCCCGAGGAGGGTGCCTGAAATAGGGCAGACTCGAAGTTCCTTCCTTGATCGGAATGCAGTTCCATCGGTACACCAAATCGACAGATCACTTCTTGCACCAACTTCTTTGCAACTGTCTTTGCTTCCTGGTTTGGTGTCGCGAAAACTTCGGGCCATTTGCTGAAGTAATCTTGCACTACGATGATGTACTTGTTGCCTTCTTCAGTCTCGGGAAATGGCCCGGCAACATCCACGGCAATGCGCTCCCATGGTGCCCCAACATTGTACAATTTTAGTTGTCCTTTACTTCTTGTCTTCGGTCCTTTTACAGACGCGCAAGCGGTGCACTTCCTGCACCAATCTTCTACATCCTCGCGGCTGTGTACCCAGTAGAATCGTTGACGAACCTTCACAAGAGTTTTCTTGACTCCTAGATGTCCACCAGAAACTCCATCATGAATGTGTCGTAGTAGAGATGCCACTTTACTCCGGGGAACAACGACCTGCATCGTAGTTTCTTTTCCATTGCTGTTTTCCCATTTTCGGTACAAGATTCCTTGTTCCAGAGTCAGGCTGTCCCACTGAGCCCAGTAACTTTTTGTGATTGGGCTGCAAGCTGACACGTCGCTCCACTGGGGCTTGTTTCCAGACTTTATCCAATCCAGTACAGGTCGTAAATCTCTGTCCTCCAATTGTGCTCGTCTCATATTTTCGCCGTTCCATTCGTCATCTGTTCTGTCCATCCTGATGACTCTGACTTCTTCTCTAGACTCGTGCTTTTCGCAGTGTTTACAGTCATCTGCACAAGGTCTTCTTGACAGGGCATCGGCGTTGCTATGGCCCTTTCCACTGCGATGTTCTGTCACGAAGTTGAACTCTTGAAGTTGCTCGATCCATCGTGCCACTTGACCTTCCGGGCTCTTAAACTGTAGAAGCCATTTTAGAGCAGCGTGGTCAGTTCTGAGCGTAAACTCCCTTCCGATGAGGTACTTGTTGAAGTGCTGAAGAGTCTTTACCACGGCTAGCAACTCGCGGCGGGTGACACAGTAGTTTCGTTCTGGTTTGGATAATGATTTACTGAAGTATGCTATGACCACTTCTTTGTCTCCTTGGATTTGTGAGAGAACTCCTCCAATTCCCGTGTTGCTGGCATCAGTGTCCACAATAAATCTTCCATCTCTGGTAGGGTATCCCAAGATCGGCGTTTTACACAGTCGCTGCTTTAGATCGTTGAAGGCGGTTTCACACTCCACCTCCCATACAAATGTGCGCTTTTCTTCTGTCAGCCGATGTAAGAGTTTGGCAATTCCAGAAAAGTTCTTGACAAACCGCCGATAGTAAGCGCATAGTCCCAAAAACGACCTTACATCAGTTTTATTCTTCGGGGTAGGCCAAGTTTGAACAGCTTTGATTTTGTCAGGATCAGTTTGTACCCCGTTTTCCGAAATGATGTGTCCAAGGTAGCTGACTTTGGATTTAAAGAAGTCACACTTTTTGGCACTCAGCTTCAGGTTTGCTTCACGTAGACGGTTCAAAACCTTCTCCAGATTCTGCAGATGTTCAGTAAAATCACGGCCCAAAATGATGACGTCATCCAGGTACACCAAGCATACGTCTCCCAGTAATCCAACCATTACTCTGTCCATGAGACGTTCGAACGTTGCTGGAGCATTGTCCAAATGGCATGACGTTGAATTGCCAGAGTCCATTTCCAATGCCCGTACTGAATGCTGTCTTCTCTTTGTCTTCTGGACTGATTTCTACCTGCCAGTAGCCACTTTTCAGGTCAACCGTTGAAAACCACTTCATTCCACTGAGCATGTCCAGTGTATCGTCTATTCGAGGCAAGGGGTAGCTGTCCTTCTTTGTGACTTCATTAAGCATTCTGTAATCTACGCAGAATCTGGTGGAGCCATCTTTCTTTTTCACCAGAACCACTGGCGATGACCAAGGGCTTGTAGATGGTTCGATGACTTTTTCTTTGGCCATGTCTCGTATCATGTCTGCAACTTCAGCTTCTTTCGCCAATGGAATCCTTCGTGGCCTCTGTCGTATAGGTCTTGCGTCGCCAGTGTCAATTTTGTGTTTAACAAGTCCGGTACGTCCACAGTTGTTTTCAGCGGCGAAGACGTCTTTAAACCGCATCAACAGACGTTTTGCTTGTGACAGCTGAGCGAACGTTAAGTTGTCTTTGGATGATTCCAGCAGCTGTGATATTTGGTCTTCCGAGCTTGGTTCCGTAGAAGTAATATCCGTTCGTCGCAGGTACTTCACTTCTTGACATTTTCCAATTATGCTGTTTTTCTTCAGATGAACTTCTTCATTGCCAAGGTTGAGAATTCGCACACTGGCCGTTCTGTTTGTCATGAGCAATGTTCTTGCAGTAATCCAGGTCGGATGTGTGCCCTCATCTTCGGCAACTACACATAGTCCACTCTTGACTGTATTTGGAAATTTCACTCGAACAATATTTTGCGATTTTGGAGCCAACACGACGTCCTTGAGACAGTAAAGCTTACACGGTGCCGTTCCTTCGAAGAACACTTCTTGCTCGGGAAACCGGAGAACACCACGGGCCACATCCAATATGCAATGCTGCTTCTCCAAAAAGTCCAATCCCAGAATGCAATCGTCAGTTATGTTGGCAATAAGCACAGGATGAATGTATGAGTGCTCACCGATGATTATCTCCACGTCGGTATCGCCAAGGACAGGAACTGACTGGCCGGTTGCTGTCCGTAGTGAGCATGCTGCAGATCGATGTTTCCGTGATATAAATCGTTGCAGGAATTCAGGCTTCACAATTGTGCGCGATGCTCCTGTGTCCACTGTGAACTTGCAGGTCTTGTTGTTCAAGGTGCCCTCGACGATTATGCTGTTCCCGTTGCACACTTGTGTCACAGTGATGGTGGGGGCTCTCTCTTGACCAGCCAGCGCCCGCCCCGCGGCCCTGGCGACGTTTAGTTTAACGCCTCCTCATCCACTTGGGTCTCGCAATTTCTGACCCGTTTCTTCGTTTTCGGGCAATCAATCCGAATATGCCCTTTTTCTCCACACCCATAACATGTCGGTCCATAACGGGGCTTCCTGGTTTCAGTCACTAGCTCCCGAACTCTGTATGGTTTGGTGTCTCGTCGCACTGCTTCCACTTCCAAGGCATGAGAGAGGGCGTTCTTGGGTGTCTGATGATGCCCCAATCGTACCGCAGCGCGTACCTCATCATCCCTGATTCCATCCACAAAGCTCTGTAGAGATGTCACTTCAATGGTTGATGGCGTCGACACGTAGGCTCGTCGGACCAACCTCTCGATTTCGTCTGCCCACTGTTGCAATGTCTCTGTGGGTTTCTGGGTGCGCTCTCGTAGTTGTGCCCTGTACGCATGCTCCATGTGCTTGTCTCCATAGCGCGTTTCGAGGGCTTCCAGCAGGGTCTTCAGGGTCCTTTCCTCTTTAGGTATGCGTTCCAGGATAAGCTGAGCGTCTCCTTTCAGCGCTAATGTGAGCGCTGTATTTGCGTGCTCGTCTGTCCAGCCGCAACTTTTGGACAGCGTTGTGAATTGGAATTTGTAGGCTGCCCACGAAGATGTTCCGTCGAAGTGCGGCAAATCTAGCTTGAAGGGCGAGGTCATAGTGGGACCCTGGCAGCTATGTCCAATTCCTCGTAACTTCAGTTTCTGAAATTCGTTGGCCAAGTCATTCACGGTCTGCTCATGTATGTCAAGCCGCCCTTCTACTTCCTTGATACTGGTTTCCACCATTTTGATCTTCTCTCCCATGCCGGCAAGCCCGCTCTGCAACTGACGTCCAATTGTCTCTTCCAGTTTGCGGCTAGCTTCTTGTTGGGCCATCTGTACAGCCTGTAGTGTAGCCTGTTGTTCCTGGCGAGCCTCCTCCTGTTTGCGGCTAGCTTCTTCTTGTGCCGCTTGTACAGCCTGTAGTGCGGCCTGTTGTTCCTCACGTACAGCTTGTAGTGCAGCCTGTTGTTCCTGGCGAGCCTCCTCCTGTTTGCGGCTAGCTTCCTCCTGTTTGCGGCTAGCTTCTTCCTGTTTACGGCTAGCTTCCTGTAATGCAGTCTGTGCAGCTTGTTGTCCTGCTAGGATAGCGGCTAGCATGGCTTCCAAGCCTCCATCTGTAGTTCGGCTCGCTGGAGCTGCTGCAGGTGGCGCTACCATGGTGGGTGCCATTGGTGTTGCTGCTGGCTCTTCCAATGTGGATGTTCCTCCTCCCGATGCTTCGAGCTCCTTCTGCCGGGTTGCATCCATATCCGCCTGGCGCCTGGAGCGTGGAGTACGCGTATCTACTCTTGGAGTGATTGGCATTCCGCTTCTGACACCAATTGTTACGTGCGGGGTGGTATTAAAATGCCAATCCGATGAGATGAACGTTTATTTCCACTGATCACTAGGTCAGCACAATGTTCCACAGTAGTTGTCCAAATCGTCTTGCACAATTATCAAAAGTCCGTTAACACACACTGAGGTCGTTAGTTCACAATCACTGATTTCACTGTTCACAGTTCACAACACGAGTTCACTGATAACACTTAACGATCACTTGGTCGCTATCCGCGCTTAGATAGTTCACTGTCGCTTCCAGAGAATGACTGACTCAAGCCGCGGTTTCAACGTCTTATATAGGACCAGAATATTTCTACAGAACTTTCCAGTATTGACTCGAAACAATAGACAAAAGACGTTCAAAACAAAGCAATAACAATCACAAACAAAAGGGGCGGCTTTCCTTTGAGCATCTCACGTAAACAACTTTACCATACATGCTAATTTGATCTCTAACTACTTATGAATAAGGTTCAATCTTAACTACAAAACTAGGTACATTGACTAGGGTCTGAATTCCCGGAAGGTTAACGATGTAACACTATCTATAAGATTTTTGAAGGATTTTTTCTATTTGCAATTGGTTGGTCAAAAAAAGAAAATTATGTAGCTACAGCGGATCTTGATTTTTTGTAGACACATTTTTTTCTCTAGAAGCATTTTCCAGTGAGGAAACTGGGGAATACATTTGTATTGAAAAGTGCACCCTGCGTTCCCTCTTAAGTCATCTATCCTTTACGCCTACGGGGCTTTCGTTGACTTGTAAAGCTATGTATCTATAGCCCATTCTATTTCCTCGAAGTCCTATTTAAAATGGAATATATAATCTTGCAAAGTCCTATTTAATTTTGATAAGGACATTATCGTGTACAATAAAGTAGGCCACAGTAAAACAGAGGTCTACTACAGAGATATACTTATAAATTTAGCAACAGAGCCAGACACTAGGCCACTAAAAATTACTTTTTAACCTACCTGCTATAAACATAAGATCGTTTAAAAAACTAAAAGAACCGTCTTCAAATGCCGCGCTATTAATTTTCAGTATCCAGTTTGAAGTGTTTATCTTTATATCTCTGGAGATACTTATCAGATCTCGATGAAATTACTATGGTAGCACGGTATACGGTCGAATGAGGAAATCTCCTCATTTCTTTTTGAAGTCGGTTAAAAAGTAGGAAAAACATTTATGTGCTATTGGAAAATTTATGTGCGCTTTTCACAGTGGCCCTCCGGTAAAGGAAAAACATCTTTAAGAAACCCCCAAACCCCGCATGGTGGTAGGACACATTCTAGTTTCCGCCTGGCCCGCTACCACACTCAAGTTAAAAAATCTGTCGCCAAATATCTAATGTGTTCCGGCAGCTATCCTTGAGAGCCAGTTTCCATTCTAGGCCTAGCGTGCTTCAATCCTCGACTGCATCTTCACTTACCAACAGGTGAGATTGCGGTCAATATCTAGGCTATATATTATTTAAAATAACCGACCAAGTGCGTGTCGGGCCACGCGCAATGTAGGGTTCCGTAGTAGCATGTTATTCAATGCAAGTCTTTACCCGTTATAAATAAGCAACTAGGTACTCCGTCTTTGTCACTTTATAAGATTCTAAGGATTTTGTATTTGGTACAAAATTATCTAACACACAAGTTCAACGACTATTACTGCTAAACTAATAAAGTTATCTCAACCGCTATAGTTTTCCTTTAAAGTTCATGAAATGCGCTATTATCACGAATTTTTCCAGGTTTGTCAATCCAGCAGTTTAGCTTTTAGAGGGGGGGGGGGGCGTTTTGTGAGGGACATACCCCCACAAAATTACAGCTTTCTAGTATAAACGATCTCTTTCCAAAACCTCGGACAGACAGACAGACAGACAGACGGACATGACGAAACTATAAGGGTTCCTTGTCAGGACTACGGAACCCTAAAAAGGGGAAAAACTCAATTCGTGTGATTTTGTTTATTAAATAATTCTTAAGCATACAAAACGTATTTCTCGTGAAGTTGCGATGCTCAGAAAGCACCTGAGCGGGCTTCACTTAGCAACTCGCATAATCGTCACAGCGCGAATTGTGCTGAGTCCCTTGGTCGGGCTAAGGGATGAGAACGAGCGATTTGAAACTCCAGCGAGGAAGACGGGTTGGGAAAGTTTAGCTTTGTGGATTGTATCAATAGAATTTCACTTATGAAATTCTAGGGTATTGTGTATGTAACTTAGTTTATGAGTAAACTTTTCTCTTTTATTACGATATGTTTTTTTTTAACCAACTTCAAAAAAAGGAGGATGTTTCTCAATTCGACCGTATATATTTTTTTTTTTTTTTTTTTTTTATGTTTGTTCGCGGATAACTTCGTCGTTTATGAACCGATTTCGATTATTCTTTTTTTGTTCGAAAGGAGATATCCCAAGTGTGGTACCATGGTAATTTTATCGAGGTATGATAAGTATCTCCAGAGATATTGAGATAAACATCTTAAAATTGGTACTGAAAATGAATAGCGCGGCATTGAAGTCGGTTGTTTTTTAGTTTTTAAACGATATTATTATGATATAAGGTAACAGGACAAGCACGACGCTCACCTGATGGTAAGCCATGACGTCTACTTATTACAGATGAAGAGGCATGCAAAATTCTGGACAGCCTGAATTTTGCATGTCACTGCACTGCGTCTGTTACCTTGAGAGTCTCAAGTTGAGACTCGCCTTGAGACATAAAGCTGTTGAGTCTCACATGCCCTGTAATTTCACTGGACACCTTGCCATTTCAACCGAAAAACATTCTAACAACAACTATTTCACGGCTGAAAATTAATTGGCAAAGTGGTGGTACCGCCCCAGGCGGTCTTTCCACACATGATTCTACTACACTACATGAGTCATTATAATATTTTTAAGCTCATCAGCGTAGGTCTTAGATTTGACCAGTATAGGTTGAAACTGATAAAATGAGTCCTGTTAGCGTAAAGGATGGCTTTACTTCTAAACGAGAGCTCGCCAGTTCAAATCCTAGCACGGGTGTTCGTCCACTGGTAGTAGGAGCATATTATATCGATGTTCCGCCTGACTTGCTACCAAAAGCGGCTGGCTTACTACCTACAAGGAGAATCTCTGCCACCATAACTTTACAGTGTTCCGGCAGCACACAGCCCTTGTAAGTCAGAGTATTCTAGGCCTAACGTGTTCACGTTCACCATCTTCGACCGCTTACCACCAGGCGAAGTAGTGGTCAAACGCGTAGCATTTATGATATAAAAAAAATTATGATAGTAGATAATTTTTTTAATATCAAATCAACCAAAATTATTATTGATTCGACATGGTAAGTGACAACAGCTATTGTAAAAATACGACAAAAAATAATTTCTACAAAACGAAACTGTTGAATTAAAAAGCCAACTAGCTTTTGACCTAAATGTCAATAAATTATTGAAGGTAAGTATTTAGTTAAGTTATCTTTGTAATTCTGCGAGATGGGATATCCTAGTACGCTTCACTAGAATCAAGAAACACGAAATATTTATATTATCCGCGATAGGGTAACCCCAGAGGTCTATCTGAAAATCAGCGTTCAGGCAAACACCTGAACATTCTAAGCTGAGAGAAGCACTACACGTGTGAATTTCATTATTGAAGTACTGAGATGGGTTCATAACTCTATTATTTTCTTGTTTGTTTTTTTTTTCATCTTTTATTATCTCTAAGTACGTTTACTAATTAGTATTAATTGTGTAATTTGCTAAATAAATGTATTTTCTTTCTTTACATAAGAAATCTAATAAATACCATAATATTCTATGCCTTGTACATGTTCTTGTTTTTGTATTAAATAAATAATAAAATATATATGTACTACGTAGCGTGGTAGCATCAGTTCTCTCTTAACTTACACCATACCTAAATTAACATGAGAGTCTTAGCTACTCTACACCTTAGATAGAGACATCTAGTTTGTATCTCAGGTATAACTCACTGCTTAATTTCTTAACCTTACCTACGAGTTACATAAAATCTACTAAGAGTGCAAAATTGACTCGATTTATTTTTACGCAGGTCTGTTAAGGATGTATCTGACTTAAACTCAAAAAGCTAGCATTTTTGATTAATTTTATAGAATTACTATACTAGCAGCGCCTCGCGGTTTTACCCGCGTAGTTCCCGTTCCCGTGAGAATAAGGGGATAAATAATTAAGATAGTTTAAAAACTAAAACAACCGACTTCCATGCCCTGCGAGTCAGTTACAGTAGCAAGTTTGAGACTTTTATCGTCATATCTCTGGAGATACTTATCAGATCTCAAAGGAAACGTACCCTACCGATTAAAAAAATAATCATTCGAACCGGTTCACAATTGACGGAGTAATCGCGTAACATACATACAAAAAAAAAGAAAAAAAACATACAGTCGAATTTAGAACCCCCTTCTTTTTTGGAAGTCGGTTGAAAATAAGCCTTTGTTACTCGCTGATAATGTAGTTTTCTATTCGTGAAATAATTTTTGAAAGCGGTCTGTTAAAACTGACTTGCGTAGCATGGAAGTCGGTTTTTTAGTTCTTAAACTATCCTAATTATTTCTTTTTTAAGAAAACTCCTCATAATGAAGTCATTCATGTCGTTGTGCTGCTACCGCATGCTACGACGCCTACGAAGTGCTACAACATCTACGAATGATTAAAAAATTATTTTTCAAAAAAATAAAACAGTCTTCATAACCACAAACAGGCACTTAAAAGCTAAAAATAAATTACTTAATATAATTATTATAAGGGCTACCCTAATCTATTTGAAGTCGGTGCCAGCCGTGCAATGAATATTAAAAAGTATTATTTGCGATTATTAACATTAATCGCCGCTATATGGCCCGGCCCACACCACTGAATCACTCTACTACATTATAAGAGTTGGCACTTCCCTACATTGTTGATACCCACAGAAATAGGAATAAATTCCTATTTCTATGTTGATACCCGAATTATGAAAGCACTGTGTAGCCAACCTAACAACGGAAAGTATTATTTAAGCAGTAACTATTATATAATCTGTGGTATTATGCTTACAATTTTTTTTGCAGTGTTGGTTGGTACAAAGTACGTTCATAATTCTGAGTTATTTAATTATGTATGCAGTGTCGCGGAATTGATATGGCCGCCATCTTCGCCAAACGTCATATCATGTCAAAAAATATTAACTAACTAACAAGACTTTGCCCGGTAGAACATTCCTATGAAGAGAAATTAATTCTCCCCACCTTTGTTTCTATCTCGCTCACAGTTATCGTAAGAATATCTGTCAAAAGCCAAAATCAACGTGAAGAAAGATGTAAAAACATTATTCAAGGTCATATTTTTTTTAGTCTTCAAAAGTATATTGTGTATAATCTTCTTGGGACTCTTCTTCTAAAACCAGTACATTCTCCTATGTTTGAGGTATTTATCTCCATATCTCTGGAGATAAATACCTAATCAGATCTCGATGAAATTAAAATTGGACCACCTCGGAAACGTACCCTACATATTAAAAAAAAGAATCATTTGAATCCGTTCACAATTGACGGAGTAATCGCGTAAAATACACACAAAAACAAAACATACAGACGAATTGAAAACCTCCTTCTTTTTTGTGAAGTCGGTTAAAAAAGCCACATCGATCTTCTATTTACAAGATGCCGCTTCTCGCGAATATAGTCCCATGTAAATCCACCACAACCTCGTTCCAGAAGTAGGTACTTTACGTACTTCTAACCGTCAAAAGCCAGCCTCCTTCACTTAACCTTAATTACCGAAGTATCCTTCAAAATATTAATAATCATTGTCAAATTAAAGTGACAGGCAGCCCTTTCTGCAAAATCAATCAAAATTTAAACCAAATTTGACGTCGAGGGGGTAGTAACTTTTTGCAATCTACGGAATTAACTACCCACTTTAAAATTTAACTGTAACTTAGGCCAATGTAACTTAGACATTAATTGTGCTCGTAAATTTTGTTGATGCTTAAAATGTTGGCTAAATACTAGATTGCTTAATTTTGATTAGGTTGGTCGTAATCGTAAACTTGTGAGGAAGGTAAGTAATTGTCTGGATGAGATATAACACAAAAGCAAAACACGCAAAAAAAAAAAGCAAAATAGTTTTTTGCTAGTGTGCTACCAACTCTTTGTTTGGCTTAAAATCGTTTGTTTTTTTATAAACAAAATTACTCGGGTACTGAAAAATAGAGGTGGGTCAATAGCACAGCCAGAAACCCTACATGACTTTTTTTTTCCAAATTCAAAACGTTAAATTATGTTTTTTCTAATATCCATGATAATTAATTATGATTTTAGACGTGTTTATATATTGCGTATATTAATACTGCCAACACACTGAATAAATGAACTATTTTGAACATTGTTACAAAACTTTTTCAATTTGAAGGGTAAATTGTCCAATAAAACTACAGGGTGAAACACAAAATGTTGCCATTTAAGACCGCCTTTTGCACCCATTTCAGTCAGTCATCATTTAGATATATTTCTGCATTGCATTATTATTAGATAGTTAATCAAATTAAGCGTTTTAGTATCGTATCACAATTGTGTAAAATCTAGAGTAGATTTTAACCTTGTTACTTCTGGGTCCAAATCCAAAAATAGAATAACCCACTATGTTTAACATTTTAGTTGTCCTTTACTTCTTGTCTTCGGTCCTTTTACTGACGCGCAAGCGGTGCACTTCCTGCACCAATCTTCTACATCCTCGCGGCTGTGTACCCAGTAGAATCGTTGACGAACCTTCACAAGAGTTTTCTTGACTCCTAGATGTCCACCAGAAACTCCATCATGAATGTGTCGTAGTAGAGATGCCACTTTACTCCGGGGAACAACGACCTGCATCGTAGTTTCTTTTCCATTGCTGTTTTCCCATTTTCGGTACAAGATTCCTTGTTCCAGAGTCAGGCTGTCCCACTGAGCCCAGTAACTTTTTGTGATTGGGCTGCAAGCTGACACGTCGCTCCACTGGGGCTTGTTTCCAGACTTTATCCAATCCAGTACAGGTCGTAAATCTCTGTCCTCCAATTGTGCTCGTCTCATATTTTCGCCGTTCCATTCGTCATCTGTTCTGTCCATCCTGATGACTCTGACTTCTTCTCTAGACTCGTGCTTTTCGCAGTGTTTACAGTCATCTGCACAAGGTCTTCTTGACAGGGCATCGGCGTTGCTATGGCCCTTTCCACTGCGATGTTCTGTCACGAAGTTGAACTCTTGAAGTTGCTCGATCCATCGTGCCACTTGACCTTCCGGGCTCTTAAACTGTAGAAGCCATTTTAGAGCAGCGTGGTCAGTTCTGAGCGTAAACTCCCTTCCGATGAGGTACTTGTTGAAGTGCTGAAGAGTCTTTACCACGGCTAGCAACTCGCGGCGGGTGACACAGTAGTTTCGTTCTGGTTTGGATAATGATTTACTGAAGTATGCTATGACCACTTCTTTGTCTCCTTGGATTTGTGAGAGAACTCCTCCAATTCCCGTGTTGCTGGCATCAGTGTCCACAATAAATCTTCCATCTCTGGTAGGGTATCCCAAGATCGGCGTTTCACACAGTCGCTGCTTTAGATCGTTGAAGGCGGTTTCACACTCCACCTCCCATACAAATGTGCGCTTTTCTTCTGTCAGCCGATGTAAGGGTTTGGCAATTCCAGAAAAGTTCTTGACAAACCGCCGATAGTAAGCGCATAGTCCCAAAAACGACCTTACATCAGTTTTATTCTTCGGGGTAGGCCAAGTTTGAACAGCTTTGATTTTGTCAGGATCAGTTTGTACCCCGTTTTCCGAAATGATGTGTCCAAGGTAGCTGACTTTGGATTTAAAGAAGTCACACTTTTTGGCACTCAGCTTCAGGTTTGCTTCACGTAGACGGTTCAAAACCTTCTCCAGATTCTGCAGATGTTCAGTAAAATCACGGCCCAAAATGATGACGTCATCCAGGTACACCAAGCATACGTCTCCCAGTAATCCAACCATTACTCTGTCCATGAGACGTTCGAACGTTGCTGGAGCATTGTCCAAATGGCATGACGTTGAATTGCCAGAGTCCATTTCCAATGCCCGTACTGAATGCTGTCTTCTCTTTGTCTTCTGGACTGATTTCTACCTGCCAGTAGCCACTTTTCAGGTCAACCGTTGAAAACCACTTCATTCCACTGAGCATGTCCAGTGTATCGTCTATTCGAGGCAAGGGGTAGCTGTCCTTCTTTGTGACTTCATTAAGCATTCTGTAATCTACGCAGAATCTGGTGGAGCCATCTTTCTTTTTCACCAGAACCACTGGCGATGACCAAGGGCTTGTAGATGGTTCGATGACTTTTTCTTTGGCCATGTCTCGTATCATGTCTGCAACTTCAGCTTCTTTCGCCAATGGAATCCTTCGTGGCCTCTGTCGTATAGGTCTTGCGTCGCCAGTGTCAATTTTGTGTTTAACAAGTCCGGTACGTCCACAGTTGTTTCCAGCGGCGAAGACGTCTTTAAACCGCATCAACAGACGTTTTGCTTGTGACAGCTGAGCGAACGTTAAGTTGTCTTTGGATGATTCCAGCAGCTGTGATATTTGGTCTTCCGAGCTTGGTTCCGTAGAAGTAATATCCGTTCGTCGCAGGTACTTCACTTCTTGACATTTTCCAATTATGCTGTTTTTCTTCAGATGAACTTCTTCATTGCCAAGGTTGAGAATTCGCACACTGGCCGTTCTGTTTGTCATGAGCAATGTTCTTGCAGTAATCCAGGTCGGATGTGTGCCCTCATCTTCGGCAACTACACATAGTCCACTCTTGACTGTATTTGGAAATTTCACTCGAACAATATTTTGCGATTTTGGAGCCAACACGACGTCCTTGAGACAGTAAAGCTTACACGGTGCCGTTCCTTCGAAGAACACTTCTTGCTCGGGAAACCGGAGAACACCACGGGCCACATCCAATATGCAATGCTGCTTCTCCAAAAAGTCCAATCCCAGAATGCAATCGTCAGTTATGTTGGCAATAAGCACAGGATGAATGTATGAGTGCTCACCGATGATTATCTCCACGTCGGTATCGCCAAGGACAGGAACTGACTGGCCGGTTGCTGTCCGTAGTGAGCATGCTGCAGATCGATGTTTCCGTGATATAAATCGTTGCAGGAATTCAGGCTTCACAATTGTGCGCGATGCTCCTGTGTCCACTGTGAACTTGCAGGTCTTGTTGTTCAAGGTGCCCTCGACGATTATGCTGTTCCCGTTGCACACTTGTGTCACAGTGATGGTGGGGGCTCTCTCTTGACCAGCCAGCGCCCGCCCCGCGGCCCTGGCGACGTTTAGTTTAACGCCTCCTCATCCACTTGGGTCTCGCAATTTCTGACCCGTTTCTTCGTTTTCGGGCAATCAATCCGAATATGCCCTTTTTCTCCACACCCATAACATGTCGGTCCATAACGGGGCTTCCTGGTTTCAGTCACTAGCTCCCGAACTCTGTATGGTTTGGTGTCTCGTCGCACTGCTTCCACTTCCAAGGCATGAGCGAGGGCGTTCTTGAGTGTCTGATGATGCCCCAATCGTACCGCAGCGCGTACCTCATCATCCCTGATTCCATCCACAAAGCTCTGTAGAGATGTCACTTCAATGGTTGATGGCGTCGACACGTAGGCTCGTCGGACCAACCTCTCGATTTCGTCTGCCCACTGTTGCAATGTCTCTGTGGGTTTCTGGGTGCGCTCTCGTAGTTGTGCCCTGTACGCATGCTCCATGTGCTTGTCTCCATAGCGAGTTTCGAGGGCTTCCAGCAGGGTCTTCAGGGTCCTTTCCTCTTCAGGTATGCGTTCCAGGATAAGCTGAGCGTCTCCTTTCAGCGCTAATGTGAGCGCTGTATTTGCGTGCTCGTCTGTCCAGCCGCAACTTTTGGACAGCGTTGTGAATTGGAATTTGTAGGCTGCCCACGAAGATGTTCCGTCGAAGTGCGGCAAATCTAGCTTGAAGGGCGAGGTCATAGTGGGACCCTGGCAGCTATGTCCAATTCCTCGTAACTTCAGTTTCTGAAATTCGTTGGCCAAGTCATTCACGGTCTGCTCATGTATGTCAAGCCGCCCTTCTACTTCCTTGATACTGGTTTCCACCATTTTGATCTTCTCTCCCATGCCGGCAAGCCCGCTCTGCAACTGACGTCCAATTGTCTCTTCCAGTTTGCGGCTAGCTTCTTGTTGGGCCATCTGTACAGCCTGTAGTGTAGCCTGTTGTTCCTGGCGAGCCTCCTCCTGTTTGCGGCTAGCTTCTTCTTGTGCCGCTTGTACAGCCTGTAGTGCGGCCTGTTGTTCCTCACGTACAGCTTGTAGTGCAGCCTGTTGTTCCTGGCGAGCCTCCTCCTGTTTGCGGCTAGCTTCCTCCTGTTTGCGGCTAGCTTCCTCCTGTTTACGGCTAGCTTCCTGTAATGCAGTCTGTGCAGCTTGTTGTCCTGCTAGGATAGCGGCTAGCATGGCTTCCAAGCCTCCATCTGTAGTTCGGCTCGCTGGAGCTGCTGCAGGTGGCGCTACCATGGTGGGTGCCATTGGTGTTGCTGCTGGCTCTTCCAATGTGGATGTTCCTCCTCCCGATGCTTCGAGCTCCTTCTGCCGGGTTGCATCCATATCCGCCTGGCGCCTGGAGCGTGGAGTACGCGTATCTACTCTTGGAGTGATTGGCATTCCGCTTCTGACACCAATTGTTACGTGCGGGGTGGTATTAAAATGCCAATCCGATGAGATGAACGTTTATTTCCACTGATCACTAGGTCAGCACAATGTTCCACAGTAGTTGTCCAAATCGTCTTGCACAATTATCAAAAGTCCGTTAACACACACTGAGGTCGTTAGTTCACAATCACTGATTTCACTGTTCACAGTTCACAACACGAGTTCACTGATAACACTTAACGATCACTTGGTCGCTATCCGCGCTTAGATAGTTCACTGTCGCTTCCAGAGAATGACTGACTCAAGCCGCGGTTTCAACGTCTTATATAGGACCAGAATATTTCTACAGAACTTTCCAGTATTGACTCGAAACAATAGACAAAAGACGTTCAAAACAAAGCAATAACAATCACAAACAAAAGGGGCGGCTTTCCTTTGAGCATCTCACGTAAACAACTTTACCATACATGCTAATTTGATCTCTAACTACTTATGAATAAGGTTCAATCTTAACTACAAAACTAGGTACATTGACTAGGGTCTGAATTCCCGGAAGGTTAACGATGTAACACTATCTATAAGATTTTTGAAGGATTTTTTCTATTTGCAATTGGTTGGTCAAAAAAAGAAAATTATGTAGCTACAGCGGATCTTGATTTTTTGTAGACACATTTTTTTCTCTAGAAGCATTTTCCAGTGAGGAAACTGGGGAATACATTTGTATTGAAAAGTGCACCCTGCGTTCCCTCTTAAGTCATCTATCCTTTACGCCTACGGGGCTTTCGTTGACTTGTAAAGCTATGTATCTATAGCCCATTCTATTTCCTCGAAGTCCTATTTAAAATGGAATATATAATCTTGCAAAGTCCTATTTAATTTTGATAAGGACATTATCGTGTACAATAAAGTAGGCCACAGTAAAACAGAGGTCTACTACAGAGATATACTTATAAATTTAGCAACAGAGCCAGACACTAGGCCACTAAAAATTACTTTTTAACCTACCTGCTATAAACATAAGATCGTTTAAAAAACTAAAAGAACCGTCTTCAAATGCCGCGCTATTAATTTTCAGTATCCAGTTTGAAGTGTTTATCTTTATATCTCTGGAGATACTTATCAGATCTCGATGAAATTACTATGGTAGCACGGTATACGGTCGAATGAGGAAATCTCCTCATTTCTTTTTGAAGTCGGTTAAAAAGTAGGAAAAACATTTATGTGCTATTGGAAAATTTATGTGCGCTTTTCACAGTGGCCCTCCGGTAAAGGAAAAACATCTTTAAGAAACCCCCAAACCCCGCATGGTGGTAGGACACATTCTAGTTTCCGCCTGGCCCGCTACCACACTCAAGTTAAAAAATCTGTCGCCAAATATCTAATGTGTTCCGGCAGCTATCCTTGAGAGCCAGTTTCCATTCTAGGCCTAGCGTGCTTCAATCCTCGACTGCATCTTCACTTACCAACAGGTGAGATTGCGGTCAATATCTAGGCTATATATTATTTAAAATAACCGACCAAGTGCGTGTCGGGCCACGCGCAATGTAGGGTTCCGTAGTAGCATGTTATTCAATGCAAGTCTTTACCCGTTATAAATAAGCAACTAGGTACTCCGTCTTTGTCACTTTATAAGATTCTAAGGATTTTGTATTTGGTACAAAATTATCTAACACACAAGTTCAACGACTATTACTGCTAAACTAATAAAGTTATCTCAACCGCTATAGTTTTCCTTTAAAGTTCATGAAATGCGCTATTATCACGAATTTTTCCAGGTTTGTCAATCCAGCAGTTTAGCTTTTAGAGGGGGGGGGGGGCGTTTTGTGAGGGACATACCCCCACAAAATTACAGCTTTCTAGTATAAACGATCTCTTTCCAAAACCTCGGACAGACAGACAGACAGACAGACGGACATGACGAAACTATAAGGGTTCCTTGTCAGGACTACGGAACCCTAAAAAGGGGAAAAACTCAATTCGTGTGATTTTGTTTATTAAATAATTCTTAAGCATACAAAACGTATTTCTCGTGAAGTTGCGATGCTCAGAAAGCACCTGAGCGGGCTTCACTTAGCAACTCGCATAATCGTCACAGCGCGAATTGTGCTGAGTCCCTTGGTCGGGCTAAGGGATGAGAACGAGCGATTTGAAACTCCAGCGAGGAAGACGGGTTGGGAAAGTTTAGCTTTGTGGATTGTATCAATAGAATTTCACTTATGAAATTCTAGGGTATTGTGTATGTAACTTAGTTTATGAGTAAACTTTTCTCTTTTATTACGATATGTTTTTTTTTAACCAACTTCAAAAAAAGGAGGATGTTTCTCAATTCGACCGTATATATTTTTTTTTTTTTTTTTTTTTTTTTTTATGTTTGTTCGCGGATAACTTCGTCGTTTATGAACCGATTTCGATTATTCTTTTTTTGTTCGAAAGGAGATATCCCAAGTGTGGTACCATGGTAATTTTATCGAGGTATGATAAGTATCTCCAGAGATATTGAGATAAACATCTTAAAATTGGTACTGAAAATGAATAGCGCGGCATTGAAGTCGGTTGTTTTTTAGTTTTTAAACGATATTATTATGATATAAGGTAACAGGACAAGCACGACGCTCACCTGATGGTAAGCCATGACGTCTACTTATTACAGATGAAGAGGCATGCAAAATTCTGGACAGCCTGAATTTTGCATGTCACTGCACTGCGTCTGTTACCTTGAGAGTCTCAAGTTGAGACTCGCCTTGAGACATAAAGCTGTTGAGTCTCACATGCCCTGTAATTTCACTGGACACCTTGCCATTTCAACCGAAAAACATTCTAACAACAACTATTTCACGGCTGAAAATTAATTGGCAAAGTGGTGGTACCGCCCCAGGCGGTCTTTCCACACATGATTCTACTACACTACATGAGTCATTATAATATTTTTAAGCTCATCAGCGTAGGTCTTAGATTTGACCAGTATAGGTTGAAACTGATAAAATGAGTCCTGTTAGCGTAAAGGATGGCTTTACTTCTAAACGAGAGCTCGCCAGTTCAAATCCTAGCACGGGTGTTCGTCCACTGGTAGTAGGAGCATATTATATCGATGTTCCGCCTGACTTGCTACCAAAAGCGGCTGGCTTACTACCTACAAGGAGAATCTCTGCCACCATAACTTTACAGTGTTCCGGCAGCACACAGCCCTTGTAAGTCAGAGTATTCTAGGCCTAACGTGTTCACGTTCACCATCTTCGACCGCTTACCACCAGGCGAAGTAGTGGTCAAACGCGTAGCATTTATGATATAAAAAAAATTATGATAGTAGATAATTTTTTTAATATCAAATCAACCAAAATTATTATTGATTCGACATGGTAAGTGACAACAGCTATTGTAAAAATACGACAAAAAATAATTTCTACAAAACGAAACTGTTGAATTAAAAAGCCAACTAGCTTTTGACCTAAATGTCAATAAATTATTGAAGGTAAGTATTTAGTTAAGTTATCTTTGTAATTCTGCGAGATGGGATATCCTAGTACGCTTCACTAGAATCAAGAAACACAAAATATTTATATTATCCGCGATAGGGTAACCCCAGAGGTCTATCTGAAAATCAGCGTTCAGGCAAACACCTGAACATTCTAAGCTGAGAGAAGCACTACACGTGTGAATTTCATTATTGAAGTACTGAGATGGGTTCATAACTCTATTATTTTCTTGTTTGTTTTTTTTTTCATCTTTTATTATCTCTAAGTACGTTTACTAAGTAGTATTAATTGTGTAATTTGCTAAATAAATGTATTTTCTTTCTTTACATAAGAAATCTAATAAATACCATAATATTCTATGCCTTGTACATGTTCTTGTTTTTGTATTAAATAAATAATAAAATATATATGTACTACGTAGCGTGGTAGCATCAGTTCTCTCTTAACTTACACCATACCTAAATTAACATGAGAGTCTTAGCTACTCTACACCTTAGATAGAGACATCTAGTTTGTATCTCAGGTATAACTCACTGCTTAATTTCTTAACCTTACCTACGAGTTACATAAAATCTACTAAGAGTGCAAAATTGACTCGATTTATTTTTACGCAGGTCTGTTAAGGATGTATCTGACTTAAACTCAAAAAGCTAGCATTTTTGATTAATTTTATAGAATTACTATACTAGCAGCGCCTCGCGGTTTTACCCGCGTAGTTCCCGTTCCCGTGAGAATAAGGGGATAAATAATTAAGATAGTTTAAAAACTAAAACAACCGACTTCCATGCCCTGCGAGTCAGTTACAGTAGCAAGTTTGAGACTTTTATCGTCATATCTCTGGAGATACTTATCAGATCTCAAAGGAAACGTACCCTACCGATTAAAAAAATAATCATTCGAACCGGTTCACAATTGACGGAGTAATCGCGTAACATACATACAAAAAAAAAGAAAAAAAACATACAGTCGAATTTAGAACCCCCTTCTTTTTTGGAAGTCGGTTGAAAATAAGCCTTTGTTACTCGCTGATAATGTAGTTTTCTATTCGTGAAATAATTTTTGAAAGCGGTCTGTTAAAACTGACTTGCGTAGCATGGAAGTCGGTTTTTTAGTTCTTAAACTATCCTAATTATTTCTTTTTTAAGAAAACTCCTCATAATGAAGTCATTCATGTCGTTGTGCTGCTACCGCATGCTACGACGCCTACGAAGTGCTACAACATCTACGAATGATTAATAAATTATTTTTCAAAAAAATAAAACAGTCTTCATAACCACAAACAGGCACTTAAAAGCTAAAAATAAATTACTTAATATAATTATTATAAGGGCTACCCTAATCTATTTGAAGTCGGTGCCAGCCGTGCAATGAATATTAAAAAGTATTATTTGCGATTATTAACATTAATCGCCGCTATATGGCCCGGCCCACACCACTGAATCACTCTACTACATTATAAGAGTTGGCACTTCCCTACATTGTTGATACCCACAGAAATAGGAATAAATTCCTATTTCTATGTTGATACCCGAATTATGAAAGCACTGTGTAGCCAACCTAACAACGGAAAGTATTATTTAAGCAGTAACTATTATATAATCTGTGGTATTATGCTTACAATTTTTTTTGCAGTGTTGGTTGGTACAAAGTACGTTCATAATTCTGAGTTATTTAATTATGTATGCAGTGTCGCGGAATTGATATGGCCGCCATCTTCGCCAAACGTCATATCATGTCAAAAAATATTAACTAACTAACAAGACTTTGCCCGGTAGAACATTCCTATGAAGAGAAATTAATTCTCCCCACCTTTGTTTCTATCTCGCTCACAGTTATCGTAAGAATATCTGTCAAAAGCCAAAATCAACGTGAAGAAAGATGTAAAAACATTATTCAAGGTCATATTTTTTTTAGTCTTCAAAAGTATATTGTGTATAATCTTCTTGGGACTCTTCTTCTAAAACCAGTACATTCTCCTATGTTTGAGGTATTTATCTCCATATCTCTGGAGATAAATACCTAATCAGATCTCGATGAAATTAAAATTGGACCACCTCGGAAACGTACCCTACATATTAAAAAAAAGAATCATTTGAATCCGTTCACAATTGACGGAGTAATCGCGTAAAATACACACAAAAACAAAACATACAGACGAATTGAAAACCTCCTTCTTTTTTGTGAAGTCGGTTAAAAAAGCCACATCGATCTTCTATTTACAAGATGCCGCTTCTCGCGAATATAGTCCCATGTAAATCCACCACAACCTCGTTCCAGAAGTAGGTACTTTACGTACTTCTAACCGTCAAAAGCCAGCCTCCTTCACTTAACCTTAATTACCGAAGTATCCTTCAAAATATTAATAATCATTGTCAAATTAAAGTGACAGGCAGCCCTTTCTGCAAAATCAATCAAAATTTAAACCAAATTTGACGTCGAGGGGGTAGTAACTTTTTGCAATCTACGGAATTAACTACCCACTTTAAAATTTAACTGTAACTTAGGCCAATGTAACTTAGACATTAATTGTGCTCGTAAATTTTGTTGATGCTTAAAATGTTGGCTAAATACTAGATTGCTTAATTTTGATTAGGTTGGTCGTAATCGTAAACTTGTGAGGAAGGTAAGTAATTGTCTGGATGAGATATAACACAAAAGCAAAACACGCAAAAAAAAAAAGCAAAATAGTTTTTTGCTAGTCAGCCTGGAGTGCTACCAACTCTTTGTTTAGCTTAAAATCGTTTGTTTTTTTATAAACAAAATTACTCGGGTACTGAAAAATAGAGGTGGGTCAATAGCACAGCCAGAAACCCTACATGACTTTTTTTTTCCAAATTCAAAACGTTAAATTATGTTTTTTCTAATATCCATGATAATTAATTATGATTTTAGACGTGTTTATATATTGCGTATATTAATACTGCCAACACACTGAATAAATGAACTATTTTGAACATTGTTACAAAACTTTTTCAATTTGAAGGGTAAATTGTCCAATAAAACTACAGGGTGAAACACAAAATGTTGCCATTTAAGACCGCCTTTTGGCATGGGTGCAAACACCCATTTCAGTCAGTCATCATTTAGATATATTTCTGCATTGCATTATTATTAGATAGTTCCAAATTAAGCGTTTTAGTATCGTATCACAATTGTGTAAAATCTAGAGTAGATTTTAACCTTGTTACTTCTGGGTCCAAATCCAAAAATAGAATAACCCACTATGTTTAAGGCTTTCTAATAACAATTATGTCAAAGAGTAACCACAATCTAACGACCCGAACAGGGTATGTTATTCTGAATCCTAATTTTCTTTGATTCCTTATTCACCCTTGACCCGTCATTTGTTCTATTACCTCAAAACCACTTAACGAGAACGCCGTAACTAATACTTCAAGCTGCAGTAATTTAAACTTAGCTGTACAGTAATAGAGTCGAGTATTCTGTGTAGGTGTTAGCTAGGTGCCGTAGCTAGGGTTGGCACGCTTATATAAATGCAAACAAAATGTCGGTTTTGCGTGATACACTGTACTTATACTTCTATTTTGCATACATTACTGAGTATATTCAGCTCAGTGACTTTACCTATTTCACGTGTTCGGTAATGTAATGAAGGTAGGGTATTTCTTTGTTTCGAGGTAATAATGTTAGAGGAAGAGGCTGGTAGGGCTGTGTATTGGCAAATTAATCATCTTGGGTGAGAAAGGTAGGGTTGTCCGTATAAGTTATGTATCCGTTTTCTGTATAGGAAGGTTTGTCATTGTGTTTATTACATTATAAGCGTTGGGATATGTATATAGCTAGCAAGATGGGTTGGGACAGTTGCGCTATGTGGAATGGATAAATGATAGTGACCAGACCTTGATAGTAATCTTAGATTGCATCATCACTTAACATCCAGTAAGAAAGAGGTCAAGTGCTTGTCGTTAGAAAAAAAAAGATATTAAATAGGTTCTCAATTCGTCTGTATTTTTGTACGTTTGTTATCACAGAAATCCATTATTTGTTAATTGATTTGATTTTTTTTTTGAGAGATGCCTCCCGTTTGATTCCATTCTAATTTTATCGAGATCTGATAATTATCTCCAGTGATATGGAGATAAACATCTCAAACTTAGTACCGAAAATGACTAACGCAGCATATGAAGTTGTTTTATTTATCGCTAATATCGATCTCTGCTAGAGAACCCATAATCGTGGTTCAAAGTTATTTATTAGTGCATGCAAAAACAAATCAATCAATCCTTTTAGAAGTAAAATAAGAGTCCTAAGGGATAGTTTTGCTTGATGCAGCCGTCCATCAATGTAAGTGAATTACACGTTAATTCATGCTGTAAATTGGTTGACTAATTCTGAATTGTGGTTGGGCAATACGACCTATATAAATATTCTATTCCTCTAGGGATATATTGGTCTCTGTCTATTCTGATACGTGTCTTCAACTGAACTAAAAATATGTTTATTTTTTATATCTTATAGGCTAGCGTGTGACCACTATCTCACCTGTTGGTAAGTGATGATGCGGTCGAAGATGGTAAGCACGCTAGGCCTAGAATGGGAACTGGTTCTCAAGGATAGCTGCCGGAACACATTAGATGTTTTGGACAGATTTTCTAACTTGAGGGTGGTAGCTGTCCAGGCGGACACTAGATAGTGTCCTACCACCATGCGGGGGGGTTGTTAGTTTCTTAACGATGTTTTTCCTTCACCGGAGGGCCACTGTGAGAAGCGCACATACGTTTTTCTAATTTGTGCACGGCGCGGTTTGAACTCGGTACCTTTGGCAACAAATCCGACCGTTCTCTCGATTACGCCACCGGGCCCTCAATTTGAAACATTTACAGTCACGGGTTTTGATTTCGAAATTACTCCGACACTTTTCGGACATTTTTAACCGACTGGGATAGAAGAAAGGTTATGTTTTTCGAGTGTATGTATGTATATTTCTTTTACACGCTCTGTAGGCTAAAAACGGTTCGATATAAAAAAAAATAAACTGATGGATTTTAGCTTGAAAGGTGTCGTTAAATTCGTCTCAATTGGTATAGTGATACTGGATATATCAAAATTATAAAAAATCTGACATGGCTGATTTTTGGCGCCATATTATGTATTCAATTTTTTTCCCCTCTCAACCTATCGTGAGTATTAAATCAAATCGCTAAAAATCTATAAATGGCTTACAAAAATATTAATTTTAGGCCTAGCGTGCTTACCATCTTCGACTTCATCATCACTTACCAACAGGTGCGATAGTGGTCAAATGCTAGCCTATAAGATATTTAACAAATAGTTAAATATATGATCGCAAAATAAAAACAAGTATTAATTTGAGGTAATACTAAGTTAAATGCTCTCCTATAAGTAATAATAAAAATAAGTAACAATTTGCCAGTGACCTTGTAAGGTGATGTCTACAAAAACCCTCGAAGCGCGAAGCAGACTCGCACTTACCAAACAAGCTCGCTTCTTCACTTCACACAATGACGTTTCCTGTTGTTTTTATCACAACAAAACTTAATGTTTGTCCATCGATCCTGAATATTTACCCAAAGATTGATGGCATTACACCCAGTCCGAAAGGGACTCCGAGGCAAGTACCGACTGAGCCCGGATTAGCAAGATTACCGGCTCAAACTGGCTCATACCGGTTCATACTGCTGAAAATGGCTCAAACGGCTCAAACTTATGATAATGCGAACTCGGCACGGATTTGCTGCTTTACGTTTCGGTACAGGTGGACTTTTGGGAGTATAGGGCCAGATTCTGTAAGCTAGTGAACTGCTATATAGCAAGCTACTCTTTTTAACCGACTTCACAAAAAGGAGGAGGTCCTCAATTCGAATGTTTTTTTTTATTTGTTACCTCAGTACTCCGCCAAATCTTGACCGATTTGAAATTTTTTTTTGTTTGTGAGATTATGCCTCCCGTTTGGTCCCATTCAATTTTTATCGAGGTCTGTCAATTATCTCCGGAGATATGGAGATAAACTCGACGACATGATTATAACTAGCCAGTACTTCAACTGTCGCGGCATGTGACGAGTACGATCATACATTATTTATGTATGAAAGAAAAGCATTTGACCGCTATCTCATGTAATGTTCAGTGAAAATGCGGCTTAGGTTAGAATCGTGCTTGTCGGTAATTGAAAGACGGCGCTGAGTCAAGGCGCTATTATAGCGCTTCTATCCCAAGATCCCAACCCGTTCTTCATACTGACTGCCTCCTAACATCATTATGGAGTACTATGAGATATTCTGTGACATCATACCGGAACTCGGCATTGGTAACATGTCTCTGTTGTGTGGGTGGTTCGAGCCACGGCCGAAGCGTACCTACCACTAGGAATCACACAATCAGAGCCACCTACAGTTCCTGAGTAGGGTAGAATGAGTAGAATCTCGCCAATTTTGGCGGCGTTCGTAGCTTTTAAGCCAATCGCAGCAGCGCATTGTCATCGCGTTGGCTTGGCTTTTGTAGAGTAAGTACATTACAGAATTGGAGCTTAGGATGCATCGTCTAGGGTGGAACACCTGGCCCTTTTTAGTAAATTTAAGCAAACTTTTGGTACGTTTTAGTAAACTTTTTGGACGTCCTCTGATTAAATGGAAATGAAGCTAAGTTTTTCCAGTTATTTTGTAATTCAAATTAGATGTATGCCTGTTTTTAATTGTTTGAAAATGATAATTTATTTTTGTCTACGCTAATTTGTTAATTTATACTCAGTGTCCAGTTAGGTTTTTAGATATATTAATTAAAATATTTTTATGTAGATTTGGTTTTTCGTAGGACATCGGGAAAATATATAGCACTAAATATTCCACGAGATTTAGATAACGTAAACATTTAGATATACAGAGAGAAAACATTTTTTACTCTTGAAATAGGATTCCATTAAGATTTATTTGAATGAAATAAAGTATTTGGCTTTTCCACGTAAATAAAAGCTAAAGAAAATGTTAGTTTTCATTCACCAACAGTATTTTACCTTCTGTAAGTTCAATGGCACTGAAACCGAGATTAAGGCAGTATAATGAAATCCCAGACGTTTACCTTAAAGAGGTTTTTAAAGACGATAACTGTGAATTTTAATGTTTTATTCCCTTGAATTATTAATGCCACTATTTAACTTCACCACGTATTAAATTTACGTAGTTTATATTCACAATAAATCTGCCTACTATAAGTAAGTACTTAATTTCTTAAGGTCAAAGTAATCGATCCCTCGCGATTCCGAGATTTAGATAGCAGAATTTTAAAGTCCCTGGCGGTTACCCTAAAGTCAAGAGGTAAAAAGGCGCTACCGTAGCCGTATCCGAATCTACTTAGGGTTGCCTCAAGACGAGCCAGCGTTGAATGCAATCATTCCTCTCCGCTAGGGATGGGCATTAGCATTTTTATCGATAGAATAGATCTCGGGGAAGTGGGCGGCTTTATTGTGATTTTCGAATCGGTGAATTTGGTTCGGAAATGTATTGGGTTATTTTGTGACGTCATTGGGGCATTCGGATGTCTGTGATGAAGCTGTTGGTTAGATATAAGAATTTAGAGTTCGGTGGCTTTTTTGTAAACATTGGCGGTATTTTTCTTTGAATGTCAAAATTATTTGGGCTGTGTTAATTTTGACTTCATAATATAATAAGGGTTTGGATTCGTTTTGAGCCTACAAACCTAAATCAAGGGAATTACTTTATAATTTCGCTTATTTTTAATATAAGTGATCCTACTTATACATATTATACGTAAAAGTAAATGTGTTTACATTTTTTTTACCATGTATAATTTACTAAAGAAATGCTATTTCGGTTAAAGAAGTTTTGGAATAAAAAAGCGTATGAACATTACAGTAATTGAGAAGCGTAACTCATACCTCACTAGTTTAATCTATATACAATAATTAGATGAGCATAATGATACGGCTTACAAAAAATATCGTACTACCATACGTAGGTGTACATTTATATAAAAATACGTGATATAAATTTCAAACTGTCAATATAACTGACGAGTTCTATTTTTCAAATGTTTTTTCCTTGAAGTAAAAAGCAAACATACAGGTCAAAACCGACCCGAAGTTGGGTAGTAAACTATCGATGACCAGCCAACCCCTGAAGGATGTATAGGTACACCTCGCCCCGTATTTCCATACGTACATACATCCGAACAAATCCAGCTAGAGTTATTGGCCATCCCCAGAGCTTTCAATATATTCGAGTATTTTTATTTACTTGAAAGGAAACTCTCCGTTGACGGTGCCTTAGGAATGCAAAACGTCTGGCATACGTTATTTTAACTTCGTATCTCGATTTTTCGAGACTTTTGATATTCTATGTAAATAGCGGTTTCACTTCACACTCATATTGTCGCGGTAGAATTCTATTTCATAAAATATATGCATCGTAAAGGGCACGTTTTTATATTCGAGACAGAAAAGATCTTCAGGAAATGTTATTTGATCTATTCTACTTAACATATCCCTATAAGTTGATCAGCAAAGTCCACGACAAATTTTTGAACAGTTATTAGATGTGTTATATTATTTTTAACCGATTTCAAAAAAGGAGGAGGTTTCTCAATTCGACCGTATATATGTTTTTTTTTTTTATGTTTGTTCGCGGATAACTTTGTCGTTTATGAACCGATTTTTATTATTCTTTTTTTGTTGGAAAGAAGATATCTCAAGTGTGGTACCATGGTAATTTTATCAAGGTCTGATAAGTATCTCCAGAGATATGGAGATAAACTCCTCAAAATTGGTACTGAACTGAAATTAATAGCGCGGCATTAAAGTCGGTTCTTTTTAGTTTTTTAAACGATCTTATAGTAATTAGTATCGCACGGTAGTGAAGATGCAATGCATAACTGCAACAATAGTTTTTTTTAGATATTGTTTCCCACAATGTATTAATAGATTTTATTTAGGTAATGACATGCTATTTAAATATTATTGAATTTACTATATTATATAGATACAATAAATTCTATGTAATTAAAAGAATATAAATTAATAATTCAAACAAAAACACTTCACTTAATTCTCAAGAACCGCAAAAATCCAGTTTTAATTAATAAAAATGGCGTCACGAAATGTCTGTTAAGCAAACATGGCGTTGGCCAATGAACGCGTCTCTTTATGTACATATGTTAATGAGTGACAGCCCTGCTGAATGGAATTGTCGTGTTAGGGCTGACATTATTCCGTAGCTTGCGAGTAGACATTTTTGCTTTCGACTAGACAATGTCATATTCTGATGTTTTTTTACACTGTGACGGTGCTTTGTTTTAATTCTGCAAGTTAATGTGGGTGGGTTTTTCTGTGCCAAATATTTGGAGAAAAATGTGAATGCCATTTATTATTAGCTGTAGGTTTTTTTACTTATTATCCAACTGGACAAACGTGGAGATTATGTTCGAAGCTCTGAATGTAAAAAATATTTTACTTATTAATAATAACTATTGAATAACATATGCATTTACATATATACATCCATACTCCCATACTAATATTATAAAAACGTTTGTAACTCTGTCTGTTTGTTACCTAATCACGCCTAAACGGATGATCCGATCTTACTGAAATTTAACAAGGAGATACTAAAGTATCTCCTATATGCTATAAATAGCATGACAATGTACATGGGCTACTTTTTGTAACAGAGCTGTACAGTGATATCATTCTTGGTGTACCTGAACGAAGTCATATCAGCTAATATATAAATACTAGCTGACCCGGCAAACGTCGTTTTGCCATATAAATAAATGGCTATTAAAAAATAAGGGTTGATCGTAGAAGGGTGAAAATTGAGGATTGTATGTATTTTTGTATGTTGTATCATAAAAAAATAGAAATTAAAATTTTTGTCTAAAAAATAAAAAAAAATTTAGGGGTGAACTACCCCTAACATTTAGGGGGATGAAAAATAGATGTTGGCCGATTCTCATAGATACCGGATAAGCACAAAAAATTTCATCAAAATCGGTCAAGCCGTTTCGGAGGAGTATGGCAACTAAAACTGTGACACGAGAATTTTATATATTAGAAAAATACAGAATTATTTATAACGTGGGCGATGCCGAAGAGCATAGTTACTGTATTACAAGAATCGAGCTTCCTCGATACAAGTCGGACTATACACATAGGAACTTGAGCACATAAATTTCGGCTTCAGGTGGAAACAGGAGATCCTTTCGAGTAAGAAAAAACGCGATATAAACGATTTGTAACACCCTCGAGCATCTTCGAAATTTTTATGCGAGTCGACAAGTACTTGTGAAGTGTCGCAAATGAGAAACGGCGTGATCTGAGGCTAGGCTGAAAAGATTCGTAGAATTTTGGCTCAGAAAAGTAATTGATGACGACATGAATATAGTGGAATTTCTATAGGTAGTAGGAGCATATTATATTGATGTTACGCCTGACTTGCTACCAAAAAGTAGCTTATCACCATCAGGCAGACAATCTGCCGCCATATCCTTATGATATTCCGGCAGCACACAGCCCTTGAGAGTCAGAGTATTCTAGGCCTAGCATGTTCACCATCTGACCCTACAACCTGGTCTAGTAGAATACACGTCGATTCTCATCTGAGACAGCCTATACTTTATTATGCAAGAACATTTGTGTTGTAAATAGCTTCTTTAAATGCAAACACGATTCCCTCCGTTGGGCAGCTTCATTTTTGCCTTTAAACGTTGTTTTTTGATGTCAGCGTTTTCGATAGCGTTACACTGTAAATATACTTAACTTACCTACCTATCTAAAATGTTTCTTGCAATACAAAAACCTTGTTAAATTTGTACACGATTTTTTACCTTGCATATATTATCGCGAACTTTTTTATAGGTCTTACTAGCTATGCCCCACGGCTTTGCTTGCGTTAAAATTTATCTTTTGGCCATCCATAATACTGGCTATCTTTGTGCAAAATATCAGCTAAATCGGTCCAGTCGTTTGAACGTGACGCAGTCCCAAAGAAATATACAAACTGTATATATATATATATATATATTAGTAATAGACTAACACGAGTTCTTTCAAAGTCACTCTCTAAAATGAGACATACGAAATCATACAAGCAAAATAATATCATTTTTTAATCAAATATCACCTTAACCGACCTCCAAGTGCAATTGTAATCTAATTCTAATGTCCTTTATAATAAGATAAAGAATAATAAACTAGGTTCTTTTCATAAAGCTGAAATTAGAAAAGAGGCTTAAATGTACGATAATAATATAAGACATTAGACAAGTTGTAAGTCTTATGTTTAATGAACATTTTTATTTTTGATACAATTTTATGTTTTCTTTTTTAGTGTAATAATTATTTGAATGTTATATTTTAACAAGTCTTGGCAGTAATATAGGTTAACTACAGTTTCCCACAGGTGGTATAGGACCATATTATATCTATGTTCTGCCTGACTTGCTACCAAAAAGTAGCTTACCACCATCAAGGAGAAAATTTGCCGCCATAACCTTTCAAGTTCCCATTCTAGGCCTAGCGTGCTACCATCCTCGACCGCATCATCAATTACCATCAGGTGCGTAAGTGGTCGAACGCTAGCCTATATATGTACATCTGGCTTGGCTCATACAATCACGCCTTTTTCCCGTTGAGGGTAGGCTGAGACATCTTCTTTCTACATGCTACGATCCTGACATACCTCTTTCGCTTCTTCCACTTTCATGAGCGCCTTCATACATGCTCGCCGGAAAGGCCAAGTTAAAAGTACCTATAAAAGTACTTTTAACTTGGCCTTTCCTTGAAACGTCTCCGATCTGGTCGTAATACGATCGCGCCTAGGTCGGCTTCTACCAGTTAGCCCATTCACACTCGTCTCATATATTTGTTTCGTCAATCTATCTTCATCCATCCTCTCTAGCCTATATGTTATAAAAAAAAGTGTTCCGGCAACACAAAGCCGAGAGTCAGATTATTCTAGCCTAGCCTTGCCTGTTGACCATCTTCGACCATATCATCGCTTACCACCAGGCGAGATAGTAGCGAACGCTAGAGCCCCCCTATAACACCCTTCTTTTTGCGTCGGGGGTTATAAATATCTTACGACAAAACCCAATGCAAAACAAAACTATAACAAAATCAGAAAACAATCGGCCTTAACTATTAATATTTTATGACTATTCCCCTAAAATCTTCTTACCTCGCCGATTGTCTATAAAAATTGAAATGTCGGCGGAAAAAGGAATAAACAGAATGAAAATGTGTATTTCATTTTCGTTGGGTATTTCAATGATTTAAATATGTATTATGCTACCACATCAAAGACTGTTTTCTGTGGGAGTAAGAGGGAATTTCGGAAATTAGAATTCAGAGTCTGATTTTTTGTGTTACTCATATTTACTTACTGGTCTGAGGACGAGTACACTTTGTATAATTTTGGATATACAAACATTTGACCGATATCTCGTCTAATTTGAAATTGAATCTCATCAGGGTAACTCATGTAACATAGTAGGATATGCAGGTGTTCATGAAAGTGGAAGAAGCGAAAGAAGTATGTCAAGATCGTATCATGTGGAAAAAAAGTAGTCTCTGCCTACCTCAACGGGAAAGGCGGAAAAGGCGTGATTTTATGATTTGATGCATGTCTGTATATGAAATGGTATCGTTACTGTCTGGTAGAAAGAGACGACAGTGAGATGAGGAGCTGGACAACGTGCTACCATCATCGATAACATCTTCACTTAGCAACAGGTGACATAGTGGTCAAATAGTAGCATTGTCAGTAGCATTATTAGCAGTTTATTAGTCTTTTATCGGATACATTTTGGAGAATATTGCCTCCCAATTGCACGAATTAATTCCACCGTCCCAATATTTTTCCATCCAAATAACAGGCGCACAGACATGCGCCATCGATACATGGTAGATAATACGCACAAAGAGCTTTGCATCCACTTTAATCATGAGCACAACGAAGGTATGGAATTCCCTGCCAGAGTCTGTGTTTCCTGTTAAGTACAATCCGAGAATAATGAACAGGTATCTTATATTCAAGTGCTATATCGTCAATCACATCATCACTTATCATCAGGTGAGATAGTGGTCAAACGCTTGCTTATCTCCTATATAAAACAAATATTAGCATTATATAAACAAAAAAATATAACTATAACTTTATATCATAGTTAAAGTTTAAGATTTAAGTGAAAGTCAAGTCTTAAAGATAAACTTAGAAAGCTGACTTAACCGTGAACTGCGTCCGTACAATATTGACTTACCTAATAAAGTACTGTAACTTAATGTCCTTCCGAAAGGTCAGTGCGTGGGTAGGACATAAATTCGTAAATACTTACAAGCTTACAGCTTATTTTGTGGGGACGAGTACATTACCGAATAATTATATTTAAGCCTGTTTTGAAGACTTGTATAAGAACATTCCATAAACGTAATATAAATTGACTGTGCAAAACGGCCCTGATGAGACCGACCTCAAACGGAGTTTGTCCCTTTCTATTGTATGGACGACTTATATATATACTATGCATACAGTATAGAACAAATATAGCACTACCAGGTTGTTAGACAAGGACACACTCCCACCTTGGTGCCTTTCGATGGGGCCGTTTTGTTCTACAAAGCAATAACAACCTTATTGTTAGAGCATACGGGTTAAATTGCATTTGTCAAAACATCTGCAGTGCACCATCCCTTTATATTACGTCTATGGAACTTTCTTAATGCTTCCTAAACTGTGGTCCGTATTTATTAATAAAGTAGATGCGCCTAGTGCTATCCATTTAAGTTTTTTTTGCTTATCCTTACCAAAAATCGTAAAAATTCAATTCAATTAGAGTCTGTTCAAAAAGAGAACCGTCGTGGCGTTACGATGAACTAATATTCAAAGGTAAGGAAGGAAGGTACATACCTAGTAGCACACGATAATGATAAGAGTAGGTACCTACCAAGTATCAACATTTTTCGTCGTACTAGTAATGACAGCAGTGTTGTCAATGCAACAAAAACAGTAAATTAAAACGACCGACGACCGACGCGACCTCTATTTTTACGATGGTTCTCTTTTTGCATAGACTCTATCATCCACATAGACCACCCAAAAACTTCTATATCATATGTCACAGGATTTCTTCGTTGTCCGTCTTCCTTTTAAGTTCACTCTATAATCAAAACACGTGGCAGTATCAATCAAAAATTAATAATAAATAGATAAATACCTATGGTACATTTGTGTAAACAAAAATAGTCAAAAGAAACGTCATAAAAAATACGCCATTGTCGCAAATATTTAAAGTAATATTTACACATTTAATTATCGATACGAAAGCCATAATTTATCATACCGCGAAATATTCAGAACCAGAAGTCAAAGCTAAAATAATGGTTTCATTACATTCGACATCAATATTCATGAAACAACCAAATCCTGCAGAGACCTGCCAAAATGAGCTTATGCAATCATCAAAGGGAAACCTCGATACGACATTTGCTATCAATATAGGCCTATTTTAACGAATAATCATAGAAGAACAATGCGATATTTTTGAGATGTCACGTGTGATATAATAGCAGACTGTTTTTATGAAATACCTAATATTGAAATCACTGTTACATACTCATATTTCGTTTTTAATACGAATGCTATATTTGTTTTCAAATTATAGTAACACTAGTTGCGCCTGCGGCTTTGCTTGTGTTAAAAAGTATCCTTTGTCCTATAGATATAATGTGGCTATACCAATGCCAAATCTGTGTAATTGACCCGTTTACCTATAAAAACGTAATACACATACATCATTAGGTACTTTGTTCGCTATAGTGACTTAATTGTGTGTCTTTTGGCTTTCATTTTATCATTATATATCAATACGATATAAAAACAGCATCTCGTTATAAATAGCCTGAATTATAACATAAATCCTTCGGGATATTGGTAGTTTGCCTACATGCTACGTAATCGGGTCTTTGTTATAAAATTTCGTACATTTACTTGTAGTATTTGCTTTCTATGAAATATACAGGGTTATTGGTAATTGGACGTATTCCCGGCAGGAGCAGATAAGGGGTATAAAAAAATGTTTATTTCATATTACATGCAACATATTTTTATACCCGCTATCTGCTCCTGCCCTACCCAACCCTGTGTAACTGTGATAAGATATAATATTAGGTAGTTCAAAACCCTAAGAAATAGTTACAAGTTAAGTTCTTTTCTTGTGACATAATTATAAAGTAAGATGAAATAACAGCGTTCCTAAATAACGGATATAACCGTGACAAATATAACTGAATATTATGATACGTGACCAATTCGCTGTTATTGATAATATCATCCCCATTCAAAACGAATATTTTTCCCAAATGCTGCGTAATCGGGTCTTTGTTACAAAATTTTATTCGCTAATGGTTCAAGAAAAGGAATATTATGTCTCTGTTTAAGGAAAGCTTCCAATTCAATTGTGGTTCTTTCGTATTTTATGTTGGGGTATTGTTTGGAAAATGTTTTGTTGGATGGATTCAAATGCAAAGAAGTGGGCGTAGAAGTAGGTATATTGAATTGAACTTTATTTATGACTGGGGTGATCTTGTACTATTTTTCCTTATTCGTAGTGTAGCGCATAGCGTAAGTCTACGGATTGTTTGTGAGTAATTACTGAAGTTAAGCAACTGAAAACCCGGTCTGTAGTTCTTTATACAAGTAACCACATGTGCTAGCGCTATTCGTTTGGATAACGTGTTAAATCATGGAACGTGGAAGCCTACTCTTTCATAAGATGACTTTTAACATCATGACTTTTAATCTTTATGACTTTATGACCATGTCTGTTCTTCTCTATAGGTCGCATTTTTCTTAACCGATTCTCGTGAAATTTTTGAAATTGTGACTGGGTTTTTTTTTTGAATAATTTTTTTGGAAATTTTCCGTAATGGCGAAAATATGGAGGGTTGTTGTAAACGTTAAAAAAATGCATTTCTGCCAGTTCGGAAAATGTTCTAAAATTTCACTAAACATTTTTGCTACTTATATTTACAAAAAAAATTTTCGTCCGATATGCTTCAAGGGGTCGAGGGTATCTTTTTAATTTAAGGTGCACGGTGAACATTTATTCAGTATTAAGCTATGTAAAGACAGATTCGCGAGGTTTAAGCTCATAGAGTCAGTAGTTCTATTTATTTTGTATGACTAGGCTAGTAATTCAAAAGGCCGCAGACCCATTAGCTCATTTTCTTTTCACCATAGAAATAAAGTTCTAAACGTTTCAAAGCTATTAGCTTATAGAAAATTTATCAAATAATATAGTTTGTACTATAATTACTAGGAAATAATCTAGATAAAAGCTAGGTAAACAATCAGCTGAACGATTACATGGATTCATAGAACACGGAGTGTTTGTTCGGAATTGAAAAAAACACCGGGCGGTGACAAACAAGCGAAATTGATTTCCAACAGAATGGACTCGTTTAGAACCTCCGATCAGACTACGACACGATTATTGCAGGAAAAAAAGTAAGTAATCTTTGATAGCAAAAATGCTTGCTTACATACTTGACAAGTCAAATGGAATAGAATTACTTTTTAATTTTTAAAGTTTAACGACTAATTAATTATTGGTGGATGAGACATAGATATTTTTTGTCAAGCTTGAACATTATATCATTAATAATATCATTTATAAAATTAGTAGGATAGAGCTTTATAATGACAAATATAAGTGGCGAATAATTTAAGATCGTTTAACAAACTTAAAGAAACGACTTCAAACGTTGCGCTAGTCAAAGGAGCCAGTATCATATCATCGAGGTATACAAATGCATTGTAATACAAATGTTGATATATTAATAAACTGGCCAAGTGCAAGTTGGACTCGCACTCGTAGGTTTCCGTACCACACTACAGTATTTTATAAGATCGAGCAAAAAATACCACTATCATTTTTCGCCAGCAAAAAATAATAATTAATAAACATTTTATTTCTTATAACGCCATCTAACGTCTAACAAAGGTGTTAGGGATCGACATTTTAATATAACGCCATCTATGGGACGTTTACCTAACTAAGCGTTCATAGATAGCGTGAAATACCGAAAAAAGACGTTTCTTGTATGGGGACCTTCTATTATTTTTATTTTTATTCTGTTTTTATTATTTGTTGTTATAGCGGCAACAGAAATACATCATCTAGGAAAATTTCTACTGTCTAACTATCACGGTTCATGAGATACAGCCTGGTGACAGACGGACAGACAGACAGACAGACACAGACAGACGGACAGCGGAGTCTTAGTAATAGGGTTCCGTCTTACCCTTTGGGTACGGAACCCTAAAAACGGCTTGACCGATATCGTTAAAATTTAAATGGATGGTCCCATTTGAAGGGAGTCCCCTGGCCCCTGGGAAGGGTACCCTTTGAAACAAAAAAGAATTTTCCCGATTCAGGCATCTTCGAGTAATCGGTGAATTGAGAACCTCCTCCTTTTTTGTGAGTTAAAAAGAAACGAAGGTTTTTTTTATTAATCGTATCGTATGTTGTAAAGTGTTCGGACTTTGTTTACCCGCTCACAACGCCAGTGTTCGAGTGATACGGTCAAATGCCACAATCAATATTGGAACAGACATGTTGCAAAGGTGGGTGACGGAACAATATGCAATGCAGAATTCTCACATAGGCACAGAATAAATAATAGTACGAACATTAGGTTGATTGATTGATGTTATCCTGTTGTCACAACTCTTATGTTTTATTTTCAACCGACTTCCCAATGAGAAGGAGGTTCTCAATTCGTCTGTATGTTTTTTGCCCACATAAATTTTCGATAGAAAAATCCATTGGTGCACGGCGGGGTTTGAACTCGGTACCTATGGCATCAAAGCCGACCGTTCTCCCGATTAAACCACCAGCCCTCAAAAGAAGCTCAAAAGAAATTAAAAGAAGTTCCTGTGAAGCTTGGTAGCGATTGGATCACCGATCACTACCATCCGATTTTATTTAAAGTTTTGTAACTTTCCTACCTAATCTAAAACTTTCTATTACATTATATTATTCTCTAATCATATCGATAACAGCCCACCAAAATGACAGTTATCAAATTATTTAAATTTCACACTACAAGAATTAATAACAACATCCACTATATTAGACCGGTAAACACACCTATAATTTATAAGCAAACCAACCTTAATTAACAAACGAAAAACTACAAACGAGTAAAACTCATTAACCGAAGAAAATAATGGTTTCATGAAAACACAGACTAAAATCCCGGCTCGGTTTAACAAGATTTATAGTGGCGCCCTCTGTGATAAGTGAATTCGAATTCCGAAATGCACTTGTCACTTCATTCTACTTTTAAAACGTAACACCGGCTAAGTGCAAACATTTGCAGCAAAAATAAAAACAATAGCGTTCTTATTTTAAAAATGACAATGACAGTTCGCTCTCTTGAAATATGACGTTATGATGCGCTTTAAAAATGGAATAATAAACTCAAATGTTGAACCAGTTAAAATTTTAAAAATACCAACTTATAGAGCACGTAAAATATAGTACGCAGTGAAAAGCTAAACTACGAAGCTCGACAAAAACTGAAATATTATTTTTGCACCGACCACTAAAACTTTATGCATCACGTAGCGTACATAACCGCGTTGTTTCTATATCTAGTGAAAACCGGATTTTAGTGACGTCGAGAAATGCTGGCCGTTGTACGAACACCTGGGAGCCTTGGACCAACAAATGTGCCGTTTACCCTACTCGTGGTCATTTTGCGGACGGGGCGGTGAGAGAAAATATTAATATGTGAATTTAGCGAGCGGAGAATCGGCAATTGTTGCTTTTACCTTAACGTCCTCGGTTGTTTTGGTAGAAATTAATGGTGATGCAGCTAATGTTTGGTACCTTTTTGAACGTGTAGCGAGAGTGTTTAACATTATGGACTGTCAAACGTGGTCAGGCATACAGTATCAAAAGATGGTTGTGAAGGCGGCCATTTTGACATCAAGAATTGTGTGACCTATCTTAATTTTCCTAAACTGAACCTTAGCTTTAACTTAGACAAGCACTGGACCATTATCTCACTTGATGTTAAGTGACGATGCGGTTTGAGATGGAATTGTGCTCGTCTGGAAATGGAAACAATGAGATGTGATGATTTAGTCCAAATTTTTCAATCGTGAAGTCGGTCATTTTTTTACTGACTTGTCCATAGTTTTAGAAAAGGATTACTTACGTCAAATGTATCTTTTATACCTATTTTTTTTTCAAAAATAGGTAGTAATATATTTCTGAATTCTGCTACGAAATATTTCAAATCAATTGAAAGCTTTAAGTACCGTATCTACATCAGAAACGATATTCAATCTTACTGCAACGTAATAAAGTGCACTAGGTTCAAAGTTTATAGCAAATATCTAGTATAGTATGTTAATGTAACTTTACGCTTGCAGACTCTAGGAGAGCATGGAAATGAGTTGATTTCCGTTTAACTATATCTGATGAAAATGATTCAAACGACAAATGGATTCAACTGAGGAAATGCAGAGATATTATAATTTACTTCTGATTAGAGAAAATACATGATCAAGCTCAGTATTTATTTGATTACTACTTGGGTGTTTCTTCTTATTGATCATTGGCACTTACAGCACAGATTATGTAAGAAATAGTTATATTAGATTTATATAGTTATATTAAAAATAGGTACATACAGATCACAAATTTACAAAGTCATCCATATCTATAATCGCCACTCAGTGTTCAAGTCATTTAACATCACATAGCAGAAACTGGTTTCCAAAAAATAGATTTAAAGCTTTAAATATTCGTCGAAATCATACTAAACATACTCAAAACATGTCAAACATGAAAAAAAAATCATAATTGGCCATAAAAGTGTATCGCTCAGTTTATCTGATAAAACAAAATTAATCCAAAGGACGCCAACGATTAATGGTATACAAACGGTAACCTGAGACGTCGCGATAGGTCCTGTTCATTAATTATAATGCATTTTTTAGGGTTCCGTACCTCATGAATAAGTGAACTCGTTAAATTATTAAAATGTCAGCGGAATCGACTTCACATGCCGCGCGATGTAATTTTCAAATGTTAATCTGTGTTGATTTTAAATTTTCATAGATACACTTTATATGTTATTATTAACAGCGGCAATAGCCCAATGGTTAAGACGTCAGCCTGGCGATCGAGAGGTCCTGAGTTCGATCGCCACCCATTGCACTATTGACGTGAACCCACTCCAGACACAAGCATAGTTATATATCTAGCTGATACCCGCGACTTCGTTCGCATACAATAAGAATTTAGTAGCCTATGTTCATCCTGGTGCTATAGATAAAGTATCCTTGTTACATTTCAGTATAAGATCGGATCGTCCGTTTAGGCGTGATTAGATAACAAACAGACAGAGTGACTGAGTTACCAACGTTTTTATTATATCAGTCTGGTCTAGATTAGCTTAGTTGGATAGCTTAATAAGACTACTAGTAATGTGCAGCCTACATTGCTAGAAAGATTAATTTAAAAAAATATGTATAATTTTTTAAGGGACCGATTTGCAGCTATACATTTTCGGATAACAAAAATATTCCTAGAGGAATCAATCAGCCATGGGATGCCAGATGCGAACATAATTTTTATCAACACACTTTTATGAGCTTCACGTGTAACAAACTAACAAACACACAATTCCACCAAGTTGCATTGATCTTGGTTGACTTTATTGTCTATCATCATCGAGTCCCTAAGAAAAAAAAAATCGAATAAAACGACATACACACTAATTGTGAACCTTTCTGTATATTATCTTTGAAATTTGTAGTTATATCATCGAGTCCCTAAGAAAAAAAAAATCGAATAAAACGACATACACACTAATTGTGAACCTTTCTGTATATTATCTTTGAAATTTGTAGTTATAAATTAGTGATGTATACGGAACCTAAGTGCGCGGTGCATAATCGCCCTTGTCAGGAATTTTTAGTGAGCACATAACAAGAATAAAATATTTTATGGTCGCGAAGAGACATTGAAATGGCTTTAAGGACGAATAAATTTATTAAAATTAGCTTGAGAAATAAATAATTAAGTCAGAATTGCAATCAGAGATGTATTGTAAAAGTAGATATTATGTGAGACGTAGTCGTATTTTTTACCGACTGTGTGCAGCGTGTCAAATATGTGTAGGTAGCATCTGTTAAGTAAAAAAAAAATTATGTTTCTTTGAAGTGTCACACACTTTATATTTTTTTTCGTCGGATTTGAGAACTGTAATGATTTCTTCCGAATGATTAACTTACGTAATAAGTAGTCATAGATGGCGCCACCAATGCATAATTGGGTTAACAAATGCAATCCACACATTTTGTCGTATCGATGGATCGAACCGTGGCTTAATTGGCAGAGCACCTGGACGTGTAATCCAGGGGTGCAGGTTCGAGTCCCGTCGGTACGATAAAATTTTGGATTGTATTTAACAATTTACAAAAAAAATGTCCAGAAGATGCAATAAGACCGTCAATTGTATCGCTGAATCAGATATTCATTATTTTTTTAAATATATTATTTGAAAATTAACTCTTAATTGTACGTCGTGCGTTGATTCCTCCAACCAAAAAATAATAAACGTGACTACGGGATGAGTGATTCTTGGGAAGATTATCTATTTATCGCCATTTGAAAGATGTCTGTCAGAGCAATTTTAAGCGATAAGTCACTATCTATTGTCTCACTTTTTGAAAATTGTTTATAAATATACATATATTCACTTAGCATTGTTTCCTTCCTTAACACTATAGGAATATAGTGTTACCAATTTTATTTTATTTTGTATTTATTTCACTTAAAAGTAAGGACCAAATAGAAAATAAGCAGAAACATTTCACCTTCAAGTGCTATCTTCAGCACAAACCAACAGCTATAAATCTTTAAAACCCCGGCACAAATAGTTCCAGAGCGGAAATAGGAAACAATCAATAAGTAAGTGCCGTAACATTTGAAACTAGGGTACGTTCATATTAGGCTCCCATTGAGCGACTGTTTGTCATCATTTATATCTAGTGATATTTTAACTCGCTACAGTAGTTTATTATTAGGCTCATTTTAAAACGGCCAAATTTTGCAATTGATCCAGTTATTGGTACCTGAGTTTTATATCTAAACTATAAGGTAATGTTCAAGAGTAATAGATAGTCAATTTTATGTACAATTGATATTTGCCAATATCTCAAACATTAAATATATTTTTATTTTTTATTTAACAACATTTTAGCAACATCTATAGATTTGAAATGTATGGAAAGTGATGTGTCCCATTTGGAGCGACTTCCAAAACTATTAAATTATAAAAAGAAAATAGGTGCTGAATACAGATGTCAGAATTTAAGCAGATGCACAATAAGTTACTCACAGTTTTGATTTAAAACTCGGGGGTGCTAATATAATAACTAGACCAGTGTCAATATTTGGTTCTTTTACCCTATATGTTTTCGCCATAATTTTTACAATTGTTGTCCTACCCCATTCTGTATAAATCCTGTATAATGCTCCCATCCTGTATAAAAAGAAAATTAGATTATCAAGATATGTAGTTTAAAAACGAATGCCGCGCGATTCTGTTTCAGTTCAGTTCAGTCATATATATATCTCCGATAAGTATTTATCGGATCTCAATGAAATTACAATGGAACCACCTTGGAAACGTACCCTACCAATCAAAATAAGAATCAATCAAATCGGTTTACAATTGACGAAGTAATCGCGTAACATAATTACAAAATAAACATACATACAAATTAAAAACCTCTTCCTTTTTGGAAGTCAGCTGAAAAATATATTAGAAATAGCCTAGTGTGGACACAGATAGGTGGTGGCAAGATGCAGTAAACCTATTGGCCTTTCTGAAGGTTTTCAGGGCAACACCTTGGAAACAGTTCAGCCGTAAAACGGGGACCGCTATGACATTCTTTTGTTTACTTTACTTGACGATATTGCCACATAATACATTATGGGGAAGACTGGGTTAAAAAGAAGCATCTTATACGTGATATTTTGCTATAATGATAGATGATAAAAAAGGAGGAGGTTTCTCAATTCGACCGTATATATGTTTTTTTTTATGTTTGTTCGCGGATAACTTTGTCGTTTATGAACCGATTTGGATTATTTTTTGTTGGAAAGGAGATATCCCAAGTGTGGTACCATGGTAATTTTATCGATGTCTGACAAGTATCTCCAGAGATATGGAGATAGGGACCTCAAAATGTATACTGAAAATGAATAGCGCGGCATTGAAGTCTGTTTCTTTTAGTTTTTTAAACGATCTTATTGGTAGAGATATCTAGAATATGACTAATATTTTTAGCGACATTAGAAAAAAGGTTATAATTTCGACTGTGTTTATTTATTTTAATGTTTTTTTACCTCAGAACTCCGTAACTTACTAACCGATGTAGAAAATTATTTTTTTGTTTGATAGAGTAGGCTTTCCGTTTGGTCCTATTGTAATTTTACTTAAATCTGATGAATATCTCCAGATATATGTAGATATACATCTCAAACTTCAACCATATCATTGCTTACCACCAGGCGAGATAGTGTTCAACCGTTAGATATAAAAAAAAATGAAATTCGTTGCCAAAATGTTATTCCAACGGTCATAGATAGGTAGATAGAAATAAAACTGTTTAAATATGTATGCAGTGAAGGTTTCATATATTTTGTAGGTAACCGTCGCAATGTAGTCTAGATCCTAGGGAAATGGTTTAGAATTCTGATGCTTATCGGACTTAGGGAAATCAGGTGGGGCTTAGAATTGGGAACGATTCGATCAAACATCGATGAAGTTGACGGACCGGAAAAAATATGCAATCAATCGAAATTGTGCGAGTACGAAATCTAAACGAATCAATATAAATAAATAGAATTACTTCATTTATTTATTTGGCCAACCATTTGTAGATTCTTATAAAGCTAGCGTAACATAATATATTAATGCGCACTTTATATAAAATAAGCAAATATAAATAATAAAATATAGTATTTCTCCTTGATTTCAGACTGAAAGCACGTTACCACTATTTTACATGTTGTTGAGTACAAAAATGTGCGGTCTTATCGCTTCAAGCGAAGTCTTATTCACAATTAATTATCGATATTAAGTCAATATAATCGACAATACAGCACATCCTTATTCGACAGGGGAGTGTCCTAATGTTCCGGTATTTTACAGTTCAAATTGCGGAATGCACATATTCCGGTAATAAGTGGACTAGTTTATGAGGATGCGGTTTTATCAGATATTCGGTTCTATGGATTTAGTTAAAATTTGTAAAATAGTAGAAACTGTGTGCGGTAGTTTTGATATCCTACACGAAACTAGTTTTATGTTTATGCTTATTTTATGTTTATGCTTTATAACATTTAGGTTTTTGTGTCATTTATTTTTTACCAGCTGGGAGCAGCAATTTGGCATAAAGGTTATACAACAATATAATATCTAGAATACCTTCCACATCTATTTTCCAATTTCATCCAAATCATTATGTTGTTTTTGCGCGATTAAGTTACAAACAAACAATTATGACACAAAAAAAGCACTTGACAACTATTTGTACCTCACTAAGTGAAGATCTGATCAAATATGGAATCTTGCTTGTCAAGAAATGGAAGACGGCAATGTAAAGAGGTGCTAACGAGGCAAACTAACGACTTTAGCCCAATCGAATGGAATTAGAGCAACTATCTTAATTCGTCTTGCAACATAATTTCTACAGGTGGTAGGAGCATTATATCGATGTAACAACTCAATTGCTACCAAATAGAAGCTTACCCACATCAAGAAGAAAATCTGGCGCTATAACCTTACGGTGTTCCGGCAGCACACAGCCCGTCAAGTCTAGATAGCTGAATATCTTGTAAAACCTTAGTACTAGCTAGCTGGACAAATACTTTATTATATAATAAAGAACCCTAGAGCTTGTTATTCCTTACACGAAGACGTGCCAGCAATATACTAGGCTATTTGTAAAATAAATAATTTAAATTTTGCAGACGTTCTCTCACTTCGTTATATGGTTTTGCAGGCACTACTTTCCATAACCGGTTTATAACGTAAGTTAGTCCTTTTTTGTTTATTATTACATTATTTTGCAGCGGATTTTTTGTTGCAGAACATTTTGGATTTATTTGTTAGTAAAAAAATCGGAAAATTTAAAATTCATCGAAAATATCGCTTTCTATAAGCTACATTATATGTATATAAAGCTAACTATACAGGTAATCAGTATTTTAAGAAAAATACATCTCTCGATTCATTTAGTTTTTCGTCAATAAAATATTTACAAAAAAAATATTTAATCTACAAATACTAAGTAATATTCAATTAGTGGATTGCATTTTGTTAACCCAATTATGAATTGGTGGCGCCATCTATGACTACTTATTACGTAAGTTAATCATTCGGAAGAATACATTACAGTTTTCAAATCCGACGAGAGATGTTGCACTGCGTAAATCAAATATTATGTTTCTTTGAAGTGTTTCACACTTTATATTTTTTGTAAATTGTTAAACACAATCCAAAATTTCATCGTACCGACGGGACTTGAACCCGCAACCTCCGGAATAACATGTTCCGGTGCTTTGCCAATTAAGCCACGGTGCGAAGTATCGTTACGACGAAATTAGTGGATTGCATTTTGTTAACCCAATTATGCATTGGTGGCGCCATCTATGACTACTTATTACGTAAGTTAATCATTCGGAAGAATACATTACAGTTTTCAAATCCGACGAGAGATGTTGCACTGCGTAAATCAAATATTATGTTTCTTTGAAGTGTTTCACACTTTATATTTTTTTGTAAATTGTTAAACACAATCCAAAATTTCATCGTACCGACGGGACATGAACCCGCAACCTCCGGAATAACATGTTCCGGTGCTTTGCCAATTAAGCCACGGTGCGAAGTATCGTTACGACGAAATTAGTGGATTGCATTTTGTTAACCCAATTATGCATTGGTGGCGCCATCTATGACTACTTATTACGTAAGTTAATCATTCGGAAGAATACATTACAGTTTTCAAATCCGACGAGAGATGTTGCACTGCGTAAATCAAATATTATGTTTCTTTGAAGTGTTGCCAACCAATGCATAATTGGGTTAACAAAATGCAATCCACTAATTTCGTCGTAACGATACTTCGCACCGTGGCTTAATTGGCAAAGCACCGGAACATGTTATTCCGGAGGTTTGCGGGTTCAAGTCCCGTCGGTACGATGAAATTTTGGATTGTGTTTAACAATTTACAAAAAATATAAAGTGTGAAACACTTCAAAGAAACATAATATTTGATTTACGCAGTGCAACATCTCTCGTCGGATTTGAAAACTGTAATGTATTCTTCCGAATGATTAACTTACGTAATAAGTAGTCATAGATGGCGCCACCAATGCATAATTGGGTTAACAAAATGCAATCCACTAATTTCGTCGTAACGATACTTCGCACCGTGGCTTAATTGGCAAAGCACCGGAACATGTTATTCCGGAGGTTGCGGGTTCAAGTCCCGTCGGTACGATGAAATTTTGGATTGTGTTTAACAATTTACAAAAAATATAAAGTGTGAAACACTTCAAAGAAACATAATATTTGATTTACGCAGTGCAACATCTCTCGTCGGATTTGAAAACTGTAATGTATTCTTCCGAATGATTAACTTACGTAATAAGTAGTCATAGATGGCGCCACCAATGCATAATTGGGTTAACAAAATGCAATCCACTAATTTCGTCGTAACGATACTTCGCACCGTGGCTTAATTGGCAAAGCACCGGAACATGTTATTCCGGAGGTTGCGGGTTCAAGTCCCGTCGGTACGATGAAATTTTGGATTGTGTTTAACAATTTACAAAAAATATAAAGTGTGAAACACTTCAAAGAAACATAATATTCAATTAATTGCAAAATTTAAAAAAAAAGTAGTAAAATAAATAAGTAGATAAAAAATGTATCATTCTTTTTTGTCTCCTTCACATATACACGGATGGAATATCTTGCAACGAGATACAGTTGGTAAATAATATAGTTGAACGGGAAATATGATACTATACAATGCGGGGCGTAAAAAGTCGCGAGACGTAAATAGTACCTGATGAATAATATCCTCTGACTACTTAGTCCTAGGTAATTATTTGATAGCTACCAGTATAAGTAGTACCCTAAGTCTAACAAGACTCAGATATATAAAAACCGCCACTGTATGGGTATAAAGCAATAATTTTGAAATAATTTTACCTCATATTTCTAGTTAGAAACATGGCAAAAAATACTAAGTTACTGAAATAGGTAAAGTAAGTTTTCATGTACTTATATTAAATATTAAAGTAGGAACTTAAAGTTTTCTTCGAGTAAAACTTGTTAAAGGATGTGGTCAAAACATAAGCTGAAACAGGGTATTCAGTATTCAGTATTCAGTATTTTATTGCGTCTATAAAAGTATTTACAAGGTCTTAAATAAAATGTACAGTTCTTTATAGACCCTGGAAGGGCACAGCAATATTACTTTAAAAAATTAAATTATTAATCAATTAGGAGAGAGGACATAGTAGTACAGGTACATGCACCTACTCACTCCATTTGATTAAAGAAGTAGATAGGTCTATGTTTTACCGTTTAAATAACTTTGTGTTTATGTTAAAAACATTTTAAACACAAGCTTTTAATAAAGACGTTATAATGTGTAATGATCACCATGTTAATGATGATGATAAATGTGTAATGAAAATTAGGTACTAAATAATAACAATACATTCTAGCCCAAATTTTGGTTGTCCTTGGCATCGCAAATGGTAGGACCATTTGCCGTTACGGAGTTTCAGTCCGTACAGTCCAATCTAGCTTGGCTTCATCATCAGGTCAGCTTCAGGGTATAATATCATTTCATCGTCATGATATGTGAGTACACCTAATTTGAGTCCAATCGAACACCAGGAAGTGATTCTAATTTAGATTCCAAGATTGGACTTACACATAATACCTATATAGTACCTACAAAGTATTTATACTTACATACATACACAGAAAGTTAAATAATAAGCTTGTGAAAATTGTAAGTTTGATATCTTTTTCTGTCGGTATTGAACATATCAAAGTCCTAAAACTAATACACAGACAAGACAATTAAGATTTAAAAACTAAAACAACCAATTCCATGCCCCACGAGTCAGTTTCAGTTGCAAGTTTGACATGTTTATCGTCATATCTCTGGAGATACTTATCTCGATGAAATTACAATGGAACCACCTCGGAAACGTACCCTACCGATTTAAAAAAGAAACATTCAAATCGGTTCAAAATTAACGGAGTAAACGCGTTACATACATACAAAAATAATAATAATTAAAAAAACACATACAGACCAATTGAGAACTTCTTCCTTTTTGGAAGTTGGTTGAAAACGCCATGCAAAAGTAAAACCTATTTCTTCCAGGCTATCCTATAGATCGGCATGAAATCACCAAAATTAATTAAATTAAAAAATAAATTTAAAAAATACTACAAGTCCAATCATAGAGCACCATTAAAATTAACACCAACGCAAAACTCACTACGAAAAACTAAAGGTGTAGTCTTATAATTTCATATTTAACCGCAATTGGCTATTAAACCGGTTACACCGCTTATCTTTTAACACTTGTGCCACAATTACCCGGAATGTGCAGGCCATTTTGCTCGGCCATTTCTAAATTTAGCTTGGACATAGCAAGCGTTCCCTTTTACAGAGCGACGCCGGGCATTCGAGCTAGTATTTCATTAATTATTGTTTGATAAAGGTATATTAATTTTGTAGTTGGTATGTTTTCAGTAGTTTAATTTGAAGTTGTTTAAACAAGAGTAGTGTAGCGCTGGGCTCGAAAAAGATTCGTTTGTCATACGTTTATGGGTCATATTATCATGATTGCTCGTTAAATCAATATATGTCTGACAAAATAATGATATGAAATAATCATCATCATTATCAGCCGGTATCAGCCCACTGCTGGACATAGGCCTCCCCCAAGATATGAAATATGTACCTACTTACAATCTCTGATTATTATCGACTTCAAAAAAGGAGAAGGTTCTCAATTCGTCTTTTTTTAAGAATTTAACCGTTTTCTCTGTAAATCAAAACAATAATTGTGGACTGATTAAAAAAAAAAAAATATATATATATTCGAAAGAGTATGGTATACTTCGAAGGTGGTCACACTGTTAAATCATCGAGATCCGATCAGAGTGATGGAGATAAATACCTCAAACTTGCTACTGAAAATGACCAGCGCGGTATATGAAGTCGGTTTTTTTTTTCATTTTTTAAACGATCTAAAATTATTAATTGCATTAGAAGTAGGCTACCGCGCGTTGTTGTAGTTCCCACTACCCAGCCACTACCCACAACCTAAAAACAAGTAAAGTTTGTGACGTCAAAATAAATACAATACGCAGATTAACAATTACGTATTTATGAACCTTACTGACCAGTTAAAATAAAATCGATTTTGAGTATATAATAAAATTTTATAACTATTCATACAGTTCTGCACCCTACCTCAATAGTGTATTTCAATTTTCGCCTAGCGTGCTACCACCCTTGACAACATCATCATCACTTAACAACAGGTGAAATAGTGGCCTAACGCTTAGCCTATATATTTACTAGTAAAAAAAACCATTTCGCGATGATCATGGTACCTTAGATGAAATTAAAATATCTAGAAATCTTTGTCAAGTGCTCATCTGTACTCAACAAAACAGGCAAAGACTTAAAATATAAACAATTAATTATTATATTCCATTATGAAACAACGGAGGCCATACAACAACGACATCAATCAGCAAATGAGACAGAGATTGATAAAGCACCATTTTTAATTCCGTCCCGACTAGACAAATCAAATTATATTTGAATAAGTGGCTTCAGACAGCTCAGTTAGAGCTGAAATATAAACAGCTATTTATCGTGAGGTCCATAGGGGAGAGGGGGTTGGTTGTACCAGTAGTACCCCAGGGGTAAAGGCCACAGGTGCGCTGTCCGTACCCCCTTGACTGATTGTTTGTTACTTTGCCTTCTATTTTGGTTTATCCAGACAGGAAAACATCGGTACAGAATTGTTGTCGATATTTCTGATGAGATATCTCTGATGAAAGGTTTCGGAGTTGAAATTGGTACGAGTATGCTTGTTATGCTTTCTTTCGCTAACTTGACCAGCAGTGGACTGATACCGACTGATAATGAATGAAAAGAAATAATTCTTGTTAAAACATGCATGTGTCAAACGTTGGACACTCGGGCGGAAATTTGCTATAAGTATTATATAGTAGTTCACTCCATATTAATTATGGTTTTTAAAATGGTTATTTAAAAAACATTACGGACTTCAAATTGCAGCTGTTGTGTGTCGTTCCAATGCACATTTTAGACAAACTTGGATATTATAAGAAGTCGCATATACGAAATTTTCAGTTTTTTTTTGTTGTATGTTGTATTGTGATATTACACACGTTTAAGCTATTTGGATATTTTAAATGATCTTGTAGGTTGAAGCCATACAATGAAAAAAATGCCAGAAGATCTGATCCATGGTTAGCTTCTGAGTAGTTCTGAGATATAAAACAGAATACCTCAGAGGTTTAATAAGGCTCTTCTTCAAAAATATAGGCAACGCATCGGCAGCGTCTCTGGTCGGTACTACAGATAGTGAAAAGCGGTGGTAACTACTCAACATCAAGTGAGCAGCTTGCTTGTTTACTTCTCTAAAATAACTATTTTTAACCGACTTCAAAAAAAGGAGGAGGTTTCTCAATTCAACCGTATATATATATATATATATTTTAATTTTTGTTCGCGGATAACTTCGTCGTTTATTAACCGATTTTGATTATTCTTTTTTTGTTAGAAAGGAGATATCCCAAGTGTGCTATCATGGTAATTTTATCGAGGTTTGATAAGTATCTCCAGAGATATGGAGATAAACACCTCAAAATTGGTACTGAAAATGAATAGCGCGGAATTGAAGTCGGTTCTTTTTTAGTGTTTTAATCGATCTTATTAGTTATAGAAGAACCTCAATAGGCAACATAAATTCATTCCCGGAGGATGCGAGTCTAGTGCTAAGTTTTTAAACAAAATGTTTTGAGATGTTTGCGAGCAAGAGTCGTATATAAAACAAACATTTTCTGCGCATTACCATTCACGAATTTCGCTAGGTTTACTTACTTTCGACATCAAATATTTCGTCGCGTCGTCGACACTATATAACCCCTACAATATCTTTAACACCTGCAAAAGATCCCATGTCTCCTGGGTATGAAAACAATTTCCAGTTAGAAACATTACCGGACCTTGGGGTCGTGACAAGTACGGTATGTCGTTACGTCATGGAAATATTGTGGATACGTGTGGACTATTCTGCTAATGGACTTGGAATACAAATGGTAGGCAAAACGCTGGGATGCTTGTTTAGACAAATTGAGAAGAAGATTGAAGACTATTTTCCTAGTTTAAACTATGGCTATGTCTATGACATTTGAAATAAATGTATATTTCATTTTTGAGACGGAGAATAACTTTAAACAGTTTTTTATATTTTCGCAGTCCTAACCAGAATTGGCTACAAGTTTGTGCGTATATTTAGTTTTGGTAATAGAAAAGACTGTAAAACAGGAATCACAAACCAACTGCCTTCAACGTTTAAATATTGGAGATAATTTTTGTTTTAAATTCGATTTACTTACTTATCGAAAAAATTGGTATTTCATACTAAATTTAGTGGATGTCAATGTGTTTACAATTAGGATACGCTCTAAATAAGATAGCGATATTTTCATTAAGGCTACACACAGTAAAAATAATAACTAAACATTTAAATTCCTAATAATCAAACATTGAACTAGATTGTTCTAAAATACAAGAATGTCATAGCAATCTGTCATGCAAGCACCATCTAGCTATATATCATGGATATGAACGGAAGATTAATGGCATAGCTTTAAAATAAATATTTCATGATTGTAAATTACCGACTATTATACTCACTAATGTTTGTTGTCGACTGTCTCGACCTAGGTTTCATGCATGTCCGATGCACATCCTCGGGAGTTCACGCAGCGAGATCGCGACGACCACTTAATTATTTCATATCGAAAATATTTGCACGTTGTTGCGTTTACATTTAAATAGCTAGGTAACTTTTAAACAGGAGACGCTTGAAACAAAAAAGAAATATTTTCACTGAGAGTAGCAACATATAAAAATAAATAAAATTGAATTTCACTTTTAAAACCCCAAAAAGCACACATCGAGCTTTAAAAACAAAAGAGTGTCGTAGTAATCCGCCACACTAGCGCCGTCTAGCTAATATCCCGGATAAGGACGGAAGATTAATGGCGTAGCTTTGAGCGTTAGATTGGCACACCTGTGGTCCGACGGACCATGCAGTTTGGTCGTGCGAATATAAGATGCATCCTAAATCTATGCACATTATTTTTGTTTATACAAAAAAATATCTATGTAAATATTTATTGTAGTACATGTCATAATTACCTAAAAAAAATACTCGTAAACAAATACCTAAGTACCTAAAAAAAATACTCGTAAAAACTGTTAAGAATATAGATCAACTATTCATTTGGCACCTGTGTATTACAATAACTGTAAAAATAGTTTTATATTTTCATTTTCATGTAAAAAATATACAATACAAATACTTAATTGACACCAAAATCAGAAACAAAATAAAGTAATACTTGCGAGGCTGGACGCGTCGGCGAGCGCCCCGCACTCAAGATCAGGATCTTCTTGAGAAGGCCTCCGGATGAGGCCGAAACATATGTGATCGCTATATCGACATCGCGTAAGTCACGTTAAATTCCCTTTTTAAATGTATAAGTTTTAAATGAACGTGAGTTTTTATAATAAAGTAACACTTGGCAGAAATTAAGTAACATATCTACAATGGACCGTCTTATCACTAAAAGCGGACTATCTTTGGATAAAGCACAGAATAAATAATAGTACAAGATAAACATAACGTTACAACATTAGCAAGGACGGCGGTGCGTATTTCTTGTCTTGATCGTGTAGCTCTAGGTTGAAACATCAATGATGAAGAGGTAAACACACCTTCGCAATTTTTACATTGGTATTGATTATTCATTCATAACTTTTAAACATTGTCTTAAACTTTTAAGAACGTTTTAAACTTTTATACAATGTCGCTTTCCCGTCGTTAACTATAAAATGTTTATTTTAATTACAAATTCAATGTTAATAATTGAACTTTCTGTGGCACGATCGAAATTTAAACGCATCAGTAAGATATAATTGAAATTTAAAAATAAATCTCTGTCACGAGAACCAAACCTGTATACGTGCCTAATTTCAGCCTATAGAGATCAATAGAAGTGGGTGAAATATTGATCTCAAAATTCCAGGACATACAAGTAAAATTAATAAAAGCTTTTAATAATTCTTTATTTACCTTATTCTTAACCAACAAATTTGATGAAATGCCTATAGACCACTATCGAACATCACATGATTCATCTGCACACTAGACAGTACTTTTTATTTACTACCATCTCTCACAATCTCAGTGGCAACGTAATGACAAGTAAAACATCGTTCAACTTACTACTACCTAAGCTGACAAAACTACGCATACCTGCGATGCATTCGATGACCCGTATTCCCAGAATTGAATAGCAAGGCCGGGTAATAATAATACGCCGGGATATCACGTCCCCACATTTAAAATGAGCAAGCGCCATGACGGCACTCATTCTTTGCTCACTCTCCCCTAGTTGTCAGCGTCACAACTTAAGCAGTAAATACACACATTGAGATTGTCAACTTCTTTATTCACTTAGGTTATGTTATAGGTTCGATTTTCTTTAAAAAGCAGTCTTGGTAAAATGTGTCATGTTTTTGATTAATTTACATGTTCGTTATTTTAAATTTCAAGAATATGTATGTTACCAGGAATTTCTTATTATTAATGATTTGAATATTGATAACTTGTGTATTTGCAAAATAAAAAAAGGAATATTCATAAAAATATGTACCGACGTAGATTGAACCAAAATTACTTATGTCATTTATATTGATAGATTAATAAGCAAAATGGTAGTCACAGAATAAATAAACTATTGGTAAGAAAAGAAACATTATGTAATCTAAAATTACTGCAACCAACTGGAGAGTGATTGTGTAAAAAACAAAATCTGCAACTTTTCTTGAATAACAGTTAAACTAATCTTTAAAAGATTAGTTACAACTAATCAGACCAAAGTTTCAATGTATTTTATAAGTAGCATATATTACTATGAAATACATATGAATTAATACATATATTACTATGAAAAAGGCAAATCTCGAGGCGCAATGAACTACACGCGAGCTAATCAATCGATATATTCGTAATAATTCGTATTTATGGAAAACATCTTGTCAAACTCCTGAATTTCATAGATAGAAAAAAAAAGTCTTAAACAAACCACCAAACCACGGCACAAACAACGGAAATAAAAAACAATATGCAACATTTTTATGAACTGTCAAACAATCGACAAATATATCCATTTTGACAGCTCCCGAAAATTACCCCCATCAAAACATAGATGCAACAATCCACATCGAAATCCACATACAAAAATCTCGATCACAGCTTTAACAAGAGTCCAAGTTCTTTCCCCTACGCACAGAATACGGCGAAGTTACAGAGTACAAAGTATGCATTTCGCCGTGCCGTGAGTGCCTCGGCCGGTGCCGACGGATTCAGACGTGTCGGTGAATCTCGCGTCGCTTACTCCGTGAATGTTGTTAAACCGGTTTTACTGTTGTATCTGTGCTTTAACGAAGCGGTGTTCAATAGTGTTTTATAAAATGCAAAAGAAATGAGTGATAGAATTGATATTTCTAGTGATTGTAACGCAGTGTGTTTATAATGTCGGATTTTAAGGACTCCTGATTCTAAGGTACCTGCTTTCCCCTACTTTGTTTGATGATTTCTGTGTAAATACCAACGTGTATTTAAAGTATTATTTCTGTGGTTCAACATAAAGCGCTTTGTATGTTGATAACATGTCGATTTAAACTGTGTAATAGAATGTTACTTAACTCGAACTTAAGTTGGTAACTTAACATAACCTATCGGACACCTTGTGGAGTGTCAGTAACCTCTTATTAAGTTGCTCTGACATGGTTTTTCGAAATTACTTGCTATACGTTTGTAAAAAAGTATGGACTTAGTGTTACTTTATTTTTAACCGACTTCACAAAATAGGAGAAGGTTCTCAATTCGTTGAATCTTTTCTTTTATTTTTTATATGTATTTTATATGTTCACTAGACTTCACAAAAAGGAGGATTCTCTATTCTATTCTCTATTCGACTGTTGTTTCTTTATGTTTGTTAACTACCTCAGAACTCCGTCAAATCTTAACCAATTTAAAAAAATATTTTTGTGCTTGAGAGATTATGCCTCCCGTTTGGCCCCATTCAAATTTTATCGAGATCTGACAATTATCTCTGCAGATATGGAGATAAACAATATAAACAAATTTGATACCTTGAAGTCATAACTTTAAAATGTATTATGGGAATGACATGGCGGAAAACGAAGTTTCGAAGCTACGTGTGGTGTAAATGCTCACATAGATGTACTTAATATTATAATAATTAATGTTGTAGGTAAGTGACGATTCGATTGAGGATGGTAGCACGCTAGGCTTAGAATAGGCCTAAAATGGATCTCAAAGATGTATGATATTGACACAGGTTTACAATTGTAAAACTGTGATGTTGATATAACCGATATACTAAGGTGACAGTCATCATTTACCATCAATCGGATTGTCTGTTCATTTGCCGACTTAAAAATATTTTTTTCTAAATTATTCAGTCAATGTAACTTTCAAATGCAGGAGGTTCTGAATTCGTCAAAATATTTTTTTTCTGTATGTTAACTGATTACTCAAATACCCCTGGAGCGATATAGAAAATTCTTTTTTTTGCTTGGAAGGTTGGAAGGTACTTCCCCCATTTAAATTTCATCAAGATATGTTTAGTATCTCCAGAGATATGAAGATCAACACCTAAAACGTGGTTCTGAAAATGACTGGCGCGGCATTTGAAGTCGGTTCTTATAGTCTGAAAAGATCCTAAATTATGTAGTTCATGGTCATGGAAGTTTTCCTTACGTAATCAGAATAAATGATACCACTATACTTACGTAAACTAAGTAAACTAGTAGTTATAATCTGTCAATGACAAATAATATGATTAATTGATGACAAAGTAACCTACTATGATGACACATTTATAAATATTTACAATCTGTCTCGTCACGTACAGTTCTTGAATTGTTTCACTACCTTGAATTATAAATTCACAATAAGTTAGTTTGTAACTTCACAGTAAATTAGTTGAAATTTAATAAAATTCTATTTTTTCAACCGACTTCCAAAAAGGAGGAAGATCTCAATTCGTCTGTATGTTTTTTTTTGTATGTATGTTACGCGATTCCTCCGTCAATTGTGAACCGATTCGAATGTTTCTTTTTTTAATCGGTAGGGTACATTTCTGAGGTGGTCCCATTGTAATTTCATCGAGATCTGATGTATCATCTCCAGAGATATGACGATAAACGTCTCAAACTTGCTACTGAAATTGACTCGCGAGGCATGGAAGTCGGTTGTTTTAGTTTTTAAACTATCTTAATTATTGTAGTATCTGGTTTGTCCACTATCTCGCATGCTCGTGTCGTTATAGATGGTGAATTTAAGCTAGTCCTAGAATGGTCTGACTGTCAAGAGCTGTGCGCTGCCGGAATACCGTAAGGTTATTACGTCAGATTTTCTCCATGATGGTGGTGAGCTACTTTTAGGCAGTATTTGTGTTTTTGCGTTTAATTCGGATTACATATAAAGGCAGAAATATATTCATAATCATCAGCCTAGACTAGTTCAATACTGGACATAAGCCTCTCTAATTGCACGCCACTGAACACGATCCCTTTTTTTACCGCACTAAAAACTTGAAGTGAGCCGTCATCCACCATAGTGGGGCAAGATGGGGTCGCGCATTCACCATCTTGTCCCGGTGGCAGACCCAAATGGGCCTCTGCCGCTGCGTAGGGATGACCTTGCTCACCAAGGTCAACCCCCAGTCGTCATGTAAGGAGTGCAAGCCGTTGGAGAGACCCCCGAACCTCCAACAGTTACCCCACTACAGACGAATGTGGCACTTCTTCACCTCAAACGGAAACACTACCTCCGTCTGACTCGCACAGTGGCATGCGAGCATCCCTCTGTCGGCTATCACCGGCCCCATTACTTAGTCCGAGTGCATGCTCGGTCCTACCACCAGGTGGCTCACCATAGCCTCTTGCCTACCAGGATCACTTTTAGGAGTACACTGTTGAACTTTTTAGTATTATATCGGCAATAGGGTATGACATCCTGGAAAAATAGTCGAAAAAATCCTGCACCTGGAAAAAATGGTTTTCGTCTGTGTCGTACCATTTTAACATGTACCGTTTTTTTTTGTATTCCTATGTCCTGTATGTAGTTCAGATGTAGGCAGGAGTCCGCCCTTTCCCGTCACACTGTGCCCTCTGCTAAATATCAGAAGGACACGCAGAAGGGGGGGAAACACGATCCTTGGCTAATCTCATCCAAGTCTTGCCAGACACGTTGTGAACATCATCGCTCCTCGTAGTCTAGGTACCTTTATATATTCGTAACAAATTACTATTATAATATACCTACTTACTTAGTACAATTGCATACATATCCTTCTTGTCGAATACTTGCACAGTAATTATTTATTAATTAGTTAGGTACTAACTAATAACAGTGCAATAAAGATGAAATTAATGAAATACCTGTATATAGTGCTTATTGCGCGAATTTATTGAGATCTAACTGCTTCTGCAGTTTCTTGAAAGCTAGATAGATATTTTGATTAGATATTGGAATGAATAATATAAATAGCTTTAATTCAATGTATTTAACTATTAATTAAATTCTTATTGTTTAGTGATTAATGCTACGTAACTGTCTGATTTAAGACCTCACACGCTAGTTGATTAGCTAACGTTTATCAACGTATGTATAGCTAGCGTTTGACGACTTAAGGTACGGCCTCACCGCGGCGTCCTACGATCTGCGGGCGCGATCTCTGTACTTTTTGTTTTCTGATCGCGTTTGGTGTGAACCAGCGGTACAAATACTACTGATCGCCGCTTAAATCGCGCACGCAGGACGCTGCGGTGTGTCCGTGCCTTTATCTCGCCATATTGGTAAGTGATGATGCGGCTGAGGATGGTAGCACGCTAGGCCTAGAATGGAAATTAGCTCTCGAGCTACCAGAACAAATAAGATACTTTGTGGCAGATTTTCCACCTTGAGGGTGGTTAGCTGGCCAGGCGGACACTAGACAGTGTCCTACCACCATGCCGGGGGTTACGTTGGTTTTCCTTCACCGAATGGCCAATGTGAAATGGCCAATGCACTTATATTTTCGACAGAAAAATCATTGGTACTCTGCAGGGATTTGAACCTGCTACTTCTGGCGTCAAAGCCGATCATTCTCATTATGCGCCACCGAGCCCTCAATTCATTAATTTCTCAAAAAATTTAAGTAGCATTTGGCGTGAACATAAAGTTGAACTGTATTTTTAATCGACTTCACAAAAAGGGAGGAGGTTCTCAATTCGACTGTTTTTTTAATTATTTGTTACCTCAGAACTACGTCAAATCTTAACCGATTTGAAAAATTCGTTTTTGTTTGATAGATTATGCCTCCCGTTTGGTCATTCAAATTTAACCGAGATATGACAATTATCTCCGGAGATATGGAGATAAACGATAGAAACAAATTTGATACCTTGACGACATGATTATAAGTAGTGAATATTTTTACTATCGCGGCATGTGAAGTCGGTTTTTTTGTTTTGTAAATGTACTTAAATTACGTATATGCTACCTAGCTACCACTAATAGTTTGTCGGAAGATGTCTTACTGCATATTAAACTGTAGCCTCATTATCTTTAGAAGCGTTCGAACGAAATCGACTCGTTAGCGTCTGTCTGGAGCATAGTCAGTTCGAGGATTATTAATCCTTTAGACAAGTTCATCTCGAAGCTTATCTTTATCTAGAAACAAGAAGTGGAGTCTATCTACCTAAAGCTGCAATCTTAAGAAAATACTGGGACGTAAACTACCTTGAACCTATTTTATGAAGACTTTAATTAGGTATTTAAGTAATAATCGGTTGGGTACATTTCCGAGGTGGTTCCATTGTATTTTCATCGATTCCAGAGATATAACGATAAACGTCTTAAACTTGCTACTGAAACTGACTCGCGGGGCATGGAAGTCGGTTGTTTTTAACCGACTTCACAAAAAAGGCGAAGGTTCTCAATTCGATTGTTTTTTTTTCTTTACCTCTGAACTCCGTCAAATCTTAACCGATTTAAAAAAATCTTTTTTGTTTGAGACATTATATCCTACCGTTTGGTTTGGTTGATTTAAATTTTATCGAGATCTGATAATAATCTTCGGAGATATGGAGATAAATATCTTCAATTCGAAATCGATGCATTTGTAGATAATATGATACTGACTACTGGCTAATTTGACTATCGCAGCATGTGAAGTCGGGTTTTTCGTTTTGTAATTTGTTTGAGAGAGTACTCGTATGTGTACCAACTGCCTGTTTGGTTCTATTGCAAAATTGATCGAGATCCGATGAGTATCTCCCGGGATATGGAGATAAACACCTCAAACTTGCGACTGAAAATTACTAGCACGGCATTAGAAGTTTTTTCGTTTAGTAAACGCTCTTAAATTATGTTTTACAGTCTCTTAGCTTACTTGGCAGCTCTATCCATAATAAATGACTGAAATGACATAGCTTAGCATTACACAGTAAGTCTAGTCTACTCTTCACACTATCCCGAGCCGCAGGTGCTAAGTTCCCTCTCGCTCCTCCCTCCCTCCCTCCCCCTCCCCACTGTGGATAACACACTGTCACAGATTATGATGAATAGGTTATAACATGGCAAGGCGCTCATTCTATACTTTTTTGCGCTCATTCTGTACTTTTTTTTATCTGTCGAAAGCAGCGTTTACCTGATTACGCTGTCGGACCTTTTTGCTCAGATGCTATTGAAGATGTGTGACTGTTAGTTTTTGCTGTGGGACGGATTGTTGATTTTGAAGTTGCATAGAACTTTCTTACTTTCTTCTTGCCAACTAAAGCTTGGTATTGAGATTTTTAGGTTTAATTACAGTTTTTGTTCTATCTGATAGGCTAACGTTAGACCACTATCTTGCCAGGTGGTAAGCGATGATGTGGTTAAAGAAGGTGAACACGCTAGGCCTTGAATACTCTGACTCTCAAAGGCTGTGTGCTGCCGGAACACCGTAAGGTTTTGGCGGTAATTTTCTCCTTGATGGTGGTTAGCTACTTTTTAGTAGCCAGTCAGGCGGAGCATCGCTGTAGTATGCTCCCACAACTTGTCCTGAAAGAGTTTAAGTGTGGAACCTTAATTATGTACTCGAAACAAAGTTAAACATTACAGACAAACCTTAGGCCTACCTTATACTAACAAGGCTTAGTTGACGTCATATTCATGTTGGTAACTCATGTAGGTGTTTCTTGTGGATTAGGGTGACAACTGTCACTTGGCAAGCCTGCCCTTAATGCCTATTTAAATTTTAGATGATGTAGACCTTAATTATGATGAAATTCTAATATAAATTTAGGCATTTACTTTAATATTCTGTGTGGAATGGGTGACATTTACTGTGAGCTGGATTCTCAAAATAATGTTTTTATTTAAATAAATGTTTATCTCATTGGCTAGCGTTTCATCATCACTTACCACCAGTCGAGATATTGGCCAAATGCTAGCCTATAAATGATATTTAACAAAAACTTTCTAGATGCGCTCGTGGACTTGTCTGCGTTAAAAATTATTGTACTGTCCTCTGTCTTTGTGCATAATTTCAGCTAAATTAATTGGGCCGTTTGACCTTGAAGAGGTATCAAACAAACAAATATATAAACAAACAAACACACATACAGATAGGTACACACTGACTTTCGCATTTATAAAATTGGTGTTGAATCACTTTGGTCAATTTTATTTATAGAAATAAAATTTCATTAAAAAAAGAATCGATAGAGAAAAATGCGGCTTAAATTATTTTTGACCGTTGTTTGTTCGCGGATAACTTCGTCGTTTATGAACCGATTTTGATTATTCATTTTTTGTTGGAAAGGAGATATCCCAAGTGTGGTATCATGGTAATTTCATCGAGGTCTAATAAGTATCTCCAGAGATATAGAGATAAACACCTCAAAATTGGTATTGAAAATTAATAGCGCGGCATTGAAGTCGGTTCTTTTTCAGTTTTTTAAACTATCTTATTCTGTTGTAATTTCCTTTAAAGTACGAATAATTTACTTAAAAATCTTACGGAAGGAAAGACTACCATAAAGAATATGAATGAAATTGAAAAAAATATTTATTGCGTGCTAACATTTAAAACAAACTAAAATTAAGCTTTTTATATTAGCAAAAGTAGTATAAGTGGTCTTATCGCCTAAAGCAATAACTTCCAGACAATCTTTAGTATTCCGGCCTCATCACGAAAAAGAAACCTATAAAACCAAAAAGCTAACAACACTCTCTTTGTTCCAGATGCACCCGAAAGATGAGACGGAGATTTGACCAGACACATCAATGACCACCACCATGACCACCTTGAGGAGTCAGACCCTGGACCCTTTAGAGAAGACGGTCTCAGAAGAACGCCACACCCTCCAAGATCTCAAATGTTTGTTAGAAGACAGAGGATATAAGAGAAATGAGTTTAAGGACAGAAGAGACCTCAGGTTTCCTAGAATTAGTGTTAGGTGTAATCTTAGAAGGTGCTTGAGTAGGTTTAAAACTGTGCTAGTGATTTGTATAGTGCTTGGATTGGAGACGAGGATATGTGGGGCTAGAAGTTCAGGTGAGTTTTTACTCCTTTATTCATTTATATCAACCATTACCACTAATTTTGGGAGCCTCGTCGGCCTAAAGGAAGTTGGTTTGACTTCTAAGTGTCTTAAACCAGCGACTTCTGTTTTAAATACTGGCACTGGTGTCAAGTCTACGTGATTCTCATATTCTCATTTTTCTCAAGTGGTAGGCGCGTATTATATCGATGAATGATGATCGAAACACCGTAAGGTTAAAGCGGCAGACATTCGCCTTGAGTGGTAAGCTACTTTTAGGTAGCGAGTCAAGCGTAACATCGATATAATACACTTCTACCACCTATGGGAAATGAGAATATGAGACTTAATGTCTGATTTTGTATCGATCACTTCGCAGTAACGTAAAATTCTATTGCTCTGTCTGTCACCAAACATCATCACTTACTATCAAAACCACTGGAAGCTATTGAGAGGAGAGCCAAGAAACTCATCAGCGACGACCTACTAATAAGCAAGATACTCTAGTCTCGCGCATCGCCGCAAAGTCGCTTGCTTTTTAGGGTTCCGTACCCAAAGGGTAAAACGGGACCCTATTACTAAGACTCCGCTGTCCGTCTGTCTGTCTGTCTGTCTGTCTGTCTGTCTGTCTGTCTGTCTGTCTGTCTGTCTGTCTGTCTGTCTGTCTGTCTGTCTGTCTGTCTGTCTGTCTGTCTGTCTGTCTGTCTGTCTGTCTGTCTGTCTGTCTGTCTGTCTGTCTGTCTGTCTGTCTGTCTGTCTGTCTGTCTGTCCGTCTGTCACCAAGCTATAGCTCATTAACCGTGATAGTTAGACAGTTGAAATTTTCACAGATGGTGTATTTCTGTTGCCGCTAAAACAACAGATACTAAAAACAAAATAAAGTTAAAAATTAAAGGGGGTCCCCATACAAAAAACGTGTTTTTAAACGCCATCTATCTAATTAGTTTCGGCAAAATGATAGATGGCGCTAGTAAACGAGCCCGCCCCGTCTTTCTAGATCGCGACCAAACTAAATATTTATGGTATTATCAATTAATCAAATATATGAGGTTGAAACTCTGTTATGTTTCGTATTGTACGGAACCCTCCCTATGTGTGCGATAAGAGACGCGATGCTGACTCGCACTTGGCCAGTTTTATTTAATTGGATACATTTCGGAGAGTTTGCAATGGAACTGCATGATTTGATTTCACTATCCCCATTTTATAATCGTATATCCAAAGGCCCACCAATTTGTGGTGGATATACCATTTACCAGAACGAAGCGATTAGCTTCTTCGGCGTCTCCTTGGCGGCTTCTTCCTTGGCGGTTCGTATGATTCATCATATAATGGAATACTCTGCCTGAGTCTGTGTTTCCGGTTAACGACATTATGGGGGTCTTCAAATCGCGAGGTAATAGGTATCTTCTGGGTAAGCACGCTCCATCACCGATCGCATCGTCACTTAACATCAAGTGAGATAGTGGTCAAGTGCTAGCCAGTTTGATGTTAAAAAAAACTATCTTCTGTCTTACTTGAACTCATACCATAAAAATATTAATCTGACCCCGCCTAAGTTGAATAAACTTCATCGCTTACTTGTACTCAGGTACCTTTACCTACAAACTTTTTTATTAGTTCGCGAAAACAGGATTACATGCTGTTACAAAGTTTTTCTTGCAGACCGTCGAGAAAGGTGAAGAATTTTTATGTAGGTTAGACATAACCCAATTTTAAAATGTTTAAAGTCTTCTTTATGGCTAGCCTGTTTTAGTACGTGAAGGGAAGTTAATGAAAAAGTGTGGATAATAGTTACTTACTTGATAGTTACTTGCTAAACGAGAGTGGAGCGAGAGAGTTCTGTTTTTAAATGTGTTTTAAAATTAATTATAACTATATTATTAGAACTATTAGCAGGATAATTACCATGTTGACATGGTAATTATCCCGTTAATAGTTCTAATAATATTGTCAGTGACCATGAAAACCTAAAAACTTATATTAATAACTAGCTCTGCCCAGCGACTTCACTCGCGCTAGAAAGTATCCTATAGCTAAATAATCCTTATAAGTCCAGCCGATTGAACGTGAATAAGTCCCAAACAAACATATAAACAAATTAGAATACAAACTGACTTTCGCATTTATAACATTGGTGTGGATAATATTTACTTCAAACGTTTCGCAATTTAATACCCAAAAAGCTAAAAATCAGAAGTAAATGAAACAGGATTGGTAGGCAAACAAGCGAATTTAGGCTCATATCATAATAATATGGGATGCTCTTGAACATAACATTTGTATTCATAGAATTTTATTGGTAGTATTATCAAACCAACCGACCAACGTTGTCAGTCCGAATTTTTGCAATTCTCATAAATTTAAAACTGCGTGTTTAAAAATACCTGAATGTTCATTGTAAAATATTATTTTCCTCATAATCTAAATAGGTCATCAGATGCCGAGGATCTGTGTTAAAAATAAAATTTACCCGATAACTGTACCTAAGTAGGTAGGTAGGTATAATGTAGAGGTACCTAAGTAGTAGGAATGACCTTCCTCCCAATTTGGAAAACATTGGGAGGAAGGTCATACATACCTGTTCAATTTATGAGGTTTGTAAATTTGTTTCATCGACATCTGATTTTTAGCTATTACAGAATAGTGATCTGAGTTGCATTGAAAGAAGAGTTAACAGATTCCTCTTTCAAAAGACCAGAAAACACACCAGTATTGCCCCTGGTATTGCAGGTGTCAATAGGCGGCAGTAACTACTTACCATCAAGTGGGCCGCATGCATATGGAAAACTTTTTTTTAATATAGAGCAATATTAAATAATTAAGATAGTTTAAAAACTAAAACAACCGACTTCAATGCCCCGCGAGTCAATTTCAGTAGCAAGTTTGAGACGTTTATCGTCATATCTCTGGAGATACTTATCAGATCCCGATGAAATTACAATGGGACTACCTTGGAAACGTACCCTACCGATTACAAAAAGAATCATTCGAATCGGTTCAGAACTGACGGAGTAATCGCGTAACATACACACAAAAAAAAAAACAAAAAAAAAACATACAGACGAATTGAGAACCTCCTCCTTTTTTGTAAAGTCGGTTAAAAATTCAATAAAGAAAGAATCACATGTAGTTTAAGACAATACCGATGAATCAACTCGCCATCTTTGTCACTCACAGACAGTGCAAATTGGTACGAATTTTCTAAGAATCTGCAAATAACATTCAGCTCACGTATTAGCAATTTTTATTCTGTGTCAACAATTAACCTAAGCTATTAGTCAACATTTAACACAGCTTAGTCAACAAGTGTTAATTGTCAAAAACCTATATGAATGGAATGACTAACTGTGGTTAAAGAAAAAATCCCGTTGCGACATACTTTTGTTTTTAACCGTTTTAAAAAAAAGGAGGTTTCTCAATTCGACCGTATATATATATATATTTTTTTTTATGTTTGTTCGCGGATAACTTCGTCGTTTATGAACCGATTTTGATTATTATTTTTTTGTTCGAAAGGATATATCCCAAGTGTGGTACCATGGTAATTTTATCGATGTCTGATAAGTATCTCCAGAGATATTGAGATAAACATCTCAAAATTGGTACTGAAAATGAATAGCGCGGCATTGAAGTCGGTTCTTTTTTAGTTTTTAAACGATATTATTCTTATGAGTATTAAAACCATTTATATACATTACAACGATATTAACTTGTTGAATTTATGTATCTATATATTTATTTTCTTTAATAAGTCTTTCAGTTACGATTTTTTTCAATGATATAGGTAGCAAGTAAGCAGTCGGCCCACCTGATGGGGAGTGGTTACCGTCGCCTATGAACACTTGCAACACTAGAGGTGTCACTCATGCGTTACCGACCTGTCAAAATTCTTTTAACGCCCCTTTTGAAGGACTCCATGTTGTTTGTAAATTTTCTATTAACTGCAAGATTTACGTACCTACTTATTTGTAAAGATAATAGTTATGCTACTTATTAGATTAGCACACTACAGCAAAGAGAAAATACATACAGACGAATTGAGAACCTCCTCCTTTTTGAAGTCGGTAAAAAAATCATAATAGTTCAACGGATGCCGAAACCTTGGGATAACACACAACTTGATTCATTATAACAAAATGATGAACCAAATCACAGAATAATTAATAGTCATACATCACCAAATCGTTATCTAATCTAATAAAATCAATCGAATCTACTGTAATAAAATCAATAATAATTAAGCTTTTAACCGACTTCAAAAAAAGTTTCTCAATTCTACCGTATATATATATATTTATATATTTATGTTTGTTCGCGAATAACTTCGTCATTTATGAACCGATTTTTAAATTATTTTTTTGTCGGAAAGGAGATATCCCAAGTGTAGTACCATGGTAATTTCATCGAGGTCTGATAATTATCTCCAGAGATATGGAGATAAACACCTCAATCTTTGTACTGAAAATTAATAGCGCGGCATTTGAAGTCAGTTCTTTTAGTTTTTTAAACGATCTTATTATATTTGCTTTGTAAAATTGAACCCTACAAAACAAACCTAGTTTCAAAACATATCGCGTTAATATCGGCCTACATTTTGTATTCACATACTGATCATAAAGAAATTAAGCAAATTAACACCCTGTATTCAAAAGGTGTTTCAAAAAAGTGTTAATACATGCATTTTAGCACTCAATGTTTTTGTAGTTCGCGAAATTTCTTAGCAATTAAAAAAAAATCTTTATATTTCGTTATCATCACTTTTATTATAGTTTTAGGGTTCCGTAGCAAAATGTATGTATTATAGTTAGTGCAATAATACCCTGCATCTTAATAAAAAGAAATACATTCGACGAGTCATTTTATAAAATACTAGCTGCACGCCGTGACTTTTCCCGCGTTTAATTCTGGTTATAAACATTCCTATTGAATCATTCTATCTATTGCTAAAAACTGCTGTAAAATCCGTTGCGTAGTTTAAAAGATCTAAGCGTACAGACAGCGGGAGCTTCTTTGTCTTTGTCTTATACTGTGTACAAAGATAATATCTTACTTTTTAAATCACTTATTTTCAAGAAAGTTACACCACAAAATTTTATAACACAGATAAATAACATTTACTTACATTTAAAGTATGGTATAATCCCACAAGGTATTGCTGAGCTTCATAAATAATGGTTAAAATATTGAAATGTTAACGTAAAATCTCTTAATAAATGTTATCGCGCCCAAAATAGCTTCTAATCTTAAATTTAACATCTTTATTAACACGAAATCCAAACTAATTAAAAAGTAAAAAACTATAAAAGATTTAATACAATAATCCTTTAAAAATACACAACCCTTTTCAATCATCGGACCAATCGATCGAAAAAAAAACAAATTGGATTAGGCTCAAAAACCCGCTAAAAAATTTAATTGTTTTTCCCTAATTGCTCTCGATTCAAAGGGAGCGATAAAAAATAAAAAGGTCCCTCAGAGCAGCTTACTACTGTATAGAAAACGTTGAAAAAACGCGCAAAATACCTTCAGGTAAGCCGACTCCAATCATAGCATAATCCATTAAGATTTCGCTTCGCCTCGTCGAGCCCAGTCTGCTACTCCCTAGAGGTAAATATCTCTCCCTCTTCACCTATCCATACTATAATGTATTCCCCCCTAAACCTCATCTTTCCATCCCTATTTTGCATGAAGGGGGAATTTAAATTGTGTAATCTAACTTTCAATTCATTCATACATTCAGCGCCATCTCTCGGTGATAAATTGAAACTTGGATTCTTACAGCCATTTGCGAGTTGGCCGCTGCTTGAACAGGACGCGTTTGGCGTACTGAATTGATATGGTAATGCGTTTCCCACGCTTTCACTGTGTTTAAGTTGTTAAGTGCAACTTTTTGATCTTTTAAAGTGGGTCAGATTGACTTCCGTTTGGTTTTATTAGTGGGGAAGAAGTGGAGATTCTTTATTAAAATGTTTTGCGTCTTTTTTGTTGGATTGTGATTTTGGCTGCTTAATAGACGAAGTAATATTTATTATTCGATATTTTCATTCGGAAAACTCATTGTTGAGTAAAAAAATGTAAAGCCTAGGCTCAGACGTAGTTTTTCAATAGGGACTGTCAACTGAAGTTTTTATTGTGAATAAACTTAAGACGTGTTCACGTGAAGTCGCAATATAGAACACATTCACAAAACTACGCCCAAGTTTATTATGAAAAATTTATAAAGTCAGAGCTAGGTCGCGTGAGGGTTGAACCTCACCAAACTTGTCGCTAAAATATAACAAACTACGGCTAGCGTCAAGCGGCTTCGTCTATGCTAAAAATGATTATTAATATTAGAGACCTCATAATATAACTACACATTATCAGAGAATTTCATAGAGATAGATCATTGAACATAACTAGTTACTTAAAAACATAAGAGTTTTGTACTATTAGGACGTAATAGAATCTTAAAATTGTTTAATAGGAAAAAATATCTCCGTAATATTTTTTTTAAATATCATGCCTACCCTAATATTTCAATTGTCCAATCCTCTAAAAGCTCAGCAGGTTCGCACCTCAGCCGAATATCATTTTTGTCACTTTGCTTTTATACATTTCACTGTGAAGCCCTTTGTCTTCATTTGGGAAAACCATTTTTCTTGTTTACGCAGTTACCCGGTTAGGAGAGGTTTAAAAAAAATAAACTAAGGACATTTTGGAAATGTATCTTTATAATGAGATTATGGCGGGCGCGAAATTTCGTTTTTGTTTCCTTTGGGGTTTTATATGCGACTACTTTTTGACGCGACTTGCTAACGGTAATTCGTTGCAGTTGAAAACACTTGTTCTACTCAAGAAAACTTATCCTAATTAATAGATCAAGCTATAACACTGCGATGGCGATAAAATTATGTTATATCGTACGCACATAGTATCAGTAATTGTAGCTTTTAATTTTATTTTACGAGATCATCTACATCAATATCGAGGCGCTCAAAATGTACGAAGCGCTTTATAAAGATTACATTTTATTATATAAAGTTTTATTCACTGGATAACAATACCTACTACAGATTAGGTTCTGGTTGAAGTCAATAAATTCATGACGCGTTAGGGACTCATAACGACTTGCTTTTGCCGTATTCGTCCAATGAAACATTCCTAGCCTATCATAGAAAATGACAGCGATGAAAATGACCGTAATGACTGATGCTATACAGCCAGTGTAGCTGCGTCCCCGTCGTCTTGTTAATTTTAAAAATAAAACAAGTTCGGTTTTTTAATTTATTTGTCAAATGTCAAAGCTCGTGATAAGGCCGAAGGGGTGTAGTTTATAATGCATCTTGCTGCTGCGTTGTAGCGAACAAATCGTCGCGTGTAAAGCCTCTAATGGAGATTTTTTCCTGGTAGGTAAATTATTGATGGGAAGTGAAACAGTAAGCCAATTTCGCTTTTTTTTTAATACTTTTTTAAAGAAAAGAAAGTCAGGGTTTTAAGATTTTATTGTTGAAAGTACAAGGTATTTTTGTCAGTGTAAATAAAACGGGGATTTGTTGATTTGTTGGAAGACTTTACATTTTATTACATTGAACACCCGATGTAAGAGAGAAATTTGGGTTTATTTTTGAAGTGGAAAACTTCTTTAGCGGCGTTGTGAACTTTTTGGGATGGGTAAAAATGTTAAACTCACTTCAGGACCTCAGGTCAGGACACGTGACCTGATCGAAAATTTGTAAGACCGTAGAGTAGACCAAATTCACAACGTTAATATTTTCACCTCTGCCGGCACTCCCGGAGTGCAACCCGTTGTCTTTTTTTTGTGCACGCATGTAGAGGATCTACATGCGTGCACATGCTTAGTAGGTTTTATTACTAAAAACTTCTGTTGAAATTGTTCTTGCAATTAATGCTCTTGTGTATTTACAAATAACATATAAAAATATTATCTTTACATTAAAAGACCTACTTTGAAAGCAAGACATTACCTTTAGTTATTTGATATGCGAATCGCGAAGGCACCTCTTATCAGGCCAGTATTGCCAGTCTAGAAACTTTCTAGTTTATAAAACAGGTATGTGTGATACATAATGTTGCCAGGCACATAGTGCCATATTCTTCTACTCAGTTGTATAACATGGATTTTGAATACGTAATAAGTTTAGTGAGTTATACATACTAAAGTTGAGATTTTTTAATGTTTTACTCTTTTTACTCAATGCGTTTGAGTTTTTTCTTTTTAATGTATGTTTATTGATAAGTAATACATGTTTAATGTTATTCCAGAACTCTAGAATATCTATAAACCATACTTCGTCTAAAATGTTGAGACCAAAAACGATGCATAGGGTGCAACGTTTTTGGTCTTGACTTTGCATTGACTTTGCACGGCTTTGGTTTTTACACAGTAATATTAATATATCTGTGGGTTTTTAATATTGCTGTGAAAACAGATTAATTCACGCCACATTTGTTTATTTTTTTATGGCTTTGTAAATAAGTAACACAATAAATAAATAATTATGTACCTCGGGCGTTTTTATGTCTTTACTATGCATAACACTTACCTATATATTGTTGAAGTGTGAAGACTAAAAAAATCAGATAAGAGATTTCTTTTAATTGTCCAAAGAAAAAAAGTACCTAAACAATTTTGTAATCATGTCATATATTTTCTTTTTCCATGAAAGCGTATCCTTCAGCTGTATAACTACCACAGAAATATTAATAATAAGGTAGTTAATATTTCTGTCGCGTCACCTCGCGCATGTTTTATTTTTCCTGAGTTTTTCGAATAATTTGATATCGGTTGTATTATGATCGGTGATGCCGATATATTGCTATTATTCGGTATCGACGTCGGTATCGTTACATCCCTACTTATTATGAATACTACTCTACACTTTATCGACAACATCGTCACAATCCACCAACATTGTGAACATCACATTGCAAAATAATGTCGCTCACAAAAAAAAAACACGTTCATACGTGTTCCTAACCTACATTCCCAAAACAATACAAACTATTACCTATTCTGTTCCCGCGAACAACATACGGGATGTTGCGAAATTTCGATTCAAAAATTCATTGGCGGCCGCTTTCCGGTAGGCAGGTGTCGAATAGTACGTTGTAGGTTTTGTTCTATGGCACTCGTGACCCCTCTTTGTTTCGGATTCTTTGTTAGTTATTCTATTGTTTCTAGTAGTTTCTATGTGCTTGCGAAATATTGAAATGAGATGATGCGATTTTGTTTTGAATTTGGTGGTTTTGTTTCAGGTATGTCTTAACGTGATGTGTCATCATTTAAAACATGTTCTCTATACGCGTAGTCTTGAGTCTCTCCACTCCATCTTTTCTGAAAACGATAAATATGAGAACGTTTTAATTAGGTCCTACTAACAGATAAAGTAGCGATTTAAATCAAATATTCTTAATTGACATAAATTATTTCAGATCGTTTAAAAAGGATACGGAACCCTAAAGGCCGACTTCAAATGCTGCGCTATTCATTGTCAATGCAGAGTTTAAGGGCTTTATGATCATCTCTCTGGTGATACTCATTAGATCTTTAAAAAATTTAAAGGGGACCATTTCGGAATAATTCCATTTTTTTTTTAAATATTCAAATCTATACTACGGAGTTATGCCCGAACATACACATAAATAAAAATTCAATTTGAGAACCTCCTTTTTTGATGTCGGTTAAAAAGAAACTTTATACCTAAGTTCCCAGCCTAAAAAACAATAAATGAAAGCCGTAACTTTATTGTAATCCCAATCAATTTTTCAATACTATTTTTATGTCTAACAATATCTAAAATCGTAACTTTGTCATAACATAATCCAGCTTAGCATAAAACATCTAATAATCCGAACATAAAAGACGTATTTTTCAAAGATGACAACACAGAGCAAGCTCTTCGGAAAATTATAATTGAAAGCCTATAATAATCAGAAAGTGGCCAACAACGGAAAATGTATTTTAAACTCAAAAGGCTAAGGTTACATTTTCTAGAGATCATATGTAAGGTTTAAAATATAAAATAGAATACAATAGGAGTTCGGATAAAGCTTTTCAAGATGTCAAGATAGAAACAATAGGTTGTCAACCGGAGTGCTTAAGTCTGTGTTTTCTGTAATATGTCCTTAGTTATTTTGTTTAATAGGCTTTTAACTGGATTCAACCACGATGTCGCACATAACGGCAAGTGCCTTGCCTTCCTGGCCAGTGAACATTTTACAAAAATATATATTTTAAACCTCAATAAACTTTGATGTTGAGTCTTATCCAGACGAATATTATAAAAACATTTGTCATCACCCTGTCTATTTTATCACGCCTAAACGGACTATCCGATCTTATTGAAATTTAACAAAGAGATTCTTTATAGCATGAGGATGAACATAGTCTACTAAATTCTTGGCGTATGTAAACGAAGTCGCGGGTATCAGCTAGTATACAATATATTGCTTTATATCAAACGCTGGCGGGTGAGGCCGTTGGAATCCTAAATGATGTCCCAGAATATTTATTACTTAGGACTACTCTTTATAATTTGTATTACATATTGATAAAACAATAATTGGATTATTAAACACAATCCAAAATTTTGGATTGTGTCCATGTGATGTTGTCCAAAATTTTGGAACAATTTACAATAATATAAAGTGTGTGACACTTAAAGAAACATACTATTGGATTTACGCAGTGCAACATCTCTCGTCGGATTTGAAAACTGTAATGATTTCTTCCGAATGATTAACTTACGTAATAGGTAGTCATAGATGGCGCCACCAATGCAGGTTACCAAATGCAATCCACTAATTTCGTCGTATCGATGGATCGAACAGTGGCTTAATTGGCAGAGCACCTGGACGTGTAATCCTGGGGGTGCGGGGTTGAGATAAACAAAAAAAAAGAGAATTTTTGGATTGTGTTTAACAATTTTCAAAAATATAAAGTGTGTGACACTTAAAAGAAACATAATAAATAATTGGATTAATAATTGATTAAACATAATATAATTGGACAGTAACAGAAACCCCAATATCACAACGAAAGTCGAACCAATTCCAACTAATTTCAATTCAATCGAAAAACAAATGGAAGAATCCATTAAAAACGTTTCCATCCCTTTTAATAGAGTCTAATACATTAGAATCACTGAACCGTTATAAATTATACCATTCTGAGTCAATGTTCTGAAAGGAAATCGACAAGCGCACCCGAAAAAATATTATTTGTGCTCATTTGTATAACGTATCGCGCTTTTTATATTATTCCCGCTCAATTGTAAGATTTATAATTGAATGTTTAGTGATTATTTTTTTGGTGTTGTGTTAAATAATATATTTTTAATATCATAGAGTTTGACTACTTCTAGCCTGGTGGTAAACGATGATGTGGTCGAAGATGGTAAACACGCTAAGCCTAGAATACTCTGCCTCTCAAAGGAGGTGTGCTGCCGGAACACCGTAAGGTTATTGCGGGAGATTTTCTCCTTGATGGTGGTAAACTACTTCTTGGCAAGTCAGGCGGCACATCGATATAATATGCTCCTACCACATTTGGACGTGAACACCCGTGCTAGGATTTGAACCAGCGACCTATCGCTTAGATTTTAATCCATATATTAATGCCAACGGTAAACGAAACTCTCAAAAAAAGTCTTCGATTTTTATTATATTTTGTGTGACTGCTGTTAAGTTGTGCAAAAGTACCAAACAAACATATGGACAGAAAATATACTTTCGAATGAGTAATATTAATAATTAAGATAGTTTAAAAACTAAAACAACCGACTTCAATGCCCCGCGAGTCAGTAGCAAGTTTGAGACGTTTATCGTCATATCTCTGGAGATACTTATCATATCTCGATGAAATTACAATGGGACCACCTCAGAAACGTACCCTACCGATTACAAAAATAATCATTTAAATCGGTTCACAATTGACGGAGTAATCGCGTAACAAAAAAAACAGACACATTGAAAACAGACTAATTGAAAACCTCCTTCTTTTTGGAAGTCGGTTGAAAATGAATATACGTGGTACATTGGTAATAGCAAAACTTAGCCGTAACGATTTCTAAACCTAAGGGGCAGTTAAAACTAACTTTAACAGAAACAAATACCCTGAACGGCAGTAAAGGTGCGGGGTTAACACACATAAAGGTGTCGGAAAAAGTGACCACTCCCTGTGGGGCAGTTGGGTAAATGCGGCTGAGAGACGGGACGTAGGTCTCACCAATTTCTGTTAAAAGTGGTTGTTTGTAGTTTGATTACGATGTAGGTTTGTTGGGACACGTATAGATTTCGTTTTGGGATAGTGATGTGCGTTTTAAGGAGCGTGGAATATTTTTTGATTATTTAGTTTTTGGCGTCTACAGGTTTATAATAATTTGAAGTACTCAATCGGTGTATTTATGGACATAGATACTGGCTGTAACCTGCGGCATCATCATCATCATCACCAGCCTATACTAGTCCACTGCTGGACATAGGCCTCTCCAATTGCACTGAGTATGACCCTCGGCAACTCTTATCCAGCTCTTGCCAGCCATCTTCCGAACATCATCGCTCCACCTAGTCTGTGGGCGTCGTACGCTACGCTTGAAGATTTGCAGTCTCCACTCAAGAACTCGTTTACCTCAGCGGTTGCCGGTTCTTCAGCTTCGCCCGCGTTTAAATATACCTACTTATATAATGTGTTAGTAAAAACCACATGTGTTAATCCAGGTTATAAACTATCTGTGTGCCAAATATCATCCAAGTCCGTTGAACCGTTTTTGTGTGATATAGTAACAAACAACGAGCCGAGCCATCCATTATCACAAACTTTCGTATTTATAATATTAAATAGGAATTTAAAAGCCCATAAATAATCTAAAAAAAAAAAAAAAAACTTTTGAAAATAGACACCGAAAAATGCGAAGACCACTTATTTTTATCAATATTCCGTGTTTATATTGGTGGCAAATACATTTCTCTTCTTTGTAGATAACTAAAATTATTTCGTATAAAAATGGCAGATTTCATATCTTCATATAGGTATCTACATATATTTTCAAAATAAAACCTAATGGTGTCCAAATAAAATAATTGCACCAAATAACAGAAACACTATAAGATAACCGCAACTTGGGGGCTCCAAAAACTTGGTACATAACAGTAAAGTTTGGCCATACAATCAACAGGGACGGTCAATGCATCCGTACGGAATCATCCTGTACATCCCTAGTAGAGGTCATAGAGCAAAAAACGCAGACGGGCAGCTTACGTGCAAATTTTTTGTTGGAGTCATACATTTTTACTGACCTGATTCAACCTGCCCCAATTCTGCAAGCTAGCGAGCAAATGATGGACTGCATTGTAATCTTTAAAATACTTGTTCTCCGTCTAGACGGCACCTGCCAGTAAAAACGTGGTCATAGATTTGTTTAATAAAAGCAAGCAGAAATGTATGTAAGATTCAACTTATAAGACCACAGATAAAGTATATTAAACGATTTCAAGTTTTTTAAATAACGTCTCTCTGCTAGTCTAGAACAAATCATCGAACATGTCCTACTGTATCTTCGCTTTAGTAGACATAGTACAAAATGGGTATGCCCCTCCAGGGAGTGCCTGACCAGTGAGTAAATTATTCAAGCTGTTGACTGGATAGTGGCGATTAAAAGAACTAGCTGATGAATAGGAGGAAATAGACGGTATTCTAGGTTTCTTTTATTTACCAAAAGCAGTCCTGCCATAAAAAACTTTTTTAACCACAACTTAGGAAAAGAAAAGGTTGTGTTTTTGTCGTCTTTATTATGTTTGTTTGTATTAATATAAGTTGTAACCTTATCAAAACCGGACGAGACAAACGATAAATAATGATAACCGATTCGTTAATATGATCTGAGTGACTTCTCCTATTTTCCGTAGTCAAGGTTTTTTCTCCGATATATGGCATATTCAAACCTCATCACAAAAAGAGGAGTATTATAAGTTTGACGTGTGTATCTCTGTGTCTGTGTATATTTGTGTCAGTGTGTGGTATCGTAGCGCCCAAACGGAACCAAAAGTTAGCATGTCGCAAAATGGGCCGCGAATTTCATAGCGACTCGTGTTTGCACGTTTATTTTTAAATTACTCAAGTAATACCGTAACTATGAAGCAAATTATATAATAGAATCAAACCTCATATCGAGCTTATTTTGCCAAGGTTCTACCCCATTCTGTTTGCGAGGTTTATTCCCATAGCCATAGTGTATTGAGTCTTAAGAGTGCCTGCCCTATTTCTATTGTAAAAGTTTACATTAGCGAGTCCATTACTTTCGTACCAACTCGTTCTAACCGACACATAGAGCTAATAAAATGACAGAGCTGTCAAAATTATTTTCTTTTGTTTGAAATGAACTGATTTTTAATTGAAGACATTCTTGGGAGAAGTATAAAGCTACTCGTATGATGTGATGAAATAATGTTTTGTAGATAAATCAGAAGGAGCAGTAACTTTTAAGTGAGACAAAGCATTACATACCATCCTAGAAAATAAAAATACTCTGAGATATGTCATTCTTAAATATTTTATTAATTCATTACTATTAAATATAAAACATGCAACTTTGCATTGAACGAGTCACAGATTATCCCTATAAATGTATTGTTTTTTTTAAACACAAAATTACTATGTGTGAAATATATGTCATCATAATATGTCATAATAAAATGATGTCCGCTTACTCCAATTTCGAATAAACTGTCATGAAATACATACTTATTTTTGACTAGTACCTATTTGATTTGTTAAAATGCCTTTTAAAAATAAATTCTTCCCAGCCCAGTTCTATACAAAATAAAGGCTCCACTAACAAAGCGACGTGAGCAGACTGACACAGCAAAAAACGATTGAAACCAAACCATTGTACTCCTAACAACATTCATTATGTTCACCTGAACACCCTGTATAAGAAACACCCTTAAAAGTAAAACAAGATAATAAAAGATGGTAATATAGTGTTGAATCTAATCACGTCATGTTTTGGTGTAGACTGCATAAGAGCTTTTTTTTCACTGGCACATCTTAATTAATATCGTATAATTAATATCGAAAACTTAAAAAATAAACTGGCTAAGTGCAAGTCGGACCCGCACTAGTAGGGTTCCGTAACACACTACAGTATTTTATAAGATCGAGCAAAAAATACCACTATCATTTTTCGCCAGCAAAAAATAATAACTAATGAACATTTTATTTCTTATAACGCCATCTAACGTCTAACGAATGTGTTAGAGATCGACATTTCAAGATAACGCCATCTATGGGACGTTTACCTAATTAAACGTTCATAGATGGCGTGAAATGCCGAAAAAAACACGTTTCTTGTATGGGGACACTCTATTATTTTTAACTTCATTCTGTTTTTAGTATTTGTTGTTATAGCGGCAACAGAAATACATCATCTGTGAAAATTTCAACTGTCTAACTATAACGGTTCATGAGGTACAGCCTGGTGACAGACGGACAGACAGACAGACATACAGACGGACAGCGGAGTCTTAGTAATAGGGTCCCGTTTTACCCTCTGGGTATGGAACCCTAAAAACTATCTAATACTATGGTACATGGGGGGTGAATGAGTTTTTGTGTCCACGTTGTGGGTATTTAGCTCACTTTTAGAATAAAAATATATGTTAACATTTTTATTTAAAAAAAACATCTTTCATAGTATTTAGTGCTAAGATATACAGACACGCAAACATTTCAGACTACCCTCCTTAGCTATTTCAGATATCAATTTACGTCAAATTCGGAACTGTCAATATGTGACGACATCTCAGTCAATTAAGCCGATCGTTGAAAATATTTAACACGAATCCGCTTTTAACGGCATACGATATCGCGTCGTAGTTCTGCATGTAGTTATTTTTATACTATTTTAGGGTAGAATTAAAATTTGTAAAACGTTTGACAAAAACGATGTTCTTTTTTTGAATGTTGCTCTTGAAGGCTGATATAAAAACGATGGCTTTTTTTTATCGTTTGGCTTAGGAGTTGACGTTTTCAAGACAATAAAATAAGTTGCTCTGGGTTAGTTTTTTCGCGACTAATTATATAGGCGATAACTTAATTTTTTTAGTAGATTTCGAAATCACTATGCTGCTACTACATGCATCATTTACAAGAAAAAGTTATCTACCTCCACCAACAGCAGGTGCATATGATTAAGCTTATTGGAAAGAATACTGCATTATACTCGTAATTCATCGAATTAACAAAAAACTGCTTGGAAATCGTTTCATCCGCTCAGAGCTGATAGACAATACCCCTTAACAAAAGGGAAAGACAAACTTCAAAAACCCTTTACACATAAACGGCTAAAATCAACAAAACGTGTGAGATATTCTCAAGTGTCAAAAAGATTGTCCCGTATAACATAGCACAATTGATTCCACCCAAAACGCTTGACCTTAAAATGATCTGTATCGTATCAAATCGATTTCATACAAAAACATCGATTCCAGACCACCCATACAATACAAAATTAATAGACTCTTATAAAGGCCGTCACAATCCAACTCATTAGGGGTCTATTTAATTTATAGACGAATGGGACAGCTAATGTGAATATGCAACTAATAACGTTCTGGAAGATGGATGCGGTATTCATCAGAGTTAACGAACTCATTAAAGAGATGGCGCTTTATTGTTGCAGCTACAGAACATCGTGTTCATATTGGTTCATACTAAATTGATTTGAAATTGTAAGTTAAAACATATATGTTTACAATAAGAAATTAAAGAAGCGAAGGAGGTATGTCATGATCGTAGCATGTAGAAAGAAGTAGTCTCTGCCTACCCCAACGGGAAAAAGGTGTGATTGTATGTATGTATGTAAGAAATTAAAATACAAATTTGATTAAATTACAATTGTATCAATTTGATTTTCCAACCATTGAGTATTGCGCCAATTTAAAAAAAACATGTAAGTACCTAATAATGGTACCCTTCTATCTTTTCTTCCCGATAAGCATAATTAAGAAACATGGCAAACACGTAAGACCATCGATGTATATGTACTTTACATGTACCTCGATGCATAAGATCGTTATTGTAGAACAATGCTCAGGCGTGGATTAAAAATACACGCAAAAAGAATAAACTTGTTGATTTGGTCATTATCGCCAAATCTAAGAAGCTGACGCACGTGATAGGACCAACAGTGTATAACAAACTGCCGAGTTGCATAGTTGAGGCCCCGAGCTTGGCTTGCTATTAAATCAGACTGAAACGCTGGCTAATCGAGAAAAGGTTCTACGATTTTGACGAGTTTAAAAAAGTGAAAATAAAATTATGTAATTTACTTCAATTTTAATTAGATTAAACTGACATTATATTTGAATTGATTAGACTACATTATAATTTATTATTGATTGTAATTTTTAAAAAAAATCTTTCAATAGGGAATATGCATGTGGTATAAATTTACTTGAAATCATTTATTAAAAATATTTAATCTGTGGAGACCGTGTCGTGCACTGTGACGTCACAAAGGCGCGCGAAAATTTGGCAGCGTTTTAGATACCTCATATTTTTTCAATGCTAAAACTATATTTTGTAGCTTAATTTGAACACTTTCAGTATTATTAAATTTTTTTACTGTGTTAAATGGATGTATTCAGTGTAATAAACATATTTAAAAAAATCATGCATATTCCCTATTGTTTACTTACAATAATTGATTTTTATATTTTACTTAAGTACGTACTATAATTACTCATAGACCAAAATATGACTTGTAAATATTTTATTGAGTATTTACTCTTTAGCATATAATGAGGCCATTTGATTGGTGAACTAGGTGCGTGTGGACCAATCAAGTGGCGTCATTCTGTGCTTGGGAGTGAATCTATGCTTAAGGATATCGTTTTGTAGAATCCATGTTAAAGTTCTATTTAGAAGAACAACGTGAATAAAATTGGGTACAGCTGCCGGTTTAAAAAAATTTTTTTCAAAGCTATGGCTATTAAACGGAAGGTTTAATTTAAATTTCTGATATTCATTGTGACGCTTGCAGCTATTAATAACTAAAATGGACAGTCAACCATTTTACTATATTGATTTACTGAGCAAACATCATAAGTATGGAGCATATAATATATGCGCATATGAAATTTCTTTCGATGTCGTCGACTCGCATCTTTGGTATTGATGGTATTCTATAGTAGTTCTATTCGCTACTATTATCTATGTATACTGTAACAATTGTATGTACGTATATATTAATATACTAATACATAATATATTACTTACATTATTTTAAAAATAAAAACGTACTTAATTATATTGCAATACGGGACTTATCGCGCTAAAAACATAATTTTATTTACCTCGACGTTTCGATCAAGTTGCATTGACCGTGGTCACGAGAAGACTGAAGTTGTGGGTATCAGCATTGTTTTTATTGAGAGTAGTTTGAAACTACCCTCATTTGATCTTGATCGGAGTTGCCATTGCGACACACAATACTGACGACATCGGCAGATTTTTGTTGATTTAAACTTCGACTGAAACACTTGCTAATCACTGGGTTCCAAGTTGTGGCCAATCTAAAACCATCCTCCCGGTTGAAATTCGGATGTTTTTTTTATTTCAACCGCTTCACGTACAATACGGGAGTAATAGTAACGTTCGGTGGAGAGAATTTTAGGGTCGTGAAGTTCAATCCAGTGGTTAGGTCCCGAATCTAGCAAATGCTCGGCGATGGCGGACTTATTACTATATACTATAAATTATGTTTTTAGAGCGATAAGTCCCGTATTACAATATAATTATGTGTGTAAATCGCGAAAGTTTAAAATTTACTAAAAACGTACTTGTTATTCAAGGTTAGATTTGTACCAAAATTTTAAAAACGAACAAAAATGAGAATTCTTTTAATATTCTGAAATTGATTTAGTAAGTGGATAAAAATGTTTGTACGTATTGGTATTCAGAACACAAAATAGTCGAGAAAATGATATATAATAAGCGTAGACAACATTTCCACGTCGTTCCATAATTACACGACTAAATAAATGCGACAGATTTTTTTACTTAATAATTCACGCCTAAACGTTTTGCCCTTAAAGTGATAGGATCATTATTAATCTCGGAACTAATGTTGCGCTGACTAAAATATTTTTTTCTACACTTAACTACACTAAAATTAGTTTATCCTTTTCTCACTTCCGAAGTAAAAAAGAGACGGCAAGCGTTGTAGTGCTTTTAAATTTAGTTAGAGCAACATTAGATTCAGCACTATCATCTCTACTTTAAATTTTGTTCATGCGGGCAAAGCCTCTAGGTCGCCACTAGTTTTAAAATAAAATATTACCACACTGTCATTGTATTCAAATATATTGGCGGCGAACATGATATCAGTCGGCTAGTTCAATATTTTGAATCTATTTAGCATTCCAATTCAAACTTTTATCGCATCATATTTCATGTGACTTTCATCGGTAATATTTTTCTTTTGTAAATATTTAGATTTAACTTGACACATTTGTGATAAAATATCAACGATCTTTTTTGAATAGAAGAAGCGACTAATAGAGATAAGAAATTTCTATGCACACCCGAACGTACAAAATAATAGCTAAAGCAAGATATTACGACGGAGTGACAAAAAGGTGTCACAGTACGTCAGACGTCCTCTTACCAACTACCAACGTACCTTCTACCAACGATATAATGAAAGATAATATACTAAACCCCCAACTAGCTGAAGCTGTTGCTGACTTTGAGTAATATGTATAACTAAAAAAGTAATACGTCATCTGTGCCATCAGTTTCAAATCAATTATCATTTACGAAACTAGATAATGATATGTTTCATATTCTCGATTGGATATTCGGTGTTTATTTTTTAGGAACAGCTTTGCAAATGTCACTTCTAAGCGTAAAATAAACCATTTTTTGTACTATTATTTTATTTTGTACCATTGCTGATAATAGTCCGCCCTCAATGCTCGACCTAAGATCTGCATTCAACTTTTTTCTATTTTTTTCTCTTTCAATCACTACCAGCTATTATCGTCGCTTCATCTTGCCGATATTGCATATATGCAAACCTAGCGTAGGACGCCTTATGACAAAATGGTGCAAAATATCACAAAAATAAATATTGCCACATCAAAACGATTCGCGCTCCGTGTCCCCATCGAATATATCATATGGAGCGATCAATCTCCACCCACCGAGATTTACGCGGCATACAGACTTACGGCAATTTTCATTTTATGCCACTTTGTCATACGAATGCCAGTTTCCATTTTTATTTAAATTTCTAATTCATCTGATGAGTTTATTTAATAAAATATTGCGATTGCGCCGGTTTTGATTACCAGTTTTTATGATTGTGGGTTTTTGAGATTATCCTGTGTTTTATGGATCCGTAGTTATAAATGTTGAGTGAAGAAGAATTTATTGCTGCTTTTTTTTGTAATATTAGGTAACTTGAAATGCTAGATGCTCGCTTGATGGTAAACGATACAAATATTTTTGCACGTATTACTTAGATTTTCAACTTCTGACTCACTCACTGCACTGCGCCCTTTACTTTAAGATACCTAAAGTGATTATTATTACACCTGATGTTAAGTGACGATGCGGTCTAACATGTGTTTGTCCTGGAAATAGAAGACGGCAAGAGAGAAGGACAGAACTACTGATTCAATCCTGAGGTCCAATCCATATCAATCCATCCAATCCATAGCATCACTATCCCAACCCGTGTTCCGAACTGGGTAGCATCTATCATCATGCTAAAACTCGGCGAACGGAATTTTTTTTAAAGCTTACTAGCAATGTGGTTTGCACATTACAAGTAGTCTTAACTCCTCCAACCACATGAGTAAAGAAACCTTTTCTTTACTCATGTGTCTCCAACTAACTAAATGTGCTTGTGTCTGGATTGAGTTCACGTCATTAGTGGAATGGGTGGGGATCGAACTCATGACCTCTCGATCCCCAGGCCGACGTAAGGCGTCGGCCATTGGGTTATTGCCGCTTATTAATTGGCGATATCTCCGTCATTCCATTACAGACAATTTTTTGTCCAAAAAATTTTGATATAATATCTTCAGTGTCGCCAGAGATATGGAGATAAGTACCTCAAACTTGGTACTGAAAATGACAAACGCGGCATTTGAAGTGGGTTCTTAAATGATCTTTTTAAATGATTTTAAATGATCTTAAATTTAGTTAATCTTGTGGCATCGATTTAAAAAGGTAGATGCGGAACTCACTCTTATACCACGTAAACATAATGGAACTAGAAACAACTACAAGAAAACACGAATTTCTAATGTCGAGCTTGTTGAGCATGAAGAATAGAGGGAGGCATTGTTGTTAATTATTTAATGGATCTGCGATAATTGCACATGTAAGTCTGTATGTGCTACTCGAACGCCAGTTCGATTGTCATTAAGGTGAAATTAGGTTCGCGAACCTAATTCATACGGTCCACATAAAGGAGTGGGGTCCCTTATCTCGCTTTTTATATATACATATATATATCGATGCCTTGTGGTGTAATATTTATTTTAGATGACCACACATCTCATATACATAAACTCGAACATAGCGTTGTTCGAAACTTCGCACAATATTGTTCTTGATTATAGGCAAGTGGCACAACTGAAGCAGTCATTTGTCCTGCTAGAAGGATCTACAAATTAATTTGCATGGCACACACGAAGTCTCATTTAGTCGGCAGCTTCCCATTTGTTGTCAATGGTACTAGATTTTAATTGGAGGCTTGCTCGGTGTTGTTATTGTCCTTATGTCCGTGTTTGTTTGTTGGCCTCACTCTACAGTTCTACACGATTTGTAAAAGGCTTAACCTAGTTGCCTTACCCACATAGTGCTTATTCTATAGGAGAAAGACTACAGTGACATTATAGAGCGTATCACCAGATCAACATTTTAATGGCAATTATGTCAACAGCGCAATGTCATGCCGCATGACATTGCGCTGTTGACTCCATGCGGAATTGTGGCAATGTAGAGTTTAGCATACAACGGCAAATTACAGGCAAATACGCTAAATAAATTATGCTAGCCTGTCAGATATAAATAAATACCTCCTACTATAAGGCAAGCGTTAATCTTGTCCTGTTTTTGTTAGGTACTTATTAAAACTTCACAGAATAAATGTAGTAAAGATCATATCATCATCATCATCATCAGCAGCAGCAGCAGCAGCCGGTGTCAGTCCACTGTTGGACGTAGGCCTCTCCCAAGATGCGCCACTGAGCCTGATCTTCGGCTCTTCTTTTCCATCACTGCCCACCGCTCTGCGTGCGGCTTATTGTGACTTTCCATGCTTCCATGCATCCCTTGGGAGGGATATGCCCTAATCGCCACGCTGGGCAGGCGGGTTGGCGATCGCAGGACGTAGCTTCTCACACCGGTGACGCTGCTGCCCGTCACCGGCCTGTAAGATTTAGCTACGCCATAGTTATGAAATGGTTATACCGCCATTTGTCGGTCCCCAGAGCCCGGTTTCTTGGTCACCAGGATGCATCATGGGCATGTGAGGTTGGCTGGGAGCACTGAGGTGGCATGTGTGCTCCCTTACATTCCTTCGCAGTTCATATGTGTGTAAACAATTTGCAAAACCAATTGCAAATAGAAATAAGACCCTTCAAATTTTATTTGCAATTGGTTGGTCAAAAAGAAAATGATAGGGGAGTAGCTACAGCAGACCTTGATTTTTTGTAGATACAATTTTTTCTCTAGAAGCATTTTCCAGGTAGGAAACGGGAGGACATATATATGGAAAAATGCACCCCGCGTTTCCTCTCAATAATAGAAAATAGGTGTGATGTAAAACAGTGGTTACAAAAACGAGGTTCCATTGTAAATTCCATTGTAAATTCTAAATAAAAGGGCGGCTTCCACGGTGAAAACAGAAGACAGGTTAATAGCTGGTGCAATGACATAGTTCCAGCTGACTCCTAGTTGTCCCATGAATGCTTTATAAAGGGTTGGTGGAAGGCATAAGCGAGAAACGCTAGGTTAATAATGTAAATATAAAAAAATAAAAAAATAAACCGACGAATGCGAGTTGCACCCGCACGATAACGGATAAGGATTCCATACTTTACAATATTTAATGAAATCGAGCAAAAAAAGATACCGGGGAAAATCTCTTTTTAATAGACTTCACAAAAAGGAGGAGGTTCTCAATTCAACGTCTTTTTTTTAAATGTTTGTTACCTTAGAACTCCGTCAATTCTTAACCGATTTGAAAAATTCTATTTTTGTTTGAGAGTTTAAGCCTCCCGTTTGGTCCCATTCAAATTTTATCGAGATCTGATAATCATCTCCGGAGATATGTAGATAAATAATAGAATTGAAAAAAAAATGTGTATACCTTGATGACATATGGCTACTGGCTACTTTGACTATAGCGGCATGTGATGTCGATTTTTTTTTTCGTTTTATATGATCATTCATTATATAATAATCATTTCGTTTTTTGTGTAGCTTTTACCAAGTATTTGGAGAGAAAATCGTGAAAAAACCTAGAATAATAAAACTGTGTCCGGATAATGTGAGTCCGGATAATGCCCTAACTTAGGAAAATGATATGCTCAAATATTTTTAACAATTTTGGTAGGTAATACGCTTGTTTGCACTAAACATCAGATGAGTGAGATAGTGATAAAGTGCTTGTCCGTTAGACTAAAAAAAGTATGAGTGACCGAAAGACTAATCCGTTAAATTTACTTTTCATTCGCTTTTCTTCCATCCCTTCCATCTACTACAAGGAAAACGTTGTAGTAAAAGACGTTTTGTTAAATATTAACCAGCAGTGGCTAGAACGGTGTGTGCTTGACAGTGATTGCTATTAGAATAAGAAAAAAACAGTCACATGTCGCGAGCATTCATTGTAAACTGTACTTACCTATAGTGTATATCAGTGTTTTTCAACCCACACGTTGAAAAACACTGATGAACCCAAGGGGGTCGCGACGCACACGCCTCTATAAAAGGGGCGCGGGGGGTCGCGAAGCCTTAGTTAAAGAAAAAAAACAAAGTTTGGGAATATACCTTATTCTAGGAAAATATTAATTAAAGAGCATTTGTACGTGTTGTAATTGAGAGGGAGTAAGAGCTCATATAATATTTGTTTCTGAAGAAAAATATGTTATATGTTTCCTGTAGGCCACGCGAGCGAAGGGGGCGAACTTTTTTTTTCATACTAAGGGGGTCGCGTCATGAAAAAGGTTGAAAAACACTGGTGTATGCGATAAACTATTGTTTTACTTCTTTTTTATATGAACTGAATATCCTCATATGTCTTCAGTTCCTTTATTTGAATTATGGAGATCTTTCCGTGGTTTTCGTTATTTGCGAGTTTGCGAACTAGAGATCGTCCGAAAACATGGCGCTTACAAATTCTTAAGTTTGCAAACAAAAAATTTTAAAAGAACCATTTGGCCTTGTATTCTTCATTATTTTGTGACGAAAAGTATCTACATAGTTTTGCGTGCTACAGTCGCTATTATAGACAGACGTCTTTCTGTAAGCCAAAGTAACGGTTTGTCAAAGGGAAGAAAAAATGACAAATTGTAGAGTTACGATTAAAGGAGAGAGTAAAAGAGTTTGTGTACCTGGGTTCTATGTAATTTTAAGAGATATGGTGAGTATAAAAAGTGATATTGAACGTAGAGTTTTTGCAGGAAACCATGTGAGTGGGGCACTACATAACTTTATGAGCAGTCAGAACGTGTCTAAAAAAACACGAATGGGGAAGTGCTGGTTCCTACACTCTTGTTTTATTGTAGTGAATGCTGGTTATTGCAGAAGAAGCATGAAAGTCAAATTAATGCTGTAGAAATAAGAAGTATGATTGGAGTGACTCTGATAGATAAGGTGGAGAACAGCGTGATAAGGGAATGTTGTGTTGTGGTAGAAGTATGTAGTGACAAAGATAGAGATGCTTAGGTGGTTTGGACATCTAGAGAAGACGGATAAAGGAAGATTGATGAAACAGATTTATGAAAAAAGTGAATGGGCCAGCCAGAGCATGCATAAATACCCTCATGAAAGTGGAAAAAGCGAAAGAGGTATGTATGTCAGGATCGTAGTTATAGTGGAAATAAGTAGTCTCTGCCTACCCCAACGGGAAAGAGGCGTGATTTCATGTATTTATGTATGTCTTCGCTTACCAGCATGCGAATGTCTATGGTTCAGCAATGGAACAACCTTACACCACCAGTTGTGTATTCAAATTAAAACAAAAAAAAATAACCTTACCAAAACATATCTATTTCGAGACCCGATACGAAAAACAATTCCTATTAACTGTGAAAAAGTTCATTGAACTAATTAGAAGTCTTCTAGCATTGTATATCGTATTATTTTACATTGAAATTTTACCTTATTTCAACACTGAAATTGATAAACAAATAGAATATATATCAGGTTCATTGACCTAAAGTTCATTAATCACAAACAAGACTAGATTAAAAATACACGGCAGTTGTTAGGGGTCCTATTCTGTGTTGGTTTTTGTTGCCGTGTCACATTTTATATAGATTTATATTTAGCAGACGGTAATTATTTTAGTACTTTTGACAGATATTTGAAACAAGGGATTTTTGTTAAGCACCATTTTTAACCGACTTCAAAAAAAGGAGGAGGTTTCTCAATTCGACCGTATATATATATTTTTTTATTTTTTTTTTTTTTTATGTTTGTTCGCGGATAACTTCGTCGTTTATGAACCGATTTCGATTATTCTTTTTTTGTTCGAAAGGAGATATCCCAAGTGTGGTACCATGGTAATTTTATCGAGGTATGATAAACATCTCAAAATTGGTACTGAAAATGAATAGCGCGGCATTGAAGTCGGTTGTTTTTTAGTTTTTAAACGATATTATATTTTTGAAGGTTTGGGTGGCAGTTTTTAGGGTTCCATACCACAAAAGGAAAAATAAAAGGAACCCTTATAAGATCACTTTCTTGTCCGTTTGTCTGTCTGTCTGTCTGTACATCTGTCCGTCTGTCTGTCCGTCTGTCCGTGTGTCATCACTGATTTTCTCAGGAACGGGTGGACCTAACAAGTTGAAATTTATACCTGATACTGAGGTCTATAGTCCCTATCCGTATATATCCCGGTGTATAAAAATCAAGGTCTTGAGTCAACACAATAAAAAGATATGGGCAAATTTAGATTTTCGCGATAACTTGTTAGTACCAAAATGTACCTTAATTTTCAACTTTTTTTATTTTTCGGAATTTTTACTTTACTTGTGCTCTCAAACCTTGCTTACAACCAAAATTGTCAATTTTGGGTAAACCGGAAGTGCCCTATAGGTTTTGGGTCGAAAACCTATAGGGTACTTCCCGTTGACCTAGAATCATGAAATTTGGCAAGAAGCAAGGTCTTACAGCACAAATTAAGGAAAAATTCCAAAAAAGGGTAAGGTAAGGGTAAGGTAAAGGTTGTCCCCATACAGACATAGTTTGCGCCAATTAATGTAAACCTCTGAGTTATATGAGCCCTGATACAATTTAGAGGTCTAGCTTAATTGGTTAGTACGGAAGCCTCGGTGGGCGAGTTCAACTCGACTTAGCCGGTTTTATTTTTGTCTTTAGGAAACTAGGTAGACATTTGAGGTTAATACCTCAATCATCAAATGATGATCACCGTATACAGGTGAATTTTGCAAGTGGGCGTTGATGCCCAAATTCGAAACTATGAGGAATAGCAAAAATACTCAAAAGAGTCTCGGGCCCTATTTAAAGAAAACTAAAACTACCTATATCATTGGATTTTTGAAAAATCAATATTTCTAGCCAGGAATCGAACCGGTTGCTTTAAAAAATACACATCCTGTATTTAGTAGTAACGACACTTACGTAGTAACTATTATATAAACTGTGACGACACTATCAAATGGTGTAATAATACAGGATGTATTTTTTTTAAATCAACAGGTTCGGTTACAGGCTAGGAATATTAATTTTTCAAAAATCCAAAATAATTAAAAAAACAAAAATCCTATGATGCAGTTTAAGTTTTCATCAAAATCGGGCCCGAGACTCCATTGAAAATTTTTCGCTATTCTCTTCATAGTTTCTGATTTGGCCATCCAGGTCCACTTGAAAAATTTGCCTGTATAAACGTCGATTGTTTGTTTCTTCATCACAGCTAATTGGCTTGACCGATTTGTCTAAACTGTTGAATTATATTCAATGAATTGTAATTGGCGGAGTAATCACATAACAAAAATATACCATACGGACGAATTGATAATATGAGAACCTCCTCCTTTTTGGAAGTCGGTTGTAAACCTTGAGGTGCAGTTAGTCAACGTGTCGATGACAATTATAAATACTATAACAATTTTATCAGAACCTCAATTACCACTCCCAAAGAATTCCAACATTTCCAACACGTTGTCAATGCAATCGATTTATTAGAATAGCCCCCTTCCTGTAATCGAAACCTCCGGAGTCAATATTTACGTGACACCGTACTCCCTACCCTTATTATCGTGCTTCCATCTGATTGAGTAAATTCAGGACATATCTTTAAAAGTTACAGCTTCATCGTTGACGTCATGTCTTCTCGTGAATCTGGAACACCGTAAGATTTTTAAGCGGCAGATTTTCTCCTTGATGGTGGTAAGCTACTTTTTAGACCCGTGTCGATCGTTCATTGTTCGTCGTGACCCGAGTCGATCGTGACCGACTCATATAGTAATAGGGTCCAAAAGATTCGATCATTTCGGTCATTTCGGTCGCAGGTCGCAGTTCGTTTGTTTGTGCTACAAAGTACAAACGAACTGCGACCCAAATGATCGAAATTATCGAAATTGTACTTTGTTGTATTGTATGAGTATATGACCGAATGACGAATGCTGAACTGAACAGATGAAGGTAAGAATCTTTATATTAATGTTATTTGTCATGATGAAAACGAATACCTACCTATTATTGATCTCATAAACATGTCGCCTGTTTGTAAAGTATCGTAATTAAAAATTACTTAGACATTCAATCATGTTGCAACACTCAGAGTATTCAGACTAAGCATTCGATCACGAAACACGAGATTGATATTCGAGACCGAGTCTAATAAGATCGAATCTTTTAGAGATCCTTGATTCGATCACTCATGTACAGGTCGATCGGTCGGTCGGTCGATCAATTACGATCGACACAGGTCTACTACATTTTAGTGGCGAGTCTGTAGCAACTACCACCTGTGGAAACTACTTAATTATTTAAACCTCTCAATTATTTCTGTTAGAAATAGATAAACGGAACAGCTTTATTATTATGAACAAACTCATGGCTGACTTGTTTTATTTGTGTAAGTACCTATATGAAAACCACGACCAACACCTATGATTAGATTAACACACCTAATAATCTACGCAATTTGCGTTTTACTGATGCCATCTCCGTTCCCAGATCCTCCTCCCGAGATGAATAAAAATTCTAATATCCTCTCAGAGCGTCCGCCATTTTGCTATCACGTGATATAAATTCAAGATGTCCGCGGTCCGCCACAACCGCATGTTATTAATGAGCGATAAAAATCGATAAATGTATCATTACACTTGTAATTTTTTGCCAATTAATATTTAACTTATGTAAAGGAGGCTTTGTGTGTTAAATATGGTGAGGATAATTCGTGTCGTTGAGTTTCAATTATTTTATTGCTTATTGGTTTGGAATGAAAATTCTCATGGCCTCTTTTGAGTGAAATCGAATAGCATGTAATGCAGTAAACCAAAATGGAGAAACTATATCGACCATAATATTTAATTTGACATTTGTTCGTATTCGATTTTTATGCCTTTATAGGCATAACATGAATGATGCTATTTTACAACTAAGTATAGCTACCAAAATGCATACTTAATACTTTTGTATGCATAGGTACTTATGTTTTTGGACAAATAAATTGTCTTTAAGTTCACTTGCCAGGTTGAGACAGTTGCGTTACACTTACAAATTATAGATCTAAAAACTTTATATTAATTTGTGTTTTTTTTTGTTACAGGTAAAAAAATGCTCATTAAATACACGTTCGACTATTGTGTCCTAACTTTTAGTACAAGAAGGGTAGTGATTCTTTGAGGTATGTACATTTTTAGGGTTCCGTACCCAAAGGGTAAAACGGGACCCTATTACTAAGACTCCGCTGTCCGTCTGTCTGTCTCTCTGTCTCTCTGTCTGTCTGTCCGTCTGTCTGTCCGTCTGTCACCAGGCTGTATCTCATGAACCGTGATAGTTAGACAGTTGAAATTTTCACAGATGATGTATTTCTGTTGCCGCTATAACAAAAAATACTAAAAACAGAATGAAGTTAAAAATAATAGAGGGTCCCCATACAAGAAACGTGTTTTTTCGGCATTTCACGCCATCTATGAACGCTTAGTTAGGTAAACGTCTCATAGATGGCGTTATATTGAAATGTCGATCCCTAACACCTTTGTTAGACGTTAGATGGCGTTATAAAAAATAAAATGTTTATTAGTTATTAGTTTTTGCTGGCGAAAAAATATAGTGGTATTTTTTGCTCGATCTTATAAAATACTGTAGTGTGTTACGGAACCCTACGAGTGCGAGTCCGACTTGCACTTGGCCAGTTTATTCTGAAATACTGTGTAGGCCGTAACCATAGAAAAGATAATAATACTACCATAGAAATAAGAATAAATACCTTATTATTCATATTTCTATGAATACTACGTAGGTACCGTAACGATGCGATGGCATGTATAGATATCCATATTTTATACTAATGCTTATTATTTGACTATTACGCCTTTATCAATGAAAATAAACATTTACTTACAGGCTGTATTTTCAATTTGAAGTTTAGGGAAAATAGAAAAAACGGTTGATAAAAAATACTTAAGTATTTTTTTTTAATAATCCTAGGTATGATATATATGCTATGACGACTTTTATATTATGCTAGCTATGATCCTACGGTATCATGGAATAACAAAGAAATACATATTTTGCTAATTATTTTTTTTTATTAAAAAAAAAAATCGATGCTAGTTCGTCCCCATCGTATTCATGGTTCATTTGTTAAAGGCAGTTAAAAGACATAGACCGTACCTAAAGCACAGATTATATAATAACTATTACATAACCGAATTACTACATAACCGATCGCGTTGTTTAATGAACCTAGGAAGGAAAACAAATGAACGGTACCCAACTGTCACAATACGACCAATCTATACCACCCTGTTTCCCAAACCACGCGTCTAAGGTTTTAATTTGCAATCGAGCTAGCCGTTTTAATCAGAGCTCCACAGGCCCGTTTGAATTTTCTATTAAAATCCGTGAGACAAGCAAGAGGAGACAAAAGAGACGTATCTTCTCAATCTATTAATAAGGCAGTTTAATTTGGAGGGTGGTAGCGAACGCAGAAAAAGAGCTCTTAATTTTTAAAATTCGAATTAAGAACGGTATTGTCGCGAGTCGCGATGACTTGCTATTCAAAGTTATGACTTTTTTCTGAAATGTTATTATGTGTTTAGATTGGCTAATCAACATTTATGACAATTTATTCAAGTTCTTTTAAAGAAGGTGATAGGACACTGTTTAGTATCCGTCTGGCCAGCTACCACTCTCAAGTTCAAAAATATGTCGCCTTACATTGAACCTTACATTGTTCTGGCAGCATAGCACTTGAGAGTCAGACAATTGTTTTTTGGCTTAGCGTGTTTTTACCATCATTGACCATATCATCGCTTACCACCAGGCGAGACAGTGGTCAAACCAATTAAATAACCATGACTGACAGACAACATACAGCTTAGCCACAGAAATTGGCACATGAGCTGATTGGCACATCACGACTTTACGACATAAGAAATGAAATAGTCAATAAAATTTCCTATTAAACTATCTGCTTTTATAAAACACAATAGTGTAAAATTGTATGTATCTCTTTTATTAAAAAAATACCACGTGTAATTTTTCCCGCGTAATAAAATGATGTATTTTATTTCCAAATAACGAGTAAACACAATATTTCTGCACATTTCTAATGCTGAAAATGGTACGTTTCACAATAAATACGAAATGTATGTTTTTATTATATCATGAATGACGAAACATGTTGAAATGAATAGAGATTGAGATGAGAATGATTAAACAGTGGTCATCAACAAAGGACATCAATTAATAGATATGTGCTAATGAATGTTCATTGTTTGTGAGGTAAAGCTAACATAACTAGAGCACAGCTATCTAAAAGTGATCAATTAAAATTGTTGTTATTGTTACCTCTATTGTGATTGTGTAAGATTATTTGCGCAAAAACCTTTTTTAATCGAAATATTTAATGAATTCAAAAATAATTACGTAACATAACCTTTTAACTATTTACAAGCTCGCAACGCAATTTAATATTAATAGTAATAATTAATAATAAATTAGCTAATAGCGATAACTAAAATTGGGATCACAGCATTGCTTAGAGTTAATAGAGCATTCACTGGCCGCTATGACATCGAAAAGTTGTCGTCAAAAGATCCATGAAATGATTGAAATGAGATTGAACAATTTTATTTCAGAATAGTGAGTGTTTCAGCGCTAATATGTCTTTAACATTTTCTTCCAATGTAAAAACGACGGTAATGCCCAATGTATATTTTTTTTATCAACAAATTACAACAAAGATGTAATAATAATAACAAAACATTAAAAAAATTATAAGCAATACCAAACCTTTGCATCGGTCAAATAGATTTTGCTACTGGTACATTCTCAAAACGATAACCTAATCCAATTTCTGAAAAAAAAAAGATTCCCATAACAAAAATAATTTGTATAATTTCTAAGGCATTGGGCCTCAAAAACTATGTCTATTTAAAATAAAATTGTGTGTGCGTTTTTCTGCCAACAGTACACCGTCCCGTGACAGCTACGTACACGAGCCAGATTAATGGTTATATTTAAATTATTCCCTTGTATTTCATGTTTTTGTTTTTTCCTTTATATTTTTCATACAATTCCTTTGTACGGAGAAAATGGCGTTTTCCACTAGCCGTGATCTAAAGTTAACATTTTTCATTGCGATTACAATGTTGCCCCGCTTTGTTTTTGTATTCCGCGTTTTAGTTTATTCCGTTTGTCTTTATATTGTTTTGTATTTGTACAATCGAATTTAAATGTGAGGTTTAGAATTTTGCATTTTACGCTTTTTCAGTTTGTTTTTCGTTGCAGATGTTTTTCTTGTATTAATAGATGTTATTAGCGTTTGTATTTCTTGCTGAATATTAGTTGGAAAAGTTTATATTTTACTTTATTGATAAATATGGTTTTGTGACCTTTAATGAAATTCTTGTAGTAAAAATGTCTATTACCTTAAGACTGAGTTGATCTCTTTTGATTTCTTGATAATTACCACTGACAGTTTGCCAACGAGCTAAAAGAAGACAGACAGTAAGACAGTTGTCTACAAAAAACTGGCCAAGTGCAAGTCGGACTCGCACTCTTAGGGTTCCGTAACAGCAGAGTATTTTATAACTTCAATTTTTCGCCACCAAAAAATTAACTTCGTTTTTCATAGAGTTTGTGTGAAAAACAAAGTTTTCTTTGCGGTCGCTATATCTCAAAAACTGCTGTCTGTATCTCGTTCAATCGTTCAAACCAATTTTCGTTGAAAGTTTTTATTGAGATCTACAGAATATATTTTTTCTAGATATTTCAGTCCCTTACTTTAAAAGTTAGATATGGGGGGGGGGAGGGACACATTTTACCACTTTAGCCGCGCCTATCTTTCAAATGATTGACTTTGAGAAAAAATGATTTTAGGAATCTCAATGTCATTTTTAAAGACCTATCCTACTCCACACGTATAGGTTTGAAGAAAAAAAAATGTTTTTGTTTCAGTTCCATGTATTCCCCCCTTAAACTTTTATATTTTTATTTTTGTATAAAAATCGGAAACCGGTTCACAGAACACATCTACCTACCTAGTTTCAATTCTGTAGTTCTAATAGTTAAATTGCTGTGACATACGGACGGACAGACAGACAGACAAAAATGACGAATCTATAAGGGTTCCGTTTTTTGCCATTCGACTACGGAACCCTAAAAACGTTGCACCTTAACTACACTTTACTCGGTAGAACATTGCTGTAAATGCAAATTAATCCACCCCACCTTTGTTTCTATCTCGCTCACACTTACGGTAAGAACATAAGTCAAAAACGAAAATCAACGTGAAGAAAAGTGTAAAACTAAAAGCATAATGCAAGGTAATAAATTAGTCTTCAAAAGCTTATTCACGTAACATTTAAATGTTGTATAATCTTATTGCTTCAATCTTGTGAAACACACTGCGTTCTGCACACTAGGTCTATAAACATTATTACTAAATGACAAGCTTGTCTATTTCAGACAAATTTGATGTGCCATTCTAAGCTTTTTACCCGACTGCGCGACGCAAAGCAGAGGTAATGTGTTTAACAGTCTATATATGTATGTATGTATGTATGTATGTATGTATGTTTGTTCCTTTGTGGCACACTAGAGACCAAACGCGTGGGCCGATTTTGATAATTGGCACGTCAATAGATTCGCCATGCTAGCGCGAGTGTCAACGAAAACATAAAAAAATGAAAAATCCAAAATGGCGGATTTTAGACGCCAAAATTCGGGGTTCAAAATTTTTTTTTTTCAAAACCTATCGAGTGGGATATCGAATTAAAGGTCTTAAAATGGAGATCCAAAATATATTTATAACAAATAATTTGTGATCGTACAAATCGAAAAAAAAACGATTTTACATGCCGCGTTAGTCACTTTCAGTAACAAGTTTGCGGTGCTTATCTCTGAAGTTACTTATCAGATCTCAATAAAATTACAATGAGACCAAACGAAAATCATATTAACTCAAACAAAAAAAGAATTTTCCAAATCGGTTAAGAATTGATGGAGTTCTGAGGTAACAAACAACCTCTTCCTTTTGGTATAGTCGTTTAATAGTACAACTGTAAAGTAAGTAAGCTTAAAAAGCAATACCCTATCTATTTCACGCATGTCGGTTTTTTGTTCTTTTTTTCCAAGGTAGTACCTTGGACAAAGCTGTGGTCGACTTAAGTTCACGCATTTTTGCGAAAGGTCAGCCTATGTAGCATTGAGCCGGGTTAGATCTTAAGATGGACTAGTAATAAGTAGTTTAGATCCCCGGAAACTACTCAATAATCCACATGACATCAACTCTCTAAATGAAATGAGAAGATTACGGAATTTGCCGTCCTTTACTTAACTAAAAAGTGTAAAATAAAACATTAAATTAAAAAATCAAAAAGCCCGACTGCGCAAAAAGTGAATTGTTAAAAAACGAACTGAAAAGAAAAATTCCCATTCGTTAAGCCATTAATGTGTCCCGACTGTTATAGTCTCTATATTCCATATAACAATGTATAATTTATTTTATGAGTGTATCGACCGAGAAAGAATTTAAATGGTATAGTTTTTTGATATCCCTAAACAGAAGTCTAACTACTAGACGTACTTGTTTTTAAGGTTCCGAACCCAAAGGGTACCAACGGAACCCTATTACTGAGACTCCGCTGTCCGTCTGTCTGTCTGTCTGTCTGTCTGTCTGTCTGTCTGTCCGTCTGTCACCAGGCTGTATCTCATGAACCGTGATAGTTATACGGTTGAAATTTATCACAGATAATGTATTTCTGTTGCCGCTATAACAATAAATACTAAGAAAGTTAAAAATTAAAGGGTTTTAAAACAAAAAAACGTGTTTTTTACGATACGATACGATACGAAATTAATTCACCTCGACGCAACTAGATGGCAGCACAGAAAAAATTAGCACGCGCAAGCATTTCATTTGTTAAATTTGTGGGGCTCGGTCGATTTGTTTACTTAGTTAAAGTTTAATTGCAGAAATGTAATGTATAGTTTTGAATAATATATCTTCAATTTTAGTACTTAAACAGCTTCAAGAGCATCAATTAGCTAGAATCAGTAGAAAGTCGTACGAGCACTCGGTCTTCCAGATATTTAATTATATTAATTACCTTTGTGTTAATATTTACTTAGTTGGTGTTAGAAGTTCGTGGCGTTCGGACTTCGGAAATTCGGAACCCTCCGTGTGCGAGACAAAAGCATAGAAAAGATAATAATACAAAAGTCTGACTCGCACTTGGCCAGTTTTATTATTTTCTTTTCAGTTCGTTTTTTAACACTTCACTTTTTGCGCAGTCGGGTTTTTTGATTTTTTAATTTAATGTTTTATTAATGGCTTGTCTGCCTCCTAAAATCATCGGTTAACTCTTGACTTTGAAATCAATTTCCGCAAGAAGAGAAGCATTATTATATCTTGGCCCTTTGATAAACTATTGTTTACAGCCCTTTGTCCGCCCTAGTACTTCAATAGGACAGATACTGACACCTGACAGTGACACAAATCATTTTTAACCGACTTCACAAAAAAGTTTCTCAAGTCGACGTTTTTTTTTTTAATTTTGTTAGTTTAGTAGGTTAAGATTTGACGGAGTACTAAGGAGTCTAAGGAGTCTCTAGTACTACTCCGTCAATTCTTAATAGATTTGAAAAAAAATTTATTGAGCGTTGTGCCTCCCCTTTGCTCTCATTAAAAATGTTATCGAGATCTGATAATCATCGCCGGATATATGGAGATAAACAATATAAACAAATTTGTATACCTTCAAGTCATGATTATGACATCTGACTATTTTGACTATCGCGGCATGTGAAGTCGGTTTTTTTAACCGACTTCACAAAAAAGGAGGAGGTTCTCAATTCGTCTGTATGTTTTTTTTTTTTTTGTGTGTATGTTACGCGATTTCTCCATCAATTGTGAACGCATTCAAATGATTCTTGTTTTAATAGGTAGGATACGTTTCCGAGGTGGTCCCATTTTAATTTTATCGAGATCTGATTAGTATCACCAGAGATATGGAGATAAATACCTCAAACATAGGAGAATGTACTAGTTTTAGTAGAAGAGTCCCAAGAAGATTATACACAATGGAGGTTGCTATTGCCTATAAGATATTCTTACGGTAACTGTGAGTGAGATAGAAATAAAGGTGGGGATAATTTTTTTTTATATCTTATAGGCAAGCGTTTGACCACTATCTCACCTGTTGCTAAGCGATGATGCGGTCGAAGATAGAGAAGTGGACTAGAATGGGAACTGGCTCTCAAGGATAGCTGCCGGAACACACTAGATGTTTGGCGACAGATTTTCTAACTTGAGGGTGGTAGCTGGCCAGGCGGACACTAGATATGTTCTACCACCATGCGGGGGTTATTGGTTTCTTAACGATGTTTTCCTTCACCGGAGGGCCACTGTGAGAAGCGCACATATATTTTTCGATAGAAAAATTCATTGGTGCACGGCGGTTTGAACTCGGTACTACGGCATCAAAGCCGACCGTTCACCCAATTACGCCACCGGGCCCTCAATAAATAATTATATATAAATATAAATAATTTGTCTTCACAGGAATGTTCTACCGGGCAAAGTCTTGTTAGGGTGCAAACTTTTTTAAACATACCTAATATTTTTTGACATGACATTTGGCGATGATGGCGGCCATTTCAGTCCCGCGACACTGCATACATTATTAAATAACTCAGAATTATGAACGTACTTTGTACCAATCAACACAGCAAAAAAAAATTATAAGCATAAAACCACATATTATATAATAGTTACTACGTAAATAATACTTTCCGTTGTTAGGTTGGCTACGCCGTGCTTTCATAATTCGGGTATCTACAATATAGGGAAGTGCCTCTTGTAACGTAGAGTGATTCAGTACTCTGTTGGCCATATGGCGGCAATTAATGTTAATAATCGCAAATTATACTTTTTAATATTCATTTTGGAATACAACTAGTCCGTGTTATAAAAGTATTTGGAATTATTGTAATAAAATAGACAATTAATTATCGTGTGTGTCAGATGCTTTAATTGTACACGGCCATTTTGGACATTGTCATTTGATACCTTGATGACATCATTATTACTAGTGAATATTTTCACTTTAGCGCGGCATTTAAAGTCAATTTTTTTAGGGTTCCGAACCCAAAGGCCCAAATGAACACTTTCTGAGACTTTGTTGTCTGTTCGTCCGTCCGTCCGTCCGTCCGTGTGTGTATGTGCGCACTTTACAGATCTGTATCTTCTTAACCGTTATAGGTACATACTTGAAATTTTCAAAAAGTATATATCCGTCAGTGTATAACGGCCCAGACACGAAATTTAATAGATGCATGTAATTTCATTAAAACTTGTTTTGCACTAAAAAGGGTAAAATAAGTTATTTTTCAAAAAAAATAAAACCGACTTCATAACCACAAAAAGGCACTCAAAAGCGAAAAATAATTTACTTAAAATTATTATAAGCGTTACCCACTTCTCTATTTGAAGTCAGTGCCAGCCAAGTCTATTGGATATTAGATAGATACTATGTATGTAGTAGTAGTAAGTAGGTAGATACATGTAGGTATTATCTATCTACTACCTATTAGACTTGGCTGGCACCGACTTCAAATAGAGAAGTGGGTAACGCTTATAATAATTTTAAGTAAATTATTTTTCGCTTTTGAGTGCCTTTTTGTGGTTATGAAGTCGGTTTTATTTTTTTTGAAAAATAACTTATTGTTTTGTACGATCATAAATTATAGTATGGAAAATGTAGGTAATTTCTCATTGAAGTTTTGGCGGAAACGTGAAAAAGTGTATTGTTTCCTAAAGCTTGTAATTTGTGTTGTGTTGTTCGTACTAATCCTACTTCTAACTAATATTATAAATAGGAAATGTTATATATTAAAGTTTTTTAGATGTTTGATGACGAAGCAAGAGCATTTGATTGTAACATCGCCGAAAATATCATTTGCTTGATGTAGGTTTTCATACATTGAGGATATATTCACAAGGAGAACTGCGCGACATACAGCGCCATCTAGATGCTTTTACACTAAGTTAAGTTGGTGAGTGGAGATAGATGGATGGATAGAAGGATGTTTGTTATTCTTTCACGCAAAAACGGTTAAACGGATTCAGATGAAATTTAGCATACAGATACTTTTTAACCTGGATTGACTCATAAGATATTTTTAAATGCGTAGCTAGTCGATACGAGATGATACATGAGATACAATTAATCTGTGCTTGCTTGGCTGATTTATGAACAAGTTTTAAAATCCTTTATCAATTGGCAAGTAAACGAGACGATGACGCCATTGTCAATTATTAGGGTTCCGAAGGGAGGTTGGGGTAAAGGCATTCAAACTCGTTTAATGTTATCTTAACCCGCAGGGACTGGGATGTTATTCGTCGGCTGTAAGGATTGGGGTTTGGAAATGTAAAACTCGTAATCACGATATTACTGTTTGGATATTTTAAAACCACGGGCTGTTACTGATAATGAACTTGAGACTTGTTTAATTGTTATAGACTACTAGGTGATACCCGCGATTTCGTTCACGTACACCAAGAATTGATTTTATATTCACAAAAAGTATGTATGTCTGGTAGAGATCGCTTTTAGCGATAAGACCGCCTATTGTTACACTATTATAATTAGTTGTTAAGTAATTACTCTGTATGTTTAATAAGGTGTTTAATAAAGTGTTTCTATATATCTATCTATCGATAGATAGATAGATATATAGAAACACTTATAGATAGATAGATACTATCTATCTATGTTCATGTATGCCTATGTTCATCCTCATGCGATAAAGTATCTCCTTGTTAAATTTCAGTAAGATCGGATAGTCCGTTTGGGCACAGATTATATAATAGGTACTAGTTTAGGCGTGGTTAGGTAACAAAAATGAAGAGTGACAGAGTAACAAACGTTTTTAGGGTTCCGTACCCAAAGGGTAAAACGGGACCCTATTACTAAGACTCCGCTGTCCGTCTGTCTGTCTGTCTGTCCGTCTGTCCTTCTGTCCGTCTGTCACTAGGCTGTATCTCATGAACCGTGATAGTTAGACAGTTGAAATATTCACAGATGATGTATTTCTGTTGCCGCTATAACAACAAATACTAAAAACAGAATAAAGTTTAAAATTATAGGGGGTCCCCATACAAGAAATGTGTTTTTATTCGGCATTTCAATATAACGCCATCTATGAACGCTTATATATCAGTCTGGTTGTAATATTCATTGTAATATTCATGCTTAGTGCGTGAATCTTTTTTGTTTGAAATAAAAATGTATTCCCAATTTTTTTTCTCATTTAATAAGTATGAGTTTTATTGGTTTCTGATAAAGTTTCAGATAAGTTATCTGATACATGATGATATGACATATGACGTTATTAAAAAGCTATAACATGTGACAAATAAGTTTCTAATATTGCTTTCAAGAATCCGTGAATGGTACATACATACATACATACAATCACGCCTTTTTCCCGTTGGGGTAGGCAGAGACTACTTCTTTCCACATGCTACGATCCTGACATACCTCCTTCGCTTCTTCCACTTTCATGAGCGTCTTCATACATGCTCGCCGGTTATAGGTACTTTTGACTTGGCCTTTTTTTAAAACGTCTCCGATCTGGTCGTGATACGTTCGCCTAGGTCGGCCTCTACCAACTGGCCCATTCACACACGTCTCATAAATCTGTTTCGTCAATCTTTCTTCATCCATCCTCTCTAGATGTCCAAACCATCTAAGCATCCCTTTCTCTATCTTTGTCACTACATCTTCTACCACACCACAACATTCCCTTATCACGCTGTTCTCCAACTTATCCATCAGAGTCACTCCGATCATACTTCTCAAACTTCTCATTTCTACAGCATTAATTTTACTTTTATGTTTCTTCTGCCATACCCAGCATTCACTACCATACATGAGTGTGGGAACCAACACTCCCCTATGTACAGCCTGTCGTGCTTTTTTAGACACGTTCTGACTTCTCATAAAGTTATGTAGTGCCCCACTCACTTGGTTTCCAGCCAAAACTCTTCGCTCAATATCACTTTCATACTTAACATCTCTCGTAAACTTAGAACCCAGGTACACAAACTCTTTCACTTGTTCCACTCTTTCTTCTTCAATCGTCACATAACAATCAGTCATTCTTTCTTCTCTTTCAAAAACCATTACTTTGGTCTTGCTTACATTCAATTTCATCCCTTTGCTTTTTAAGGCGTCATGCATAATATTAACCATTCTTTGCAACTCCTCCTCCGATGATGCTAATATCACCTGATCATCAGCGTATAGGAGGCATTTGATGGTTAAATCATTCATTCTAAATAAAAATAAGTATCGGAATGTTGGTGCAAGCAGTTCGAAATGCAGTTTCAATTTATTGCCGTCTTCCTTGCCGCCTTTCCTTCCTTTCCTTCTCTTCCTTCCTCAAGAGAACTAACGAATTCAGAAAAGAGACTATAAACTAAGCCTAGTGTGCGATTTAAATTGACATAATTACAATTAATACATAATTGACATTAATACATAAGGTACATTAATGGTAAATGTAATTTTTTTAACGAAAATTAGAAAAGTATTGAATACATTGTTTGAAACATTAGGCAAATTTTGTTGTCAATTTAAATCGCACACTAGGCTTAGTTTTTAGTCTCTTTTCTGAATTCGTTAGTTCTCTGAGGAAGGAAGAGAAGGAAAGGAAGGAAAGGCGTCAAGGAAGACGGCAATAAATTGAAACTGCATTTCGAACTGCTTGCACCAACATTCCGCTACTTATTTTTTACTCACATTCACACTGCATTCTTTACATATTTTTTTACTGTCTATATTTTCAAATAATCAAAAAGCTTATGAGGATACATGTCCCATACAGACCTCAAACGGCATCTCATCTACAGCGCATAAAATTTCCATCATCACCGTCCATGCGAAACTGGACCTTAGAGACCGAAGAATAAATACGAAAATCTACATATTTAGTGCGCTACAGCCATAGATATCTGGAAGCGCCATGCAGTTTTATTGCCATGCAAATGCAACGTTTGTAAAGCAAGGATTTATGTTTCGCCTCTTGAGAGAATCAGATTCAATTCTAGTTTTACATATATCCGTAGTTTGGTTCTCCCAGGGTTTACTTGTTTTAAAGTAAATAAATACACTATGTTATTTTGGTGACTTTTGGTGAAATTAAATTATTCACATCAAAAATCGATGTTCAAGCACATAAATGTAAATAAGCTCAAATTGCATGTAAGTAATTAATGTTTCACCAGTCAATATTGTAAAATCTATACTTTAAACTCCAAAAAAATAAATAATTAGTAATTAACACTAAATTTTCAGCCGACTTTCAAAAAGGAGGAGATTCTTAATTCGTCTGTATGTTTATTAATATGTTGCCAATTGTAAATTATTCTTTTTCATGGGTGGGGTGGGGTATATTTTAAAAGTGGTCCAATTGTAATTCATTGCATCAAGATCTAATGAGTATCTCCAGAGATATGAAGATAAATACAACTTGGTACTGCAAAAAACTAGCACGACATTGAAATGTCGTGCTGTTGTGCTGTCGTTCACGAAACGAAAAAAAGACTGACTTGAAAGTCAGTCTTTTTTTCGTTTCGTGAACGATCTTAACTTATTCTGGGAAAGTTATCTCTTCCATCCTCTCTATATCATAGTAAAGTCCTGTTGCGTGTTTTCATGGCAAATTAAGCAGACGAAGTGGCTAAGCTCAGTAAACAGTAAATGTGTTTAGCATCGGGAAATGCTACTGAATCTTAACTAACACAAAATAGTTGAGTTTAGTTTATTTCCTACTCGCATGGAATGGAACGTAAACCTTGGCGAATTGGGATCTCTCATGGACATCTTTCCTATTTGCTTTATTCGTGCGATTACTTTTTTTTCATATGTTAGCTAGCTAGCTTCTGACCACTATCTCACCTGTTGGTAAGTGATGATGCGGTCAAGGATGGTAGCACACTAGGCCTTGAATGGGAACTGGCTCTCAAGGACAGCTGCCGGAACACATAACGCTTCTTTGCTTCAATAATGTGACAAGTCCGAAAACGTTTTTCGAAAATAAAATAAAAAACACGGCAATTTTAATTATCAAATTAAAAGGTTAGTTTTAGGACTTGTCACGTTATTGAAGCAAAGATGCGATAAGATGTTTGGCGACAGTATTTCTAACTTGAAGAGGTAGCCATGGCCAGGCAGACACTAAAAAATAATAATATAATTTATCAAAAGCGAGTTGGCTTTTTTTCTAATAAGGTCACAAACATCTCTATGTTTACCTAGTTTAGCCTCTATGTTTTTTATGCTGTAGGTATTGAACAACCACTCGGCCCACCTTGATGGGAAGTGGTCAGTGGTCACCATCGTCTATGAGTACATACAACACTCGGGATGTCACTCATGCGTTGCCGACCTATCCACATACTTTAACTGCCATTTAAAGCGCATTTCAGACTATACGCTACAAAATAATAGCTTATAGCATAATAGTTTATAGCACATCAATATCGCTCACCATACATTTGTTTAGAACACGTTCGCACTTAGCTATTCTATATACGAGTTTGCTTGTAATTTGCCTGTCATGCTGTACGGCCACACAATAAGTTTTGCGTAACTTAAAAAATAACATGTTTTAACCAAAATGTTATGTTTATTGCTTTTCAAAATACTCTCCTCTACATTTTAAACATTTTTTCATGCGATCGAACCATTTTTTAAAACAGGAGGACCACAGATCTAAAGGCATGTTTTCTACGTGCTGATTGAACGCTATCACTGCCTCTTCGGAGTTGGTAAAAGTGAAACTTCTCATCAAATCTTTCTCTTTCGGAAGCTAAAAATGACTTTATTTTGTTGGCCGTGTGTGAAGAAGCATTGTCATGATGTATGAGAACGCGGCTTTTTGGTCGTCTTTCGCGAACTATTTCTAACACCCTGGGTAAACAAATGGTAGAATACCACTCGGCATTAACACTCTTTTGATCTTCAAGTGGAATTGTATAGATGGGACCCGTAGCTGAGAAAAAAAACGCGAACATTTTTTTTTACAAACGTTTCTCGCCTGCCTTACTTTTTTTGGCCTATTCTCATTTTCAAACACCCATTCACAAGATTGCTGTTTTTTTTCGGGTTCAAAACAATAAATCCACGTTACTTCTCCTTTGACATACTTCAGTAGCATCTGTGAGCACCAATCCACGCGAGCCCGCTTCTGCTCCGCTGTCAGCTCATGAGGGATCCAACGACAACAAAGTTTCCGAACTTTCAATTCTTCGTGTAAAATTTTCTGAATTTAGCTTTTATCAATCCCTAATAGTCCTCGAATTGTCTCATAGGTAATCCGCGGGTTTTCTTCAATTAGCCGCTTAACAGTAGCCACATTATTTTCGTTGAGGGCAGTTGAAGGCCGCCCGTCACGAAATTCGTCATGTAAAGAAACTCGACCTCTCTCAAATTCAGCAAACGTACTCGCCTCACGGTGCTCAAACAAGGTGCTTCTCTCCCAAAAGCATTTTGAAGACGAGCGGCACAGTCTTGCGTGAGAGAGAGAACTTTTAAAATAATAAAAAAACATCGATCTAAAATCTTTTCGACTTAATTCCATTTTCGTTGCGTACGTAGAACTTTTGATGTGTGATAAAAAACAATTGACAAATGATTTCCCGCCAATTGTTTTTTTTTATTACTAAGAAAGTTGCAACGTTTAAAAAAATATTACATTTGAAATTCAAATAGTTCCGATTAGCTAGAAGTGCAAAACTTTTAGTGTGCCCCATGTAGCAGAATAGTATAGCGTAGTCTGGAAATGTGCTTTAGAGTCAGACACCATATTATGCATGCGTTGTCGACAATTTTGTACTATTCTCTCTATCACGATTCTTGGAAATACTTTAAAAGACAAAATATTTATTTTTGTGCATGTGTATGAGAGTAGTATTTGCGTAGCAACTAGCTGCGCCCCGCGGCTTTGCCTGCGTGAAATCCTAGTTATAAACATATTCCTCTAGAATTGCTCTATCTATTTATGAAAACTGCATTGAAATCCGTTGCGTAGTTTAAAATATCGAAGCGTACAGACATGGGAACCGACATTGTTTTATACTATGTAAAAAATATATTAAAACACGAATCTGTGTTGGTGGATCCAACCAAAGTGACTATAATAGACAATAATTTAAGATTGTTTAAACAGCTAAAAGAACCGACCTCAAACGTCGCTCTAGTCATTTTCAGTACCAAGTTTAAGGTGTTTATCTCCATATCTCTGGAGATACTGAACACATCTATAACATCTATAATATAATATATATAGATGTAATTTACCTAAATGGGACCACCTGGATAGTATATATTCCCTTTTAATTGATAACACAATTTTCCAAATCGATTTATGCGTTTTCGAGGTGAAAACAACAACAGTCCGTCTAATTGAGAACCTCCAGCTATTTATGAAGTCGGCTAAAAATAAATAGCTGAGTTAAACTCTACCTTCCAGAAACCACACCTAAGTTCCATATTAATGTACACATGGCGTGCTTGAACCGCCTTAAGCACAGATTAAGTAAAAACTCAGCCGTAATATGTAAGTTTGTAATGAAAGGTAGAAAAAAGTGATTTATAGCGATGAAAGATCGTGGGGTGATATAGAGTAAAGCTTGTACCTAGTTGTAATATAAATATGTATATATTAGGCCAAATATAGGTGATTAGTTTCTAATGCGGGTGGTAAGAAATTGTGGCAGAAAATGACAAATCGTCTTGATTATTAAGCAGCACCATGCAATGTTTGGAAAACTATTACTTTGGTAAAAAATATTATAATAATAAAACCGTCTGTATCTTCGTAGTATTTTGATTGGTTGGGTTGATTTTGTAGCAATCCAGTGAAATGACAGGGCATGTGAGACTTAACATTTTTATGTCTCAAGGTAACAGGAGCAGTGCAGTGACGTAAATCTTTACATATGGGAAATTATATTTACCTACATGTGATTTTTTTTTATTTCTATTTTTTTTTCCTATTTTTTTTAGGGTTCCGCACCCAAAGGGTAAAACGGGACCCTATTACTAAGACTCCGCTGTCCGTATGTCTGTCTGTCTGTCTGTCTGTCCGTCTGTCACCAGGCTATAGCTCATTAACCGTGATAGTTAGTCCCCATACAATAAACGTGTTTTTAAACGCCATCTATCTAATTAGTTTCGGCAAAATGACATAGATGGCGCTAGTAAACGAGCCCCGTCTTTCTAGATCGCGACCAAACCCAATATTCTGGGTAATATCAATTAATCAAATATATGAGGTTGAAACTCTGTTATGTTTCGTATCGTACGGAACCCTCCCTAAGTGTGCGATAAGTGACGCGATGCTGACTCGCACTTGACCAGTTTTATTTAAAGCTTACTGGCAGTGCAGCATTACTAGTAGTCTTGTTAACACCTTAACTAAGCTAAATATGTTTGTGTCTGGAGTGAGTTCACATCAATAGTGCAATGGGTGGGGATCGATCTCACGATTGAATAATATGCCCTAAGTTATAGTTTAAAGTTAAAATATCTACTAGAATATGTAATATAAACTGCGTAGACTTTACTATTATTTATTCTGTGCTGTCCGTCAGGTCTTTTACACTTACTTTACTTTCACAAGTCATGCAAAGAAAATGCCTTCTCTATATGCTCATACGTTACTCCAGATTTACAGGCGAGGTTTGAAACGTCTCCTCAGTTGATTTTATAGAGCCATCGGCACTTCTTGGCGCAATCCAGTGTCGGGGAGTAAAATTTCTTATAGGCTAGGAGCGGGTGGAAATAAATTGTTACGACTGTTTAGTGATTTCGATTTTCGAAAGTATTTTTCGCAATTTGCTATCTTAGGAAAGTAATTTTATTCCTGAAATAGATAACTAATTGTCCATTGTTACCTGCATTTCTATACTTACATAAAAATATACGTTCGTATACATTCCGTAATGGTTAATTGTTATGCAATTTATACATAGAACATACGCACAAACAGGAACTTTTGCTTCATTCAAAAATAAATGTAACTAATCTTTTAGAAATCACTTATCAAAAAACTGTGGCAATAAAGCTATTTATCTCATTGTTCTCACCTTATATGTATAGTAAGGAAACGATTTTTGAGCGAAAAGGCATCGGCTTCGAACCTACCACGTGCAAAATATTTCCAAAAATAAATAATTTATTATAAAATTTTCACACTACCTCTTCGCCTACATGACCTCTTTCGGCTTAGTGCTTCTCTCCGAAGCTGTCAGGTAGTCTAGTATGTTACTGTAGCTCCTTTACCGCCCATAAGGAGCCTTCAGGGGCCTTCAGAAGCCTTCAGAAGCCTCCAGGAGCCTTTTAAATTCACTCGCGACATCTGACTGTGACCATTTCTGCCGGTACTTAGCTCTATAAAAGTTAAAGCGGCAGTGTCAAAGTATGAAACATTAGTGGGAAATTTAGTTGGATTTTTTTTGTTAGTAGAAATGGTTATTTTACATTTTGTTTTGTAAGTCAGTACTATTGTTCCATTTCTTGGCTTAGTAAAGGGGTGTTTCTCATTATAATTCGTTTTCTGATAAGTATTATAAAAATATTTTGGTATGAGTTGATTATTGGCAAAGTAAAGGGTTTTTCAAGTCCCCAAATCTTCTAGGCGACCTTGCTGCGTTATACATCACTCATTGTTACTTAACATTAAATGATATAATGATTCAACGTGATGATAATCAGCCGGTATATCAGTCTATTGCTTGACATAGGACTCTCCCAAGACTCTCCACTGAGCCTGATTTTTGGCTCTTCTTGATGTTAATTTGGCCAGACCTTATCATGATGGCAGTAGCGGGTATTTTCAACCGACTTTCAAATAGGAGGTTCTCAATTCGTCTGTATGTTATTTTTTGTGTGTATGTTACGCGATTACTCCGTCAATTGTGAACCGATTTGAATGATTATTTTTGTAATCGCTAGGGTACGTTTCCGAGGTGGTCCCATTGTAATTTCATCGAGATCTGATAAGTATCTCCAGAGATATGACGATAAACGTCTCAAACTTGCTACTGATATTGACTCGCGGGGCATGGAAGTCGGTTGTTTTAGTTTTTAAACTTTCTTAATTATAATATCTGGACACAATAACCTTACGTAGTCTAAAACAAAGTTGCTTTCCGCCGTCTGTAATACGCAACTAAATTGAATGCGGTTTTCATCAATAGTTAGAGTGATTCAATAGGAAGGTTTATAACTAGGATAAAACGCAGGCAAAGGCGTGGGGCGCGGCTACTTCAAACTTTGCAGTAATTCAAACGGCTTCGCCCGTTTCTGTTACCTAATTTTGTATTAGTATGTTCAAAATGTGGGTAAATCAATACGTGGACTATAAATACGGGTAAAAGCTTAAAACAATACAAAACCCAATACTTCAGCGCATAATTGATCCGACTGAACAAATTTCAGGCTCCTGAAATACTTCGCTTCAAATACTCCACGTTTTCTCCTCGAGTTGCAAGTAAATTCAATACGGGGAATCTGGGGACGGATCAAGGACGTTGTAAAAAGAGGCAAATTTAAATTCGAGCTATCTGAAAATCATTTTCACCGTGGGTCAGCCGCCGCAACCTATTGCGGCATTTGACAAAGCCAACTAGTATCTTTTCACAAAGCTACTATTGCAGTGGGCTGCCATAGACATACAAAAATTGCATCCTTAAATAAATATTGTCCGCGTTCAGGTACGACCACACCGCGGCGTACTGTGTGCGCGATCTAGGCGGCGCTCAGATAGTGCAGTAGTATTTGTACCGACTGGTTCACACCGAACGCGATCTATGGCGATCAGAAAACAATAGAAATTTAGATCGCGAATGCCGCGGTGTGGTCGTCGTACTTTTAGTAAAGTCCTGTAATTTCAGTGGGGTGAAAATGAAATGAATATAATTTCGTTTCATTTATCGAACTTATGTTATCGCAAAACAAATTGAAACTATACATTCATTCAAAACAAACTTACAGTTATTTAAGTATTTTTTAAATTAATTTTCTTCCGCTCTTAATGACCTCGTTTTCAGCATTCCTCCAATCCCAGACAAGCAAGATACCATCCTAGACCGCATCGTCACTCACCATAAAGTGAGATAATAGTCGAGTAACTGACTGCAATAAAAATATGCTTTCGTCTTGTTCTTAATTCGCCCCTATCTCAAGATACGTTCTATTCAAGCCATAATAATATTAGGTGCGCTTTATTTCTTGATGGAACCATATTAGATTATTTATTATTTTTAGAATCATGAATATTGATAAGATGGAGGAATTTGTATGGAACGGCAAGATGAAAATAGCTCAAAACACACAAACTTTTCTTGTGAAGGTTGTGTAATCGTAGGTTCTTTGTTTTAGTTGGTAGGATATCAATTGTAGGATACTGAAGCCATATAAGGTCATTATAACGTGAATTTTTGTGTGGGTATTGTTTCAGGACTTCTACTAGTCTGCCTAAAGCGATACCACCTCTTTATTAATTAGGTATTCAACCTTAAAATAATTGATATAAAGGTTAAAATAGCTATTGAAATAATTACGAGGTGTGTGGGACCTTCTTAATGTTTGAATAACAGGCGCAGTGCAGTGAGACGAGCATAGCTCTGCCAATTCAGAGTTTATCTATTATAGGCAGGCATCATTACCATCAGACGAGTTTTCAACCGTCTTCCAAATAGGAGGCGGTTGCCGAATTGTCTGTCTGTTATTTTTTTTTAATGTTTGTTACCGCGATTACTCCGCCAATGAATGATTATTTATTCATTGGTAGCGTTTAATCTCCAAGGTGGGTCCCATTTAAATTTTATCAAGATCCGATAAGTATCTCCAGAGATATAACGATAAACGTTTTAAACTTGCTAGTGAAACTTAGTCGCGCGGCATGGAAGTCGGTTATTTAAAAGTTTCTAAATGATCTTAAATTAATATAATATCTACCACGCGTTTCTCCGCTTTCATCAAATTCGTTCAAAACGCCACCACAATCTGACCGCTAAATGAAAAGGATACAAGCCCATTGGTTGGGCAATTGTAACAATTTATGGGCTATTGGATTATAAGCAGGCTCTTATGTGATCGTTAGCTAATCCAGTTTTACCCCCCGAATGGAAATTAAGCCGTCCCGGAAAGAAACACATGACTTTTTATGACATACTCAGAATTTTGAGATTACTGTGGGTTATTTGATTTTGGTGTTGAAGGAATATATTTGTTTGTTCTTTACTGTATATTCTCATTGAATTTTAGAAGACTTTTTAAAATCTAACATACAATAATTAACAGAACAAACGTAAAAAGAAAATAAGAGGAATAGAGAGAGAAGAAAAATAAAAAAGCATAAGATATTCATTTTGGCTTAAGAATAATGTATAAAAATGTAATATTGTTATCTAACTGACAATTTCTATTGTTATTATATAAAGTAACAGGACAAGCACGACGCTCGCCTGATTACCATCAGCGATGACGTCTACCTATTACAGATACAGCGGCATGCGAAATTGGAGCTTGCATTGGAAAATGCTTATTGGAGTTATTTAATTTAATAGCTATTACACCAAAACCCGCTCTGGATGGTAGTACGCTAGGCCTAGAATGGGAACTGGAATATCTTGTTAAATGTAAGATGCAGAGTGGTCCTCCTATATAGTACCTATTTTTAAATATTCTAGAATAATCTCCAGAGATATGACAAAACGATTCAGAACACGTCTTACTGAAAATATAACCTGCATGGCATTTGATGTCTTGTCTTTTTTAACCACGGATCACATCATCACTTGCCAACAGGTGAGATAGCGGTCTAATGTTAGCCTACACAATAAAAAAAATGCCAAGGAATTTAATTTCTTAGTGGTTATAATGTGATAATTAATTCTTAGTCTGTTCTTAACCAATAAAAATATACGTAATAAATTTTTTAGCTTTGTTTTATTATTTCATCGACATAAATATTCAAAACTTTATTATCACTCGATAAATTTTTGCTCTACAGAATACAATTATTCAACAAAACAGGGTCAAATACGTAGTAAGACTGTAAACCATATTTACGATGCGGTTGTAAAATCTAGGACTTAAAACAAAGTCTAGATCTTTCAAATCGAAGCCGTTTTAAACTTTTTATCGTCGCTGAAATAACTTGCGAATACTTGGGTGTAAAGGGCGCTTTAGACGCACAGATACTCGTATGTCTGATTGATTGGTTTACCCACTGACTAGACCAACCTATTACAAAGTAAGTAATTGCAAGTATTATTATGAGTACTAGCGACCCGCCCCGGCTTCGCACGAGTAGAACGTATAAGCCGAATTTTTTTGCATCAGTTTGTTGTGTCGAGTACACGAGTTAACATCTTTAACAATCATCGTCTTATTTCAACCAATTTACACAAAAACGTTACGAAATCTACACCTAAACCTTCCTCGTGAAATACTCTGCCTATTGATGAGGTAAAACTGCATGAAATTCCGTTTAGTATTTTTTGAGTTTATCGCGAACAGACAGACGCGGCGAGGGAATTAGTTTTATAATATGTAGTGATTAACGCTATAATTGTTAATACGAAACAGGGACGTAATGTGAAATGTTAAAAAGAATAAAAAATATATAATATTAATGAAAAATAGAAATAATATGAAATAGGGACACATTTTAACGCAGGCGATGCGCAGTTATTGTAAAGATAAATGCCAAAAAAATATGTGTGCTATAATAAAATAAAAAGGTCGAAAGAAGTCTACTACTTCATTCAATGAAAAAAACTTAATTTGACACGAAGTTGAAATGCTACGTCCACAGTCACTAACCTCAAAATATTTGTTGGTGTCGTAGGACTGAAAATAGCAATACGACACGTAGCTAACTCTGTGGCAATATTAGCACAGTCGATTGTTTTAATTTGTTCGGATCGTGTCTGGTCGTCTACATTTGGTCCGTTAGTGTAGAAAATCCTTTACAGAATTGAAATGTAACAGTTTGAATATTTCATTCCGTATGACCTATTTTCTGGTTCTATATTGATGCTCTGAGTCTATTTTATATCCCGTGATTAGATTTTATTACAATGCTAGACTTCTGCTCGTGGATTTCTATGGGTAAATAATGTTTTGGCAATTTTCTGGCATTGCGCCACGAATGCATTTGTTTTGTTCACCTTTTTAGGGTTCCGTACCCAAAGGGTAAAACGGGAACCTATTACTAAGACTCCGCTGTCTGTCTGTCTGTCTGTTTCTGTCTGTCTGTCCGTCTGTCACCAGGCTGTATCTCATGAACCGTGATAGTTAGACAGTTGAAATTTTCACAGATGATGTATTTCTATTATGGATGGCTCTCTCTGGCGGCTATATCAACAAATACTAAAAACAGAATAAAGTTAAAAATAATCGAGCGTCCCCATACAAGAAACGTGTTTTTTCGGCATTTCACGCCATCTATGAACGCTTAGTTAGGTAAACGTCCCATAGATGGCGTTATATTGACATATCGATCCCTAACACCTTTGCTAGACGTTAGATGGCTTTAAGAAATAAAATGTTTATTAATTATTATTTTTTGCTGGCGAAAAATGATAGTGGTATTTTTTGCTCGATCTTATAAAATACTGTAGTGTGGTACGGAACCCTACTAGTGCGAGTCCGACTTGCACTTAGCTAGTTTATTTACCTGTGCTAATCTTGAGGTGACGGGTTCAAATGCTGGTTGATACAGAGTTTTTGGTTCTATAGAGTTTTGGATGATTTGGGTATGTCTATCACGTCTGTGGTATAAGCAATAATACCAAGGATATTCCACAATTGCTAGAAGCATATTATTTCGATGTTCCGCTTAACTTGCTACCAAAAACTAGCTTAACATCATCAAGAAAATCTGCCGCCATACCCATACGGTGTAACGGCAGCACTTAGCCTTTGATAGTCAGAGTATTCTAGACATAGCGTTTTCACCATCTTCGACAACATCATCGCTTACTACTACCAGGCGACATAGTGGTCAAAAGCTAGCCTATAAGATATAACAAAACCTATCCACTTTGCTACAAGTACAGTTTATTCTTAAATAAGATCTTTTAAAAAACTAAAAGAACTGACTTCAAATGCCACGCTATTAATTTTCAGTACCAAGTTTGAGGTGTTTATCTCCATATCTCTGGAGATACTCATCAGATCTCGATGAAATTACAATGAGACCACCTCGGAAACGTACCCTACCGATACCGAAAAGAATCATTCGAATCGGTTCACAATTGACGGAGTAATCGCGTAACATACACACAAAAAAAAACAAAAAAAACGAATTGAGAACCTCCTTTTTGGAAGTCGGTTGAAAAGTCAAAAGACAAAGCATTTATTCAGTACATATGGGCAGATTGAAAATTTGCACTCTCACACGTCAAATAACATTGAATAGATGATCTTCTTATATATACTAAAAAAAATCAATTGCTGTTCGTTAGTCTCGCTAATACTCAAGAACGGCTGGGCCGATTTAGCTGGTTTTGGTTTTGAAATGTTTGCCGTAGTCCAGGGAAGGTTTAAACGGTGAGAAAATTTGGAAAAATTGCAATAACAAAAATTTGATTTTCCTATATAAACTGTTGTACCTACTTTCCTGTCAAACATTTGACGTTCTTCCCTTCTGTACGGTAGGGTAGAACTCTTTTCCACTAACGAATTGAAATTTGAAGCACGTTTTAAATTAAGGTTTTTTTTTTTATGGCTCCACACGATTAGTGTATTTAGCCAGTGTCAAATATTGAAATTCTTCAAGTTTTTATGAATTTAAAGTCATAGAGATGGGTCAAAGTCACATTTCAGGTCAGTTTTCAAATAACTAGTCTAAGTCATACCTTCAGTAAAGATGTGGTGTTTACTGAAGATTTTCAGTGGAATTTTGGTGAGAACGCAAATAGCATGTTTTTCAACATTGTGCTGTTTCCCTACACTCGCACACCGGTAAATGGCACTTAATGGTTAATAATCCACATTTATTACACATTAACTCCCGGAAGAACACACATTTCAGGAAAAAATACAAATAGATCACACACACTTTTCCACGTTCCCGCCAAAACTCAATTAAGGGTTTTGAATCGACAACGATATATCCACATTATTTGGATATATTTAAAATTTTGATGGTTGTCCCAGGTTGTCATTCAGAAATGTTTGTCATTGTATTGACATATATTGAAGGTTGTCATTATACCGCTTCCATACATGGGTATTCGCTATTTGTGTATAAACACCGATAAAAACAAAATAAAATTAAATAATGAAGGTGTGACAAGACATACAAGAAACGCATTTTTGAGGCTTTTTATGCTCGATCTTACAAACCTTAATAGACGAAGACTTGAAATTTACTCATGGTGTGTATTGCAATTGCAATGAAACAAGATTAGATAGTTTTTTCTATTCGAAACTTTACACAAGTGCTTTTAAAAATAAATAAGTAAATACGTGTTATAGACTTTTTTAGAAAAGCCACACCTTAAAGGGTGAAGTGGGATAACACAGTCTGAAATCAATATTGTTTCGGATTGCGCTGAAATTTGGAATGCAGATAGTTATTTTGACGTAGGTATCCGATAAGAAAAGATTTTTCAAAATTCACTCCTTAAGGGGATGAAACAGGGGTTCAAAGTTTGAACCGATTTGGCTTTGATGATCTTTGATGTCTTTTACGAGAGAAATGTTTTTACAAAATAAAAGTTTTAAGTAAATAAAAGAAGTTTTAAGGCGGGCGAAGCCGCGGGACACTATTAGTTATTATATATAACAGAAACATAACCTATTGCTTTGAATTTACAAAAAAAAACAAAAGTATTGAGTCATTCTGCTATCACTGGCTGTGCCCCGCGGCTTCGCCCGCGTTAAAAAAGTATGCTATAGCCCACAGATATATTCTGTGCTATAGCCTAATCCATAATACTGGCTATACAAAGGCAAAGTCTTAACTAAATCGGTTTGGCCGTTTGACCGCGACGAAGTCCCAAACAAACATATAAAACAAACTGACTTTCGCATTTATATTACTGGTGTTGATTCATCCAGAATTCTACGCGTCTCATACAACCTGTAAACTCGTAGCTTTTTTTTTATATATCTTATAGGCTAGCGTTTGACCACTATCTCACTTGTTGGTAAGTGATGATAAGCACGCTAGACCTGGAATGGGAACTGGCTCTCAAGGATAACTGCCGGAACACATTAGATGTATGGTGACAGATTTTCTAACTTGAGGGTGGTAGCTAGCCAGGCGGACACTAGATAGTGTCCTACCACCATGCGGGGGTTGTTGGTTTCTTAACGATGTTTTCCCTCATCGGAGGGCTGTGAGAAGCGCACATACATTTTTTAGCTCTGTTACCTATTGTATATTATGGATCACATCGTCACTTAACATCACGTGAGATAGGGGTCAGGCGCTTGCCTATCACAACAAAATGTATTCCAACATAATAAATAGTTCAGCTACACTTTGATATTAATCACATCTAGTCCATCGGCAGTTTTCAAAGCCGACGTGACGTCACCAACGTTAATAATAGTGATAAAAACATCGATAGCAAAAAGCTGTGTATTATACCACTACAAAAACACCTAATAAATGTCGATGATTTGACCTCAAACTATGAACTCTTGTCTCCATTATTATTAGTTCATAGATCTAAGTAAATCTTTAGGATAAAAACATTTTGCATGTGTGATTGTCAGAGGTCTTTGACTGATCATTGCGGTATTTGAAGTCAGTTTATTAACCGACTTCACAAAAAGGAGGAGGTTCTCAATTCGTCAGAACCTTTTTTTTTATGTATGTTCACCGATTACTCGAAAATGCCTGAAGTGATTTGGAAAATTATTTTTTTTGTTTCAAAGAGTACCCTTCCCAAGTGGTCCCATTTAATTTTTAACGAAATCGGTCGAGCGCTTATTAATATATCAACATTTGTATGACGATGCATTTGTATACTTCGATGACATGCTACTTTCTGCTGGCTACTTTGCCTACCGCGACGTGTGAAGTCGGTTCTTTTAGTTTTTTTAATTAATTTTCGATCTTAAATTATTTCGTTTTGTAAACGTTCTTTAATTATTTTTGTTGAGGCAGAGTTTGATTTAACTCATTTGATATTATGAGACAAAGCAGTTCACTATATGTAGCAATTACCTACAAGAATCCGTTTATCTCACGATTTTAAAACCTCAATATACCTATGTTTATTTTAAGATAAAAACTCATTGCATTAGGATATGTGGTACAAATCTACTTGAATTTATCCTTTACTAATTGAAATTATCTCAATAAATTCTGCATTAAACTAAAAACATGAAACCAATAAACAAACAAAACGACTTTGGCATAGGCTGTGTCTATTTTGAACAGGCATATTATAATAAACTTTATAAACGGTACCTCCTTTCTCATGTGAAGGTGTGGTCAAGCCTGATGTTTTAGATATGCACCCGAAGGCCTAAGAGCCTTATACAGCCTTTGAAATGTACTATCGCTATTCAAGACAAAAACTGGGACTCCAAGTGCTTATTAAGCAGTTAGCACCTACCTACATTTTTCATAGGTGAGAAGTTGTTATAATTACAGCTATGGCAGTCTTAGTTTAAGACTACCCCTAGGCCTCTGACATGGTATAGTAAATGCTGTCTGAGCTAACTACCGCGACCGATGACGCTGTGTAGTTATTATGGTTTTTATGCCTCGTAACTTGGCTATAGTGGGTAATGTGTCACTTTTCTTCAAGAAAAATTTAGAAAAGTTTTTTAATACGTATATTATAGGCTAGTGTTTGACCGCTATCTCAACTGTTGGTAAATTATGATGTGGACGACTCTGACTCAAGGGCAAGGGACAAGACTGTGTGCTGCTGGAGTAACGAAAGGTTATGGCGGCAGATTTTCGCCTTGATAGTGGTTAGCTACTTTTTGGTGTCAAGTCAAGCGGAACATCGATATAACATGCTTCTACCACCTGTGGAAATGAAAGTAAAATGACACGTCACAAAAATATGCACAGCACACAATATCTTTGTGTGGCGCATTATCTGTGTTAGGTAGATCTGGCGAGCATCTGACTTATCCTGTTATCCGACTATCGGAAGTTTCGGAAGAAACAATACGATTGCCTTATCATTACAAACAACTCAATATTTTACATACCTACGAGTACATACAACCTAGCATCCACAAATCAAGTTGCACAAATCCGGACCAAACCGGATAAGTCTAGTTTACAGCCGTCTAATTAAGGAGCTACCTATTCCAGTCCATGAGGGTAATTCTAGTGCAATAGATCCCGAGCCATAGATTAATATACGAGTTACTACGGAGCTAAGCCTTAGCACAATTTTGTTATTCAATTGTGCAAGCTTACTAGTAAAAATTACAGTGCATGTGGAACTAATAATCTAGATGTTTTGGGGTGCATTTTAGTTATGCTGAAAAGTCATAGGTTTGTGTTAACTGATATATGCAATGGTAATCGCTCTATCAATCCAACGTCTTGCTCGATACAAAGAAGAAAAGTAAACGTAAGCGCAGGCGTGATCTCTTTTAAATAGACTTTCATATAAAATGTAAGGAAATCTCGCGATTTAAATCACATTTAAAAGACTAAACGCGTTTTTTTCCAACGTCATACGTCTTTCTCTTCTCGTTTGCACCTGAGACTTAGTAAAAACTATATCTGTATTATCTACTAATAAAATATTCATTAATCTCCACTGCATTGTAGACAGTGGAACAAAACACACACAAAGACATCATAACGCCTCTCTGCTTTAGTTTTGGCTGAATAAGTGGTCAAAAAACGCATGCCATGAGAAACTAGAGGCGCCTAAAAAACTAGTCATGAAAACTGCGAACCAGATGCAAAGATCGTTATATTTTAAAGCATTTTAATCCTATAAAAAAGAAAACAATGAAACGTATCGATATAACGAGCTGTTTTTGCGTTCCAACACCAGACTGGCTTTGAGTTATAATTTATGTATTCACTAGAGACGATGCTATCATATAGTGTAGTAGTTGGCATCGTGTCGTGAATATTCTATTAACGATAAGTGCATAGCCTTACTGTTGCCGTCAATATTTCCAAAATGTCAAATCTTATTTGTATTACCAGATCACAACTAAGTATAGCGACCTCTTTCTCTACTCTCTTATATTTTGTTAATTACTTATACCGATGTTAAAATCAATCATAAAATTGTGTACGTACACATAATATTCTTGCCAATAATATTAGTAAACAAAGAACAAATTAACAATCCTTATAGTAATAACTGACTATAACGTTTCTATGATCGCAAACCATTAGACTTCTAAGTACTGCAAACAGAAACACAAAAACAGCACATAAATGGTTCAAACTTTAACACGAACTTGCGGTTAATTTACGCTAATGTAGAAGCAGAAAACACATGCAGGAGCAAAAAAAACAACGCGTTCTGCCTTCAGGCATCTCCATAGAGTTACCTCTTTTAGCTGTTATAACTTCGAGCAGCCATCACTCTGGTGTGGGATGCCCGCTTGCTAATTGGCCCTGCCCTGTAATTTGGTGCCGAGAACCAGTATTCCATAATGCATATTATGTGTGGAGCCGATCGCTTTCGTCTCGCAAATTGTTATCTGCCTGGAAAATGCTGCTTGATTGGGATCGAACATTTGCAACAATAAGAACTGAATTGGTGCGTATAAGACTCGTGGAGAGGGTTTTGAACTTAGAATATGATTTACTAAAATTTAAGCATGGATAGAAATCTAGCAATGGGTGAGATTTGTGTGCCACAGTTTAAGAAAGAGTAGTGCTCGTTTTTGTACCAGCTACCTTAAAAAAATTCATGCAGTACCTAATTAAGTTCAACAGCCCAAATTCAGAACTTGGTAATGAAATGAACTAAAAATATAATATATCCTCGCTTAATCCAAATACATTTTTCTTATATACTTTTGTATGATCACAACAAATCATTTTTCAGTGTATTTGCTCCAAACTTTCACTTACTGTAATCCAACTCCAATAACATCATCAAATCGTGATTTACTCATCCCCAACTAAATCCCTTTGTCAGCCATAACTTGAGACTCATGTTTATCGAAGCAAAACATATTCACTGGTCAATATTCCTGACTGTCTGCACCAACTTGACTAAAGTTGTTTATCTGGACCAACAACATCATCGGACAGTCAAATCAATTCAATTTACCCGATACAAACGGACATCCAAAACTTTAAGTGGTTGCTTATAATTTCAAATCAGATAAAACCGGTTTCGTCCGGACGAAACCGGTTGAAACCGGATTAAGTCAGCACAGAAACCGGATTATATAAGTTCCGCGCATGGTTACGCTGATTTAGAAACTTGCTTGTTTCTTGCCAGTCCGTTTCTATTGAAAGTTTCCACGGAGTTTAATGGAAACTGTATTCTAGATTACATCTGTATAGGCTTTTGTTGAACTATTCGGTTATTGGTACATTGTTGACAATGTTTGGGACAAGGGAATTAGTAATAATTTGAATATTTGCGGTCGCTCTGATTGTTCGGATGTCTTACTTTGACACTTTGTACCTTTGGAGTAATTTGTCGTAGTCATTGGAGATTATTTATGAAGGATGATTTCGTGATTCATTGTAAATAGTAATACAATAGATTACATACATATAGAACGACAAATTATTGGTAAAAACTGTGTTACAAGAATGATGTATGACAATCGACTGGATAAGCCCTGGATTATGTATCCGTACTCTCGAGTTGGAAGCATTTACTCGACGACATTACACTCGACTAAGTCATAATCTTAACATACAGTGTCAGCATATGACCTTACGAAGTAATTGTTTTTTGGGAATCTCTCCATTTTATCATCGAGTTTCAAATATGAGTTTTATTTAATATAAAGTGTGGTGTCCACATTGACATTGACTCTAAATTTATAACCAAGGCAAAACAACTTTCCTTAATAAAGTCATAATTTTACAATAACGAAAAATTTGTGCGCGTGGTAGAAAGGAAGAAATAAAGAAAGAGTAGTGTAAAAAAACATTAAACTATCGCATTTATAGTTGAGTTAGGTAGCACTAGAAACTAGGTATACTAGAAACACTGGCAATGTTTTGTTCATAGTTTTCCGGTCATTTTCTTCTGTGCTTGTTTCACTAAACAAAGTTGACCGAAATATTTGGCAAACATATACCAAGTTTCAAGAAATATTTTCGTGTAAAGTGAATAATATACAAAGTTGTATTCCGTATGAAAACAGGATTTCCAGCGAATGGACAGTAAACACCGGGCTCAAAGCTGCACCATGTATACAAATAGAGATGACAGTGATCTGTATTTTGTGTTCCAATTAATTTAAGTGCATGGATTGAGTGCTCGTATATTTTTGTGCCATTATTTTGAAAACCATTTATTTATTTGTTTCCAATCTACATTAAATATGACTGATTTTTGGTAAGCCATTCAAATCTCGAATCAGTTGGTAAGCTTGTAAAGTTACCCAAGCGGTCACATCTCAATGTAATGTTTGTTATTAATAGCCATCGTGCAACTTAATTTATATTCGTTGGGATATTCGAATCTTTATGTAGATTTGCGTATATGTTACCCACAGGAAATTGGTAATTTTATATTCAACTTTTATTTTTAAGAATACTTGGCTTTGTTTCTACAAGTATATCATATACTTTCAAATTTCCAAACAATCAACAAAATACATAAGATCTTTTAATCTAAAAAATGTAAAATAATTGGACTGTGTGCAATACTTATTTACTTAAATGATGCTTTTGCAAACCATCTTGACTGAACTGAATAAACTAAGTCCTCTAAACCCACAGCTTTTTCTATGCATTAGTAATATACCTCAATGGATGCAGACTTTGTGGTTGAATACGCTAAAATCAAGAGTACGTTTATACGGAGCTTCTTTACTCGTACCAAAATCTTTGCTGAAACTTGCATGTTTGGTTAAATGTGTTTAAAACAGAGAGAGCAAAATTGCTAGCTTAATTTCAACATTGTTTGTTGTTTCTTCTTAAGTGATTCAATTTTGATAATTCTGTTCTACGAAATAAATCTTAATATATTCACTTATTTTTACAAAGAAAACTGAAGCCAAATTTAGAGGTTCCTTATTATTTCAGATAAATTTTGTTCATTATAAACCATGCTTATATAGTTGTCATTCAAACCACCCCTTACGGGGTGATGCTCTTTGTGTCACAAGTACACATACAAACACACCGGGTTGACAAAGGGTTGACATCAAGCAAGGTTGGAAATTTGTATTCACTCGAATTCACTTTTGCAAAGGTTAAGGATATGGTGCCAGCAAAGTCGCAGAACTTAGGTCGTTGCGACACGACTACCTGCGACTTTATCAAAACCCTAAATGATAAGGGTTCACAGTTCACTGAATTGAAATAAACGACGACGTCGATAGATAACTTTCATTTTGAAGCCCAGCTAGTCGTCTTTACATTGATATAGACTGTCGCAATTATATCAAACGTCGAATAGAAAGAGATTTGGCTAGACTGCAGCTGTCTCGCTGTTTCGCTCATATCTCCAAGTTGAAGCTTACGGTGACACAAAGCATCGGTTGCTTTGTATATTACTAGCCCTGCATACAATAACACAAAATAAAAAAAATAACCAAACACAAGCATTGGTGCGCATTCTTGATGACTAACAGTCTTGCGACTTCTAAAAACTGACTTCTATCGTTAATCGCTGATTTTCTGCTACCGGTATGTGGTTTAGCTGTTTATGATCCTTTCGATTCATAGTTGTTAGATTTATTACTGAAAGACGCAGATTTCCGCGACCAATGTTGTACAAAGTTGACGCAATGTCGGTACCCTTAGCTTGGGCACGCAGCGAGCTGTGAGTTGCTTCGTTCTGTATTAATTAGATGTAATCGTCAAAGGGTTAAACATGTGCGTTTCTAAGGGAATGCAACCCAACTGTTATATTCGAATTAAGATAATTACTGTTTCTATTAAATTTACATGTCCAAGCAGGTTCATGATTATAATTTTATCCAAGAAGAATTTATGAAATAATGATGATCATTCTTTTTTGCTTTGAATTTACAAAAATCTTCTAAAATAATTGTGGAATATTTTAGTTCAAAAAGTTACAAGACCTTAGTATTATTATTAACTCAACTGAAATGAAATATGAAACTGGTACTGTAAGCCTATACTTTTGACTTTTGCTCTCGTTATTGGTGCGAAGTATATTTAAATTTATTTTATGAAACCCGTCTCAAAAGTTTCAAAGAAACTATTGAACCCCAATTTGAATGTACGATGAATATTATCAACTTTGGCGGCAATTCTCACTTTAAGAAGTTAACTTTTTGATTTCATTATAATAGTTTAGGTGTTATTTAATACTTTGTGTCTGGATCTATTGAGATATTTTATTCGATTACTGAAATTCTTATGGTTTGGGCTCAATGATATTTTTTCTATTCCAGACAGACAAAAACACGTTGATCTCGCCCGATATTAGGTAAAGATGCTTTGTACGAATCTTATTTGTCTAGAAATGGTTGACTAAAAGGAGATAGATTTATAGATATTTATATTGGGCGGTCTTATCGCCTAAAGCGATCTCTTCCAGACAACCATTCACGGAAAGTATAACAAAAATATGGATAAGATGAGGTGCTAAATAACTGTACATCTTATTATATATGCCAATCCGCACTAAACGTTTTGGTTCTATTTTTGTAATCCGAACCGCAAAGGAATGGAATACGTTGCCGGCTGACTTGTTTCCGAGAAGCTATAATTTGGGTCTCTTCAAGTCTAGAGTGAACAGGTATCTTCTAGGCAAGCATGCTACACCCTCGATCACATCGTCACTTTCCACCAGGTGAGATAGTTGTCAACTGCATGCCTATCTGCAATAAAAAAAATATATATAGGCCAATACACATATGCGCAACTATCCTAACCCGTTTTCCAAACAGGCCAGCACCAAACATCTTATCGGAATATTGTGAATCCGCGTAATGATATACTTATACATGTAATATATTCAAATCAAATTATTATAACCATTTAGTTATCTATTTACAAAATGCAATATCATATAACGTTACTTTGTGTTTGGAGTGTGTTAAATGGAATTCAAAACAATTCACACTGAAATGTAACAAATAGAACAACAAGGAATACATCGTGACCTAGCACGGAGCCTTGTGGCACTCCCGTGACCGCGAGCAACCGCCACCCGCTGCACTTCCGCTAGCGGTGCGGTCGTAAGGAACATTCCCTTGGAATTAGATTACATTTACCAACACAATTGGATATCTGTCCATGTTACAAGGTTTAGAAGTAGTTTAGAGTATCGCAAGGCTGTCTAAATGTCTAATTATATTTTTGGCGACATACACCAACTATTATGAGAACACGAAGAAAAACTGTTTTATACGCTTTAAGCACACTTCGCGCTCGTAGTAGTGTGAGATTTGGCGTAGTTTAAGTTCGTATGGAAAATAATTGCAGAAAGATAAAATTTGTGTAATATAATCATTATGTGTTTTCTTTACGTATATGAAGAATCATATACGTAATGAAAACACATAATTATAAAGTACGTAGAAACGTACTTTTACAATATAATATTGTAATTTTTTAAATTGTAATTTAATAATATATCCAAACAAAAATATTGCTATAATTCTCACAACATTTTTTACGCCATATTTAAGCTATTATGTATTAACATTTATTTTAATAATTAATAATTTTATAGTAATTTACAGTAGATATAAGTATGAATATCAGAGATGGAGGACCAAAAGGCATTAAAATAATATAAACGCTCTTGTTACGAGCGCTCAAAGCTAAATCCGGATTACGTATTGTATGCTGTAGGTAAATGAAATAATTAAATTTCGTATTATTTGCGTTGAATTAAACCCTGGTAAATGTTCAACTATCTCGTCCATTACAAGCCATTATGATATAGTTATATTCGAATACGTTTCATAATCCTTTAGATACTCCATATTCTATTCATGAAATAGATCCATTTAATTGTAAACAATGCCATTCTAGACAAAAGATGATTCCAACACAACCTCAGATTCGAAAATTCTAACAGATTGTTGGCTCACGCGGTTGAATTACAAAATTTAACCGAAGAACCTCCGGATACGAATATCAAAACTTCTACAACTTTCTGTAAAGTTCTGGAAGTCGATGGAAAACTTGAACCGCACCGGTCCTCTACTTGAAAAATGAATTGTCTGCGCTTCAAGTATATGGTCCGAGTTGACTGAGAAATATGAAAAATTTCTTAAACGGACCGCGGGGGACTTAATTGTTGTTTTGGGAATATAACACCCCTTTAAAGTTTTAAACTTTTATAAATAGAGCTTTTATAAATAGAGCTTTTGTACAGGGTGGAAAATTCAATAGACAGTTCTTGGAAAATGTACCTTTTGTTTGCAGTGTTTATGCCTGAAATTTAATGGTTAAGTTTGTTTGAAAGATTTGAAGTAAACACACTCCAGATACAAGCATATTTGAGTTATGAATTTCTCAAAAAAGTATGATATTCATATATTCAACCGACTTCCAAAAAGAAGGAGGTTCTCAATTCGTCTGCATGTTTTTTTTGTGTGTATGTTACGCGATTACTCCGTCAATTGTCAACCGATTCGGATGGTTCTTTTTGTAATCGTTAGGGTACGTTTCCGAGGTGGTTCCATTGTAATTTAATCGAGATCTGATAAGTATCTCCAGAGATATGAAGATAAACGTCTCAAACTTGCTACTGAAATTGACTCGCGGGGCATTGAAGTCGGTTGTTTTGATTTTTAAACTATCTTAATTATGTTCTCTATAATCTCCGAAAGTCGCGCTGGGAAGCTCGTGCGGCACGCCGCGAGCCACAGCTCTCTTAGCCGCTCCCGGACTCTCAAATCGAGTTGAAACCGGCCGGAGCATATTCCGAAAAATAAATGCGAGTGAATGCCGGTTAGTAAAAAACAAAACGAGCATATTTAGCTTAGTTGAAGGTGTAACAAGACTACTAGTAATGTGGAACCCAAATTACTACTAAGCTTAGAAAAAATTACAATTTTAGGGTTAATGGATATTCAAAATGTCAATTCAATTCAAATTTATCAAGTATCATAGTAGTTCACAGAAATACGTTTACAATTCCGTCGTTCTTGGGTGATTGGGGTGGTCATTGGATAAAATCAAATCATGCTTATCATAAAATTGCATTGTCATCGAAAGTGTTCTAACTCGGCGGGCAAGATTTGACCTCCACAAACATACATACATACACACTTTACAAGTTATGTAAAAGGTTTTGAAAAAATAAATCAGAATAAGTAAAGTACTTGAGTTAATCTTCTTACAAGAAGCCTATAATGTATCTCATCCCATTCAACGTTGCATACAGCAACTATGTATTCCATCCACTTTAGAGTTCAAGACACCTATATGGTAAACGGTATGACCACTTACATTGTAAGCTCTTAGCATAATATGACTCTTTTGTATTGTGTTCTTTCCTTCTGTTCGTATGACATTATTTACAGTTAGTTTTCTGCATTCCTGTCTGTAAAAATTGTATTGTAAATTCAAAATAATCTTCATAATCTTGAACTTTGTGAGCTTAAAAAGTAAAATACATTTTCTTTCAAAAAATACAATATCTATCTGTTATATTAATACTTTGACTTACAAATGCTGTAAAGTATTGCATCGCTGTCTTCGATAGTAATAAAAAGAACACAGGTTCTACAGGTGATAGGAGTTTATTATGTCGATGTTCCGCCTGACTTGCTACCAAAAAGTAGCTTACCACTATCAAGGAAGAAAATCTGCCGCCTTAGCCTTACGGTGTTCCAGCTGCACACCGCCGTTGACAGTCAGAGTATTACTTAAAGGCCTAGCGTGTTCTCCATCTTCGACCACCACCAGGCGAGATAGTGCTAAAACGCTAGCCTATCTAAACTAATACCATAAAGAGGGACATTTGATTCTTTGTTTGTAATTGTATTGTAATTAAAAAACTACTGGACTGAACTCAAAAATTCTTTCACTAATGGAAAGCTACATTATCGGCGAGTAGCATAGGTAGCATATATTTTATCTCCATATTCTCACAGGAACGGGAACTACGGGGGTAGAACCGCGAAGCGCTCTTAGTGACATATAAAAAAAACTGCCTTATTTTCTGTGACAAAGTACAGAAGCGAACTATCTTGATAAACAGTGTCACTAACACTCCTTAGACGTTTCCCATCGTGCATACTTACTGCCAGATTACCATAGTATTATCGTAATACTAAACTTATAAAACGGTGGGACACGCAGAGACCTAGATATTCGGTTCCGTTAGGTCACGATCTAAGACTAAAACTGGCTACATAGGACATGCATGCGCTTTTTGGAAATGTTAAACGAGTGCTTTGCAATTGAAATTGACCTCATCCATGACCACAACGCGTTGTCGTATTAATTTCGACTGACTCCACAAAAGGAAGTACCTACATACTTTATACGTGAGTAAATGTTTTTTTTATCTGTCACAGGTGGTAGGTAGAATCATATTATATCGATATTCCGTCTGATTTGCTACAAAAGTGGCTCAACACGATCAAGGAGAAAATCTGCCACCATAGCCTTACGGTGTTCCGGCAGCACATAGCCCTTGAGAGTCAAGAGTATTCTAGGCCTAGCAAGTTCACCATCTTCGACCACATCATCGCTTACCACTAGGCAAAATAGTTGTCTTAACACCAGCCTATAATATGTAAAAAAAATTGAGAAGGCACTTAATTAAACTAACAAACACTAAAGTAATAATTTGACAAAACTGTGTAGAGGTTTCTCTTTCACTACATTTTCTACATGAACGTACGTGTACAGTACATATACCATCGTTCATGGAAAACTCGCTACACAGAAGAATTAGTCCGGAGATCCCATTTCAGATTCCGTACACTTTTTTGCTCATCAGGTCTGTAATCCTATTCCACGGTAACAGATCAAGTGGAAACGTAAAACCGCTCTGGTTTTGATTGATAGCCGAATGAAGGCCCTAAACGTCGGGCGGCGTGTCAGGGCAAAGTTCAATTTAGATATCGGATGTTTCGTTTTGTGTCTACCCTTTGTGTTGGAGAGCTGGTTGGGCAGTTTAGTAAGGTGCTTTAATTTCTGTCTGCTCATAATAGCTCTGTAAGTTTTGTAATGCAACTTAATTATGCTTCTTATAGACAATTGACCGTATGGTTTTTTTCCGTAACTATTGTATATATTGAATATTCAGGAAATAACTAATTTTTACATTTAATGTTAACATGTGAAAATTAGCCATACTCATGCTAAAAGCTTGATGTAGTCACGCTGAAACTCTTATGCTTATCTTTTTTATAATATAAACAGCTTACTAGCACGTGGGTTGCACAGTACTAGTTTTCTTGTTAACTCTACAACTAAGCTAAAGAAATATGCTGGATGGGAATCGAACTTACGACCTCTCGATCGCCAGGCCGACACCTTAGCCATTGGCCTTTTGCCGCTTTCTTTATAATGAATAGGTATATATTCCCAGAAAAAAAAATAACAAGAACAATACTTATCTACGAGTATTTTACTATTGACTTCGCCTCAATGCCATTCAAAGCTATTGCACAAAAACAAACGGCTAGGTGCGACTAAGCTTAGATATGGATCAGTCGTTAGAAAAACACTTCTTACCCAAACTGGTCGTCATCTCCTCACAATCGGATATGGCAAACCGGGAGAAGTATAAATGAATCCAATTTCACTTTTGTTTTTAATGCTTTTGTCAGTAAATTGGCTAAGACTCAAATGTGTAGGTCGCGTGTTTGGAAACAGTTAAGTCTGTGAATTAGAAAGGGTTTCAGTGAAAATGGAGGTGGGTGTAGGAAATGTGGGTATCTCGATTACATGCCAGGATTTTTATGAAACTGTGAAAACAATATTTTAAGGGTTGATGGGTTACAAAAGCTTCATTGTAGGAGACACAAAGGATTTGAAAGAAGGAATCCAAAATGTACGTCTTGGACTTTTATCCATGGGCATTCAATGACGTCTGTAATGAAATAGTAGTACCTATATTTATTGAATAATTGTTAGCAAGGGTCCGATGTCCCATTGTTGGGCTAATGTGGATATGAGTTCCTCACAACTCCATCCTGTGGTATTGTGGACCAGTAATACGCAGAAGACACTGATCTTGTCCTGCCGTCTTCTACGTCATCAGCCTTTTCACGTTACACTTTCAGGGTGCCACTTTGGAACAGATTACATAATGTTTTAGTTACCATTATGTTACTACCTTTGTGACGATTTTGGCCTACAGATCGTTTGATTTGCGGCAAATATGCCGAGTTCCAGTTTAGTTTAGCAGTTCAAATTATTTCATGAAAAATACAGAAAATGTAAAAGTTACTTTTTCATAAAGCTTTTAGTAAAAGTCACGTGTATCTTTTATAAATGAAACTACATTATTAGTGATTTTCATGTAATACATCTGTCCAATAGTTCATACCTATAATACCACTAATATTAAACCATTAAAGAATGCACGTTAATAAAATAACATTACTAACTTATCTATTTTACAAAACCAAACAAAATATAACTACGTTATCACTGAAAATAATAGCTTGTAATACAGAAGTTCAACTCACGTAAAAGGGTCACATCTTATAAAGACATAGTAAATCCTTCACAAATAGAAATGCAATACTTATTTTAACTATGTGACCGCTACTGTGACCATTCGAGGCAAGCATCGGATCTATTAGGGATCCGCAACAAAATTGAGCTTGGGTTCTGGGGTAAATATGGTGATTGTGAAAATAGATAGGAAAACTTATGTTGCCATGTACTATTATTTATTCTGTGGCGTTGCTAAGTGAGTTTTAACAAAATGTGTCTGGGTTGCATTGAACCAATACTTTAAGGGCAAAATATATTTTTCATTAATTGCACCGATTGTTATTCTCACTTAATTTTTATCATCATCATCATCAGCCCGTGTCAGTCCACTGCTGGACGTAGGCCTCAATTTTTATACGACTGTAGAAATATTTATAAATAAATCGCACAAAATTGTGTAAACTGGAGAAAATGTTTGTAATATGATAATTGATGTAACCAGTTTATTCAAACTCATAAGCCCTTTAAAAAAAAACTGCCTATTTTATGCTTTATGTTTTAAAGACTAATTGATAGAAATAAAAGATGACAGACATAAACAATCGCAGATGGAAAGTTTACAAAAGCTATCCAAAAAATATTAATGTGACAACTGATAACAAATGAAAGTTCAAAGTTTGTAAAAATGCATCAAAAATAATGCTTATATTAAAACAACAAAATCGTAAGTGTCAGGCTTATAGAGCATAGTTTTTAGTGGGCTTCAAAAAATATTATACAGAACCACTGATTGAGCAGAACGCTCTACATTGCCCTTCTATTCCACCATATCGCTACATGAATAATTCCCACAGAGCTGGGGCGAAGGGTACCGCTTTTTCGTGTACCGTTTTTTCGCGGACCGTTTTTTTCATACCGTTTTTCCTATTAATATTCGTTGAAGATGAATGTTGGGAGACAGTGGCTCTGATTGATCGACTACGGTTTTAATTCTGTATTCGACGGACGATTTGAATTGGCCAGGTCTAGGGGTTTAAAAATGAAACGGGGTTTACAATGTTTGTGTTGTGGTATTCGTTCGGTTTTTTTTCTTTTTTTGTCTGAGTTTGGTAGGTTATAATAACTGTATGGGCTTATTGAGTTGCGTTGAAGCTGTGGTCAGAATTACCAATAATATTATACGTAGGATCTGAAGTAAAAGCATTTGTGATAGGGATTACTGACTGAAGGAAGGTTCATTGCTTGCACTGTATTTTTGGGTTCGCGTGGTGTTTTAGAACACAATATTTTTATGATACTGTAAAGAGCATTAGGATTACAATTTATACAATTGTACAAATTAGTAGATGTATAAGTAGGTTTAAGCAATATGTTAAGTAAGTCTATGCTGAATTTCGAATGGAATTTTAAATAGCTCTAGGTATCAACTCTAAAGTGAAGGGCTACAAAATCCCGTAAAATTGTTAATCACTGGTACGGTAAAATTACAAACTGATTTTCCTTGCCCAAAATATTAGCTAGTCTATTCTTATTGGAACCATTATCCATTTTGATGAAGCGTAAACAGAGAATTGAAATAAATGGGGGAGGGCACCCCATTACTTAAACACGAGACAATGATGATTACAGCCATAACCGTCAAAAGAACCGATATTAAAATGATAGCCTCTGGGACTACCGCAGATATTGTCAAAGTTTGTCTTCGCAGGGCCGCAAAGACGATCTTATTCGCAGTGCTTTGGTTTTTCCTACTCTGCAGTTCATTTTTAGATATTTTCATGGTTGTTTTATTCTCATGTTGTTTTTAGTGAATCAAAGTAATTTCTTTTAAAAATAATATTCGATGTTGTTTAATGTATGCCATTTCTAAAGATTTTCAAAGCTAAAAGTTTACTAACTACGTAGGTATCTAATCTATCCTAAAAAATACTCGTTCCAATTCTTTAAATATCCCCTACTTTTTCGATCGCCATAAAAGGTAACAGAGATGTTAATTAAATGATCGATTCATATTAAATTACCTTAAGTACTTAAAGAAAAAAAAAAGTTGTATATTCTTAGATCATCAAAGATTGAAATAGTTATTTCAACGGTAGATTTTTCTATAACTCCATTTTATAAACTCTAATTATATTTAGGCATTAGTTCATTCATTAAGCCTACACATAATAAAGTTTCATGTTGTATACTGATGACATTGTTCTTAAAACCGAAACAATAATGATTACCTACACCTAAACATATATTTTGGACATTGCCTATTGTATGCTCTAACAAAACGCGCTACCCTTCCAAATTCAAACCCTAAGACTGATTACAGACCTAACATTGAGCGCCGCTGCCCAAATCCCACATTTATATCAGCATTATTTGAAGCCCCTAAACTTCAATAGGTAGCCATTGTGGAAATCTTCTCTCTTTGTCCCTCACCCTGTCTTAGATTACGGCCATTTTTTCTTTTGTGCAATTTGCATCTGCGATTACGCTACTGCGGGTGGCTAATTTTGTTTGGGGCCCGCTGTTTGATAACGGCTGTATTTTAAATAATGTCGCCAAATGGAGGTTGGTGAATGAAGTGTAGAGTTCCTTTCTTGAGTAATGAAATGGTAAATGCTTGATCAGAATTCATATAAAATTGGTTGCCTGTTCTGAATGCTAAATAGTTCGAGACAATTGACTTATTTTCTTTGTCTTTTTTGTTGTGGACAGTGACGCATTTCATGAACTTAAAAAAAAACTATAGCGGTTAAGATAACTTTACTAGTTTAGCAGTAATAGTCGTTGAACTTGGGTGTTAGATAATTTTGTACCAAATACAAAATCCTTTACGATCTGCCTAGTTGCTTGTTTATAACGAGTAAAGACTTGCATTGAATAACGGGCTACTACGGAACCCTACACTGCGCGTGACCCGACACGCACTTGGCCGATTATTTTTACTTTAAAAGATGAATTAAATTCTTCCTAGAACCATCCCTCCTCCAAATTATACTTGATAATAAAATATTCCATCCCTAATCTCCAATTGTATATTAAGTAAAATAAAAAAGGTCGATTAATATTAAAAGCTAGCTCTTTCTAACATTATTGCCTCCGTGATAAAATGCTTCATCGATGGATCAAGTAGGGTTGATTGTATCTCCTCCCTTAGCCCTCTATTTTGATCCTTATTGCTGCAGATATAGGGGTTGTTTTCTCATATCAATATACAGTAATTAAGATTGTAGTTCCAAGCATTAGTAAAATTCCTTCGTCGTATTTTATTATTTTTTTCGCACAGTGTAATGTGTGATTAAGGTCGTATGCTTGACTTCTAAGCGAGAGGTCGCTTGTTCAAAGCCTAGCACGGGTGTTCGTCCACAGATTGGAGCATATTATATCGATGTTTTGCCTGACATGCTACCAATAAATAGCTTACCACTATCAAAGAAAAAATCTGCTGCCATAACCTTACGGTGTTCCGGTGGCACAACGACCCTTGAGAGTCAGAGTATTTTGGCCTAGCGTGTTTTTTACTATCTTCGACCACATAAATGTGACCGCATGTTGATAAAATGGCTGGACGGACAGACAGAAACTATTCTTCGAGTCAGTAGTTTATGATGTATTTAAAATATCGTATAGGTTAGCGTTTGACCACTATCTCACCTTTTTATGGTAAAAGGTAACAGGACAAGCACGACGCTCGCCTGATGGTAAGCGATGACGTTTACCTATAACAGATACAGCGGCATGCAAAATTCTGAACTGCTAGAATTTTGGATGTCACTGCACTGCACCTGTTACCTTGAGACATAAAGATGTTGAGTCACACATGCCCTGCAATTTCACTGGACACATTCCTATTTTACGGCTGAAAATTAATTGGCAAAGTGGTGGTACCGTCCCAGGCGGACTAGCAGATGTCCTACCATTACAGATGGTACCTGGTGTTAAGTGAAGATGCGATCGACGATATAGCACGCATACCTAGAAGAAACCTGTTCACTCGCGATTTGTAGACCCCCGGGTTCTAGTTAACTTAGTCAAATGCATTCGATCAGATCAGATTCAGTCGTTTATTATAGCCCTAGAATTGTAAGCAATTACTACCAAAATAACAACAAATCCAATATTAAAACTGTACCCGAGGCTAATGTCTCTTTATTGCATACAACTGCTTTGCTCCATTAATAAAATTTATCCTGCTTCTAATTACGCCCTGTAATGGCTCCTCTGGGCCGTATATCTATAGGAATAGAGTTCGTTTTGGTATGATAATTGAAGTTTGGTAATGGGGCGATTTGATTCGGTTAGGTTTGAGATTAACATCGCATGTGTTAGAGTTTTGGCGATTTCTCTCCCAGATGTTCAATGGAAATATGTGTTTGTTTTGGGTACAAATGCTATCATATGTAGATATTAAGATCTTTTTAAAAGCTAAAAGAACCGACTTCAAATGCCGTGCTATTATGTTTCAGTACCAAGTTTGAGGTTTTTATCTCCACGTCTCTGGAGATACTTATCAGATCTCGATGAAATTGTATATGGTACCATTGTAGGGATACCTCCTTTCCAACAAATATATATATATATATATATATATATATATATATATATATATATATAAATAATCATCAAAATCTGTTCATAAACGGCGAAGTTATCCGCGAACAAACATTAAAAAAAGAAAATGTACGTTCGAATTGAGAAACATCCTTTTTTGAAGTCGGTTAAAAAACTTTAAATGCTTTATATGTCAAAGAATCAAAGTTATCGTCATAGCTCCAAAGGATAAGAAAAATAAAGTCTTTAACGAGTGCGTTCTTTCACAAGAGTCCTTTGACAACTTACGGAGCCGAAACTTGGACATTGACGGTGCGACTGGTTCACCAACTCAAAATATGTAGATATTAAGATCTTTTTAAAAGCTAAAAGAACCGACTTCAAATGCCGTGCTATTATGTTTCAGTACCAAGTTTGAGGTTTTTATCTCCACGTCTCTGGAGATACTTATCAGATCTCGATGAAATTGTATATGGTACCATTGTAGGGATACCTCCTTTCCAACAAATATATATATATATAAATAATCATCAAAATCTGTTCATAAACGGCGAAGTTATCCGCGAACAAACATTAAAAAAAGAAAATGTACGTTCGAATTGAGAAACATCCTTTTTTGAAGTCGGTTAAAAAACTTTAAATGCTTTATATGTCAAAGAATCAAAGTTATCGTCATAGCTCCAAAGGATAAGAAAAATAAAGTCTTTAACGAGTGCGTTCTTTCACAAGAGTCCTTTGACAACTTACGGAGCCGAAACTTGGACATTGACGGTGCGACTGGTTCACCAACTCAAAATCGCTCGGCTGACAAAAGAAGCACGTGAAATTGGAATGTTTTTCGGTTTGAATGCCAATGGGACACATTGGCATTCAAACCAAGTGAACTTACAGGGCTTGTGAGACTTAACATTTCCATGTCTCGAGGTAACAGGCGCAGTGCAGTGACAAGTCAAATTCTGGCTTTACAGAACTTCTTCTGACAAAGTGGTGGTCCCAGGTGGACTAGCAGAAATCCTAGTAGGCCATCTGCTAGTCCTACAAAACCAATTGTTGCAATTTGACAATATTGCTAAATTATATTAGGCTCTAAAAAAATTTCAAACGCAGAGTTGAGATTAATTAATTGCAATCATATAAAAAATACATTAAAAAAAACGGAGCAATTGGAGGGCAATGGCCAGAGTTTTCATTTCACTACTTCTCATATTTCCAAACCAAACCATGGGATTGTAGGATTTCGGAGTGGACCTGTTGGTATTGAGTTTTTTTTTTATTTCTGATAGGTTCAGCTGGTGGGTGTTAAGCGATGATGTGGTCGGAGATAGTAAACACGCTAGGCCTAGAATGGGAATTGGCTCTCAAGGATAGCTGCCGGAACACATTAGAGGTTTTTGGCGACAGATTTTCTAACTTGAGGGTGGTAAGTAGCTGGCCAGGCGGACACTAGATAGTGTCCTACCACCATGTGGGGGTTGTTGGTTTCTTAACGATGTTTTTCCTTCACCGGAGGGTCACTGTGAAAAGCGCAATTCTAACCTGTATCCTATTAACAAAGCAACACCAATTCAAACTAGAGCAGTGCTCGCTGATTACTTTCCTGAAATACCTGACGAATATTCCAATTTTATTAATTAATTTCATTTCTGAAAGGTATTGATAAATAAAAATAAAACCGCTTTACATAAAATTCGCCACCGCTCACCGTTGCATAGCTCTGATAATTAAACAAGATATACCCAACAGAAATTCCCCAATAACGTACGGATGGATGCGCCGCCATTTTTATTTTCAGGCGCCATTACCAGGCGCATTTACTTGTGGAATATTTGGAACTATGTAGGTACTCGTAATATATTAATTGCATTCATTTAGGTATTGATGTGTAAAATATAATTATCATAACATATATGATTGTTTTATTACAGTACTGCAACATTACCACGGTAATATTATTATATACTTAATAATTTTGAATTTATTTATTTCAAAAATATATGTTAAATTAATTTTTTAACCTAAGACAGAATCATAGGGACACACGTACATAATTAATTACAGTATTACTACATTTAATTACGATTTAATTTTAACATTATTGTCTTAGGAGGTTCGTTAGGAGCTGTACTAGGCTACCCTGTGTTACAGCTCCTACGATTCATCTCCCTCGATTTATTTTTACAAACTTTTAGATTAGGTAATAGGTAGGTAGGTAAAAAAATATATAAATAATAATAACACCTTGACATTAAGTACCATCAACATAGACACAAAATCAGACCTTACAAAGTCTTATTAGTCTCTCTCAAAGTCGGTACGATGAAATTTTGGGTTGTGTTTAACAATTTACAAAAATATAAAGTGTGAAACACTTCAAAGAAACATAATATTTAGTTGTTGTATATTATTAATAATTGAATTTTTTTGTCTTGTTTTTTTTTTGCCTTCTTATACAAACTTTCTTATTCCTAGTGTAAAACATCTATTTTGTGTAAGAGCTATTGATATTGTTAATATAATTTTTATTTTTTGCTGTTTTATATTCACCCGCTAACACTTAACCCTAAGTTCGACAAACATCTTAGTTTGAGCAACGGAATATACTGAAAACCAGCTCTGCGGATATTTACATCTCCGCAGAACAGTGCTGAGTGTATTCCGATTTTAAGATTAGAAAACGCTTGTAATTTGTAACTAGTTTTAATTTTAATTTTATGTTTCTTTTCTGACAATAAACTAATTTTTATTTATTTATTTATTTATTAGACAACTTACAATAACTTACAAGTCAAATCAAAGTTAATACGTGTTTCATAATTAATACCTATAGATAATTTTTCCTAACTATTGTTTTTTTTTTGTTTCAGGTACGTGGAATAATTAAGTTAATGGTTGATTGGATATGGCTTAATTTTACTTATGGCGTACGTGTAAGTATTTAAAATGACCCCTCTAGTAATTTTAAAATAGTAGGAGAAAAACAACTGTTTGTTGGCAAAATTTATGAAATGCAAATAATGTATTTTCGTTTTGGATAAAGTATTTAAAACATTATTTAGGAAATAAATTAAATACCATCTCAGTGCGAATAACACAGCAAAGTATGCAGAAAATAGTTCTCCACTTAGAAATTATTTTGTTTGTATAAAAAACCTCGATCGTTACAGGTCTCTCTACGTTTCCTAATAAAGTCTCGGATAGTTATCTCACAGATAATGCCCTACATAATTTGAAGTTTATCGATCAGATATGTTCCTAATAGGTTATCAGGGCATTTATCAAGAACCAGTAAAACTGGCCCTTAATGTTAAGTCTATAAACAATAAAGAACTATGAATGAATGATACCTTATTGTACACGAAGAAAATAAAAAAAAAATAACAGGAAAACATACATACATACATAAAATCATGCCTTTTCCCGTTGGAGTAGGCAGAGAAAAACAGTACATAAGATATTATGTTTCTTTGAAGTGTTACACACTTTATATTTTTGTAAATTGTTAAACACAATCAAACTTACGTAATTAGTAGTCATAGATGGCGCCACCAATGCGTAATTGGGTTAACAAATGCCATCCACTAATTTCGTCGTATCGATGGATCGAACCGTGGCTTAATTGGCAGAGCACCTGGACGTGTAATCCGGGGGGTGCGGGTTCGAATCCCGTCAGTACATAAGATATCGGTAGTACAATGGGCAGTCTTATCTCTTAAAGTTATCTCTGCTAGACAACCTTTGGATGTACAGGAACTATATATCTATCTATCTATAGCCCTCAATTGAATCTGCCATCCAACTAGAACCAGTTATACCCAGAAACTGCGCAGACACATAAATCAGTGGCAATTTTCGACGGTGGCAACACTGATTGGGACAATAGTTAACTGAATACGGTTAGGGTGGCAACTTTGGGGTGATTAATTCGTTTAGGAATGTAGCCACTAAGCGTTTTTGGAATAGCACTTACTATGATAGCCTACTTCTATATAAATTAGGTGTCAAGTTGATTGCCAGATCGGTAGTTGAAACAGTTGCGTTATTTTCCCCCGCATGGTGGTAGGACACTGTCTAGTGTCCGCCTGGCCAGCTACCAACCTCAAGTTATAAAATCTGTCGCCAAACATCTTATGTGTTTCGGCAGCTATCCTTGAGAGCCAGTTCCCATTCTAGGCCTAGCATGCTACCATCCTCGACCGCATCATCACTTTCCAACAGGTGAGATAGTGGTAAAACGCTAGCCTATATAATATATAGAATGGTCAAATGTTGGTGTTCCAGCGCTTCGTCTCACTGTAGTCTTTTAGTTCCAGGCAGGGACAATTCCATGTTGGCCATTTGACCATTTTGAATTAGGTAAGTTAGATAGTGGTCGTGTGCTTGACTTTTAAAAAATACATTATAGGCTAGGGTTCAACTACTATATAAATATACTATCACCACGTAATGCCCTTGATATTGTAGGATTAACTATGTATAGCAATAGGCAGTAAAAGTCCAAAAAAACACGTTTTACCCACCCAAAACATTTTTAAAACCCGAAAATAATATACATTGATATACACATAATATCTCATAAATACATTAAAATGCTTTCCTTAATTGCCACCACTGAATCTCATAAAATAGAAATTTAATTACCCGTCTAAACAATTAAAAATAATTTGTTCAAAAATCTGCTTGTTTACATAAAAAAATAATATTTTAAAATGTTACACACAAAACAAATAAGTAATTCCAAACACAAAGCGTCCGGCATCCTAACAAGGGTGTCAGACCGATTCTGGGTTGTTATTAAGGAAATTTGAAAACCGACGTCAAAACGGGAGTTGTGCTCGTTACAATCTGATATAGAGGCCCTCGCCCTCTAGGGGATAGTAAAGTTGTCATACAGTAAGACATCTTCCCTTAAGCGGGTTGCAGACCAAAACCTCAGCTAAGTTACTGTAGCGTTAATCATAGAGTTGAGCAAATTTTTCATATTTGCCTGCAGGCCAGATGTATGATTTTTTTTAATGTTCACCTGGCAACGGCAACTAAGGGTTCAGTTTTTTGCCATTCGGCTACGGGACCCTAAAACAGCTGAAGATCGAACGTATTACAGTACAATACAATTCAAAAACTTATTTGCATGCTATAAAAATAATACAAAAACAAGAACATATTTGAAAATAGTTTATACAGTGCTAAAAACAAATTATTCAGATGGCTGGACCAGATATGGAGAGGCATAAAAATTAATAAATTGACAGATAATTTGTTTTGTGTAAATAAGAAACAAACTTGGCGCATTGGTGTGCAACAGGGAAGGCCTATGTCACATTACATTACAATCTAGCTACATATTGAAAATATAAAAAAAAAATTAAAAAAAATCTTTCAGCTGTTTGATCTATTACAAGTAGTTCTTTTTTATTTACAAAACTCTTAAATACTAGCTTACATTGATATAAAATCTGCAAATTGGAAAATACAAGTGAAATACAGTGCAAATATGTGAATAAATATATGATAAAAAAATTGATCGATCATTCTAAACTTGATCTTCTGCTCAAAAGCCTGCCATTTCCAAATGCTCCTTATTCCCGAAGTTAGTCCACTAATCACATCGCCACTGTGACAGGGGAGTGGGGTGCCCATTCATTAATCTGAGGAGTGACAGATCGCGAGCCCGCCACATGTTAGTCTAGATCATGTCTCGTTACTTCCACTTCTGTGGTCACACTACTAGTTACATTGTCTGGCATGCTTTGGTATGGTTTGGTGCTGACTTCTTAAATGAATGTTCTTCCACCTTATATATTACTATGTTCTTCCACCTTATATATTAATATATTACTATATCCAACTTGTTCACCGTTATACCTGATGTTAAGTGACGATACTGTGTCATATGATTTTACTATTATTTTATATTTTTTTATTTTATTTAGATCTTTCTTAGTTTTACCTGTGATGTTACTTAATTGATATTATTATTTAGACGTTGCTGTTGATGCTGGAGACGATTCTCGGATAAGGCTTCTTTGATTTTGTCCTTTGCGTGACTGAATATTTTGGACGCCTAAAATTTCCTTATCAATAAATAAATAACATATATTTTATTGCACTTTAATAAGTTGAAGTATTTATGTTGGTAGTTATAATTTTTATTTTGATATCCTAGATTTAAATTCTCAGAAGCTTAATTGTTCCCTTTGAGTTCCCTCCCTAAGGCACACCTTCAAAACAAATTATATACACTCGTGCAAATCTCCGCTTGCCCTTCGCAGTTAATTTAATTACGTATCCTTGTTTACTTAGGCCTATCGGTTTAAAGTGACCCTTGGCCCAAAGACCTTGGCCCATTGGACTAAGGGTTCCGCTTGGTCCTTTACTAGTCCAATTGGAATAGTTTAATTGGTTATGTAAATGTCGGAATAGGTGTAGGAAATGTCAAATTTAGTCCCTTTGATGTGATAATTAGGGCTTTGTTCAAAAGGGCTCGGTTAGGTCTTGGGTTTTGTTTTGGCAACAATTCTGATGTAAGTAATGAGTCAAAGCTAGTCTTATTTATAACATCAAAAGTAGAACAAACAGCAAAGGATCGCTTTATAGGCTTTGTTAGTTCTCGTTTACATTCACCGAGCACACGTGTAACTGAATGTATTTAACTTTGGCTTTGCTAAGAAACTGTTTCACAAATTCTACTATTGACATTTCTTTGTCTACATCATATACACATACTCCATATTTCGGAGTTTTATGCGTCAATTCAACACTAGACCTAACGAGATTCCCATGCTGAAAAAAAATCCCTATTGGACTTTATTCTAGTCCCAAATATGTAATGTATAAAGATCATTCTAAATAAGTATAACACGTTACAGGTAAATACCGTAAATTCATATGTACTTAAGGGGAATCAACAATAATTTAATCTGTCAAATTTTGACAAATTATTACCAAAGTTAGTAAGGGTTTGATTGGCAAACTTTCCCTGGTGCTTTATGTTTGGTAGTGATTATAAATTGCGTGTGAATTTTGGGCAAACGAAAACTGTAATTATTGTGCTTACCTTATATAGAATATAATTAATTATACTTACTCATATAGAATAGAAACAATATTGATTTTTCGAACAGAACGCAATGCTGCGATGGAAGAGCAATAGGTATTGTGGGTAAAATTAGTATAGAATAATAATTTGACTTTAAAATGCTAATACGTATTATAAGCTCATGAATGAGTACTTTAGTATGTATAATAAGATCGTTAAAAAACTAAAAAGAACCGACTTCAATGCCGCGCTATTAATTTTCAGTACCAATTTTGAGGTGTTTATCGCCATATCTCTGGAAATACTTATCAGATCTCGATAAAATTTCCATGGTACCACACTTGAGATATCTCCTTTCCAACAAAAAATAGAATAATCAAAATCGGTTCATAAACGACGAAGTTATCCGCGAACAAACATAAAAAACATATATACGGTCGAATTGAGAAACCTCCTCCTTTTTTTGAAGTCGGTTAAAAACAGGAAATATTAAGTGAAATGAAAGATATGTGATTTTGTCTTTTCATTATGATGTATACATGCAAGATGCTCGTAATCATGTTAAGCGGTAACGTTTATGACAGAAAACGCTTTGGCGTCCATATAACAGGCTTAGTGGTTGTAACACCCCAACAGATAAGAAGAAGTACTACTATCTTTTTAAAACAATTAATTTGATGCAAAAATAACCAAATTATATACAACCCTCAAAGCAAATAACCAGCACATAATCTCGAGATATAAAACCAAACACTAACGTAAGCAAATTAAAATACCCTTTCATTAAATTCCGTGAACCATTTCCTTTCACAGGTAGGTGCTCAATTCACTTACCATTGAATGATAAACCATCAATTCAAGCGGGGCAGTTAATGCAACCCCGGTCACTTGAGAGGGTGGTATAAAGCGTCCATTAGTCCTCAAATGCATTTATACTTTACTAATTATAGGGGAAACGGTAGTAGATTTTAGGGAGACTTTTGATACCGTCTTTCGCCACGCTCCCGCTAGGAAAGGTGTGGGGTTTTGTGTGAGTCATGGAAAGGTGGTCTATTGAACGCTTTGGGTGTTGTTTTGAGTGTTATGTAACAGGGATTACCCAATTTTGTTTGTTGAAAGTTGAATAGAGAAGTGCACGTAGATGTGGTCCTTGGGGAACACCAACATTTCATACAATTGATTTATATACTTGTAACTGTTTGTGAATAATATTGTACTGTCTTTAAAACCAGAACGCATAACATGCAGCTCCTACTGTAGACTCATTTAGGAAAATACCTCAAGTAAAGTAACAGGTGATAATACAGAAAAAATGGACATTATTATAATAATATATCTGGAAAGAAACGGCTGTTGTAATTGTTTATTTGCAACTTAGCACATTAAAAACAGAGTTTCAAAGGCTTATATTCTAAAACAAAGCTTATGAGCTCTGAATCTCACACTAGAGAAAACTCTGTGTTGTAAGATTCAGTCTCTTCCTGTCGTGATTCTTTGAGATGTGGAACAAAAAAATAAAGAAAAAGACTAAACAGTATCTTATACCGCAGACTAATATACTAGTCCAATTAAAAACAAAAGATTACAGTAAAATATTAACAGTTTAACAATCCCATGGGTGACTATATGTGTTATATGTGTAAGTATGTGTGTGTGTGTGTGTATGTGTGTGGGTGCGTGTGTGTGTATGTGTATGTGTGTATGTGTATGTGTGTGTGTGTATGTTTGTGTGTGTATGTCTATGTGTGAATATACGTGAATGTATCTATGTGTGCGTTTTTTTTTTTTTTAAAATAGCAAAGAGAATGGAGAGGCTGTTGATTCGTTATATTGATGAAAACATACCCTCTTTCATACGTTGCGTGCGTCGACCCGTTTCAAATCGTAGTAACGTAAAATCTGTAGACTATTAACATCGTCCAAAGAAAAAATAACAAGCAAGAAGGGGTAACAATCAGGGGAGTCGCCTAATGGCACATTTGCAGCATGCATTCATACAGAGTGTTAATTAAGCAGGGGAGATGGCAGTTCTTGCTTCGCCTTTGATTGATTTATGAGGTAAAGCTCGATTGTTTTGAACGTTTGGAAGTAGGAATAATGTTGATTTGCGAGCCCAGAGAGCTGTTTTGTTTTGTTTCCTTTCAAAACTAAGTCCCATCGGTAGGTATGTTTATAATTCAGCGCTATTTAGTTTATCACACTTTAAAAAGTTAAATTATTTAAATGCAAATACTTGTATATTATGTAAAAGTTTCTTACTCAGTCACGATATACTACAGAGGGTTCTTTATACAAGAAAAGTTTCAAGCAAAAAGGCTTGTTGATGAATTTAACAACTTATGGCATCAGCCCAGTAGCAAAACTATTTAGTTTATTTTGTTTCTTAATTTTATAAACCCGACGTTTTTATGCCAAATGATCTAGCAAATTTTATTCAAACAAATTAATACAAGGAATTTAATATACTTATTTTTTTATGAAAAGAAAATGTAATGTCAAATTTACGACACATAGCACAGAGCCTTTGCCATATTCAGGTCGGAAGGAACTTCCTTACTTCAAACGAATTTGAAAGCAACACATTGCGTGCCTCCGTATCTGTGTCCGTATATTCTGACAAGGCTATCATCGTACAAAGTGAAAACCTATTCAGCTGTGTCAGAACGCAGGAGCTTTAACTCTGTGACATGTTAATCTAAAGCATGTAGATCTTTGCGAATCTATCCATTTTCCGTCAAAAATATATTCGGAATCAATGCCATGCTATTATTGTTGTTCCGTTGAAAGTATTTCAGTGTCTGGTTTTTAGGTTTATGCGCAGTTTGATGGGTTGATTTGTGTATTATTTTCGTCAGTGAGTGTTGAATGTATTGGAATATTCAGTATTTAAAGTCGAATTTTTTGAAGGTGGATAGGGATATTTGCGTGTTTGAATTTTTATTTAACTTTGAAAGTGTATCATAGTGCATTTTATTGTAAGTTATTCTTTATTTTTGTATGCAATAAGATAACAATATAAACAATACAATAACTCTTTACTGACACCAATTTGCACAAAAAAGAAGAAACAAACATTTGCACTAAGTAAATTAGTGGTACAATGGGCGGTCTTATCGCTAAAAGCGATGTCTTCCAGACAACTTTAGGATTAAAATTATATTTAATTATGTGGAGCATGGACGGTGGCATGATAGGTATGATGATGAAAGGGTTAAATGTATTTTAATACATAGACTTACTAATAATCTACATGTATAAACATATACATACATAAGTAATACAAATATATATGTATATATATATATATATATATATATATATATATATATATATATAAAACAAAATATACAAGTAATAATTTTTAACATAACCTTTATCAAATAACATTTTTCATCTCGATTTTTGCGATTTATTTACGAAAATACTGCAGAGACTTGAGAACGAAGAGGTCACCAGAATATATAACTGGCACTGGACCATTGTTCTTTTTACGAAACTTATTCGATTTTCGATAATAACGCGGGTACCATACTCCCGATTAAAAATGTAAATGCTCCTTCCATTGTCAGGCCATGAAGTCATTGGTTTTATAAAGTTGGCACGCTAAACAATCGGTTGCCGGTTCATACATATTAATGCATCGGGCGACGCATTCAATGACTCTCGGTGAACTCGGAACACCCTGTATTTATTTACCCCACTTACATTCAGCGTGAAATTATTAATATTTGTTTGAGTTTTTATCGATGAACGTTTAGATAGACATTTTTAGCAGTTTTCGTTTATAAAGATGTTACTATCAATGTTTCTTTGTTGTACGTTTTTGAAAGAATATGGTTTTGCAATCCTCTTTATATTTTATCACTCGTGATATTTTTCAAGTTAAAGATCGAAAATATTGCTTTCTTGACACTTTCACCTTGTCCGTTCCAGATATTTTTTTACGATTTCTAAGAAAATCAAAGAAAATAGACACTCGAAAGAGTCTTCATTTTCGAACGGACATTAGAATCTGTAATCGAAAACGTAGCCAACGAAGCTGGAAATTAAACAATATTCCAGTTTTAAAAATGAGAAATAATTTCCTTGCGAACCTCTATAAATTATTTTCTTGCTTCTAAATATAAATAAGAGAGGCTCGAAGGCTTAGAGCCTGTCGGCAGTCGTGTCCTCATAACACCGCTATACTGTTGACATCTCGGCCTCCATTCGGCCGCCATTTTGGACGCGCCAAAAGCGCGCGAATCTCGCTGTCATGGCGGCAAAAATAATTAGATTCCGTCGGCGCACTTTCTTCTCGGTTCATTTCTGTATGTTTTGTTAATTATTTCTTCGCGATGTCACGACGGTTTTCACCTTTTTTTCTGTTTTGTTAGCTTTTGTTTTGCTAAATATCACTAAATGGAAGGAAGGTGTAGACATTTCTTTGTAATATTTAATGCCTTTGTTTTTCTCTACCGTCTGTCTACCTTTTCGATATCAGAGGTAGAAATAAACAGAGGACTTGTAAATGCTTTAATTCAATCTTCAAATAAACTTCCCTTTCGGGAGTACAAATTATTATTAATTGTGTTAGAAACCCTCACAGAGGACCCCATGTGTTTCTTCACAATTAGGTGGTTGCATAATCCCTTTTCCATGCTTTAAATAAAAATATGTTCCAAACTGAACCTTGTCGTATCGACAATACTGTCAACGTAGAAACGAATTGGCGTAGAAAATTAAATTATCTGTCGTGTCTCTCACTAGTTCTAAATTCAATTTGCGTTCGAAATACTAATTGTGGCGGTTAAATCCCACGCGTCGGCCATATTTAAATTAATTTTGTTTTTAACTAACGCGGGAAAGCTCTTTACGGGGGTGTTATATTGTGGAAAGTGTTTTATCGTACGTTTGGGACTTTATGAGAAATAGATCGAGTGTCATTAATACTAATCTAGGTTCTAGTCTCTAGAGAAATATGTGTGATTAACGAAACAATGCAATGAGATGTCATCTAGTTTTTGATTACAACTGAATTACATATTCGCTTTTGATTGCATTCATTTAAATACATTGCAGACCGATTGTTACAGCAATTACATTACATACAAATATGCAGTACTATCAACAATACCAATTTTTAACCCGACCTATAAAGTTTGGTGTTTTAAGTTTAACGTGTGTATCTGTGTATATGTGTGTCTGTGGCATCGTAACTTAAAAACGGCTGAACCGATATTCATTTAGTTTCTTTTGTTTGTTAGATGATTTGATCGGGAGTATTCATAAGTATGATTTAAGAAATTCTGTTTAGCCGTTTGAAGACCACTTTTCAAATGTATGAGTATGAGGGCAACTTCTATAGGCATTGATTCGAAATTTGGTATTCCGTTACTTTTTTTTTATGATATGAGGTAACAGTGCAAGCCCGACGCTCGCCTAATGGTAAGCGATGACGTCTAACTATTACAGATACAGCGGCATGCAACATTCTGGACTGCCAGAATTGTGCATGTCACTGCACTGCGCCTGTTACCTTGAGACATAAAGATATTGAGTCTCACATGCCCTCTAATTTCACTGGACACCTTGCCATTTCAACCGAAAATTATTCCTATTTCACGGCTGAAAATTAATTGGCAAAGTGGTGGTACCGCCCCAGGCGGACTAGCAGAAGTCCTACCACTACAAATACTTTGCAACAACTTTTTACTTGCAAGAACATGTTAAATTTGACTTGTCGGCGTTCTTTGAATTTTCAATTTGAATTCTTGTGTTAATTAGGCATTAGAGATATTCCAATTTAATTATAAGCGGTAATAGCTAAAGCGCCGGCCTGGCGATCGAGAGGTCGTGAGTTCGATCCCCATCCATTGCACCACTCCAGACACCCAGACACAAGCATATTTACCTTAGTTGGAGGGGTTAACATACCTAGTAATGTGCAAAGCACATGTATTGCTAGTAATGTTAAAAAAAAATTGAATTGTTTAACTTACAGACTAAAAAGGTTAAATACTCATTGCTAAGTCTTTTTGCGTTGAACAATCTGGCTGAAAAGAACTTCAAGTAGGTTTTGTTTTAGCGTTGGACTCTTTCGCTATAATTATTTATTTTAATGCCCTTTCCACCCAACAACAACGTGACCAACTTTTTCCCGTTTTTTCTGTCTGTATCATCAAACTATTATAATTGGGAAACTTCTCTCATTATTTTCGGCACAGTTTCCCCGACTGAGTGCGATGTATTTATTACTTCTATTTCAACTTGTTACTTTTTCTTTTTTGGACTGTACCTAAATTGGTTACTATTTTCACTATTCTTCGTCAATTCTGTTTACTGTATAATACCTGTACCACAGGTTTTGTAAACCTATTTCAGGCACCAGTCTCTCACAAAAATAGGTACAAATCTAAGCGACCTTATGTTACTCAACTGTGTTGTTCAAACAACAAACTACAAACAATGTAATTGTAACCTTTTTGTGAGAGAAAATAAACGAAATAAACGATTTAAATCTGAAACTTTATTAAGATTCATTTGAGTTTTCTTCTCCAGATACTTGTGCTTGCATTATCTACATGCTATATCCATAGATGTTAATGCTAATGTTTAGGGTTCCAAATCCAAAAGATACCAATGAAACCCTATTACTGAGACTTCGCTGTCCGTCCGTCCGTCTGTCTGTCTATCCGCATTTTACAGGGCTGTAGGTATCTTCTTAACCTTTATAGGTACATACTTGAAATGTTCACGAAGTATGTATTACATTGGGGATTTATCAACACATACTAAAAACAAAATTGAATTGAATATTAAGGGGGTCCCCATACAAGAAACGTGTTATTTCGGAGTTTTTTGCTTGAACTTAGGAACCATAATAGATAGAAACTTGTAATGTTCACAATAAAAGTATGTATTACTATGGCCGCTATAACAACAAATATCTACTAAAAACATTCATTCATTCATTCATTATCAGCCAGTATCAGTCCACTGCTGGACGTAGGCCTCCCCCAAGACACGCCACTGAGCCCGGTCTTCGGCTCTTTGTTTCCAGTGCTAAAACGAAAGTACTAAAAACATAATAAAATAAAAATAAAAGGGCTTCCTAATACAAGAAACGTGATTTTTCAGGTGTTTTATGCTGGATCTTACAAACCGTAATAGATAGAGACTTGAAATTTGCTCATAGTGTGTATCACAATGGATGCTATCACATAAAATTATAAAAGCTAATTTCAATTAAAAATTAAAGTGGGTTGGTCCCCATACAAAAAACTTGACTTACACTTGGTTAGTTTATTTTTAATATCTGAGTCTAGCGTTTGATAAATATCTGGCCTGATTGTATGCGATGATGTGGTCGAACATTGTCTCGCAAGTAAACAGTTACAGACTAACAGACGGGCAACTGTCAAGTTACAAGTTAAACAAGCAAGATTCCATCTTATACCGTATCTTCACTTAACATCAGCAATAAAAAAATAACAAAATTAGTCACAAGTGTTCATCATACCTGTACTAACTTAAATAATAAAGAAGACATTGAACTCTACACAAAAGAGTTCATATCCTTTTAATTTTATCTGATCAAAATGTGGTCATCCAATTACCCCATTGAACCCAAGGGTTATTTGTTTTTACCTCCCCATAACTCAGTCCATAGCTTATAATCCATTTTTCACCTTCGCGTAAGTCTCAAATATTTACCCTCTTACATGAAACCAAAACAGTATGAAACAGCCCAAAATACCGTGGCATTTCCTCCCACATACAGCTAAAAGGTTAAACGTAAATATCACAAAGTTAAGTTAACTGAAATGAATAATTACTGGATTTGAGAGTTTCAATTATGTCTAAGGAATTACCTATCTGGACATAAATTATGTAAAACCAATATTATAAATGTCAACGAAAGTCAGTTTGTATACTTACTTTTTTGTCTGTTTGTTACCACGGTCAAACAGCGATTATGATTCTGCTGAAGTTTTACACACGGATTTTCATAGAAAGAAAGAAAAATCATTTCATTTGCAACAAAACAAGCAACAGTACTTAACTGCTACAGTTATTTAAACATAATGAAACATAGTGAAAAAATTACACAAAATTGTTACCAACCAGGACCCAATTTTTGAAAGCCAGATTTTGGCAAAATATTCCGAACATCATTGTATTATCGTCATCAATTTGTACCATGTTTCCTGCAGAATAAAATATTTCATTTCATTTCAACTTAGCATTATGTTGCTCATGCTGGACACGACGAACGCTGGTCTTCCGTTGGGACTCAAAAGACTTGGATACTTTTAAACGCAGACAAAGCTGCAGGACACAACAATTTTACAAAGATAATAGATTATTAATAGGGTAATATCATAGATTATAGCGTAGTGAAACCCGAGGTCTGTAGGTAATACGCACAATGTGACACAGCCTAAACCGTTGGAATAACTGGCTAACTACTCTACATTTCAGCGCACAGTAAAAAAATAGATAGAGCCCCGCTAGCGTTAAGGATAGATGGAAAGAAGAAAGAAAGAAAAAACGTTTATTTCGACAACACAATATCCTGTACACAACAACAATGGGTACAATATTAATCAAACTTTTGAAAATATATTAATAGACAAATGAGCAAAATAACATATAAAAAATACAAAATTAAAAACATAATATTACAAAATAAGCAATGTAATCCTATGAAAAATTATGAGATCGTCCAAGTATTTGTGCTACAAAGAAAGAGTTCATTTTGCTGAAGTGTACAGTACCTGTGGCCGAAATAGGTTCAGGCTCAGCGAAATGCTGCAGACGACTACAGCGCTGATTTTCAGCCTGGACCGTAGGTGAGAGTGACGGATTATGTTAAAATATAATAAGAAGGGTTAAATTTATGTAGTTCACAGATAGTATGGATTATTAAAAGGAAAAAACTTACCAATGTTGGAATATGTTTAGATATGAATATGTATATAAATTATAAAATAAATACAATGCGTGAATTATTGTTATTACTATAAAAAATGAGCCAGGCGGTGACGTAGAGAATGTAAATGTATATGATGGCTTGACTTAGAAGCGAGAGGTGACCGATTCAAATCCTAGCACGGGTGTTCTTCCACAGGTGGAAGATGCCTCACATGTATATCGATGTTCCGCCTCACTTACTACCAAAACGTTGCTTACCACCATCAAGGAAAAAAACTGTCACCATAACCTTACGGTGTTCTGGCAGCACACAGCCCTTGAGTCAGGGTGTTCTAGACCTAGCGTGTGCACCATCTTTCGCCACACCGGGCGAGATAGTGGTTAAAATTAGCCTATAAGATATTTACAAAAAATCTAGTATCATAAAGTAAATGAAATTAAAACTAACGAATCTTTTTAAAACCGTAATGTTTAGTAGTTTTTCTTTTGGAAGATTAATTTGATACAGGTTTGACACACATTTCAACAACGATCTGTCCTAACGACTCTTTCCTAGTGATAAATAATTTTAACCAGGTGATAATTAAACTTTGTCTATGAATTATACAGCTATTTCGAGAATCCCGACCTATCCATCGATAGGTATCGCTAATTAGTGTCTCTGGTTGCCGCCTTATCCGCAATCGGTGTTCGTTCCCACCTAGTTCCGTTGCTTCTACCTCGGCTTTGACGGTATACACGGCATAAGAGGAAGCGGGATTTAATTTGAATATAGTTTTTAATTTAAACTAACCATTTGGCATTAGACCTCGGTTGGTGTTAGCTCGACCAGCAAATCACATGCGCTCGTAATAAACCTAAAAACGTCAGTATAAACACTAAACTATCGGCAGTGATTAAAAAATAAAATCCAATTGCCTGGCGCAGTTTTATACCGTCGTTGTTAAAACTATTCCATTTAAAATATTTTAAGACAATTCAAATCGCTTTACGCTTATGACATGAGCTATCACACCACCGTCTCCCGCAGACGACACGGAAATATAACTGTCCAAACGTTCTTGATCCCCGGTACTATATTCATCTACCCTCATCCACTTACAATACATTCCCGGGAACGGGGAGGGGGGTGTCAGGGTATATTGGTTTATACATCTTTGATTATCGACGTGATTCAAAGCGGTATCGTTGGAACCGAGCTTAATACTAGAGATAGTGCAGTTGTCGGATGCCGGAAGCCGGATAGGTCTTTATGTCGGATCAACTCTGCTTTTAATTTACTAATAACTGAATAACCAGAACTAACTAATCTTTTGGTTCTGTGAGCTGTAGACCTCGCAAGTCTGTCTTGACATGGCTTAAAAGTTTACTTAAAACTAAATACCACCTGAATACCACATACCACCGACCCCTTAATGTTTATCGGATGAAAAAGTTAGTTGTGATAAGGTAACAAAAAAGTTTTGTGACATTTTGTGAACAAAATGGCTGAAATATTATTTTTTACGATTTCAACCCGACATTTTTGAAAAAAAAAGACACAATCTGAATTGCCAGAAAAAATCTATATAATTATCGAACCCGTATACCCAAATTTAACGATAATCGGTTGAAAAATGCGTCTTGTAGAGGAGTGTTCCCCTCCTCCTGGCATCCGCCGGAACATTACGAAAAAAACATTACCCAAGCTAAAACGGACACACACGCTTCGCTCTTTCTTATTACTTATCTCTATTTTGGCCGTATAACAATTCTGTCCGGATATCATCCATCTCTAGTCAAACCAAGCTTGTTACTTTGAAGCGTTCAAGTAATGTGGTGTCAATTAATGTACCTATGTGTTTAAGATCGTTGAATCGGAAGTCTTACAAATCAAGTCGCTGGAACATTTAATCGAAATATCAGAGTAGTAGTAATATTGTTAGGAGAATACATTTATTTACCTCTGTATTCTACCGTTTAGTAGAATTTATGTTTGGTTTGAAAAAGCTGCAAAGCACAATTGTTGATATCTCTAACATGTATACGTGCATGACTGACTTTTGTTTTGCGTTCGGAAGTGTCTTTAATATGCAGATATCATCGCTTACCATCAGTAGCGAGTATTTACCTATCTCTAAATAAAATGTATTTTATTTTTAACCGACTTCACAAAAAAGGAAGATGTTCTCAATTCGTCTGTATGTTTTTGTATATTCCTTTTATACATTACATCCGTTCCCATTCTAGGCCTAGCATGCTACCATCCTCCGCACCGACCGCATCATCACTTACCAACAGGTGAGATAGTGGTCATACGCTAGCATAATTGACATACAAAAAATCATTCCTGCCTGAAAACTTAGAGGAAGGCCCAAAAGAGTTTAAGAGACGATATCGATGCTTTTTCCAAAGACTGCCCACAAATGAAATTGGATAGGGCCAGGTGGAAAAAAATATGAGGAAGACCTTTGCCTAGCTATGGGATTAAATAAGCTACTAAACACACACATATATATATGTATATATAATGTATATAACCACTTCCTCGTGCATTTATATGTAGGTGCTCTAGAAATTTGAACAGCTTCCGGTGAAGTATAAATAAATAGGTGTCGTAATTTGAGTACGTGCAAGATGTAGGAATTACTAGACGTACAAAATGCACGAGGAAGTGGTTCTAATTCAGCTTGCAAGATTTGTCCTTAACAAATATATACCTACCCTCATAACACGGTAAATAAAAGCTTTTAAAAATAATTGACTTTCGCTATCCGTATTGGTATAAAATAACCCATAAAAATACACCTCATTAAAGTTCGACGCAGAATGCATTGTCTTCTTCGAATGCCCCCAGTATGTCCCCGTGTTAATACTCGTATTCTATTATTCTGATTACCTACTTAATTTTTAACGTGTCCACACCTACACATAAAGCCGCTTTTATCGTTTTCCATGAAAAATGTATATTTCAATTATTTCTGGTTTATGGGACCTACTTTGTTTTTGTTTTTGTCCCCTGGGGTAGGTTAAGCTATGGTTTTAACTGAGTTTGAATAAAGAGGATGTACATATCTAATGTTAAGTTTTGTTTTTATCTAGTAAACACAAAACTTATTTACGCCGAGTTTTTCTCTCTACAATTAACTCCGTTAAATTTGACAATGTTGTAGATTTTATTTGGTAATCGCCGACTTTTTCTCTCTACAATTAACTCCGTTAAATTTGACAATGTTGTAGATTTTATTTGGTAATATTTATACATCAATACAAACATAAAATCACGCCTTTTTCCAATTGGGGTAGGCAGTGACTAATTCTGTCCACATGCTACGATCCTGACACGCGTCTTTTGCTTCTTCCACTTTCACGAGCGGCTTCATCATGCTCGCCGGTTATAGTTACTTTTTACTTGGCTTTTCTTTAAAACTATGTAATACCTTAGGAATTTAGGTTCGATAAGAACCTTTGAGAGAAATAAGACAAATGAACGTATCACAGGTAGTATTATTATCTGTTCTGTGCTAATAAGGCGGTTTCTTAAAAAAATGTCACTCAAGGCCCAACAGATGGCTTACAAATTAAACAGACAATTCTGTCACTGTCATCGCAGTGGGGCAGATGTACACATTTTTACGGTTCAAAATTAGTGGCCGAGGAAACGCAAAGAAGCTAAACACGAAAATAAAATTTTAATTATAAAGTTTCGCTGTGTATTGACTGTAGAAGAGTGACATATGTATTAATAATAATAAGAATCTATCTAGTGAGTTTATTAGACGAAATATTTATTTTTTAAGAATAATTTAAGATGTTTAAAAAACTAAAAGAACCGACTTCAAACGTCGCGCTAGTCGAAGTAGCCAGTAGCCGTAGTAACTATTATATAATCTGTGCCAGTAGTGAGCAGTATGTCGTCGAGATAAATAAATGCATCGTAATACAAATGTTGATATATTAAAAACGGCTCGGCCGATATCGTTAAAATTTAAATGGGACCACCTGGGAAAGGTACCCTTTGAAACAAAAAAGAATTTTCCAAATCGGTTCAGGCATCTTTGAGTAATTGGTAAACATATATATTTGAAAAAAAAAAAAAAAACTGACGAATTGAGAACCTCCTCCTTTTTTGTGAAGTCAGTTAAAAAGTGGCTCAATTGGTGACTCAATTGGTGACTCAGTTTTTCTTCTACTACGAGTCTACGACCAATGACTGCTCTTTATTGCAAATAAATGTAGTACTAGTTTCTACCTACCTAGGGACTACTTTTGTTTGAGGTAAATTTAATGCCATTTGAAGATAATGTTACCAGTCCATAAAACTGTAGTTCCAACTCCCTGGACCAAGTCTAGTGAAAGCGATAAGCAATTTATTATGTGCTTAAACACCGGACGCGCCCGCATCCTTACGAATTAAACAGTAACTACGAACGGTAATGGTTGAACAGCAAAGTTTGACGGTAGCTTCGAATTGTTTAAGGTTTCGAACATCAAAATAAAATCATTAACTTCATTTTCAACCGACTTCCAAATGAAGGAGGTTCTCAATTCGTATGTATGATTTGTTTTTGGTGTATGTTACGCGATTACTCAGTCAATTGTGAACCGATTTGAATGATTCCTTTTTTAATCGGTAGGGTACGTTTCCGAGGGGACAATGGAACCCATTGTAATTTTATCGAGATCTGATAATTATCTCCAGAGATATGACGATAAACGTCTCAAACTTGCTACTGAAGTCGGTTGTTTTAGTTTTTAAACTATCATAATTATTATCATCCCGCGTCCGTGACTAATACCAACTCGGAGTATAGAATAATTCAGAAAGCGCCAACACACCTGAAAGTAAAGCCAGTAAAACTACTATTAAATATGGAGTTTCACGCGCCTAAGTCACTCTGTGCACATCATCATCATCATAATAAGCCAGTGTCAGTCCACTGCTGTACGGTACGTAGGCCTCTCCCAAGATTTGCCACTGAGCCTGATCTTTAGCTTATTGGGAGGGATATGCCCTAATCGCCACGCTGGGCAGGCGGGTTGGCGTTCGCAAGACGTAGCTCCTCGCACCTGTAACGCTGCTGACCGTCACCGGCCTGTAGTATTTAGCTACGCCATAATTTGAATTGGTTATACCGCCATTTGTCGGTCGCCAGAGCCTCGTTTGTTGGTCAGCAGGATGTTCCATGGGCAGGTGAGGTTGGCTGGGAGCACTGAGGTGGTATCTGTGCACGAGGATGCGATAATAAAGTGTTTTAAAAAAACCTTAATAAAATGACATATGAAATAAGCAAGTTCAAGAACCCTTTCATCACTATGTTTGAAACATTCTTATCTCAGTCTTACATCGTCGGCAAGATGTCAGCGATAGTAAATCGTAATAAAATATTATTTTAATACTCGTAGTTGATAGCATAATTGAATATTTCGTTCTAAAACAATGGAACTTAGTTATTTTATTTAATAAATATTAAAATTCGGGACTTATCGCGTAAGTTTGTATATAATACTAGCTGACCCGGCAAACGTTGTTTTGCCATATAAATAATTTCGTAGTAATTTCTAGTGTAGACAAAAATAGCTTACTTATTGTAAGTATGACGTATGGAGGAAAAATGATTAAATTACTAAAATGGCTATTAAAAAATAAGGGTTGATCGTAGAAGGGTGAAAATTGAGGATTGTATGTATTTTTGTATGTTGTATCATAAAAAAATAGAAATTAAAAAATTTGTCTAAAAAATAAAAAAATAAATTTAGGGGTGGACTACCCCTAACATTTAGGGGGATGAAAAATAGATGTTGGCCGATTCTCCTAGATACCGGATAAGCACAAAAAATTTCATCAAAATCGGTCAAGCCGTTTCGGAGGAGTATGGCAACGAAAACTGTGACACGAGAATTTTATATATTAAGAAAGAACATTTGTACACTACAAGCTAATACCGGCGACTTAATTCACGTCCACCAAGAATTTAGTAGCCTATGTTCATCCTGATGCTGTAAAGTATCTGCTTGTTAAATTTCAGTAAGATCGGATCGTCCGTATAGGCTAATTATGCCTAACAAACAGACAGAGTGACAGAGTTACAAACGTTTTTATAATATTATATTAGTAAAGTTACGGACACACCGCAGCGTCCTGCGTGCGCGATCTAGGAGGCGATCAGATAGCGCAGTAGTATTTGTACCGACTGGTTCACACCAAACGCGATCAGAAAACAATTGAAAAGTACTGAGATCGCGCCCGCAGAACGCAGGATGCCGCGGTGTGGCCGTACCTTTAGTAAGTAAGTATATAAGCACAGAACAGATAATAATTGGTTTTAGTATGGATGGAAGTTTGTATAGTATGGATGTGTTCAAATCGCGAAAGTTTAAAGTTTAAAATTAATTAAAAACTTAATTATAAGTTTTATTGTTTTAAGGTATGTAAGTACAGTATGTATATTCCTTCGGTGGCAGTACCTACAAGTGGTAGGAGCATGTTATATCGATGTTTCGCCTGACTTGCTAACAAAAAGTAGCTTACCTTCATCAAGGAAAAAATTCTGCCGCCAGAACCTTACGGTGTCCCGGCAGCACAGCCTTGAGAGTGAAGAGTATTCCAGGCCTAGTTTGTTCACTATCTTCGAATTCAACGACCACAGCATCACTTACCAACAAACGAGAAAATGTTCAAATGACATAAGACATACAAAATAAATAAATAAATAAAGAGTAACCAGTCGTCGCTACTGGTCCAGTGTAAATCGGCCATCGCCCACTACGGCTATCTTCACCATCTACCTTCGCACTGATTTATAGAGCAGCGGGTTGTAAGCTACACGCCACTTCGGACAGATTTAGTGACCTACCCTCATGCTCATTGTAATTAGTTTGTAAGTTGAAACCTACATACTGTAGTTGTGTTAATTTATTGTTTATATCATTGTGAGAATGGGAGGGTAGTTTTAAATAATTATTGCAAAATTTTTAAAACGGTAATTAGGTACCACAATTGTTGAATTGCTGTGACCTGATTCGCGGATTTTTGACTATACACCAGGAGGGCCGTCTGCTTGTTCTACTATATCTTCTTAGTTATAAATTCTACTCAAAATGGTCGTGGTTGTAAAGTTATTGTTGCTTTTATGCCTACGAATGAATCATAAGTCAGGAACTCTAATTCAGAACAAATTCCACACAAAAAGTGGCCCTCCTTCAAACCAAAACGACGTAAATTCAAAATAAGAATCACTTTCGAAGTTACAAATGATTGGCTTGGAGATAGATTTAAATTCAGAACGAAAGCATGGATTGGTTCACGCATGTGCTGCAATGTCAGTTATGACAATTGAGTCAAACAAGACAAATGTCCGACTAATGACGCGCTGGACACGACTTTTAACCCCGCCTACTTGGTCACGACTTTTGCTGGGTCATTTTTACAACGCAGTTACTTTTCTTGACTTATGATTTATTCGTAGTTTTATGCCACTTCTGTAGATTTGTGGCATTGCGAGTTCACTGGGCCATAGAAGCTTCGGTCGTATTTCAACCAACTTAAAAAAAACGAATATTCTCAATAAAACGGTTTTTTTTGTTTGTTACCTCAGACCTCTCTCCCTTATTAACCGATTCGGATTTTTTTTTTGTCTTAATGAGTATATAGTTCCCGTTTGGTCTCATTGTAATTTCATCGACAACTGATGAGTGTCTCCGGAGATATGGAGATTAGCTCCTTATAATTGGTACTGAGAATGACTAGCGCGGCATTTGAAGTCGGTTTTTTTTGTTTTGTTAACGTTGAATGTTTGTAAACGATCTTTAATTATTTAAGATGTCTGCACAGAGAGTTTGTGAACGACTATGATCTTTTTTTCCTTCTACTTGACATTGGAAGACGAGCATCTCCATTGAGTTTACCTTTCTAGAGATATATGACCGAGAAAATTTGTAATTATTTTGTGAACAGTCCACCAATTCTTATTGTTCGTTTATCACCATATAGGAAAAATGTATTTTAGAAGCTAAAATTTAATAAAACCTTTGCTGTTTATATACACGCATACGATTATACATTATCTTCTCTATATCCTTACTTTTGGCTTTGAGTAGTCAAATGAAAACAAGTCCAAACCCACCCCAATTCATTAGAAGCATTAGAGTCAAAACTTTCTCACCAGAACGCTTAAAACATTCGACAAAACAAACCGACTAGAAAAACATTTTGACATTTCAAAAGAAACTTCAAACAATCAATCAATTCTCCCTTGAGAAACCGTAAATGAGGTCGTTCACCTCAGTCTTAAGGACGGGGGGTTCTGCAGATTTGGGATTAATTACTGCTGAATGCAATTCGTTATTCCCGCCCTTGATGAGGAAAAAAAATGATCTATCGGTTTCCTATGGGGTTTTATTTGACAGTTATCGATAGCAAATGTAATATTGATGACATTGCTGGGTATAACATTGTAAGGCGTACAAAGGTAATGTAAAAGATAATAACGCTTTCGTGTATTAATTTTAACACCCGACGCAAAAAGAAGCAGTGTTATACGTTTGATGTGTGTATCTGCATATGTGTATGTTTGTCTGTGGCATTGTAGCGTCCAAACTGATGCACCGAGTTTGATGTAGATGTATGTTACGCGATTACTCCGTCAATTGTGAACCGATTCGAATTACTCTTTTTTTTAAATTGATATGGTACATGTTCAATGTGGTCTCATGGTAATTTCATCGAGATCTGATTGGTATCTCCAGAGATATGGAAATAAACACCTCAAAATTAGTACTGAATATGACTAGCGCGGCATTTTGAGTCGGTTTTTTTTAGTTTTGTGTACGGTCATAATTTTTTTCTGGTTGTTGACGATATGAGATCAACTTTCATAGGTCTGATCAATTTGAAATTCGGTATCCTCTTACTTCAATCACATAATAAATAATACTGCAAGTACCTCAATGATGAACCATCTTTGTGTTTAATGTATCCAAATACAATAAGCCGTTTTTGCACGAAATAGTAACAAACATACATCCATACATCCTCACAAACCATCGCATTTATAATATTAACTATGATACTACCTAAACAAATAATACGAAGGTTTAGTAATTCAGCACACACACTAACATGATTTAGCTGTGGGGCACACGGACCAACACAAATCTTTGTCCGTAACAGGCAGTGTAAATGTTGCAGGAAATTAAGGCATTTGTTGAAAGGTCGGTTACAGGAGTATCACTGTCTACTGTGATTTGGAGAAGGCTTTTCAGAACGATTTATAGTGACTTATATTTATATAGATAATAGCAAGACTCGTTATTATTTTGGGGTTTTTGCGGCATTGTACCGATTCAAGCTAGACTAATACATTTTATAGGTGCAATTCCATAACTTGGTAGTGATATCGTCAAGCCTTAGCCAATCCTACTAAAATGTAAGCAGCTATACTAATTTTAATTATGTAAATAGTTAAATTTTTAAGCTTTTTGATAATGAATTAATTGCATGTGGTTCTAACATCGCGAACAATAGCGTCTTACTGATGCAGGATCTTTTACATATAGGCAATATTTACAAGAAGAACTAGTATCTGTATACACTACAAAAGCTATATTCATACCAACTTTTTCCTACATCATAAATATGTGAAATTTCAATAGAGAGCAGAATCTACACTCCTTCCTAGTCATCAACATTCAAAATCAGTGCAAATTCCTCAAGCTCCACCAAAACTAAAAACATTCTATACCACCTCCATCCACCCACGTAACCAGGGGCGTGGTCTTCCCTCTTTTGTTGAAATCGCCATAAATCTCCACCACATTGTGCCCAACTTTCTTCAAGTGAACGACCATCTGATAACAGCTACCTGAGGCATTGTCTGATGTACCACAGCTCAGCATTGTCTAGTAATTAATTTCTGCATTAGTGTCCTTAACACCTGCCTCCAAACGTTGGCATGCCTTAATGGCTGCGTGCGTACCTTTGTTTGATTTCAAAAGGTTTTCGTAATGACAGATATTAAGGGTTTAATTATGGGCATAAGGATTTGATTGTCTTATTTCAGGGCTGATTTTCGTCTTTGCAGGATTAAGGTTAGGTTCTGAAATTTATTATGGCATTCTTAGGTCCTAAATTTCGGTGGGATTTGTCAATGTGTTGTCGGATGTCATTTGTTTCTCTTAAGTATCTAAATAGACCCTGTTAAGCCTTTGTACAAGGTTGTCCTAAAGACACAGTTCATACGTCTTAACATCCGACTGGTGTGAGAACACATCTCGTTTATTAAACAGACCATAAAATATATAATATTATGTAAATGAGGACAAATAATGGTTCTTCTATAATAACTTGGTATATTAATAAAACTGTCAAAAATGTGACTATTAGTTCGACTCTATGAAACTTTAGAAATGTTAAGGTCGTCGGGAAATAATCGATAAAAAGATGGGCATTTTCTAACCATATGAAACATATTAATTAACTTAGTTAAACTAAGACAAGTTTAACTTAATAGTTTTTTCAGTCCTTTGCATGGATTGATACCGGCAAGAAAAATATGGTTTAAGAAAATGTTCGAATATAATGTAAAATTAAATTTAATTCAAGAGAAATTATGTAAATGTATTTGAAATAAGAAAATGTAATCCTAATCCTGTGTGTCACAGTGCATAGTCACGAAGACTTGAGCATTCCACTTTACTACACCCATTTTACAATTCATAAAACACTACACACACGGCTTCCAAATCTCTAAAATCGTCGACTGTCTTGAATTCCAAATGAACATGAATAACTTTAATATTCTATTCTTCTAAGAGGAACACACAATACGTAATAAACGTTTAAAGTTTACTCTAGCGATTCTGCTCGTCAGCTTTATGGCCTTGTGTATGTGAAGCTTGAAGGAACGGATGATAATGAATTCCTAAGAATATCTTTTCAATAGTGACACATGGCCGTGGCTTCATAATGGCGTTAGACGCAGTTTTGCTTCTTGCCAGATTCTTAAAAGTATGTAAGCATAGCTTTACACGGGTACAAGTCTCTTCATTTATAGCGATGGTGTCCTGTCATCGCAAACGTCTAATAGAAGGAGATCCAGCTAGACAGTTTATAACTGCATCTCTTTTCTTGACGACGATCATCGCTCGAAATTAATTGTCTTGCTGCATCTCATTCTATGGCGTTTGCGATGACAGGACGCATCGCTATCAATAAAATGGACTAGACTACACGTACCGATTTTACTAATTTGCGAAAATCATTTTTCCAGCTAGTGTATAGTTGTCCTATTGTCAATTATATTAATGTACTGCGTTGCAATAAAGCTCAATGCTCACTGTATGCTTATTTGCTTTGCAATAATATATTCATCGACAATTGAGTAACATCGTGCATATTACAGATTTCTTTATTATGTTACACACTCTTATGATCTAGTAATTTTTTGCTGTCGATATCCAATACTTTGATACTATCGTTACTTTTTCTTTATCTATTAGGCCAGAGTAATCTTAGCGATGATTTGTGGTTGAACATGGTGAACACCGACAAGCTAGGCCTAGAATGATGTGACTCTCAAGAGCTGTGGGCTGCCCGAACACCGTACCGAAAGGTTATGGCGGTAAAATTTCTCCTTGATGGAGATTAGCTGCTTTTTGATAGCGAGTCTGATATATTTTTTTATTGTTTTTTTTAATACCTAGCTTACTAGCAATGTAGGTTCACATTACTAGAAGTAGTCTTGTTGGAGATTTTGAGTTGGAGGGGAACTCAAAAACTCCAAAGCTAAATATGCTTGTGTTTGAAGTGGGTTCACGTCAATAGTGCAATGGGTGGGGATCGAACTCACGACCTCTCGATTCCAGTTATCCATTGGGCTATTTAAGACGGACCGGACGGAACTTTCCCATACAAATGTATTTCCCCGTTTCCTACCTGGAAAATGCTTATAGAGCAAATTTGTTTCTAAAAAAAATCAAGGTCTGCTGAAGGTACGCCACTAATAGAATATAGCTAGCAGCAGCGCTCTTCAACTATAGAAAAGTTCACCTACTGTTCTCTAATACTGTGAATGAAACCCTTGTCCACGTGAGCAGTGATTCTCCGCTCTATTTCTCTCCAAGAGTGGAACCGGGTCATAGTAACAAATGTTACCCTACTCCACCTATATTTGTAGGCTTTTACAAGAATTTATTGTGACAGAGGTTCAGGTTGATGTATTGGTCAAATTTAATTAGGGAATATTTGCCTTTGTAAATTACGGATTGTGGTCCGTTAAAATACGCAAGGGGACCTTTTGAGTTATTTACTGGTTATTTAATGTTGCTAAAATGTGTTGGTTGAGGACAAAAATAATTTTAATTTATTAGAGACTGCTTTGTGTAAATTGTATTTGATTTCAATTGTCAGACAATTAGAATGTTAATTTTAAATATTTGGGAGAGATCTATGTAGGTACGATTTGCTTCTACATTTCTCATACATACATAAATAAAATACAACTGTGGTATTCCATAACTACCACCTGGAGGTCTTCAAGTCGCGAGTTAATAGATATCATCTAGACAAGCGTGCTACATCTCGGACCACATCGTCACTTTACAAAAGGTGAGATAGTGGTCAGTTACTTGCCTGTTTTTTTTAAATTTAATTTTTTATGTAGTGATTTATCTACGTAGAGTAGATATCTCACTGCTATTACAATCTAGCCTTATAACTAGGCTAATAAGTAATTTGATTTTAACTTAATTTACTATTAAAATATTACTAAGAATGTGTCCATTAACACTTTTCCTAATGTCTCTATTAAGGGGAAGACACTTTGTTATTGTGTTCTTTTAAATAGCATTCACTATCACTACACTTATGCTCACTTTGTAAAATATCACTGAAGTAACTCGAAAGGTTTTACCCTTTTTAGTCTTCTCACTTGCCTGTTGAGCAATAAAAAAAAACAAATTAGGAATTATGAGTTTTTATAATCACTTTCAAGGGTTTCAAACCGAAACACACATAACACATAATAACTAAATGGTACCGCCCTGGAATTACTTGCACTAGCTCAACCCTTAGAATTCTACTGATATTATAGATGAAAATTATAGATGAGGTGTTTGTTACTCGATCGTGCAACATTACTGAACGGAATTGGATGAATCTGTCTACAAAGCTACTCGTAGTATTAACCTTTGGTTAACACCGTAGGTTAGTTAACACAGAATACTATACATATTACACCTACTGTCTAAAGCGAGTGAAGCCACAGGGCATAGCTTTGTATGTAGTTTTATCATTATTATATTTACTTATATTATTGTATTTTCGAAATTAATCTGTTATTTTCGTTCATGCATTATTATTATTATTCTATTTTTGAAAGCAACGTAACAAAAAAATATAGCATAGACATATTTTTTTTAAATATTTTTTCAACCGACTTCCAAAAAGAAGGAGGTTCTCAATTCGTCTGTAAGTTTTTTTCGTGTTTTTTATGTGTGTATGTTACGCGATTACTCTGTCAATTGTGAACCGATTTGAATGATTCTTTTTTTAATCGGTAAGGTACGTTTTCGAGGTGGTCCCATTTTAATTTCATCGAGATCTGATAAGTATCTCTAGAGATACGAGTATAACGATAAACGTCTCAAACTTGCTACTGAAATTGACTTAAAATTGACGCGGGGCATGGAAGTCGATTGTTTTAGTTTTTAAACTATCTTAATTATATATGATAGCGTTTGACCACTATCTCACCTGTTGGTAAGTGATGATGCGGTCGAAGATGGTAAGCACGCTAGGCCTTGAATGGGAAATAATAATCATTTATACGAGTAAATATAGATCTAACAAGGAGAAACCGAAGAAATGCCCAATAAATATCTCAAACAATGATATTACCTCAATAAATAAGCCGTTAGTTATTAATTAAGAAAAATCGAGATGGCGGAAGGAAACGCATTAGTTTAGATGTTATTGTTTTCCTGACCCAAAAATTACGTATAATAATCCTATTTTTAACCGACTTCAAAAAAGGAGGAGGTTTCTCAATTTGACCGTATATATATTTTTTTTTTGCATTTGTTGTGTTTGTTATATTTGTTCGCGGATAACTTCGTCGTTAATGAACCGATTTTGATCATCCATTTTTTGTTCGAAAGGAGATAACCCAAACTGTGGTACCATGGTAATTTTATCGAGGTCTGATAAGTATCTCCAGAGATATTGAGATAAACATCTCAAAATTGGTACTGAAAATGAATAGCGCGGCATTGAAGTCGGTTCTTTTTTAGTTTTTAAACGATATTATTCTCTGCAGTATTTAATGTCTTAAAAATGCTTGCTCTAGAACAAAGTATTTTTTTTTTCAAAGCTTATTAGTAATTTGGGTTGCGCATTACTAGTAGTCTTGTTTACCTCCAACTAAGCTGAATATGCTTGTGTCTGGAGTAGGTTCACGTCAGTAGTGCAATGGGTTGGGATCGAACTCACGACCTCTCGATCGCCAGGCCGACGCCTTAGCCATTGGGCTATTGCCGCTTAATTTTTAGTAGATCTAAGTTCTGGTTTTATCAGTTTCTTCTCAAGATCTGTCTTTAGAAAATACGTTTAAAGGTGACATTTTACATTACTTTTCAGCCGACTTCCAAAAAGAAGGAGGTTCTCGATTCGTATGTATGTTTTTTTTTTCTTTTTTTTTTGTGTGTACGCGATTACTCCTTCAATTGTGAACCGATTCGAATGATTCTTTTTGTAATCGGTAGGGTACGTTTTCGAGGTGATCCCATTGTAATTACATCGAGATCTGAAAAGTATCTCCAGAGATATGACGATAAACGTCTCAAACGGGCTACTGAAATTGACTCGCGGGGCATTGAAGTCGGTTGATTAGATTTTATACTATCTTAATTATGTAATGTTCGTTTTTTACGCAGTTTCAGTTTATTAAATTTTTTTCTGACATTGTGGTAACATTTTATAACTGATAGCAACATTGTCACTCGTTGCACGATATTTTTCTTACTTAGGCCACAGAACAGATAATAATGCTACGTACATAGGCTTCACACGTATAATGCATTGTGAGGGGTTTAATGTATATCAATTATTTATCTATTTCACGTTCTGACTGATATAGAAATGTTTTAATTATTTATATTTGTAAATAATTTAAAACGTTCATAAGTGTACAATGGACCTAAATAAAGCAATCATTGGAATTGAAATTGACGTGTAAATAACACATCACATATGACTTTGTAGCAAATTGATTTAACATTTTCCTTCACTATTCAAGTTACAGTTACCGCAACTTTATACTTACTATGAATCTAATAAGGAAAGCACATAAGTTGACATGTCACCACATTTCGGCATCATTGTCCGAACCCGAAACTTGCCGAAACTTTGGGACGAAAGCTTGGTCAAACCCTATCTACCCTTCCCTGTCTAACACAGGCCGTTTTATATATCTATCTTTGTCACTTTGTAATTAATAATGTATGAAAGACGAAGGAGGTAGCATGCATCATTTTGATATATAGTCCTCTTAAGTCAGTACGGTTGCCAAAAAAAGTATGGAATGGAATATTATTAATATTTTAAGAAGACATTAATATGGACTGGAGACAAATGTTTTTCGCAACATTTCGAGTCGCTATTGTTATCGTGGAATGGTCATTTATTATTTTTATTTGAGTAGTGGTTTAATTTAATGTTGTTTTGATTTATATAAATGGTTTATTTAAATAAAATATTATAAGAATACAAGTTGAAAACATTTAAATGCGACAAAATTAAATGGTCTGTTAGATAATTGTGAAAAATCCATATTATACATGAAAATGATATATGAATAATATTGTATATGAAAATATCTATGCTAACAAATTTTAAACTAATAGTACCAAAATAAAAATCAAACATTCATTTTATTATTAAGTACATACCTACTCATTACTAGTAGATAGGTACATTTTGACAGAGATTTCAGATATTTTTTTATATCTAAAAACACAAATTAAATTAATCTAGAAAAGCCATCATACTCGTAAGTGAAGATTTTGTCTTTACTAAAGATAACTAAACGTTATAGCCAAACGGGCTGTGCCTGCCTTCCCATATATGTGATCGTTTAAATTATTTTCTTCAGATCCCTGACACAGATGGTCATGTAAAACAACGTTTAATCGTCCGATGGATCTCTTGATAGCTCTTAATGTAATTTTGATTCGAAGATATTCGTCCCGATGCCGACGATAAAAGCATAAAAGCACCTTATTAAATTTTATGATAGCTTTCTTCGGACGATGACAAAATAAAAAAATTTAAAAGTGGTATTAATGGGTTCCGGTATTAATAAATAATAATAATGAAAACGTGAGAATTTTCTACTGTACTGTATGATAAGAGCTTATTTCAAATGTGACTTTGGCGGTATTACATTATTTCTAAAAAAGGCCCAAGCTTGGGTTTAAATAATACTAAAATAATAGAAAATTCATTAATCGCAATTTATTTGGTTTATCTTAATTTTTGCTTATTTTCTTTGTATATCATATAGGCTAGCGTTTGACCACTATCTCACATCACATGTTGATAAGTGATGATACGGTTGAGAACGATAGATAGCACGCTCAGCCTAGAATGGGAACTGGCTCTGAAGGACAGCTGCCAGAACACATTATTATAACGTATAAGAACGCATATAGCATATAAGATATGACGTTCAGCTGGTTGTACCACATAAATCCTTACCTTATAAGCATTGAAATACATTGATAAATGTATATTTACACAAATACTAATACTTTTTAAAATAAGATAATTAGTAAGGTTTATTAAAATAATTTGAAAAAAGAACGGTTTTTTAAATTATTTTGTTGTAACTTTGTATGCTGACGTTACTTTTGCTAGCGTACCTAACTTAGTAAGACTTAACTCTTTATTAAATTACAAGTACAAGTTAATATTTTAGTATCTTCTTTACGAAATATATTACTAATGAAAAAGTGTTTCTTATATAAAGTTAGTTTTCGTCTCACGTGCTTGTGAAGAGACTTTAAATTGGTTCTAAATTACTCCTACATTAAATAAAAGTACTAATAGGTACTAATTGTCCTTAAAGTACCCTGCTGGCGTAGAGGATAGATGGCTTAACTCTTATACGAGAGGTAGCCGGTTCATTTCTACGCTTCGTCCACCACAGGTGGTAGGCGCTTATTATATCGATGTTCCGCCTGACTTGCTACAAAAAAGAAGCTTACCACCAATAAGGAGAAAATCTGCCGCCATAACCTTACGGTGTTCCGGCAGCACACAACCCTTGAGAGTCAGAGTATTCTAGGCCTAATGTGTATACTATCTTCGAATTCTACGACCATATCATCACTTACCACCAGGCGAGATAGTGGTCAAATAGTATTTTCATAGTTTTATTGAATAAGAACGTTTAAAAAACTAAATATAACCGACTTCAATGCCGTGCTTTTAAATTTCAGTACCAATTTTGAGGTGTTTATCTCCATATCTCTGGAGATACTTATCAGACTTCGATAAAAATTGCCATGGAACCACACTTGGGATCTCTCCTTTCCAACAAAAAAATAATAATAAAAATCGGTTCATAAACGACGAAGATATCCGCGAACAAACATTAAAATATATATATATATATATATATACGGTCGAATTGAGAAACCTCCTCCCTTTTTTGAAGTCAGTTAAAAATAGCCTAATACTATACTTGACTTAACTCGTCTGGTTTACTTTAATATTCTATATATAAATATATATATATTATAAATACTTCACATACCTAAGTAATTTGTTTATATAAGATTATATAAAACATAGATATATAAGAAAACAGAAATAGAGTCGAAGTCAGAAATAGAAATGTTTACTTGATTTTCTTATCTTATAGAAGGCGTACGATAAAATGCTAATGTTATTTTTTCTTGTTGCAGGTAAGAAATCGCCCTTTATCTACAAAGGGTCCAGCTGATAAGGACTCAGATAACATTAAGTGAAAAAAGATAGTCTAGTCTAGACCTCCAGTAAGTAAGTATTTTATAGTGAGTAATTCCCCTTCCTACCAAAACTATAAATTCGTGAGTAAAAAAGTGCATTAGATTTTGTAATGCCCTATCTCTGTCACTCATCATGACATCCGGCCAGTATTAACGGTACCTGATAAAGTCCCTGATAATACGTATATTAGTAGGAAACGGAATTTATCTGCCAGATAAACTGAAATGATTATGACCTCAAGTAACTATCCAAATTTCATCGAGAAGCGGAAAGAAGGCTTTTACTTTTAAACTTTATGGTTATCTTTTTTTGTTAGAAAGGAGATATCCCAAGTGTAATTTTATCGAGGTTTGATGTGTATCTCCAGAGATATGGAGATAAACACCTCAAAATTGGTACTGAAAATTAATAGCGCGGCATTGAAGTCGGTTGTTTTTAGTTTTTTAAACGATCTTATTATTTATGATATAAGTTAACAGGACTATCACGACGCTCGCCTGATGTTAAGCGATGACGTCTACCAATTACAGATACAGCAGCATGCCAAATTCTAGACTGCCAGAATGTTGCATGTCACTGCACTGCGCCTGTTACCTTGAGACCTAAAGCTGATGTCTCACATTTTACATCTATGTTATGAAACGGGAAGCAACATTTCATGTTTAATCCGTTCATTAGCGCCATTATGATTACGACTATGCATGCCAAATTGTACTTACGAGCCCTTTCGCACGATCTTAGCAAAAATGACCCACTTAATATAATCTATACGGTAACACTGTCCATTAGAATTTAAACTTTCTCTTAATCAATTTAAGGCTTTAATTCGCCCACGTTCAATTACCATAGAGCTGGGTGTAGTGGTAGTAGAGTCAGTAGATAAAGTTTTTATGTTGCACTTTACATAAACATTCTAGAGTCAAGTAATTTTTTTTCTGTACCGACTTTATAATTTAACATTAGGAATATGTAAAGATAAAGGATATAAATATGTTTTCATTGATTCATTATTTGTAGTTAATCGATTTATGTATTAAATATATGACTAAAATTAAAAAAAAATATTTACCAATCGTTTTCAGAAAACTGACTGAAAGAAAGATGATCAGTAGGTACTTGAAATAAGTATTGATCAAAAATAATGATAAAAAGTAGCTAAATGTATTTGCTAAATATTTGCTTTAGGTCTTATGATGTTTGCCTAGTACCCATGTCTTCAAAAGTAGGCGCGTATTAATCAGCTCCTTTGCTTTCTATCCTTAGTTGTTTTCATGCAACTTTAGCTACTGTCCCACCTTCCACAGAGTAGGTAAATCCGGAATTAAAATTCGATCGACCATACTTTATCCCACTGGGTTACATGAAAATCGTTTTAGCTGTGGACTTTACTCGTATATATTAAATTGAGAGGCATTTATGTCGGTTTTACATTTAATCAGATTAAAATGATATAAATAAATACAGTTTGGTGGTTTTGAAATTTATTAAAATGCGTGTTGGTTTAATTAAATATTTATGATTGAGGTATCAATCAAAATTAAATACATTTAATTACCGACTAAACAAATCATTCGTTTAGAGAAAAAAGCTTTTCATTTTTTCTCATTTGCATTACATTTCACCACTTCTTTGTATACTTATATATTTAACAAATTAAAAAAACGACTTGACTGGCGATCTTTAGCAATTTACCCATTTAAATTCATCATTATCAGCTAATTTCCGTCCACTGCTGGACGCCTCTGAGCTCGCTGAGCAAGATGGCTAGCAGCAGTTACAAATGAATACCTGAAGATCGAGAGAAATTAAAGATTTTAAACCACAATATACTGGGCAATAATAAAAGGTAAAGTTATACTACAAACTTCGACATCAAAACATTAAAAAAATAGTAGCAAAAATCAAATGCCAGCCTATTTGCAAAAAAAAAGTGCTACATATAGAACACCATGACTGAAAGACACACAAAAAAACTCCCAAACAGTTCCGCCTACACATTTCAACACTAATAGCATTCTACGTACAACAGCAGTCTACAAACTGCCAAACAACAAACCAAAGGTCGTCAACACGTCACTCATCAGCTCACCAACTCTCCGACTCACCATTTTTGTTCGCAACACTGGCAACATCGGTTACCAACATCCTTCAGTTAAGTACCGGCTGTCGAGAGCGTCTGGCAAGTTGTAAACCTACAAATTATTTTGTTTGCCAACCCTACGTTAGCGTGTGGTTGGTGTTACCATGTGTTACGGAGTACATTGTTGCTTAGTCAAATAGTGTTAGTAATGTAAGTACTCGTATGTTTTATGAGTATGTCGTATGACTTTGGTGTTTTAACTGGTTTTGTTAATACGTGATCTCTGTTTGCGTTAATATTCTCATCGTTGTTAGTATTTTATTATTCTGGCAGGCAAGTGTAATCTTGTAATATGTATTAAAGCTACTTACGCGCAATTTTCCAACTAAACCGTCAGGCCTTTTAACCGTGAAGAGGTAGCAAAATACGTGCAAAATTTTATTAAAACTAATCAAAACAGTGACGAGGTAGCCAATAGACAAACAAACACTGTGATATACGCATTAAAAATTCTTATTAAATATTGTAGCGTTAAAACAAATTGGAAAAAGAAGAAAAAGAAAATAAAAAAACATAATCGAGTTTAGAGGGTAGTTCGAATTTCTATAGTAACTATTACTCTCACCGCAACTTTATCTCTCTATTTTAGCCCGAAGACAGCGTGTTGTCGTGTCATAAACACCTGTGCCTTAAATAAGACCCTTAACCGCTTAGTTCAATCAAGACTTTAATCTAAATTAAACCTTACATAGACATATTAGGGTTCACTTGAATTATGTGCTAAGATTACCACTTAGTATTTAAGTACTTGAGCCATTCAGAGTGTAATAACTAATATGACATACTGACTTTATTTTATTTTTTCATATGGTTCGTGGAGCTTTTTTGTCCTTAATCAAAAATGAATATATACACAAACATATATATAGAAATATATACACAAACATATATATAGAAATAATAATACTCTACAATTCAACAGCGAATAAGGTTAAACCTGCCAACGCAACAGCAACTTTTTATTTAAAATAACCGGCCAAGTGCGTGTCGGGCCACGCGCAATGTAGGGTTCCGTAGAAGCCCGTTATTCAATGCAAGTCTTTACTCGTTATAAACTAGCAACTAGGTACTTCGTCTTTGTCACTTTAAAGGATTTATTCTAAGGATTTTGTATTTGGTACAAAATTATCCAACACCCAAGTTCAACGACTATTACTGCTTAACTAACAAAGTTATCTTAGCCGCTATAGTTTTCCTTTAAAGTTCATGAAATGCTCTATTATCACGAATTTTTCCCGATTTTTCAAGGCCAGCAGTTTTTAGCTTTTAGAGGGGGGGGGGGGGCGGGGCGCTTAAATAACACCAAAATTATGATTTTCCATACATCTTAGTTCATACTCATACATATTAGTATAAAAATATGCAATTGAACTTATACATTTTAAATTAAATTAAATCCGTTAAAATATTACTTACCACATATCTAGCTATATCAACAACACCTGCTTCTGCGGTGGGGTCTAAATATAAAAGGTCATTAGCACTTCTTCAAATGACCTTTAAATTACCAAAAGACCCTAATGTTTGCTAACACTATACAGTGCTATTTAAATGGAGGTAACACTCGGTCTGAAAGAAAATGCATTTTAATTCTAAAATGTGATACTTGAAAAGGCCTTTTAAAGTGAAAATACCTTTTTGTGCACCTTTTATTTAATTATATGTGAATAGCCACTTTAACAACAGCGCTTACGCCGCTTTCTTTAGTATTTTAAGGCTTACTTTAGGCTGAAATTAGTATATATAAGTTGATTCGACTTTTCATATTGTAATAATGTTTTGGATGAATGTGTATCAATGAGTATATGTCTCAGGATAGTGAGCGCAGTGTTAGGCACAACATTCTGTCAATCGAGAGTTTTGCGTGTATATAAATCTTTGTTAGAGGCATTTTTTTTAGATGTAAGTCACATAAATAGGAATAATAAGGTATTATTTTTCATATTTCTGTTTCTTTACATCAAGCAGTCAAAAAAGTGAATAATCGTTAGGAGTCAAAAACCCATATTATTTTGGCCATACAAAGTCGACCGGCTAGTTCCACTGTAAGCTTCGCTCGATATTTACCAGGGATGGGTTAAAATCACAGATTCAGTATTTCATTTATGGAACGTAAACACAGGTCGGTGTTAGCGTGGATTTCATCTGCGTGGAGGTAGCCTGCTCTTCTTGTAACAAAAGCTTTGTAACTGAAGTGAGGATACCTACAATAGATAAACAGCTATAGCTATAATAAGATAGTTTAAAAACAAAACAACCAAGTTCAATACCCCGCGAGTCAATTTCAGTAGCAAGTTGGAGACGGTTATCTTCTTATCTCTGGAGATACTTATCAGATCTTGATAAAATTACTATGGGACAACCTCGAAAACGTACCCTACTGATTACAAAAGTAATCATTCAAATACTTTCACAATTGACGGAGTAATCGCGTAATAACATACATACAAAAAAAAGCATACAGACGAATAGAGAACCTCCGTCTCTTTGGAAGTTGGTTGAAAAAGACTGACTTCATTATAGACTATAGACTGACCTCATTATATACTTCATTATATTTTATTCATATATTCATATGGCGCGATACAAGTGATATTCTGCTACTTCTTGAGGCTCCAATTTTATTTTTCACTATACATTTTTAAGAATTTTGAAAGAGTTCTGAAGTAACAAACTTCAAAAAAGTACTGCCGAATTGAGAATCTCCTCCTTTCTTGACTGACTTACAAAAAGAAGGAGGTTCTCAATTCGAATGTTTATTTTATTTTTTATGTTGTTATCTCAGAACTCCGTCAAATCTTAACCAATTAAAAAAAAAATTTTTGTTTGAGAGATTATGCCTCCTGTTTGGTCCCATTTAAATTTTATCGAGATCTGATAAGTATCTCCGGAGATATGAAGATAAGCATTATAAGCAAATTTGTATACTTTGATGTCATGATTAAGTATAACTAGCCAGTTTTTTGACTGTAGCGGCATGTGCAGTCGGTTTTTTCGATTTGTACGATCATAAATTATTAAAAAGTTGGTTAAAATGAAATATAAACCCTTGCTTTTACATTGGTAGTTTGAAATCATCAACACTTATTTTATCACAATTTAACCCTTAACACCCCTTTTTAATGACTAGAGACCTAATCCCACCAGGGTGTGGCGGGACCTAATCGTATTTCAAAGATAATTTGTCAAAGCCTTGCCTGCCCTTGCACCATGCTAACCCTATAAATCAATTATTCTGTCTCGCTTCTTCTGCACTGGGAGAGAAATCAGCCTTTAAATTGGGGACCTAGCACTAGATATAGAACGTTATTATTATTGAGACGAATGTGGACACATAGATACAATTATTATTGTTATATACCGGCTGTAATTCACGTACCTTTAGTCGAATTTTCAGTGAACATCGCGATCTCACCGCGTGACCTCACTCCCGAGGAAGAGCGACTGACTCGCTCGAAACCTAGGTCGAGAAAATTCGACTAAAGGTACGTGAATTACAGCCGGTATATAACAATAATAATGTTACAAATTCACGATAATTTTAAAATTAACATAGATACAAACTATCTATTAAATACTATTACAGAAAACTCAATTTAAATGATAAAATAAATATAATTAAAACCCTCTTTATTGCCATTTAACACCTTACAATTCCTATTTACTTTAGAACTTATATTAGTATTATACTATATTAGTGTTATATTATATTAACTTATTTTATGTTAATTATTTTATTTTACAAATTACAATATAATACAGCATGCTTGGCTTACAGTAACAATTTTCAATGTAAATGATGGATTTTAGAAAAGTTTAATGTTTGTATTTGAGGAAACAGTTTAACGGTCTTATAGCTGACAGCGATCTCTACCAGGCAATCAATATCATCAACATAATATAGGCGACAGTCTAAAGGTACAGACACATCGCAGCGTCCTGCGTGCGCGATCTAGGCGGCGATCAGATAGCGTAGTAGTATTTGTACCGACTGGTTCACACCAAACGCGATCAGAAAACAATTGAAAAGTACTGAGATCGCGCCCGCAGATCGCAGGACGCCGCGGTGTGGCCGTACCTTAACATAATAAACAAAGAGCTTAATTTGACTCCGTTCAATAATTTTAAGCCCCCACTGTAAAACTAAACTCAACGTTACGTCTATTTTCCGTTCAACTTAAGCAACCACATGATATCTATCTCCCAACCCCATACCTAAAGAAAACCACATAAAATATGAACTAAAAACATCCACACCGAAACGGTTACAAATCCATTTCTCGCCGCCATAAACCTTGCATCCTTTTCCTTCCTCTAGTCATTTTTCATCTTCAACTCGGGACATTTATTTCCCCTACTGTACTCGTACCTGAACGTTTGCAGTTCCCACCTGCAAATGTCGTCTCGACTTAAGCCGATAATTACGGGATTATTCTCCCCCTTTACCCCACCGTGTCTGCTTCCTAGAGATGAAACGTGTAGTGTAATGTACTTGGTATTTACGAGTTTTACGAGTATGAAAATGTTCAAAGTACTAGTCAATACCTCCAGTGTATTTATCAGTAATAATAAAATTAAGCCTGTTACTAAGGTTTATTAGCTGTCATTGATATTTAACTACTTCGTAGAAAGATATATTTACAAAGCTTCTACAAGTGCATGATCACGTCCTGAATTTTATCTTGTACGGGAAAGTTGAAAAGATTAAAGACCGGGACAAAATGGTACGATACATACAATTAACACAATTATCGTGTTACTGATATGGAATATATTTTTTTACATAACTGCGCGATGTGTCATGATATTAACGGATATTGAATATATCCTTCCTTCAGGATCCTCGACCAAAACAAGGTCCACCGCGTGAGTACGAGGTGCAAATACCAGTTCTTATGTATGAGGTGAGTATACGGGAGCACAAATACAACCTTGGTGCTCCCAGCAAACCTCACCTGCCCGTGGTGCATCCTGCTCAATAACAAACGAGGCTCTGGCGACCGAAAAATGGCGGTATAACCATTTCAAATTATGGCGTAGTTAAATACTATAGGCCGGTGACAGGCATTAATGTCAGCGGTGCGAGGAGCTACGTACTGCGATTGCCAACCCGCCTGCCCAGCGTGGCGATTAGGGCATATCCCTCCCAATGAGCCGAAGATCTGGTTCAGTCGCGAATCTTGGGAGAGGCCTACGTCCAGCAGTGGACTGACACTGGCTGATTATGATGTATGAGTTATTGATTCTAATCTAAACTCACAAATTCCTACATACTGTATATTAAAGCTCTGAAGAAATTTTGTAGAGTATTTATTAGAGGTAGTAGATTCAAAGGTTTCATTTTTATTGCTATAATAAAAATACCAATGCAAATCCCAGTCCTCAAAACCAAGTATCGATACTCGTACTCATAACAGCAATCATCGATATCGATATTTTTCATATCATCCCTAAGTACTCGCATCCCCCGTGCTTCATTTCGCTACAATGCACTGCGTATGCTGTAATGGTTTAGGGTACAATTTTTCGTCTGATGGGTTTTTCGGTATAATTATTCTCGTTATAATGTTCTAGTGCTTTTAATGTGGCAGCTTTGTTTATTTTTGGGGAGATTTTAATTATTTTAACGCCCGCCTTTCAGACATAATTAATGTCTGAAAGGCGGGCGAAGCTGCCGAAAACAGCTAGTGCTTCTATATGCATATTTTGTAAATGTCTTGTACAATGTCTTATTAATAAAACCTTCGTGAAGCTAAGGTCCTAAAGGGCTCAACTTTGATTCGAAGCCATTGAGACAACCTTCAAAGTTAACTTTAATAAATGCCAATTACTGAAAGTGTTTTCTCTAACTTAATTATAATAACGATTATTATTAAGCGACACGGTTTTAAGGTTCGTTTACACCAAAAGGATGTGAAAGCGACGATTTTCCATTTTTGTTTCAATTTTTCTTGTTCCACATACTTCAATGTAGACTACTTCTGTCAAAATAAATATTTTATTACCTGTTTTCTTCCCCGAAAATAAATGTGTTTGCTTTCTCTTAAATTAATAGAGTTAATAAAAAATATCTGAAATGTTTCAAAAGCGTTTTTATTTTTAATAAAATATTAATTATTTATTTACGCTATTATCACCAGTCACTCCAATGTTTATAAATGCAAAAGAAAGTTTCTTTGTTACATCTTTATAATAAAACGGCACGACCTATTTAGCTAAAATTTCGCTATACGTAGTTTAAAGTATAGAATATGCCATTGGATATTACCACTTATAAACATGAGCTCATGTTTATAAGTAGTAATATCCATATACGGTGTAGCTACACCGTAGGCACAATCAGTTAATACTTTCCCACAGGTGGTAAGAGCATATTATATCGATGTGCCGCCTGACTTGCTACCAAAAAGTAACTTACCACCGTCAAGGAGAAAATCTGCGGCCGTAATCTTACGGTGTTTCGGCAGCACAGCGCTTGAGATTCAGATAATTTAAGGCCTAGCGTGTTCGCCATCTTTGACCACATCATTGCTTACCTCCAGGCGAGATAGTGATCAAACGCTAGCCTATAAGATACAAACAATAATAATAACAGGCCAAGTCCGTGTCGGGCCACGCGCAGTGTAGGGTTCCGTAGTAGCCTGTTATTCAATGCAAGTCTTTACCCGTTATAAACAAGCAACTAGGTACTCCGTCTTTGTCACTTTAAACTATTTATTCTAAGGATTTTGTATTTGGTACAAAATTATCCTACACCCAAGTTCAACCACTATTACTGCTAAACTAATAAAGTTATCTTAACCGCTATAATTTTCCTTTAAAGTTCATGAAATGCTCTATTATCACGAATTTTTCCAAGTTTAATATTTCGTAAATGGAGCATTCGATTAATAGCTACCATTAGAACTGCTTAGACGATCGACTTTGTAATTAATTGCTTAAAACCAGAAACTAAATGAATACCTAGTAACTTATGAATACGGCGGTTCTATAAACTAAATTCACAGATCTATGAACCTTTTGAACGCAGCAAACCTCTCGAGGCATCTTATTAGACCAACTACCCTGGTTATTTATTACTATTTCAAGTTTTGGCTGGCCGAACCAGCGTATACCTTTATACGGGGTATACTACAGTTAACAAGATCGATACATAATAGGGAATTGAGAAATTAGAATAATTATAAAGTACTTTTTAATGATAAATGGTAATGGCAAGCGAAAAGCTCGCCTAAATGCCTATAATACTACTTACTCTATATTATATTTATACTCGGGAAGCAAAACTAGGGATCACTAAAATTTTGCAAATCACTTTACTGCGCGTTACTTTGTCACATTCAAATGATAAGTCTCTCATGCCCTTTTGATTGAACTATCTAGTTTTGATTTACCATTTATGGTGGGGCTGGGCACAGACAAGGGACAGTTCTGGTGAGGACGTATTGTGCACTTCCATCTAACATCGACTAACCAAGTCGGTCTTCACATTTTCTTTACGAATTTGTTTGTAGTTGCTGGCATAGCGCTCTGAATGATAATGAAATTATTAGATGCGTTTGCTATACATAATATATTAAAGTAGGCGATGAAGATTATGTAATCTTGCATATCTGTATATTATATATATTATTATATGTACCATTCTAGTCATTCTAGATATAGAACAGCGCTTCTAGTCATACTTAGCCAATTTTCTGCGCAACGCATTAACTTTTAATTTTTGTGCTAAATAGAGGTACTGACTCTGCATCTACGACGTCGTCGCAACCGCATAGGGTTGACCAAAACTTAGAAAATTAATTTGGATATTTGTAACTCGACTATTAGTTATTACTTCGTATTTGATTCCGTTTCGATAGACCGCTTTAATTAAAATGATTTAAGCATTTCATTAAGATAGGATTTATAATTAGTAGATATCGCATTCTAGTGCAACAAGTTTGTTGTGCAATTATTTTGAAGGTGTTTCAGTGTAACATTAATAATGCACAATATCTCCGCCTTTGCTATTTAAGTTGCTTCAAGCTTTCGAGTAGGTATGTATATACTCGAAAGCTTTAGGACGAATTCTTAAGGTCGCGGCGTCCTGCAATTTGCGGGCGCGATCTCAGTACTTTTCAATGGTTTTCTTTTCTAATCGCGTTTGGTGTGAACCAGTTGGTACAAATACTACTGAGCTATCTGATCGCCGCCTAGATCGCGCACGCAGGACACTGTTGTGTGTCCGTACCTTTAATACTTTAGTTAAGTTTTAGGGGATTTACGCTCAAGTGCCTCCGCGAATAGAAAAATAATTGGGTTCTTACTTCAGTCTACTTAAATAGGTACTAAGTACTTACTTATAAGCACCGTTTAAAAACTTGAAATAGAACTTGAAACTTTCATTGGCAAGGCATTGAATAATACTATTAAGGGATTCAATTCATTCGATAATGTAAAAATGGTTTTAGACCACCAAAACACTGTATTAAGCACAAAAAGCATGCCATTTTAACCGACGTCACAAAAAAGCAGGAGGTTCTCAATTCGTCGGATTTTTTAAATTTTATATTTATGTAACTATGTTCACCGATTATTCGAATATGCCTGAACCGATTTGGAATTTTTTTTTGTTTCAAAAGGTACCCTTCCCAGGTGGTCCCATTCAAATTTTAACGAAATCGGTCGAGCCGTTTTTAATATATCAACATTTTATTACGATGCATTTATATACCTACTTCGATGACATCATACTGATTGCATGCTACTTTGACTAGCGCGATGTTTGAAGTCGGTTCTTTTAGTTTTTTTAAACTATCTTAAATTATTTTTAGCCAAATTAACAAAAAGAAGAAGGTTCTCAATTCAGGGTGAGGACATAAAGAGCCAGGTAGCGCGCAGACAAACCGGTATCGATCGGTATAGGACTATAGGTACAACATTCCAATGTTATCGTATGCGCTTGCACATAAAAAATCAGGTTGCAGAAAATGATAACAGAATGTAATATTTAACCAGTACGGAACGGTACCGGTTGTCTGCACCGGGAATCTGCCTCTTTATGTCTTCACCCTCACGCAACATTATGACATTATATTGTTATTTACGGCACAATCTGCTTTCAAAATAGCACAGAAAGAAGAAGAAAGACGTGCGCAGCGCAGTGGTATTTATGAACAACTGACACGAGTCAGAGGTATGTCAGGATCGTAGCATGTGGAAAGAAGTAGTCTCTGCCTACCCCAACGGGAAAAAGGCGTGATTGTATGTATGTATGTATGTATGACACGAGTCAGCCTGACTCTGGGCTGTCCTGACTCAGTCAGGACAGCCCACCAAAGGCGCCAAACGACCGCTAGTCGCCGGCGCGATGCGCTGTGCGCAACGGCAACATCGCGCTCGTGCTACTCGCGATTTACGCGAAAGTTTTAGCGCCAAATTTTTAATTTGCGGGATCCGCGGATCCGCGCTTTGAAGGTGCGGGATCCAGCAGATTAATAAAAGCTGCGGGATCCCGCGGGATTGCGAGATCCCGTTTTGCGGGATTGCAATCCCTATTCTCAATTCGAATGTATATATTTTTTTATGTTTGTTACCTCAGAAACTCAGAACTCCGTCAAATCTTGACCGATTTGAAAAATTCTTTTTGTTTGTGAGATTATGCCTCCCGTTTGGTCCCATTTAAATTTTACCGATGTATGACAGAGAAGATCGGGCTCAGTGGCGCATCTTGGAAGAGGCCAACGTCCAGCAGTGGACTGACACCGGCTGATGATGATGATGATGACGACGTATTACAATTATCTCTGGAGATATGGAGATAAACATCTCAAACTCATTGCATACCTTGATGACATATGCATTAGTATACCTTGACGACATGATAATTCTGGCTACACAGATATATTTGTATAGGTATATATATCTGTGACTGGCTATTTGGACTATCGCGGCATGTGAAGTCCGTTTTTTTTTCCGTTTTGTACGATCATACATGTTTTGCGTAGTTGCACACGCCGATTATCCACTAGTAGTCTATATTTATATAATGCACTTTATCCGCGTTTAATCCTAGTTATAAACATTTATCTTGAATCACAATATCTATTGATGAAAACTGCATTAAACAGCGTCCAAATTAATAAGGCCGTATACTCACTGAGTTGACGCGATCGCCCGATCCGGGCAAATTGGTGTAAAATTCCACCCGGCTAACTACTTCCCATGATCCGGTTAGTGAGGCCCGGGTGTTGGCGATGCGTTTTCTAATATCTAGTTTAGAACCGAAATTTGATGGTGTTACTAGTTATTAAATGTGTGTTTGGTTAGTTTTTAAGGTATTGGACGTTTTGTTTTTACATACAGAGATTTATAAATAATTATTTGAAAATACAAGTAGGTACTATTATAATAAGCCGCCATTTAAAATTGTATCCAAATCAGCCGATCCGTGTGAAAATCTTGTCTATAATTTTATTTTGTTTATTGAAGTTTCTGCCACTTCATGCTTCAAAACGAAAAGTAAATGTATACATGTATGTCACGGGAGATTAACTCTCATATGTATGGCCACCCTAAACATAGCTATTAATTTTGTGGTGTAACTATCGAACAGTAGTTTTATCTAAATCAACTTAGAAGTTATCGTGTTAAGAAACAAAACAACCAAGGATAAACAGAAAAAAAGCATTACATAGCCGACAACTTCTATTTTTACCGCTGTTTTCTTTAAAGCTATTCGAAACATTAACCAAAGCGAGTGACGGTCATGAAATCGGCTCTCAATCTTCACCGTGTAAACAAACCTAATTCTTTCAAAGAAACAGACGTCGTAAGTTACAGAGCGAACGTAACAAACAAATACACAGGCTACGTTCATGTTACGCTGATTTTCACGTTACGATTCCGATTTAGGATGATATACTTATGACTGTAAGTCAGAACTTAGAACGCAGCGTACAATACGCTAGACTCACGCCTAGGTACTGTTAGTATGCTGTTAGGTACCTACGTATAATCTCTCTGATGCTTGTTTTTATCTTATTCTGAACTGTATGAGCTTATATTTTTAACCGACTTCAAAAAAAGGAGGAATTTCTCAATTCGACTGTTTCTTTATTTTATTTTTTATGTTTGTTACCTCAGAACTCCTTAAGCCTCAGAATCTTAACCGATTAAATCAAATGCCTTATTCAATTCAACCTTTATTTTCTTACAACTTAAAAGAATAATAAATATATAACTCTTTTGAGTAAACGCGTTACATCATCGACCGCATCATCACTTAACATCAGATGAGATAATAGACAAGCGCTATCCATTTTCACATATAAAAAAATGAACTAATGTTTGGTTATATTGACTTAACGTGATGGTTAATTGACAGCGATGAATTGAAAGCCAAATGTGAAATAAGCCTTTATTAGTGATCTGTGAGCGTAATACGAACTAAGCCGGAACAATCCTCTATATAGGTCTGTCTATAATAGGTAGAAAGAAAGCCAAATATTTGTTCTAAAAGTATCGGACATAAAAGTCGACACGGTGCCTAACCAAGCTCATAAAATCTGAGGAAGTACGCTAGAGATTCTACTACTATTTGTTACTATCATGAACTCGATTCATACTCGATTACAATGTTACATCGAATAGTAGTGTGAATTACTACATTTCTGGCTTATGTTGTTCTATCTATCTAAAGTCACCATCTTCGATTATATCATCGCTTACCACCAGGCGAGATAGGGATCAGACGCTAGCCTATAAGATATAAAAAAAATCTATAGAGCTGAGCCCCGCGGCTTTGTCTGCGTTAAAATCGTACCCTAATCTCCTATTTTAGTAGCATGTTGGCTATCCCAATGTAAAATTTCAGGCAAATCTGAAATCTGACGATTCGTTTGACCGTGAAGAGATAACATACAAACAAATAATAATATACAAACATACTTTCGTAATTATAGTATGTATATAGAGGGCCCAGTGGCGTAATCGGGAGAACGGTCGGCTTTGATGCCAGAAGTACCGAGTTCAATCCCCGCAGTGTACCAATGATTGTTCTATCGAAAAATGTATGTGCGCTTCTCACAGTGGCCCTCTGGTGAAGGAAAAACATCGTTAAGAAACCAGCAACCACCGCATGAAGGTAGGACACTATCTTGTGTCCGCCTGGCCAGCTACCACCCTCAAGTTAGAAAACCTGTCGCCATAAAAAAAAACATCTAATGTGTTCCGGCAGCTTGCCTTGAGAGCCAGTTCCCATTTTAGGCCTAACGTGATTACCATCTTCGACCGAATCATCACTTACCAACAGGTGAGATAGTGGTCAAACGCTAGCCTATGATATAAAAAAATAAATAAAAATATTGTTGTAGTATAACCTTCTTTACTCATGTGGTGTAACGGCGTACTTAGCTTATATCCTGTAAACCGTGTAGCAAGTACCTACGTTCAAAATATTTAGTAAATTCATAGACATGTAGCCGTTAATCATGGATGAAATAAAAAAAACTTTAACTTATGGTCATTCTATGATTGTTTTTTTATTTAATAAAGAGAATATCACCACTTTCAAAGTTTATTTAACACTCCATCTTATGATTATTCGAATATAATTAACTCCTTAGCGATAAGGCAGGACATTCATTGTCCAGTGAAAGTACAGGGCATGTGAGACTCAACATCTTTATGTCTCAAGGTAACAGGCGCAGTGCAGTGACATGCAAAATTCTAGCAGTCCAGAATTTTGCATTTGTAAACTTTAATCTTTCGCGATTTGAACACATAGTTATAAATATTAAAATACGGGACTTATAGTGCCTAAAACATAATTTTTTATTTAACTCGACGTTTCGACTCAGACATGACAGTCGTCTCGTGACCACGATCAATGCAACTTGGTCGAAACGTCGAGTTAAATAAAAAATTATGTTTGAGGCGCGATAAGTCCCGTATTTTAATATTTATAACAGAATTTTGCATGTCTTTATTTTTTATTTTATACTTTATAGGCTAGCGTTTGACCACTATCTCACCTGTTGGTAAGTGATGATGCGGTCGAAGATGGTAAGCACGCTAGGCCTAGAATGGGAACTGGCTCTTAGTAGTGTATCTTGGGATCCATCAGCCAGTGGTACTGGCGCCGGCTGATTATGATGCCGTTGATGATATATTTGTATAATTGTATTTTTAACTATTTTTTGAAGTGCAACAAAGTTCTTTGATATGCTTTGATTATTATTAGCCCTTTGATTATTAGGGTTCCGTACCCAAAGGGTAAAACGGGACCCTATTACTAAGTCTCCGCTGTCCGTCTGTCTGTCTGTCTGTCTGTCTGTCTGTCTGTCTGTCTGTCTGTCTGTCTGTCTGTCCGTTCGTCTGTCACCAGGCTGTATCTCATGAACCGTGATAGTTAGACAATTGAAATTTTCACAGATAATGTGTTGCCGCTATAACAACAAATACTAAAAACAGAGTAAAGTTAAAAATAATAAAGGGTCCCCATACAAGAAACGTGTTTTTTTCGGCATTTCACGCCATCTATGAACGCTTAGTTAAGTAAACGTCCCATAGATGGCGTTATAAGAAATAAAATGTTTATTAATTACACATTATTTTTTGCTGGCAAAAAATTATAGTGGTATTTTTTGCTCGATCTTATAAAATACTGTAGTGTGGTACGGAACCCTACAAGTGCGAGTCCAACTTGCACTTGGCCAGTTTATTTACTTTGATTATTTGACAAGTAAATAATCAAAGGCCACACCATTATTATTCAATTATTAACCGTTATTATATACAAGAAAAATATCAATTTTCTGAATACAGACAACAAATATTATTTTGATTTTTAAATAATCGTGAATTTGTAACATATTGTTATATACCGGCTGTAATTCACGGACCTTTAGTTGCATTTTCTCGACCTAAGTTTCGAGCGAGTCAGTCGCTCTTCCTCGGGAGTGAGGTCACGCGGTGAGATCGCGATCAATGAACATCGCTCACCGATGACCTCATTCCCGAGAAAGAGCGACTGACTCGCTCGAAACCTAGGTCGAGAAAATTCGACTAAAGGTACGTGAAAATCAGCCGGAATATACCAATAATAACAAATATTATGGTCGATGTAAGGCAAAAGGCACTCACATTTTGAAGAATTGAATTATTTCATATACATATTCCGTTTTTAGCGAGGCCCACATTAAATATTCAAAAGGTTAGAGGTCCCGTTGAGGTCTTCTGTAACGAAAATAGCTATGTGGCTTCGTCTTACTTAACTAGGTTATGTGTTATGTTTAACTATTTGTATAACTAAAGTATTTTTAACCTGTTGAAGTTTCTTTAAGCTTTGGCGTTGTATGAATAAAGATATTGAAGATAAAAAAGACCAACCGTTATTCTTTAACTGAATTTCAACTTTATAATATCGTTTAAAAACTAAAAAAGAACCGACTTCAATGTTCATTTTCAGTACCAATTTTGAGATGTTTATCTCAATATCTCTGGAGATACTTATCAGACCTCGATAAAATTACCATGGTACCACACTTGGGATATCTCCTTTCGAACAAAAAAATAATAATCAAAATCGGTGCATAAACGACGAAGTTATCCCCGAACAAACATAAAATATATATATATATATGTATGTATATATATATATATATATATATATACCGTATATATATATATATATACGGTCGAATTGAGAAACCTCCTCCTTTTTTTGAAGTCGGTTAAAAATGCCTGGGTATTTGGTATAGCATTTTATATTTAAAATAGGAACTAGTTATAACATAGTTTGAGCTGTTATAATCTGTACTTTTGGAATCTTTTTCCAGAATTTTAGAAAAGAAGAATATTAATCGGCTTGCCAGCAACATGTAGATAAGACTTTAGTCACCAAATTTCAGTTTGCAGTCACACTTGATACCCTGCGATTAGTATTTTCCTGGAGGCTGGTTACTTTAACCAGCCTCTTAGAGCAAAAATTGCTTCCCTGTATAAACAATTTGGGATCGTATACAAAACGGAAAAATAAACTCTGAAAAGAAAACCGACTTTAAATGCCGCGCTAGTAACTCTAGTACCAAGTTTGAGGTTTTTATCTCCATATCTCTAGAATTACTCATCGGATCTCGATAAAATTATAGTTAGACCAACCGGGAAGTAAACTTTCTTAAACAAAAAATATTTTATAAATTGGTTCATAAACGACAGAGTTTTGAGGTCACAAATATATATACCTAATAGAGTCGAATTTAGAACCTCTTCCTTTTTTTAAGACGTTTGAAAAGAGTACCTAGTTTATGATCTAGGACAAATTCAGCCTATGATTAACCCAGAAGGGTCTTCAGCATGTTTTATTAATCCCAACCCACACCATGTTCTTACATATGCCCACCTAGGCTTTACACGCATAATACTGTTAACCACGACATATTAATAATTCATAGCACAAGTCTCCTTCGCTCACCAACTTCATTAGTATCAATGCCTAGTCATTTAGACTTTCATTTACATAAATTCCGAGTAAATGCGCTTTGGATACATAATAAACTCATTTAAAAACGGCAAAGATTACGTGTCGATGAAAAATGATTATATGAAAACCATAGCGGTCGCTTAGTAGTGGCAAGGAATCGGGGAAACAGAGTTATTTTTATGGCAACACAATTTTCTTCGGCTCATTACATACATACCGCGATTATGCTGGCAACATTAACGTGGCTCGCTGGTAGGGCGCTTAATGCCCAATGGGCACGCGAACCGGTTTTTGATTGTTGCTGACGAAATTATATCCCATTTTCACACCGTGTATGCACGCCTTAACTTCGGGCACAGTATAACTAGATTAATCAGTGGGAGTGGTATATAGAACATTTAATAAAGTTAGGTAGGTACTATGTAGGGTTAGTAAGTGACTCTTTCCAATATTCCATAAACATTTTAATTTCTTTAACATCCTTGCTGAATCAAGTCAAAAAAGGGCAGAAGGTGTTGTCATACAATTTGTCGGGGAAACCGATTCAACGATAGGCTTTCTACAATATCTTCGGAATTAATCTAATTATTATTCTCTAGCGCTTCATTGTAAATGTCATACAGTCTTCTTTCATAGTTACAAAAATCTTTTTTGACTTTAAGATGGATATGGATGGATTTAAGATAGGTACAATGGAGTGGAAATACAGTATTTGGTAGATTACATAGACCTAGTTTAATTGATTGGATTTAAGATTTATTAGATTAATTGTTTTAGATTAATATAAATACATGTTTACGAAAAAAAATGTCACTCATTCATACTATTGCACTGTGACTTTGGTTTTCGTGACCAGAGACAAACGTCAGCCGGTTTGGCGGGAAGCGGGAACAGACGCCATTTTGTTTTTCACTTTTTTATTCTTTCAATTTCATCTCCCTTGAAGATGGTAATTACGAGAATTGCACATTTATTTTGCGAATGTTGGAGCGAAAAATTTGCTACGTAAATTACTCATTGTTATATTTTAAAATGCGCTTAACAAAAGTCAGCTGTAACGAATTTTGTTACTACCGACCTTGCACACTATTTTAATTTTAAAATATGTTTGTATTCAACTAGTCTGTAGTCACAGAATAAATAATAGTACAAGCTGTAGTCCATAGACTACTAGACTTTCATATATCGTTAAATCGATAACCACGTATCGTTTTGCCTATCTATTCCAATCGGTTATATCGAAACCTGACCTTTTTTTGACATCATAACCGTAAGTTGTTATGTAAAACTCATATCATAACTGAACTTTAGTAAAACATTGTTTTAATAAGATTGCAGTTACTGATATCTTTACGAATTCTCATTTTTATATTTTTTCTTCAATATCTTTTGGGAATACATATTTGAATAGAATTATTTATTTGAAGCACGATTAAGAAATCGATATATTCGTAAATAGAATGCTAGAGGTGAACCTGTAGAGACATCATTTTGTTTTATTTTTAACCGACTTCACAAAAAAGGAGGAGGTTCTCAATTCGTCTGTATGTTTTTTTTTTTTTCTTTTAGAAATTCCATTGTATTACAGATTACGTTTTAATGTAAACGCTTGAGATTCAACACAATCTCAACATTTGTTCTCAAATATTTTTGAAATGATTCTATTATTTTTGTGTTATTATTTTATTCCTATTTTGATTTATGTTTGAACTCCATATAATGAATATATCAGTAATGATGTTGATGAGTTGGATTGGACAAAACTGATCTGGATTTTGACTTGGATTTATCCTATACAGGAACTTTAGCTTGCCTCTAATATAAATATGTATTTAATTGACACTTTACTAAGGTACTTTGTATATGAAAACTAAAAAATAACGATGGGAATGAGAATTGAGAAATGACGCGATTAATCGACGGTACGTTCTTAACATTTTGCTACAGTATATTATCTTGGTTTCACGTTGATATCCTGTTTATTTGTTTAAGTTTAAATAACCTAGGTTTTAATAATAAATAGATACTTACATCATAGCTGCCTGCCATCATCATCATCAGCCTACCTCTGTCCACCGCTGGACAAATACCTAGATGGTTTAGATTCACAATTGGACCCGGTAGGTAGCGCTGCGATTATATAATTCTTCTGTGGCTGGACCGATTTTAATGAATGTTTAGAGACTAATCAAACACACACATGTTTGATTAGTCTCTATGGACCAAAATTCAAAGGTAAAAAAGATGGTTAAAATGTGAATCTTGGACCCGATACGGCATGATTCTTAAGATCGGGCAAGACAAGACAACATTTACCGGATCCTCTTGTTATTAAATATAAATAAGAGATTTCAAATTTAAATGCTTGGGCATCTAGAACTAAGACGGGCAACGTCGAGATGTCTATATGTTTCATTATTTATGACATCCTTAGCTAACCATGCTTGGAGCAAAACCAATATCCCAAAAAACGGAGCATTTCTAACCCAGTTTGTTCTATAGTCTACTTAAAGCTACTTAGTAGAGTCAGAACTAATAATGACCATCCTATAAACTTCGGAAAGGTTAAGGATATTGACCTTCAGAGGGTTGGAACTTGTAAAGAACTTTTGTATCTGTTTTTGTTCATTCATGGCCATCAAACGTTACTTACTAATTGCTTTGGATTTTGTGGTCAGAGAAAAAGCTTAATTGTATGAATTCTTTGGAAAACTCTAGATTCTCGAGGGACGAAGAGGGATTAGTAGACGTAAAATTAATGCAAACTTTTTGACTTACGTTAATCGGCGGCAATTATTGTCCTCAAAAGTATCATCATCAGCCTATATTAGTCCACTGCTGGACATAGGCCTCCACAATTGCTCGCCACTGAGCACAATTTTCGGCTACTCTGATCTTTTCGGCTATTCTCATCCTTTTCGGCTACTTTTCGGCTACTCTCATCCCATCAAAGTATACATAACTATTATTTTGGGACTCTTCTTTTACAATCGGAGAAAAAAAAATCCTTTTTGAAGTCGGTTGAAAACGAAAATTTGTGAGTGTGGATGGATGGATCTTTGTAACTCATTCAAACGAGAACGAAACTGATTTTGATGAAATTTGACACACACATAAGTTTATGAACTGGATTAGCACTTATAATACTTATTTATGAATGCGGGCGAAGCCGCCGGACGTAGGACGCTAGTTGGCCATAATTAGTACCCCTCATTATACTATAGTGGTTAAATAATTTTAGATTTATAGTTATCGTGAGTTTGAATCATGATTGTAAATTACCGACTATTATACTCACTAATGTTTGTTGTCGACTGTCTCGACCTAGGTTTGTAGGTCCGATGCACATCCTCGGGAGTTTACGCAGCGAGATCGCGACGACCACTGGTTAAATAACTAGCTTATAAGCAATATAATAATTAAGTTATAAAATGTGTCCACTCTGTGTCCGGAATCCCGTGAAAAAATGTGTCCTCGTTATTTATGGTCCGATTTAGATAAAGATATTATGAGTTAAGTACTGGCTGTTTCAAATTTGCTTGCCTACGTTTTTTTTATTCGTCCAAGTCACGCGAGGGTGAACATGAGCCTGGAATGCTGTTATAGTTGGGATTTGTGTTTTTTTATTATTTGATTGTCTTTTATTTTTAATCTATGCTTTTGCGTGTTCTGTTTTTAAAATGGGTACTTTTATATATTTTTTTTGGGTAGTTTGCTTTGATTGGAAGTGAAATATCTAAAATATAGCTTAGGAGGTACTATTAATTAATCTGTGGTTGTGTGCTTGGGAGTGGCTTAGTTCCAGCAGTGGACTATTGAGGATGGTAATGAGGATAACTTTTGAATGTATTCTAGGACTGATTAAGTTTGATAATCTGCATTGATGGATCTTTATTTCTTGGTATCTTTGATAACTTATTATAGCTAAGTTTGATGTGTTTTTCTCCATATATCTGGTGATACTTATATAATAAATAATACGTGATATAAGATCTCGATGAAATTACAATGGTGCCACTGTTAGGATAACTCCTTTCCAACAAAAAAAAATGTATCATCAAAATCTTTTCATAAACGACGAAGTTATCCACAAACAAACATGGAAAAAATATAATAAATATAAATTGAGAAACTTCCTTTTTTGAAGTTGACTGAAGAAATAATAAAATAAAATAAAATTTCTATTAACACTTATAAGACAAAAAACAATAAAATGTTCTGTTATACATAATAACTTTTTCGTCACTGATCACCGGTCACTAAAACTTTAGCAACTGATATAAGTAGACTGTTTGAGTTTCAGTAATATTGTCCTTTTGTGCAAGTTTATGTAATATATACGATCAGTCTCCCTTTCGTTAAATTATGACCAATAATAATGACGGTATCACGCTCACACCAAAGTTTTACGACTCATAAAATTACATGATATCTTATGACATCTATAGAAAAACATTGACGTGGGGACAGACAGACCAAGCCATAGATAGACAATATAGCATAGAATTTAAAAAAATGTTGTTTAACAAGTTTAAAAAAAACCGGTTTTGCATGCCCCGAGAGTAATTTTGCAAGGTGTTATATCTCTAAAGATATCTATCAGATATTGATTAAAATAGTAAAAGACCACCCCTAAAATATATATATTCTTATAAGAAAAAGAATTATCGGCTCAGAAATCGAGTTACAAAAATTAAAAAAAATTGCGACGAATTAAGAACCCTCTCCATTTTGACAGTCAGGTAAAAACAAAATTTGTACGAGTTTCAATTCTAAACAGGCCTAAGTTATGTTCTGATATTCTAAAACTATAGTAAGTTTCTGCCCACAACAAAAAAAAAACAATAAAAGTTGATGGATTACTCTTTACCGATCAATTTAAATCACAGCCTAAAAGGTGTCTAGTCTGTAGAAGCAAAGCAGCGTGCAGTTAGTAGTTATGTCATAAAACCATACATCCTCATATCGATGAGGGTAGTACGTACTAAAATATCTATGGACAAGTTTCTTAGATATTTTATGAAGTTTCCGGCAACTAGGTAACGAGGACGGTCATTTACATAATAAATTTCAATTTTACTGAACGCGAAAGGGTTTTAGGGACTAAATGTTTTCATAAATATTTGAAGACTTCGGACGAGAGAAATAAGAGGGTAAAGGATTTTTATCCATGGAATATTTTGTCTATGACCGATGCGATGACATTTTTCTTATAAACATCAGGTTATAAAGTGTTATATTATTGCAATGATAAGATATCGTTATTATATCGTTTACAATTTAAGTCTCCATGTAAACGGTACTTTTAATAGGCACGCAATGCAATTACAAAAACAATTTAGATATAACGCGAAAACGTTTTCCAGAAACCGAACACAAATTAGATGGAAATACAAAGCGAAATAAAATATCCAATAAAATGGAATACTATCTAGATTTAGATTAGCATGTCCATTCAAATACAAATTCGTTGAGCTGCATAGACATTGGCACAAAAGAAATTGGCGCCATATCGTCCTGCGGCGGCCATCTTGACACTACGTTCGCGCCAAACGTTTGAAAATCGAACGTCGAACACTCGTCGTCTCTCTAGGGATCTGTCACGTTTGAATCGAACTCGTTCGATTCGAGAACGTTTATTATCGAATTGGAGCGATTCGTTTTGAAATTGGTACGTTTTGTGGTGGCTGCTCGGAGATGGTATTTGATTTATTAATATTGGAATATAATACCACCGTTTAATATAATTCTTAAAGTACCTACATAAATCTTTGAAATAATGGTGTTTGTAAGGGGTATTATTAATTCCATCAGGATGGATGTTTATTTATTGTATACTTACTTTCAAATAATTTGCCTACGTAGGTAGGTATGTCTTATGCAATACCTACTAATTTCGAAGTAAGCGGCGCTTTCAAACTGTGAGACATGCATAATAATAATAACTCAGCTTACTTATTGTTTTGATTTATAGCTATGGCGACAATAACAGGCGAAGTGCTAAAATAAAACAGTTACCTTACAAAATTTCCAAATAGGTTTGCTTCTAAATAGTATCAAATAGAATACATACATACATACATACATACAATCACGCCTTTTTCCCGTTGGGGTAGGCAGAGACTACTTCTTTCCACATGCAAAAAGAATACAGTTACATAGAAATTTTAATACGACCGAAATCTTCACCTTGCACCACAAGAATCGAGTCAACTCGATTAACAAGAAGACAAAGTCGAATTACAACTCGCTAAGTGACAACAAAAATCTCTAGCCAGCGCTTTAAAGACATCAGTCGACTTCCGAATGCCTGAGATCATTACTGTTTTCAGTGGGATTGTGGTAGAAAGGGAAGGAGGTATTGCAAGGGTGTACTCAGGTCTAGGGTTAGGTCAAAGATATTTAAATACATTCAGACAAGCACGATATCAACTTAGATCGCATCTCACACATGAGATAGTTCCCAAGTGTTTTTATGTACATACTTACGCGAAAAGAGAACAAGATATTGGTCGTCACATGTTTGGCTTAAATTGTTTAGCCTTAAGTTGGTTACTCATACCGACTTATATGTGCATTTTATGCTTAGGTCATCAGCTTAAGTAGCTTACAATATTGTTTTACTATTGTATTGTGTCTTGAACTTGCGATTTTAAGGGATCTTATATACTAAACAAAGTTCCAACAAATTAAAGTGTGAAATTTCAATTTCAATTTGGTAGTGTAACACTGTTTAGTGTTCCCCTGGCCAGCTACCACTCTCTAGTATGAAAGTCTGTCACCAAACAAGAACATTTAGGTAATGTGTTCCGCCAGTTGTCCTTGAGATTCATTTCCAGTCTAGGCCTAGCATGCTGCAATCTTCGACTACATCGTCATGTACCCACACGTGGAGATAGTGGTGAAAAGCTAGTCTATAAAAAATGTGTGCGTATAATCTTTACATGCAATGGAAGTAAAGTTACAAACTAAACAAGCCGAACCGAAACGTCCAAATCCATATAGTTTTAGGATAATGTTTATTACCAACCACAGACCTAAAATTCACTATACGTAGTGATTTCTAGGTCTGTGGTCATAACATGTTCTACCTATATGGCACAAAATGCTATTTTTTATTTTCTATTTCTAGTTCTATTTAGCTAACACTGCGTCAGCGTTATTTCCGTCCGTAAAATAATCTGAGTTATTTTCAATTCGTGCCTAAAAAAGTTTTATTAAAAAAAAAGGTAGAATAGCATAGAATAAAACGTATCATAATCAACTTAACAAGTGGTATAATAATATATATACCCATGACCCAAAACCCCCTTTCCCTCCCTGGATACGTCCTCAGCAAAGTCATTAAGGAGGGGGGGAGTTAGTTGTTTGAACCTGTGGAGGTGCAACTTCCAAAAAGCTGCATGTTACAGAATTGAAGATTTATGCCCTGGTGCAGACATTTGAGTTAATTTAATGATTTGTAAGTGTTATTGGATGATTGTTGAAAATTGTTAAAAAAAATTAAAACTATCTTGATGATATGACTAATTACGTCTACTACGTATCCTAACTAAATAATAATTAAGATAGTTTAAAAACTAAAACAACCGACTTCCATGACCCGCGAGTCAATTTCAGTAGCAAGTTTGAGACGTTTATCGTCATATCTCTGGAGATACTAATCAGATCTCGATGAAATTACAATGGGACCACTTCGGAAACGTACCCTACCGATTAAAAAAAGAATCATTCGAATTGGTTCACAATTGATGGAGTAATCGTACACACAAAAAAAACATACAGACGAATTGAGAACCTCATCCTTTTTGGAAGGTTGAAAAACTAAATAATTTGAGAAATTATTCAACTAAAGTTGCTCTTCTTGCAAATTCTTACGTCACGCTTTATTGGTTACAGTGCCTGGTCATGTTTCCCAGGAGGCGTAGGTTCAAATCCCGTCGGTACGATGAAATTTTGAATTGCGTCTAACAATATACAAAAACATACTGTATAACACTTAAAACTTGCTCAGTTATAAATCGAAACACAATTCTGAGTAAATAATACAAGCAAATCAAACTCTGAAAAATAAATAAATTAATCTGTATAAAATAAATTAAGATCTTAGAATTATCATTCATGCGTGAGGCATTTTTTTTCTATACCTATCATGATCAAATGTGTTGACTGATTAGTAAGAAATAGGGTTTGTTATTTTTTCTGTGCTAGCACAGCACAAGGAATATGACGTTGTTTGGATGTTTTTAACCGACTTCAAAATAAGGAGGAGGTTTCTCAATTCGACCGTATATATATATATATATATATATATATATATATATATATATATATATATATATATATATATATATATATAAACAAAAATATATATATATATATATAAACAAATATATATATATATATATATATATATATATATTTTATGTTTGTTCGCGGATAACTTCGTCGTTTATGAACCGATTTCGATTATATGATATGTATGATAAGTATCTCCAGAGATATTGAGATAAACATCTCAAAATTGGTACTGAAAATGAATAGCGCGGCATTGAAGTCGGTTGTTTTTTAGTTTTTAAACGATATTATTATCGTAGGTATCGTAAATAATAGTACAAGAATAGTAGGCGAAGCAAAGCTTGTGTCTTATATATATAACGGTTACCTAATAAAAGTAGCTAGGTACCCGATAACAAAATATTTTCTCGCTTTCGGTAACCTCAAAATAATTGAAATACTACAATGTAATTTTTATTACAATAACAATACCCGAACAAAAATATCTATGTTTACATTTACTTACGCGAGCAAACTAATGAAACACGGCTGTTTCAATGCGTAAAAATTTTACTACACCGTTACTGGAAATAAAACGGTAGATAAATGCAATCCAACCAATAAATACTTGACTATAAAATGGGGGTAGTTGTTAGTAGCCACGCCTACCAAGTAATATAGTGGTCACCATTAAAACTATAACGAGTTCTTACCCTATAAATAACCAACGACCATTATAATTATAGCGAACGAAATTTCTCTTATCACGCTCGTATTTCACCGTCGAGTCTAGCATTAGGTATAAAAACAACCGAAAAATTGCCAGAAGCAAATTACTTTCTTTAACCTCGATTAAGCGATCATTACAGAAGGCTATCATCATAGTACCTACTAGTAGCGCCCTCTGACTTAAATCCTTGTTTTTAGGTACTGACTGGCCACTGGCCAGTTGGTCTAGGTCTAGTGGTTACTGTGCATGTCCATAAAACCAAAGGTCGTGGGCTCGATTCCAACACGGGACAATTCTATATTTAAAAAAAAACTAGCACCAGCGTCTTGCGATATTTTTAGAATTTGTCTTTGAAGTTCGGCGTCAACTATTTCATTGAGCGATAAAATGTCATCAATGTATTGATTGCCCAATCCACAGTTGCGTTCCGCAAAGCAAAATGGGCAAGTCTGAACAAAGCTTTAAACGACGAAGGGATGGCGAAAAATAAAAGACAGGAAATTGCGTGTGTACAAAAAAAAAACAAAATGTGAAGTGGCGGGAATATCTCCCACCATTTTTGACATCTCACGCCGCCATGTTGGAATCCATCTTTTGTCAAGAGAGGGGACGTGTCGATTGGAGTCACGTACATCGGTTTTCTTGGACAAATCTTAGATGCGAATGAGTTTTCTTGACTATTTCCGGGATGTGGAGATATCTGTGACAAATCTGTTGTGTTATGACTGTTTTCCTTCGGCGTAGTACTTACACATACATAATATACTGGATTCAGTTTTGGATGGCCCTAATTTGCAATGTTTTGTGTGCTTGTCAATGTTGGCGCTGCGATGGCACTTTGTGCCTTTTATCGAATAAAGGCAGATAGATACCTACAGCTTTGTAGTCCGTATAGCTGCATCCCTTTTTATTTGGATAAGTGCCAACACTATGCACTCATAATTAGTTCTCACTTAAGACCCATAGTAAGGTACTTGCAAAATTATGTGTTCGCAGTAAAAATAGAATACGTACGTTTATTTAATGATTAAGATAGTCTAAAGCCGGCTTTTCACTATGGGATATAATTTAATTTATATTATATCTTGAGATATAAAATCTTATCGCTTACGAAACCTAATACAATTTGAACGATAAATACCAGCCCTTTCAGAATTCTTCGTCATTTGTTTCTCTGAATGTTGCTTTCTACGATTTTGAACCCCCGACGATAAAAGAAGGGGTGCTATTAAGTTTGACGTGTGTATCTGTGTGTCTGTCTAAACGGATTTAGTTTGATTTTTTTTTTTTTGTTTGATAAGTGTCTTCATCGAGAGTGTTCGTTTCAGTAACTTTTTTCATGAAAATACATTCAGCCGTTTAAATATTATCAGCTCTTTTTGGTTGATAAGACTACGATTGCAACTTTCGTAGCCTTTTGACCGCGGACGTCAAAAAAACAAAATTGCGCTTTTGCGCACTACGTACCCGTCACTCTGCTGCCGTCTGCTTAGCGTAATTTACATTAGTCAAATCAAATGTATTAATTTGAAATTGAATGTTCAGTATCCTGTTACTTTAATGATAATGCAAGAATATGTTCAACTTTATCTAATTCTAAGACATCTCCTCGACTCAGCAGAATACTCTCAACTCCTCGTCTGAGATGTCGTGTTAAGGCTCATTGGAATGTTCTCATAAACAAAATTAAACATTACACAAATCAGTCAGGATGGTTTTAAATTTAATTATTACTTATATTTGAGAGATTTTTTTTTTGAGGTCCCGGTGGTGTAAGTTGGAGAATGGTCGGCTTTGATGCCAGAGGTACCGAGTTCAATCCCCGCCGAGCTCCAATTGATTTTTCTATCGAAAAAATTATGTGCGCTTTTCATAGTGCCCTCCGGTGAAGGAAAATATCGTTAAAAACCAACAACCCCCATATGGTGGTAGGATACTAACTAGTGTTCGCCTGGCTAACATATTATATGAGACCGTTTACACTATGCTATAATATAGATTACATCCTAAGCTATAAATATTTTTTCGACCGACCGAGCGATATTTAAAGGTTTATATTTTACCTCACCTCCCCGGACACCGCGCCTCCCCCTGCCTCGCACTAAGTTTTTTTTGTTTTTTTTATTTTTATTATAGCTCCACACAATGAGTGTATTTAGCCCAGTGTTTGAATGAAACCATAGACAACCAAAAGTGAACTATATATATCTTACAGTGTGAACAGCAATCGCGGGATATTATATATAGCACAAAATGTAATTTACATTATACTCGTATCCCATAGTGAAAAGCCGGCTTAAAAACAAAAAACCGACTTCATATGCCGCACGAGAAAATTTCAGCATAAACAAAGTAATAGTACAGATTCAGTAACAAGTTTGAGATTTTCTCTCCATATCTCTGGAGATACACAGATCAGATCTCGATGAATTCTTTAATAAAACCACCGTGGAGATTTACTCTACTCATGAAAAAAATAATCATTTGAATATTTTATTTACTATTGGCGGAGTAATCGCGTAACAAACATTTAATAAAATAACATACAGACGAATTGAGAAGCTCATTTTTGGAAATCGGTTGAAAATAACCACAACTCAACAAAGCAAACTCGATACAAAAATCAAAACCACAATCGAATACCGAGACGAAGTAACAGAAAAATAAAAGCAATAACAATTGAAGCCCGCCAATAATTTCATTAGAATCGAATCGAAATATCGGCAAGCATTTTAAAATAAATGATTGTCCGCTTTACAAAACGATAAGTGAGTTACCCACAATCGAAACATCGGTTAAAATCGGTTCCGGAGTATCGATCTCTCGGTTCCCTTTAACGATCGTAATCGAGTTATCGGTTTACCGAGTCACGTAGCAGACGCGTTTAACACTATTTAGGTTAGTTGATAAGGACTTTTTCAACATCTTGGAAACTTCGTCGGAAAAGTTTATTTCTTTTGCAGCTGGCTGCAGTTGATTTTTATCTCATTAGGTTTTACACTTCTATAATGCATAGATACGAGTAGTTGTGTTTACCTTTTACCTTTGTAGTGGAACTAAGCCAAAAGAAGTCTAGAATCATAGAGTCTAGAATGAACATTGAACTGCTTAGGTGTTGGTTTCGGAGGCTTATATACATTGTAGGAATTGTATTATTTTTGTCTGTGTGTGTATTTGATTGAGGGAATGCTACTGATAATCAATTAAAATAAAAAAAATAGTAAAGAGACGGTGTCTCCGAATAAGAGAAAGATAAAACATAGACAATCATGCTGCAAAAGAAAATCTTGTTTTTGGCAAAGTTTGACATGTATGTCTATCGGTATTCTTTACTAGGACCTTATAAAATTATACCACTGTAAAATAAAGTTGCAATTACCCAGCAAAATTGTTATCCTTACTTTCCCCAGTGAAACCTTGATTCGACTCAATATCAATTACCCGACTAAAAAGCTTAACAAAAATCCCGATACTTGATATCGACATTATCATTATATCGAGTAACTCAAGTATCGATGTAACCCTACACTTGACGCGGCCACGTCCTGTTGTGGTCAGACTTGCCCAGGTTTCATGCTACGACTCAGAAATGAGCCTACTCTAGGGTTAAGTCGATGAGACTAGTCTCGTTTGATTTTATTGGAACACATTGAAATAATATGACTTACGCGTGAATAGCATGTTATTTAAATTGCTGGTGTTTGAAATATTTTGCGGGGTATGTGAGACCGATAAAATTGTTACTACGTAGTACGTATACGGTTTTTGATTTCTTGCGGTACAGGTAGGTAGGTAGGTATAATGTCCTAGTGTACGAATCACAGGAACTCATACGTAAATGAGTTTTTATTAAATTAAACAATTGTAGAGAGGAATGGTGAAGAGAGATAAATGTCCACACATATAGACTCTGTCGTTTTAAGGAGAGATATAGGACGTTCCTTCGTGATGATAATAGGACAAGCGACAGTAGGTAGCTTAGTATTAAACTAAGTACACACTTGCCTGAGAGCCGTGTTAGCTCTTGATGACCTGAAATCTTTATTGGTTATGGATTTCTACAAAGACTTTTTTTATAGGATAAGCGTGCGCTGCATCTTTATTAGTCAATCTGTGAACAACACCAATGTAGGCGTACCGCGGAAAAACTTTGTATAGGTATTTTATACGATTTTATTTCGCAGTGAATAAAATCATAGTGCGCGCTTAGCCATAGTTAGCTTGCGTTTCACCACTATGCTCATCTTTTGGTAATCTGATGATGTGGTCAAGGATGGCAGCACGTTAGGCCTAGAATAGGAACTGTCTTTCAAGGACAGCAGTCCGAACACATATGATGTTTGACGACATATTTACCAGCCAGGCGGGAACTAGACAGTCCCCTACCATCATTAGAGGAGTTATTAGAAGCCCAACACCAATATCCTGTAATCCGGGTCCCCTAACAATTTTTTCCTTGAAATAGGTAGGTACTTTATATCAGGAGTCAATGTTTTGGTCCACTACTAGCTGAACTAGATCTTTCAAGACACCTGTCAAATTAACTAATTGCCACCTTCCGTAAACTAGCGCGAACTATTGATTCCCACTCCCAGTGGGTAAACAGTGGGCCCTTGTTACCTTTACTTTTCGCCTTACGACATCCCCTTAGGGCGTATTGCTTAAACGTGTCAACAGTATGGGCGGTTTGTCTAAAATATCAGTGCTATCTACGTCAACACAAAGATACAGTTAAACTACAAGTAGATAATTTAAATGTAACACAACAAGTTTTATAATATCAATCTATTATTATCTTCAAATAATGGTAATATGACCGTAACAAATAAATGTGAAAACAACCACAAAAGTTTAGCTTAGCCAGTAGATAAGATAAGAAAAGAAAAGATAATAAAATATAAGAAAGTCTTTTTAACCGACTTCAAAAAGGAGGAGGTTCTATGTTCGACTGTATGTATCGTTTTTTATGTAAGTTCACCGATTACTCGAAGACGCCTGAACCGATTCTGAAAATTATTTGTTTGTTTGAAAGGATATATTTTCCAGGTGGTCCCATTTAAATTTCATCGGGATATGTTTATTATCTCCAGAGATATGGAGATAAATACCTCGAACTTGAGACTGAAAATGACTAGCGCGAAGTTTGATGTCTGTTCTTTTAGTTTTTAAACGATTTTATATTATTTCAGTGCAAAGTTTCTGTACCTACCTAAAAGTGTTACTCCCGAGGAAGTGCATCGGACATGCACGAAACCTAGGTCGAGACATTCGAGATCAAATCGTAGTGAGTATAATAGTCGGTACTTTTATAATCATACCTAAAAGGTTGTAGTTTAGATCCTACTACAATTATGCAGCAATTCAATGCGAAGCTGCGTTTAAAAGCACAATATATACCTCGTAGGACTATTATTACCACACTTCCAAGTTTTATTTGTTGATTTGTCAAAGGCTATCCAAAGTGTGAATGAGTATGAGTGTGCGTGATTGAGTGTGAATGAGTTCCCATACTGTCTATACATTGCTTCATAACCGATTGAATTACGTGAATGCCTTATACGTGCGAATATTCTGCGACAATCGCCGGAGGCGCCCTCTACACCGAAATATTATTTCATACATTACACGACAAGGGGAATTATTCCCTTTTTCCCCGTATCCCGCGGGTTTTTTTGGTTTCGGTTGGGTAAACACTGCTTCAGAGGTGAAAATAGGGATATACATTTTTTTATTTTTGACGTCACTCGTTTAGATATCTATATTTGTGGAATATTTTTGTCAATCCTGCCCTTTGAGATGCCGAGACGTCTATTTGTATTCGGTTAAATAAAATATTTGTATTTGTAACGAAATTATTCATTCTTTTGGTACATGGAAATGTTATTGTTCAAAAATCATGACAATGTAAGTAAGGTTTATTTTATATGTTATAGGCTAGCGTTTGACCACTATCTCGCCTAATGGTAAGTGATGATGTGGTCGAAGATGGTGAACACGCCTAGCTTAGAATACTCTGACTCTCAAGGGCTGTGTGCTGCCGGAACACCGTAAGGTTATGGCGGCAGATTTTCTCCTTGATGGTGGTAAGCTACTTTTTGGTAACAAGTCAGGCGGAACAACGATATAATACGCTCTTACCACCAAGGTTGTTTTTGTTAGCAAAAAAAAAAAAACCATCAAACAAGTTAAGATCTCAAGTGAAATTACAGGGCATGTGAGACTTACAATCTCGATATCTTAACGTAACGGGCACAGTAAAGAATCGCGCAATATTCTATTTATCTAAAGTTGTGCGTGTCGCAGTATCTGCTAGGCTATTCTGTAAGCTAGTTTACGCATCTCGAAGCGGAATCCGCGGTGAGTCGTACTACGAAATTCAAATCGTAATACGATTGTAATAAATTGTAAGTCTCACCGCTTGCGAGATGCGTAAACTGGCTTACAGAATAGCCTAGCTGTTACATACAGCCAACATCGCTTCGCTTACCATTACGCCGGGAGCATGATTATCTAATATCACGGTTTGTGATTGTAGTACTTAATCTTTGGAACTACTACGTACTGTTGTTGCTTGTACTGTTAACTCATATAGTACAAAAAAGGTCTGACTAAGACTTCCTAAATAATTCACTTAGCAGTCCATCTAAAAAAATTACCGTCTTACGTCAATGGATAGAAAAGTACATCCTATGCCCACATCTGTGACTACACTAAGGGCCAGTTTCACCGGTTCTTCATAAAGCATTTAATAGTTATCTGACACATGACGCAATATAAAATCTGTCAGATTTCTTCATATTAGCGCTATCATCATCTATCATTACCTACGTCACGGGCTTAGAGCCTAGTGTAGGAAACAGGTGTTCACTAAACGATTGTGTAATATTTTTGCCTTTTCTAAAAAAAGATATTATTATTTTATTATTTATTATCAGGAACGGGTAAAACTTGACCCTTAAACAAATAATAAAATATGCCATCTAGTGAAGTTATTTACAAATGGCATCTAAGCGGATGAAATCGGGTGGTTCTGCTTGTCTTTAATATAATGTAAACATAATTCTCCTCGGTGTTTCTGCCAAGGATGTGGGTATGCAAAAGTGTAACATGAGCTTCTGAGCTCGTATTATAATACTTGTGGTCGACAGTGTCATTCTGTTACATTCTTTTGCTGTTTATGTATTTATAAACAGGTTTTATGCAATGTTTTCCTGAGAGTTTAGCTTACAAGCATTGTGTTCAAATTATTTTAGCCATCAAGTCAGCCGACTATTTCGATGCAAATTTAAATCTATACCATTTCCATAATACATTTATAATAGCAGCTGTTTTACTCTAGCATACAACTGAAAACCTGCCGCTATAATCTTACGGTTTTCCGGCGGCATAGTACGTGAGATTCCGAGTATTCGAGGCCTAGCGTGTTCACCATCTTCGACTACATCATCCACCAGGCGAGATAGTGGTCAAACGCTAGCCTATCCTACTTCCTAATAATATCATAAAGGCGAAAGTTTGTATGTTTGTTTGATACTTCTTCACGCTAAAACTACTCAACTGATTGAGCTGAAATTTAGTATCTAGATAGCCTAGATCGTGGAATAACACAAATTGAACTTTCTTTACGATATTACAACGGGAACGATGTCTACGCGGGTAAAACCGCGGGGCACATCTAGTAAGCTATACAAAAAATAGCTAAGATAATAATCAGTGAACATCGCGATCTCACCGCGTGACCTCACTCCCGAGGAAGAGCGACTGACTCGCTCGAAACCTAGGTCGAGAAAATTCGACTAAAGGTACGTGAATTACAGCCGGTATATAACAATAATAATGTTACAAATTCACGATAATTTTAAAATCAAGATAATAATTGTTACCTGTTCCATTATTTTCGATATTTTAGTCTGATATTTGCGAAGTTGCTTGTATAAAATGATATCCGTGTGTCCTAAAACAAGAAGCCCGCATACTCGTTCAACAATATCACACGATCTAAAAATGCACAAACTCTCGATGTTTTTACAAAAAAAATTTGACACCTGTCACCAAGTTCAATTATAATCCTCTACAACTCTACTGAAGACTACTGATAAAGGCACAGATAGTCTGAGCACCATGAAAAAGTTGTGGTTTATCAAGCAGATAAGTTTTGAGAGGCCCAGTGGTGTAGTGGGAGAATGTTCGCCTTTGACGATACACCAAGTTCAAACTCCGCCGTGCACCAATGGATTTTCAATTGAAAAATGTATGTGCGCTTTTAACAGTGGCCCTCCGTTGAAGGAAAAACATCGTTAAGAAACCCCCACCCCCCCGCATGGTGGTAGGACACTATCTAGTGTCCGCCTGGCCAGCTACTACCTTCAAGTCGCCAAACATCTAATGTGTTCCGGCAGCAATTCGTGAGAGCCAGTTCCTATTCTAGTTCTAGTAGTTCTACTTTTACTGGTGTTGGAAATGCTGTAACAACCCCGGCGTGGTGGTAGGACACTGTCTAAAGTTTGTGCTATTATTTGATTTATTTGTTTTGTGCTACAATCCGCCTGGCCACCACCTATACCTATATATAGCTACCACCCTCAAGTTGGAAAAATCTGTCGCCGAACATCTGATGTATTCCGGCAGCTATCCTTGAAATCCACTTTCCTTTCCTAGGCCTAACATGCTACCATTCTCGACCGCATCGTCACTAGCCAATAGGTGACAAATAAAATTGATTGAGATTGACTACTATCTCAACGATATTCTGTATGATATTAATAAAAAAAGTTCCTAATAAGCTATCAGAAATCGATAAAACTGGTCATTAGTTACTACAGTAGACCTACTGTAAAAAAATCACATAGAACTTAATAAAGAGCTAGGTTCGACCTTGGGTTCCACCTTCAGTTTATATATTTATTTCTTCACATATTAAAACCTTTCACACATTAAAAACCAAATAGCACAGTATTATCAAATCGAAAATGTTATGGTTGAATAATAACATTATTTTAAAAAAATGTTCTAGGACGAGTCTGGCGTACCGACCGAAGGTTCCATACATCTTTTATTTACCTATAAACCATAGTCAAACCAAGCCAAGCTCTTGTATGTATTATTTAATATCGGCTACTGACGCTATTGTACTTGTACGCTACAAATAATACTTGAACATCTATAGCTTACTCGTACGTAGAAACTATTATTAAACTGTGCCTAGGCCCCCCGAAATGTAGTGCAAAACATTGTCGCCGGTAGGTACCTCTTATTTACAACGCAGGGGGAACTTGACACTTAAAAATAATTCAAGGGTGTATACTGAATAAGCCTGATTTGTGGCAGACTATAAATGTAAGCGGTTTGTGAAATCTATGGTTTGATGGTGCCATTTCTGGTTGTTTTTTTTTTGGAGGTTGGCCAATTTGGCCGTGGTGAGTTAGTCCTTGGAAGGACAGGGTTGACTTCATTATAAAGTTTTTAGAGTTATTCAGATGTTTCAGGGTTAAGTTTTTGGCTAGTTGGTTTATTTCGTTGCTGAGTAAATTGCACCTGATTGGTTTATCTTTGTTAGATTTTTAATAGACGGATTGTTTTATTTATTGATTAGATTTTTGATAAATCATCGTCAGACTCACGATTACTACTATAATTTATTCTGTACAATTAGGTAGATAAACCAAAAATTTTAGTTAACCGATTTACTAAATTGATGTATTACTTTAATGCAATATCGTAAATGTTTTTGACCTAATTCAACAATTAATCAATCAAACCTAATTAAATGTTTAAATGACCAACACGTTCAAAATCCTAAGCTTACATTTATTACTTCAAATAAAACTGAATGTACTCAGAATCCTACAAGATATGCTGCAATGCAATATCACTTAATCATATTACGATCCCCATAAATAAAGCATTCAACAGCCCAATAAATCAAAAAGATTGCAAAGAGCCTAACAACTCTATTACTAAAGCCTCTAATCTCTCTCTACCTGCAATACTCCAAAATCCTCCAAATTGTATAACCGGCCCGAAGTGTCCCCAAATTGAGGAAAAAATCTTATTTGACGTCCCTTGCAATTCGCACCTCCCTTCCTACGCGTGCGTAAAGACGAAGTGCAAGGTTGGATAAGTAAGGAAAAGGTACCTTTACTTTTTGATGTCTGAAAGATAAGCAGAGTTTTGGCAGGAATGTGAAAAGTGTGTGTGCACTCTATGTAATTTTTTCTTAAAACTTGTGTTCTTCCGCAAGTTAATGTGTAATAGATGTGGGTTATTAACCATTAAGTGCCGGTGAATGTGTACGAGTGTAGAGAAACAGCACAATGTTAAAAAACATTCCATTTTGTGCTCATAGCAAAATTCCACTTAAAACCTTTAAAGTCGGTATCCTTACTGAGGTTATTATGACTTGGTCTTGACTATGAATTCTACTTGACTAAAATGTGACTACAATACAACTCGACTTTACGACTTAAACCTACAAAAACTTGAACCATTGTAATACTCTGACACTGGCTAACTAAAATTAAAACTAGTTAAGTGCGAGTCAGCATCTCGTCTCTTATCGCACACTTAGGGAGGGTTCCGTACAATACGAAACATAACAGAGTTTCAACCTCATATATTTGATTAATTGATATTACCAAGAATATTTGGTTTGGTCGCGATCTAGAAGGACGGGGCTCGTTTACTAGCGCCATCTATGTCATTTTGCCGAAACTTATTAGATAGATGGCGTTTAAAAACACGTTTTTTGTATGGGGACCCCCTTTAATTTTTAACTTTATTTTGTTTTTAGTATTTGTTGTTCTAGCGGCATCAGAAATACACCATCTGTGAAAATTTTAACTTTCTAACTATCACGGTTAATAAGCTATAGCCTGGTGACAGACGGATAGACAGACAGACAGACAGCGGAGTCTTAGTCATAGGGTCCCGTTTTACCCTTTGGCTACGGAACCCTAAAAAGAAGCACTATAAGCAATAGTCGATTTACATTATCGAATTTTGATAGTAGAGTTTTAAGGTCAGAGAAATCAACGTATAAATAATTCAAGAAACATTGTAGACTAATAGCCTGGACTACTTAGCAAAGAGCTATACAATTCTATATGCTAAAATATATGCTATTTTTTGGTTTAAAAATAAAAACTGACCAAGCGCGAGTTGGACTCGCGCACTGAGGGTTCCGTACAAACTTGTCAAACTAGGTTGCTAAATGGTATGCTAAATTAACGGTCATATCTTTTAATCGCGTTGACTAACAAGTTTGATTTTTTCACATCTGAAAGAGACCAAAAACCCGAGTATTTGATAAAAAAATTAATGTGATACCATTACGAGTTCCTAACAAAAAGGGTCTTGACAGACGAATAACAAAGTGATCCTATAAGAGTTACTCTTTTCCTTTTGAGGTAGGCAACCCTAAAAACTGCATTATATAAATAAAATACATTTATAAGTGTCTAAAAGGCGTTGATAAATGATCATCATCTTATCGCTTTCTTTTGATAATGGATCCTTACAATTTGTTTGAATGTTTCTAGATTTTATTTCAGACTAATGTTTAAAAGGGAGACCTAGATGAAAGCTACAACTGGACTTTGATAAATCATAGCAATCAGTTTGTTTTTTTTATTTTAGGGCTATATTACAATTGTTACGCTGTTTGACATCGAAGTAAAAACGAATGACGTCTTATTGCGGTCTTGAAAGCATTGAAAAGGTTATTTAAGGCTACTAACCAGTCACGCTGTATTATTTTAAATATTTTAATTACTTATAGCTTACCACCACCAAGGAGAAAATCTGTCGCCAAAACCTTTCGGTGTTCCTGCACCACACAACCTTTGAGAGTCAGACCACACGACACTCTAGCCTAGCGTATTTGTTCACTATCCTAACCCACATAATCTCTTACCACCAGGCTAGATAGTGGTCAAACACTAAGCTTTGCATGGTGGTAGGACACTATCTAGTGTCCGTCTGGCCAGCTACCACCCTCAAGTTAAAAATCTGTCGCCAAAACATCTAATGTGTTCCGGCAGCTATCCTTGAGAGTCAGTTCCCATTCTAGGCCTAGCGTGCTCACTATCTTCGACTGCATCATAACTTACCAACAGGTGATATAGTGGTCAAACTTTAGACTATCAGATATAAAAAAAAATACTTGCAAATATATAAAAAAATTACAATTGATATTTATAACAGCTTAAGTAATGCAAACCTAGCTATGCTCTTAGTCCATCTCCATACAAACTTATCAAAAACACTCGAAAAAAAGAAAAATGAAACCGCTTATACAGGATGCTACTTCATACGATACGTGACCGGGGGTGCATATATCGACAGAAAAACTGTTAAAAAAGCCCTAAGGGTTCAAATCCTCCCCTCATCCCCCTTGAAGAGTCTCTCAAACAGTTTAGTCTGGGCTCAAAACTGCACGCGATTTTAAACTCTATGCACGAAACAGTAAACTTAAATTTTCGGTGTGAGGTTAGAAGTAAATATAGAAAGGTTTATTAGGTTATGATGTCCAGTCAAAAGGAATAATCTTGTTCGAATGAAAAATGGTGGAAAACAATGGTAATAGTAGATGATGGAGAGTAAATGGGTGTCTCATTTTTTTATCTGTGTGACGGTTTCGTGGTTCTGTGGGTACTGGGTATATAATCATAAGTCCTAATCACGCACTTGCGGGTTCGAATCTTATCAAGGGCTAATGTTTGTGTGAGGATTTGGTGTATTACTCTCGACTTGAAGAGTTTAATAACCAGAGAATTGATACAAAAGTCAATAAATCAAATAAAATATAATTTAAGATCGTTTACAAAATGAAAAAAACCCGACTTCAAATTCCGCGCTATAGTCATCAGTCATTTCAAAAATTAAGTTTGAGTTTTTATTTCATATCTCTGGAGATACTAATCAAACGGGAAGCATACTCTCTCTTATAAAAATCCAAATGTGTTAAGAAATGACGGATTCCTAATCTAACAAACATTAATAAACACCAAAAAAAAATACTGGCGAATTGAGATCTTTCTCCTTTTTTGTAAAGTCGGTTAATAAAAACTAAACTCGAATTACTAGCACTATCTCAATTTATTTATATTTCTGTGATCTCAATGAACATTCAAGCGACGCGCGACACACGTCACAATGTCAATCATTCCAACTTAATCATTGATTACCAATGTTCAAGTTTAAGTTAAAGCAATAAATTTTAAAGTTAAACACACGAGCATTACTCATTCAAACGTCTGTTTAGTAAAAGTAGCGTAGCCTCTCGCTACAAATCTCTGGGGTTTATTTTTATCTGGCGCCCCGATTTGACTAGGAAAGGGTACTGTCACACTGAGGTCACATATTAAATTTGTATATGTAGTTTGTATTTGTAGTATTTGCACTAAATGTGCAAAGCATGAATTCTTTACATGCACACCGTGACACGTTAAACAATATATAGATATTGTTTAACGTGTCACGTGACGTATCTAATGCCCTTTTTACCCAAAAAGTGACAGCCTTTGTAGTATTTCTATTTCATAAACCACCTTCATTCATGTTCGAGAATCCTACTTTTTTTTATTTCTTTTATTTTAGGAACGATTTCAAAATTTTAAATATTTAAAAGAATGTCAGCGAAAAAATTGAGAAATTAGTCTATTGGACGCTTTAAAAATATAGACACAAAAATGTACTACTTATCATGGAAAAACGAAGTTTACAGTTTACAGATAATAATGAGAACCTAAGAAAAGGTTGTCTGCCAGGGATCGCTCTTAGCGATAAGACCGCCCATTGTAATAACATAGACTTCGAGTACTTCATATGATTAGTTTACTTTGCTGGTATTCAATAAAGAGTATTTCTATTTTATTCTATTCTAAGAATATAGACACAAAAAAAAATAGATTTGCATAGGCAAATATTCAACTAAATCGGTCCAGCTTTCTAACAGTGAAATGATTACCGACAGACTTAAAATGAATGAATGAATAAATTTATTCAGCTTGTGTCCCTCGGTTACAGAGTTGTTAGTGTTAACATTTTAGTGTCACCAGCTCCTACTTTATCAGTATATACAAGCATTAAAGTGTTAATTACTATAATAATATAAATCATATTACGGTAAATTATATTAAATGCAGCATTAAATATTAATAAATATTAAATATTAATAAATATTAAATATTAATAAATATTAAATATTAATAAATATTAAATATTAATAAATATTAAATATTAATAAATATTAAATATTAATAAATATTTAATGCTGTGTGTGCATTTCGATGTGTCCAGTATAAAATATATATCAGTCAGACAACCTTTGGATGTCAACGATTGGAGTTTTGTGTATCAACACCATTAACACCAATATTATTAATACGAAACTCAGTTTGTTTATTTGTTTGTTTGGGACTTCTTCACGTTCAAACAGGTGGATCGGATTAGCTAAAATATTGCACAGGGGTAGCTAGTAAAGTAAAAGTAAAAGTGAAAAAGTTTATTAATTAATTAATAAGGTATTATAAAACGGTACAAAATAATTGTACAAAAAACTTAATATTTATAAATCTTTGACAAAAGTGTCACTAATCGGCCCCACCTCAGCATAACTGTTGGTCTAATGACCAACGTAGGTCTTCCGGTGATACCTGTCATCGAGGTCACGTTACAGGCTAACAGGTAACAGGTACAGTAGGTACTATGGATTAGGCTATAGGACACTTTTAACGCATGCGAAGCCGCGGAGCACAGCTAGTCGTCTATAAGTAAGATTGCAATTGTACACCACCACCCTAAGAGCAACAAATCGGGGTTCGATTCTCGCCGTAAAGGCGGCAGTAAAATGTCTACGTAGGATCGATCCTACCTCGCCCGTTTTATCTCTTACATTACCAATGTTCTGCCTAGAAACTTACGAAGGAATTTCTATTTTATATTTTTTAAGTAAAATAGATATTTGTGTACAAAATAAATAATGTTTTCTTATTGTGTGGCGCTACAATTTTATAAGATGATACTCGTATATGCCATCTTTCCATTCCCGTGAAACAATAAAGGTACGACCACACCGTCCTGCGTCCGCGTGCGCGTTCGCGATTTGAATTTCTATTGTTTTCTGATGGCCGTTGATCGCGTTTAGTGTGAAGAAGTCGGTACAAATCTGTGGTACAAATACTACTGATTGCCACCACACCATACCACGCTATCTGATTGCCACCTAGATCGCGCACGCAGGACGCCGCGGTGTGGTCGTACCTTAATTGCATACCACTGTACCTTTTACGACATACTTATACTTCAGTAGCAGCAAAAAAAATCTATTTAGATTTCCTGACTTTATAAAAAAATCTGTCTTATCTAAATGGTTTCAGGCAGGCAGTCCGCTGTGAAATCCATCATGGATAGTCATTCGTATACTGCGGACCACCAAATAATTAGAGATGCAATAACACAATATCTATAATTATACAGTGATGAGTCGTTCACTTAACGTAGCTTTATATATTAAAGTTAACGTTCTATTTATTTTGAATCATTGATATGAAGTAAAATTTTAATTAATCCACTCACGGTCGTCGGTCACCCATCCAAAAAAACTGACTGTCCGTTACTTAACTTCGTACAACAAACACGACTCCGAAAAACATTTTCTAAAACGTCCAAAGTTAGAACAAAGTCATCACATACCTAAAAATGGCCAACATCAAATCAAAAAGGCAAAACGCCCCGTTATAGGCCTTGTCCGCGTGGAGAAAATATGCAAATTTCCGTAATTAAATCTACCGTACCGTCGGACGGACAGCTTTGTATGTTTGTACGGCTTTTTATTATATATTTTTCGTTCGATTCTATTAAAATTGAGTTAAATATTTAAAGGTAAAATACTGGTAGGTAATCATGCAATTTGTGAACATAACCTGCTTTTGTAGCTTTACCTACCCTACTTATTGACTAGCCGGATCCTACCAGCCTTAGCTACAGCTTACCAGGCTAAAAGGTAGCCTACATATTATTTTCAGGGTTATATCTACATTCCTGCGATCGACAACCCGCCTGCCCAGCGTGGCGATTAGGGCATATCCCTCCCATAGATGGAAAGTCACACACAATGCCAAGAAACTGGAAAAGAAGAGCCGAAGATCGGGCTCAGTGGTGCATCTTGGGAGAGATAATACGTCCAGCAGTGGACTGATACCGGCTGATGATGATGATCTAGCTTCATTCCAAGCATTGTCCAAATTCGTCCAGTCAGTCCGGCGGCAATGGGTACCAAACCACAGTACTTAGTAGTACTACGTAACCAAATATATATCAACTTGCAATACAAACTCACACAAACTTAGGCAATTTATATAGGACGAAGGGTTCCCTACCACTGTAGATTATTTAACAATATCGAGCACATAATAAACACGCTTCTAAAATAGGGACCCCTAATTAAATTAATTTAAACTCCGGAAAACTCTACAGATTCGTTGTTTTTTCAATTTAATTCTTTTCATAATTTAATTCTGTTTTATTTTCAATTTTAGTTCGTTTTTTAACAGACTTCAAAAAAAGGTGGATGTTTCTCAATGCGACCGTATATATATATATATATATATATATTATGTTTGTTCGCTGATAACTTCGTCGTTTACGAACCGATTTTGATTATTCTTTTTTGTTGGAAAGGAGATATCCCAAGTGTAGTACCATGGTAATTTTATCGAAGTCTGATAAGTATCTCCAGAGATATGGAGATAAACACCTCAAAATTGGTACTGAAAATTAATAGCGCGGCATTGAAGTCGGTTATTTTTAGTTTTTTAAACGATCTTATTATTATTATTTGTTCTTATAGCGGTGTACGTACCTACGTGTGTCAGAAGATACAGCACTGTGACAGACGGATGGATAGACAGCGGAGTCTCAGTAATAGAGTCCCGCTGGCACCCTTTGGGTACGGCACCCTGAAATGTATACGTTATATTTCTTTAGTAACACAGCCAGTAGGCATATCAGGTGCGAGAAAATCGTGGTAAAAATTTACAAGTCTATTTTTCTAACAAAAATAAAATACCGAGGTACTAAAGTAGGTAACCCTTCCCCCATCCCTTCATTCCCTAGTCACCTTCAACTGGAACTACAAGACTGGGGCGTACTTAGTACTTAACTAGGGCGACTCAGTAGAGTTAAGCATTTTTGGAGTTCCTTGGTCGAAGGCTAAAGAAATAAAATCGTTATGAACTCGAAATGTAATAAACGTTTTTTTATTCTGCTCGGTAAGTTTTTATTGTTCCAAATTTAAAACTAAGCTATTTAAAAATACATTTTAGTGTAAGAAGTATTAGGCTGTTTTGAAAATATGATTTTAATTGACTTTTTCGCACATCGTATTCTGATCAGTTGGAATTGGGTAGAAACGATTGGAAAATTAACATTTTATTATAATTTCACACAGAGATTGAGCAATATAGAAAGTCCATAACTCGCACGTAACAGCCAGGGGGTAAGCCACCCCATACGAGGCAATACTGAAACACGAGCTGTACCTCGCCTCATAAAAAATGTCATAAAGAGACCTCTCCAATTTGTCACCTCAGCAAAATAGGTTAGTGCTCAATAACTTTATAATTTTTTTATTCATTTTTATTCGGTATGTGCGGCCGTGCGGTAACACATGCATAGTTTATTGAGTTTTATGACCAAATTAGTTTAAATTTTTATCACGAAAGTGGGTTAAGTAATTCTGCGGAGATAGAGTGTATTTTGGTGTAAAGTTTTGGATTAGGCTTGTATCTTAAACTGTTAGAATTTGTGATGAAATGTATGAGATTAATTAATAAGAATGTGTAATGTAATAAAGAACGGTCATATCTCGATAAAATATCAGAAGAATAAAAATAAAATGTCAATAAAATATGTCAAAAATTGAATTAAAAATGTCATCACAATTAATCTCTAGATACGGCACTTCTAATGCTAAACATTTCATTTAATATACCGATATCCATAAACCCAGTAGCCCCCAAAATTTATAACCACAACCATAAAATTCTGTTGATAAAATTCCGAATAATCCCTTAGTATACCACTACTGATCTCGATTAATGACAGACGGAATTAAATTCACCGGGAAACCAATATTGGGACATCTGCGGCAGAAATGTATTCCACAGCAAAATTGAACTCTGCCGCGTATAAAATAATGGTTATTTTTGTACGGAACCCAAATGATGTGTGCGCCATTCGACGGTCCGCTATCAAATGACAGTCGCATGTATCCGCTAACGAGGTACCATAATACGGTCCTATTTTGCATTTACAGCTGTGTCAAGCAATTTTAATCCCTATCCGTTTATAAATAACGTTGTGGGTAGAAGAAAATCACTCGCGTGGGATACATTTGAGAAACGTACCAAGGTAATTATGGCATTTGAAAAAGGAATTGTAATGTAGGGTACGTAATTACGATGCGTATGTGTGCGTTTTGAAATTTCTATGTGTAAATGAGGGTATGTGTACAAAATGTCAACCTAATTGTGTTATTGTTAGGATTGTTCCAAAAATGAATTTAAACGTTTGGGTGCCCATAAATGGTGCTGTCACCCTTATAAAAGGTGGCGACAAATAGGTTTAAATTTAAAATGGAATTTTGATGATATTTCTTTAGAATTGTTCTGAACGGGATTCTGTTGATATTTAAATTATTAATTATCGTTGTTACCCCTATTGTACTTGTTTGAGTTATGTCAAAAGTTGATTGTAATTCTTACTTTAATAGAATTGAAATATTTAGTAACAATTAATTTGTAATATGTGTTTATTTTATAATTTCTAATATACAAATCATGAAGGAAATATTTTGCACAACAATGGGACAAATCTTACACACCTGGCTTATAGTAAATAAATAAATAATAATTTACATTTAAGTCAAAAATTCAGTTCAATTGTGGTTTTGAAATTCGAGGGCATATGAGACTTAACATCTAGATTTACGTTACGGGACTTACGGGCGTAGTCGTACAAACTTCTGGCAATCTATAGTTTCCTGGGGTAGAAGTCTCTACATTGATATCGATGCGTTTTGTCATCGCAAACGTCTGCTAGAATGAGATGCAGCTAGACAGTTGTTATCTGCATCTCTTTTCGTATCGACGATTATCGCTCGTAATTCATCGCTATGCATGTAGAGACTACCGGCCCTGGGGTGGAAGTCTCTACATTGATAGCGATGTATTTCGAGCGATAATCGTCGGTACGGAAAGAGATGCAGATAACAACTGTCTAGCTGCATCTCTTTCTAGCAGACGTTTGCGATGACAAGACGCATCGCAAACGTCTGCTAAAATGAGATGCAGCTAGAAAGTTGTTATCTGCATCTCATTTCTTTAGATTACAGATTATCGGTCGAAATTCATCGCTATTCATGTAGAGACTACCGATCCAGGGTTTCATGGTTTTTTTTAAATATAGTTAGACGTCATCGCTTACTGATAGGCGACACAAGCACCCATATTCACAAACAATAATATGAGTTCAGTGCACAAACGACGTACAAAACAAAAAATAAACTGGCCAAGTGCAAGTCGGACTCGCACTCGTAGGGTTCCGTAACACAGTAGAGTATTCTATAACTTTGATTTTTCGCAACTACAAAATTAACTTTGTTTTTCATAGTGTTTGTATGAAAAACAAAGTTATCTTTGCGGTCGCCATATCTCTAAAACTGCTGACTGTATCTCGTTCAAACCAATTTTCGTTGATAGTTTTTTTACCACTTTAGGCGCGCCTATCTTTCAAATGATTGACTTTGAGAAAAAATGATTTTAGGAACCTCAATATCATTTTTAAAGACCTATCCATAGACACGTATAGGTTTGAAGAAAAAAATTTTTTTTGTTTCAGTTCTATGTATGGGATGCCCCCCCTTAAACTTTTATATTTTTTATTTTTGTATAAAAATCGGAAAGCGGTTCACAGAATACATCTAGGTACCTACCAAGTTTCAATTCTGTAGTCCTAACAGTTTCGGAATAAAATGGCTGTGACATACGGACGGACAGACAGACAGACAGACATGACGAATCTATAAGGGTTCCGTTTTTTGCCATTCGGCTACAGAACCCTAACAACAACAAAATGTCATACAAGCTAATAAGTAGATTCTTGAGTGGAGTCCACTCCCTCAGATGGTAGGTATTATATCGATTAACCTGACTCACTACCAAAAAGTAGCTTATCACCATCAAGGAGAAAATCTGCCGCCATAACCTTACGGTATTCCGCCTTTAATAAAGCCGCCGCAGCACACAGCCTTTAACAAAGCCATTCTAGGTCTAGCGTATACATTGTTTTCGACCACATCATCGGTTACTACTTTACGAAATAGTGGACAAATGTTATTCTATCAGATATATTTAAAAAAAACCATTAAGTGTTCGTCAAATCTACCTCAAAATAATCGAATCTTTTTATAAGCACTTACCTGTAACAACCTACCGTAGGGTTCAATATATCACGAAAGATATCGTTTTAAGAAACACCTATTTCAAAAAGGAATATTGTTTTCACAGTTAAGTATTTTTGGGCGTATAATATCCCAAATACACCTGATATTTCCCAAAAACTTACCCCTTGAAGAATACCTCTGTAAATTGTTTTCTACCCTTCGTTACAAGTGGTAGGACTGGACATATCGTATAAATCATTTTTATTATGCCACCCCCACACCCCTACTGCTAGGGGGGTTGGTGACCAGCGATTCCAACCCTCAAGGGTATATGGGAACTTAAAATAGTTTTTCGCGCTCCGTAATCTCTCATACCGACAATAAGTGCAGTTTTGCGTGCAATGCAAATAGTGGTGTAACCACTATGTTTTATCGATATCGATAGAAAATCAGTTTAAATAAATATCAATACTTATGTAACTGATAATATTATTATGTCATTATAAATTTTCTATAGACAAAACTTATTATAATAATTGTTATATTTCTTAAAATAATTGCTTTTTTACGATGAAAACTAAGTAAGTAATCAATCACTAAGAGAAAAACTGGTTGGGCTAGTTGCGCTGTATAGATTGGACTAAAGTCAGTTTGTTGTCCAGCGGCTCACAGTTCTGCCTTCCAATTCCATACAAGCACGATTCCATCTTACTCTTGTCTCTTCTTGACCACGGAGAGCGAAGGCGACCAGTGACCGCGGCGGTTCATATTTTCTTGGCTGGTTGTGGTCGCTAAGCGCGCGCCAGCCGCGTCAATATAGCGCCTTGCGCTCGTCTCGTGTCTTTGTTTTTCTGCTTTCCGCCCATCACAGAGGCAAGACTTGTCGTGCTATCGTGGCCACCGGCTAAGACTGCATCTTCTCTTCACTCCACATTAGGAGATATTATTGTATTTATTACGTCAAACACTGACACTTAACTTCAGACTAGCATCCACTGACACTTAAGAAATCAATACACCTAAGTAAATAAACGATTGTTTCATCGTTAATTGATCAAATTCTGTTCAATAATTCAAATATTACCTAAATTACACAGCTTTTCGGCATTCTAAACATTTTTCAATAATTTACAGAACGACAATGGGTAACCGGTCATTTTGATAATCGAAAATAAACGCTTACAATTCGGTATCGGACCCAAATGGGTGTTATTAATACTTCGAAAAGGTTACGTAGTAATATAGAACAATAATGTATTGTTTGTTACGTTTTTATCTTACCAATAAAATTGTGTTACTTATGTTAGTTCTATATTATATGTAGGCCCAGTCGTTACTTTTAGGAGGACATTTTATTAAAATTTCATTATTGATATTATATGTGTACTGACTGGTAGCAGTTGAAAAAGCTGAAGATCGAGCTCATTGACGTGCCATAGGAGAAGCCTACGTTCGGCAATACTGTAATTTACGTACCTTTAGTCGAATTTCTTGACATAGGTTTCCGAGCGTTCGTCGCTCTTCTTCGGAAGTGACGTGACGCGGTGAGATCGCGACGATCACTGCAATCTTGAGTTTTGCGTGCTGCGGTGTTTCTTATACGTAGAAGTTATTGCTTACCTTAATTTTTTTTTATTTCCTTGATGTTTTACGACAATAATATTGTACATGATGTATCTACTTAAAATGTTGCTCAATGATGTAAGTCCAAATAGTATCGCTTGCAAAATAAATATTTAATGAATAAATATGTACAGAATCATCGATAAATCTACTGACCCCATCCCTTTATTGAAATAATTACCGGATTAAATTTAACGGTTTCTTTCGATAGAAATTCCATGCTTTAGTCCAATAACGCTTTATTTTTACGTTACTGCTTAAATTTTACGGTCAAGTTTTACATAAGTAGTATTTAGTTGGATAAAAGTATTACTGGTATACATTAATTTACATAAATTAGTCATATATTTCGTTCACGGCAATATTTAGCTGTTGTCGATATTGAATTATCGTTAGTTAAAAAATAAATTGTAAACACAATAGATAGATGAACTAAAACAATTTCAGGCCTTGTTAAGTTATTCAGGTTTAAGGCCTATTTAGACGGAAAGAATTTCTTGTCTCGAAAATGTGATTATCGAAAAAATATAAACAAAGTTTCTTCGTTCCCACCTCTCGCTCTTCCACTCTGGCGACAATTGCCTCGCAATAGAATATTGATAGTGTCAGTCTAAACAGAATTTTAAAGCAATAATCGTATTTAGATCCTCGCACTCAAAACGGTTTAACCCGATTTGTACAATACTCGTATGAACTTGAAAAAATGTCATATGAGATCGTGTTTATATGCAAGTCTAGATTCTCTTAGGCAAGAATATTCTTACTATAATTTCCCTGTGTAAACAAACGCAGGAAGTTATCGCCTAGCGATTACTTATTTGCGAAACTCGTATGACATATTCGTAGGCGAGATTTTAGTTCTTGTCTGTATGTAAACATGATGATACGATAATCTATGGCGATTATTGCTTGTGATAGTTGCGTACGATTTTTCGTAACGCAGCGTGCCAGAAATCCCTCCTGTTTAAATAAGCCCTTCGATAATCAAATAAAAATGGGACAATTTGACTGTACCAAATTTTAGAGGAGTGTCGTCCATGTATGTAAATATATGTGTGACGGGTATTTTAATTTCATTAGGTACCTACAGTGACTACTACAGATGCTACTTTTTCTCTTAAGATCACTTTTCGAATAAGATCAGATATGCCACATCGCGGCGTCACATGAGTAAATGTGGCGGCGTACTGCGATCTGCGATCTCGGTACTTTTCAATTGTTTTCTGTTAGCGTTTGGTGTGAACCAGTCGGTACAAATACTACTGCGATATCTGACCGCCGCCTAGATCACGCACGCAGGATGCTGCTGTGTGTCCGTATCTTTAGGTCAACGACCATTGAAAAAAAGCGATCTTATGGACACTTTTAAATGGAAAAAACTTTATAAACGAAGGTGTTTCTTAAATAAATACTTAGAGTATTTATACAATGTGCTAAACACAGACGATCGAGTAAAGTGACAATAAAAAAGTTTTTCCAACCCTAAAATAAGGCCATACAACAGCTACAGGGCTTTGGGCAGTTGTACTGGATGTATATAGCCACAGTACACGTATGAGAACCCCTAACACGCAGCTCTATTGTCTCTCGAGACTTGAAGCTTCCGATCGCTGGCTATCTCCTCGATCGAACCTCTTAATAAACCAATGGGGTCGAAATGGAACAAAAACCTGCATACACATCATATCCCAGAATAGGGTTGGGTGAATTTTTCATAGGCCGAGCGTAGGAAGGAAATTTATACGCGCTTTTATTTTTACTTGTAAGGTATTGTGGATGGTGTGATCGAGAATTGTTTTGGCTTTATTAAGCCTTCTTTAGGATTTCGTTTACTTTTCCTTCTACTTGGCTGTCATCCGTGTAAATGTAAGATCTGGATACAAACTCGGCGAAGCGCGATTAGCGACATATTTTTGCTCGGTAGATAGTTTAGGTATAAGTATACGTTACTTTTGTGTCACGTATTCCCTATGCTATGCTGATATGTAAATACGCAGCATTCACGCAACCTTACAACTAAAGCGGCAATGGCTACGGCGTAGGACTAGCGATCGAGAGGTCACCACCCAAAGCACTAGTGACGTAAACCCACTCCAGCTAGGCTATTCTCTAAACTAGTTTACGCATCTCGCAAGCGGTGAAATTTGAATTTCGCATAAGAAACAATCAACCGTATAACAATCTTATTACGATTTGAATTTCGTAGTACGAAATATCACCGCGGATTCCGCTTGCTAGATGCGTAAACTAGCTTACAGAATAGCCCTACAGACACAAGTATATTTAGCACTTAGTTGGAGGGTTTAACAAGACTACCACAACCACGATGTGTAACCCACATTGCTAGTAAGATTTAAAATAAATTAAATAAAAATTACTCGAGCTACGCAGATTCGTAGCGACGTAGCAAGTCAATGGACCGTTGTCTCAAGATTCAAATTGAAAATTGAGATAAGCGGGCCATACTTTGCAGTCCTTGCACCTACATCCCTAACCCCTGCTTATTTCAGAGTATGACGTGGCAAAATACGTAAACGATCTGTCAGATGCCATCATTAATTTGGGCAGATTTATTATCTAGACTGCAGGCGCTCGACACGTATAGTAATGTATGAGAGATCAGATTTCTTATAGATAAGGTGGATCAAGTTGCAGAATTCAATCTCAAATCGTAATTGGGGGTGAATTTGCACTATTTTAGTTATTGACCGATTTTATAAAAGGAGAACTCAGTTTGTGTGAAAATATCAAAGCCACGGTAATATTATACATTATATTATATTACCGTGTCAAAGCATTTATTCCGTAGGTTTTTTTAAGGCTAGCGTTATGACCACTATCTCGCCTGGTGGTAAGCGATGACGTGGTCGAGGATGATGAACGCGCTAAGCTTAAAATACCCTTTCAAACAAAATAAGAATTTTCTAAATTAGTAATTGTAATCAGGATCAGGATACTTGAGTAATCGGGAAACATACACAAAAATAAAATATTATGACGAATTAAGGACCGCCTCTTTTTTAACCAATTTCCAAAAAAAGTGGTTATAGGAGGAATATATTTTAAGTTGTTCGCAGATAACTTCGTCGTTTATAAACCGATTTTGATGATTCTTTTATATAATATTTATCTATTTTTGTTGGAAAGGAGATATCCCAGGGGTGGTAGTTCACACAGTTCCCAGTTTCATCAAGATCTGATTGGTATCTCCAGAGATATGAAGATTAACACCTCACCACACTTGGTACTGAAATTTAATAGCGCGGCATTTGAAGTCGGTTATTTTAGTTTTTAAACGATCTTATGAGTATGTTAAAATATGGGCTCTATATAATTTAACCCTCTTAATATACTCCACTTAAAATTTGTCAAAGCTTTTCATAAATTTCCCGCCATAAATAAATGTATCCCCACATTACGTATATCATATTGGCTGTAAAACCAGTCGTTTACCAATCCTAATACAAAATTGACATGTTGATTTATGTCATCCGATAAATCGCTTATTTTTCAGGGAAGCCGCAATAATCGTATGAAAGGTTTGACTATTCATCAAACTGTGAGAAATTTATTGCCCGTATATATTAATCGTGAGACTGTGAAAGTTTGCTTTACTGTACGTTTGCTAGTTTTATAGGTTAGTAGGTCACTAGTCTGGTAGGATTTTCTTCTGTTACTCCAAAACGTTTTCCAATATTCATGTTGTAATTAATGATTTTTTTCATGAACTCATTTTATACATATTACGGGTCTTATTACCGTTTAAACATAAGAATTGATTGTACTCGTATTCTCAAAATACCTAAATACTCCACTACAAAACGTTTTCCAATAGGTACTCGTGTTGTAATGAATGATTATTTATTTTTATAAATACATCTTAGTATTGTTTTTGTTTACAGCAAGCAGTATTTAACGTTACAACAAAATTTTATTGTTTTATCTTTGAAGTGAAAACTTCTTTAGCGGCGTTGTGCACTTTTCTTGGGATGGGTTTTATACTCGCACCAGGTCACGTGTCCTTATCGAAAATTCGTAAGACTGGGCACAGGGCGCTTGCGCGGGGTGTCATTCCAAAATTATTAAAAAATGACGTGTTCAAGTTTCCACTGCTGCCGGAACTCCCGGAGTGCAACCCTTTTGTTTTTTTTAATTAACTATAACAAGTTCCGTATACTACGTTCTTTAACTTGGACTAAATCAAACTAAAGATAAGATTGTCCTCCACCTACATTCAACATGTTTTTTAAAAAATCAAATAAAACTAATTTCTCTTTCTCTGTCTTTTCAGAACCAAGATACGAGACAGCATATGCCTGCGAAGGCAAGACCTTAAAGATCGGCTGCGCCGAAGGATCCGTGATACATCTGATAAGAGCCAACTATGGAAGATTTTCTATAACAATTTGCAATGACCATGGCAACACCGACTGGAGTGTGAACTGCATGAGCACGAGAAGTTTGAGGGTATTGCATAGCAGGTGAGTGGCAACCCATTTTCTTCAGCTTTATTAGCGAGCCAACCTAATGTCTATACGAGTCGACTTGTGATGTATGCAGGGAGGAATATATTAAGATCTTAATTCTGATATTTTTCATAATTCTGAATAATTAAGAATCTCCTCCTTTTTCGAAGTCGGTTAAAAAACTGACTTAAAATGCCGCGATAGTCATTTTCAGTAGACAATTTGAGGTTTGTCTTTTTTGTAGTGGTAGGACTTCTGCTAGTCCGCCTGGGGCGGTACCACCACTTTGCCAATTAATTTTCTGCCGTGAAATAGGAATGTTTTTCGGTTGAAATGGCAAGGTGTCCAGTGAAATTACAGGGCATGTGAGACTCAACATCTTTATGTTGAGACATAGGTAACAGGCGCAGTTCAGTGACATGCAAAATTCTGTACTGCCAGAATTTTGCATGCCGCTGTATCTGTCATAGGTATATGTCATCGCTTACCATCAGGCGAGCGTCGTGCTTGTCTTGTTACCTTTTACCATAAATAAAAATAAAATAAATAAAAATCTCCATATATCTGGCCGGAGATGCTCATAATCTCGATGACTCGGACAATGGAACTAAACGAAAAGTAAACCCGCGCAAACAAAAAAAAAATCATAAAAAAATAATGTTTTTTTTAAATTTGAAAACGATACAATTTCCTTTTTGTAAAAATATGATCCATAAATTTTGTTAACGCAATAAAATAATAAAACTTTTTACATAATATGTAGGTTGTAGTAATCTTTACATAGTATAAAACAAAGTTGTTCCCGCTGTCTGTACGCTTAGATCTTTTAAACTACGCAACGAATTTTATATTTATTTACAGTTTTCAGCAATAAATGAAGTAATTCAAGAGGAAGGCTTATAACCAGAAATAAATGTGGGCAAAGCCGCGGACTGCAGCTATTATAATATAAATTCACTCATTTATCTAATAGGTTCTCCCTTTCTGACAATATTAATTCTGAACACCAACAAAAGCTATAGAAAGAGAACTCCAACAAGCCATTCTAACATGTCTTAATACCTTTTGTACAAAACAAGCTTCAAATTCTTTCCTACGTTATCACAATTCACAATACGCAAGAACGTAAACATAACGTAAATGTAAACGCGATCGTTACCGAGGAGTGCCGAAAATTGGCGAAAATTGGCGAAAATTAAATATCCCGACACCCAAGCTGATCGCGTTAGGTCCGCGAGATTGGCAATAAACTTAAAATGAAGAGGGAAAATAAACCGTATTTTCAATGGAATAAGGTTGTTAAAATTTTGATTTATCGCACCCCTACTCGTCCAACTCATGCAAATGAATGCCAAATTGATAGTCATGTCATGACGTAAGAGTTTGTAAGGAATATGTAAAATGGTGGTTAATTTTGAGGAAAACAAAACTCTCTTTATTATTATAGAAGTCATTGAGAAAAGCGCACTCACTGTTTTTAAATCGCTCGAAAGATAATTGTAATGATAATTTGCTAATGAAACAAAACTACACTTGCGATCAAATTTAAGTAAAGATTATAATCGTTTTGCCGTGTGTTTTTAAATCGACTTCAAAAAAGGAGGTTTCTCAATTTGACGTATAATATACATATACGAGTATATATTTTTTTATGTGTGTTCTCGGATAACTTCGTCGTTTATGGACCGATTTTGATGACTCTTTTTTTCTTGGAAAAAAGATATCCCAAGGGTGGTACCATAGTAATTTCATCGATATCTAAATAAGTATCTCCAGAGATATGGAGATAAACACCTCAAACTTGGTACTGAAAATTAATAGCGCGGCATTTGAAGTCGGTTCTTTTAGTTTATTAACACTTTGACTGCGGCACTTTTTCGCATATTTTTTAATTTTTTTAATTATTTTTTGTAATTTTTTTCGTAGCTGTGGCATCAAATAAAAACTAAAATTCAACAGCAGAAGGTTAAATAAACAGATTAATTAATAATTAAGATTAATTAAAAAAAAAAATTACTTCCGATACCAAAAATAAAAAAAACGCACGGTGTGTGTTTTCAGCAGCGAACGAACGATCTTTTTAACCGACTTCACAAAAAAGGAGGAGGTTCTCAATTCGTCTGTATGTTTTTTTTTTTTTTTTGTGTGTATTTTACGCGATTTCTCCATCAATTGTGAACGGATTCAAATGATTCTTTTTTTAATAGGCAGGATACGTTTCCGAGGTGGTCCCATTTGAATTTTAACGAGATCTGATTAGTATCACCAGAGATATGGAGATAAATACCTCAAACATAGGAGAATGTACTAGTTTTAGTAGAAGAGTCCCAAGAAGATTATACACAATGGAGGTTGCTATTGCATATAAGATATTCTTACGGTAACTGTGAGCGAGATAGAAATAAAGGTGGGGATAATTTTTTGTTATATCTTATAGGCAAGCGTTTGACCACTATCTCACCTGTTGCTAAGTGATGATGCGGTCGAAGATAGAGAAATGGACTAAAATGGGGACTGGCTCTCAAGGATAGCTGCCGGAACACATTAGATGTTTGGCGACAGATTTTCTGACTTGAGGGTGGTAGCTGGCCAGGCGGACACTAGATATGTTCTACCACCATGCGGGGGTTATTGGTTTCTTAACGATGTTTTCCTTCACCGGAGGGCCACTGTGAGAATCGCCTATATATTTTTCGATAGAAAAATTCATTGGTGCACGGCGGTTTGAACTCGGTACCACGGCATCAAAGCCGACCGTTCTCCCAATTACGCCATCGGGCCCTCAATAAATAATTATATATTAATAATTATAATAAATAATTATATATAAATATAAATAATTTGTCTTCACAGGAATGTTCTACCGGGCATAGTCTTGTTAGGGTGCAAACTTTTTTAAACATACCTAATATTTTTTGACATGACATGACATTTGGCGAAGATGGCGGCCATTTCAGTCCCGCGACACTGCATACATAGTTATTAACTCAGAATTATGAACGTACTTTGTACCAATCAATACAGCAAAAAAAAAATATAAGCATAAAACCACATATTATATAATAGTTACTACGTAAATAATACTTTCCGTTGTTAGGTTGGCTACACAGTGCTTTCATAATTCGGGTATACACACTGTAGGGAAGTGCCTCTTATAACGTAGTAGAGTGATTCAGTACTCTGTTGGCCATATGGCGGCAATTAATGTTAATAATCGCAAATAATACTTTTTAATTTTCATTTTGGAATACAACTAGTCCGTGTTATAAAAGTATTTGGAATTATTGTAATAAAATAGACAATTAATTATCGTGTGTGTCAGATGCTTTAATTGTACAGGGCCATTTTGGACATTGTCCTTTGATACCTTGATGACATCATTATTACTAGTGAATATTTTCACTTTAGCGCGGCATTTAAAGTCAATTTTTTTAGGTTTCCGAACCCAAAGGCTACCAAATGAACACTTTCTGAGACTTTGTTGTCTGTTCGTCCGTCCGTCCGTCCGTCCGTCCGTGTGTCTATATGTGCGCACTTTACAGATCTGTATCTTCTTAACTGTTATAGGTACATACTGGACATTTTCACAAAGTATATATCCGTCAGTGTATAACGGCCCAGACACGAAATTTAATAGATGCATGTAATTTCATTAAAACTTTTTTTGCACTAAAAAGGGTAAAATAATTTATTTTTCAAAAAAAATTAAACCGACTTCATAACCACAAAAAGGCACTCAAAAGCGAAAAATAATTTACTTAAAATTATTATAAGCGTTACCCACTTCTCTATTTGAAGTCGGTGCCAGCCAAGTCTATTGGATATTAGATAGATACTATGTATGTAGTAGTAGTAAGTAGGTACATGTAGGTTAGTAAGTAGGTAGATACATGTAGGTATTATCTATCTACTACCTATTAGACTTGGCTGGCACCGACTTCAAATAGAGAAGTGGGTAACGCTTATAATAATTTTAAGTAAATTATTTTTCGCTTTTGAGTGCCTTTTTGTGGTTATGAAGTCGGTTTAATTTTTTTTGAAAAATAACTTATTGCGAATAAAATCTAATTAGTCATTTTTACAGAATGTTTTGAACAAATTGTATTTAATAGGTACCATTTTATATTATTATCCATTCGACTTATTTAGAGAAGTCGGACACATCAGATGACAGGGGCTTAGACTGGCTATTTACCACGACCAGTAGCTTGGGACTCCTAAAGGTACGACCACGACACGGCATCCTGCGTCCGCGTGCGCGTTCGCGATCTCATTTTCATTCATTTTCTGATCGCCGTAGATCGCGTTTGGTGTGAACCAGTCGGTACAAATACTACAGCGTTCTGATCGCCACATAGATCGCGCACGCAGGACGTGTGGTCGTACCTTATGAGAGTATAAGCTGCTACTTCAGTAATGTTGAGAAGTAACCTCCTCATTTTCATTTTCACAGTACTGTTTTACTAAAGTGTTTTACTAATTAACCGACTAGAAGGAAGTTCTCAATTCGTCTGTATGTTTTTAGGGTTCCGTACCCAAAGGGTAAAACGGGACCCTATTACTAAGACTCCGCTGTCCGTCCGTCTGTCTGTCTGTCTGTCTTTCTGTCCGTCTGTCACCATGCTATAGATGTAAGTTACGCGATTACTCCGTCAATTGTGAACCGATTTGAACGATATTTTTTTTATCGGTAGGGTACGTTTCCGAGGTCGTCCCATTGTAATTTCATTGAAATCTCCAGAGATATGACGATAAACGTCTCAAACTTGCTACTGAAATTGACTCGCGGGGCATGGCAGTCGGTTGTTTTAGTTTTTAAACTACTTATCTTAATTATGTTTTATATCTTTCTATTTCAGATGTAGTATGCACCAGAACTGCAGTATATTGGCGAGTACGAACATGTTCGGAGATCCTTGTCCAAACACGCTGAAGTACCTTGAAGCGCATTATCAATGTGTTCCAGGTAAGGAAGGTTCCATCACAGAATATATAATACTAAGTTTAATAGGGATCAAGTTTAGAGGCCCCGGTGGTGTAGTGAAAGAATGGTCGAGTTTTATCTTATAGGCTAGCGTTTGACCACTATCTCACCTGTTGGTAAGTGATGATGCGGTCGAAGATGGTAAGCACGCTAGGCCTAGAATGGGAACTGGCTCTCAAGGATAGCTGCCGGAAAACATTAGATGTTTTTAGCGACAGATTTTCTAACTTGAGGGTGGTAGCTGGCCAGGCGGACACTAGATAGTGTCCTACCACCATGCGGGGGTAGTGGTGTGCACGGCGGTTTGAACTCGGTACCACGGCATCAAAGCCGACCATTCTCCCGATAACGCCACCGGGCCCTCAAAGCACGCTAGGCCTTGATGCAAGAGGTATCGAGTAAAAATTTATGTGCGCTTTTCACAGTGAAAAGAAAGAACGAATAAATATTTATTTAGCCGTCCTCAACTTGCTAACTAAATAAAACAAAAAAGGATCCACCCTAACCAGTCTCAGCACAGATGTTCAGAGTTTTGGATCGTAGACTCCAAAAACCAAGACGCTGATTTTCAGAATGATATCTACTAACTATCTAGTGTCCGCCTGGCCAGCTACCGCCCTTAAGTTAGAAAATCTATTGCCAAACATCTAATGTGTTCCGTTCCGGGAGCTATCTTTGAGAGCCAGTTCCCATTCTAGGCCTAGCGTGCTTACCATCTCCGACCGTATCATCACTTACCAACAATTGAGATAGTGGTCAAACGCTAGCTTATATGATATTTAAAAAAAAGTTTATTTCATAGGTAACCAATTTTCAGATACATGCACACAGAACCAATTACACAGAAGAGCGAATGATATTGTACACAAAAAGTAACATGACATATTTTAGCAGCGGGTCCCAAACTAGGCATAGCATGTATCTTGGGAACCCTTCTAAGTAGAAGGGAAGTACTTCTTTATATTATTTAGTATTTTTGTATAATCAAATGCAGCATATGTCGTCGCTCCACCTGGTCACAGGACGTCCTACGCTACGTTTGCCGATGACGCAAAGCGGTGGGCTGTGACTGGAAGAGAAGAGCCGAAGATCGGGCTCAGTGGCGCATCTTGGGAGAGGTCTACGTCCACCAGTGGACTGACACAGGCTGATGATGATGATGATTCATCTTATAGGCTAGCGTTTGGCCAATATCTCGCCTGGTGGTGAAGCGATGATATAGTCGAAGATGGTGAACATACATACACTGGAAAAACATTACCTTCCTTCTGGCGCAGTCGGGTAATTATTGGAACACATAACCTTAGAACCATGAAACGTAAAGCCGTTAAAACCTCAGCAACACCAATTATTTATTGTGTGGAAAACGAACCATCCAGCTGTTTCTACACCTATTTAATGTATACTACCATCTAATTCCAGCATCAACAACCAGCACAACATCACGACCCTCGCCGCCCTGGCTGATAACCTCCCAGCCTTCAGTATGGAGGTCGACAGCTCCTCCCGTGCAGAAGAACCCAGTCCAAACCCAGCAGAACGAAAGGAAGAAGCCCACAGTTATCACACCTCCAACTTTCAGGCCCCATATTACGCTACCACCTGAGGTCAAGCTTGGAGATGTGGGCATTAAGGTATGATGCTGCTTATATAACAATAAAATGAAAAGCGTGAAGCGGCAATAGCCAAATGCGTCGTCCTGGTGATCGAGAGGTCGCGAGTTCAATTGCCACCCATTGCACTGTGTTGTATGCTATACTACACATTTAACCCCTCCAACAAGCTTAGTTATGATATGTTGCTCGTTGCTCATTGCTAGTAAGCTTTTAAAAAAAAAACATTTTTTTTGTTACATTTATATCAAACACATATAAACAATAAACAAGAATTTCCTATTATTATGTAATGAGACTGGTGCCTGTGATTGTTTTAATAAAACCTGCGATACAGTTCACAAAGACCAAGATCAAAAATTCATTTACCAACAATGACTAACATATTGTTATAGATATCCAAATTTTAACGTACCGACAGGCCTAGGCGCTGTGCCAATTCAGCTACCGTACGACTCTATGCCCATACGACGAAACTACGCCATCTGTAGTTACTGTTTATTACTGTTTATGTGAAATTTTGGATTGTATATAACAATGTACTAATATATAAAGTGTGTTAAAGCCGTGGGGTAAAACAAGTGCCCAATAATTCTTAAGCTTGCTTTGGAACATCTTGTACAGTATTTCAAACTTTGTTCATATAATTTCAGAAGACTACGACAAGACAACCAGAGTCATCATCAGAAAGAAATCCTCCTCAGAGTCCAAAGGACATGATTCCTGACATTAAAGAAGATAATCCTAAAGTCCTGGAACCAGAGCCTAAGAATGAGAAACCAATTAAAGAAGAGGATAGCAGTAAGTTTATTTTTTATATTGGAGACAATCGGGAAGATCCCGATTGATCTTGTCTTGAAGTCAGCAGTGATGGAGTGAGGTGCTGAACAAATTACATTGGTTAAGCGTTACAGCAATGAAAATTATGAACGTAGGTATCTCACCTGGTTTTAAGTGACGATGCTGTCTTTGTTGGAATTGTTCTTTTTTGGAAGAGGAAGATGACACTGAGACGAAGCGCTAAACAACAAACATTGGAGAAATCCCTATCGAGTTGTGCCGTTGTGTCTTTTGAAGTAGCTAGTATTAAACAACATACTGGAACTCGACGAAGCTACAAGCGACACATCTATTTTTTGTGGATGGTTTGAGTCACAGCCGAAGCCCACAAGTGGTCTGGTCAGCCTTTGAGAACCGCGCAGCAATAATGTGTAAGATTAGGTTTGCCGCAGATACATTGTAACGTAATCGCTTCGCCTCGGGACAAGCGCGGTCATCTCGCTGTCGCCGCGTTTGCGTCCCGTCGTCCACGCGACGCGAAGAGAGCTGTACAAACTTATTTTGCAGAAAAGAATCAAAATTAATTCTTACGACATTAACATCAAGGTTGTTAAGGTTAAAAATACGCTGCCATTTCCCCAGGGCTGGTAGTCTCTACATGAATAGCGATGATTTTTGACCGATAATCATCGATAAGAAAAGATATGCAAATATGCTACTGTCTTGCTGAATCTTCCTCTAGTAGACGTTTGCGATGACAGGACGCGTCGCTATCAATGTAGAGACTTCCAGTAACTGAAAGCTCAAAGCGCGTCGTCACCTAGCCGTAGTCGCAGCGCAGCGATTTGCCAGCAGCGTCTTCGAAGCTAAATCCAATTCTTGTTTTCATTCACGCTAACGAAACTACAAAATGTACGGGAATAACATTTATTTTTACGCAACAAAATTATTGCTTATCTCATTCCCATACATTTTGAAGTTGCGTTAGCGTGAATAAGGTAATAGTTACAACAGAATTGGATTTGTCTTGGGGGGCTGATCTGCTACGGTGACGTTCCGTTTCCATTGTGTATAGTGTGCGATACCGCTTGTAAGTCATCATAAGTAGTAATCATAATCAGCCGGTATCAGTCCACTGCTGGACATAGGCCTCTCCCAAGTCGTGCCACTGAGCCTCTTTATTATTATATTATTATCAATCTATTTAAAATGTACCTCTTGTTATTCCAGTAGCAGTAACAGAAGAAACATTACACTGGCCGGCTGTAAAAGACGAAGACTCGGATCCTATGGTGGCAGTCCATCAGCCTCCCAAAGAGAACAGGCCAGCTGATACTGTCATCGTTGATGATTATGATCGAAGTTATTGTGAGTACCTTATTTATTGGAAACTAGCGGATAGTCACCGTGTGCTACTACAATAAATAAAGAAATGTGACCGATTGTGCCTAATGCATTGTTCTGGTGGTCTAAAACCATCTTCCTTATTGCCTTTCTAATGAAACCGGTTTGGGGCACATCAATGCACACAACAAACTCAAAATAAACATGGGTTTTAATATCATAATTATGTCTTTTTAACCGACTTCACAAAAAAGGAGGAGGTTCTCAATTCGTCGGAACCTTTTTTTTTTTATTATGTATGTTCACCGATTACTAGAAGGTGCCTAAACTGATTTGGATATTTTTTTTTTGTTTTAAAGGGTACCCTTCCCAGGTGGTGGTATTTAGATTTTAACGAAATCGGCCGAGCCGTTTTTAATATATCAACATTTGTATTACGATGCATTTACTTATCTCGATAACATAGTTACTACGTCTGCTGGCTACTTTGACTAGCGCGACGTTTGAAGTCAGTTCTTATAGTTTTTTTAAACGATCATAAATTATTTAGCGTCTGTTCATCAGGTTACGACAATAGTCTTCCATCACTTTTCCACCGTTGAAATATATAATTATTTGTTATTTTATAAATTTTGAGTCGTAAACGTTGGCTACAACTAGTGTTAAGATCAAGTAAACAACACTTTGACAATGCGAGTATTCTTATCTTTAAAGATAAATTTGTCAGCAATAATGTATGATGAATTTGTAACATGAATGTTATGTAGCGCCTGTAATTCACGTACCTATCTTTAGTCGAATGTTCACTGAACATCGCGATCTCACCGCGTGACTCCACTCCCGAGGAAGAGCGACGGCTTGAAACTTAGGTCGAGAAAAATCGACTTGTAAATTATAGTATTTAACATTAATAATAATGTATGATGTAACGTTTCAGCGACGAACCCCACCCCAGCTCTTGGGAGAAGGTCGTACTGTCCTCAAACCATGGCAAGAGGTCTCCATTGGAACTGGACAATTGCCAATACCTACGCTGTTCAGCCCTGCCCTGGTGGAGCCACTGGCTTGGCTAGGTGGAAGTAAGTATCTTAAACTCCTGCTTCTTTAATCTCAACTTTAGGTCTTTAGAAGTCATAAACACCTGTACTTGTATGATTAGGTATTGTGAATCTGGTGTTTGTCAGTAGAGCAACAGCATAATATTGAAAAACATGGTATTTTAGTTAGCCTCGCTCCAAAACTACGCTTAAAGCATTTTTTTATATTTTATAGACCAGCGTTTGACCCACAAATTTGACCAACATTTTGCCTGGTGGTAAGCAATAATGTGGTCGAAGGACTCTTAAAGTGTGGCTTTACTGGACAATGACTTAAACTTGACTTGGACTTAACTTTACGCCCCCTAAGACTAAACGTATGGTTTTTAAACCTATCTACAAAAAAAAACTGGCTGAATACACTCGCCTTGTTTATTGTGTAGAGTCACAATAAACAATAAAAAAGAGAGGTATCGTTTGATTACAGAGAAATAATAAGTCCGTTTTTCGAGAATAGTACAATAAATAGACCATCAGCTAACTAATGCTCCACCGTCTTCCAGATGCACCGTAACTCCTCACCACTACGCCGAAGAAGACCGACCAAGGCGTAGAGCCACCAGTCTTCCTTCCGGCGAGAATTACCACGACCTCGTCCAATCAGATCAGGCTAATGACAGACAGATGCAGCTTATACGGAGACTTGGTTCTGATTCTCTTCTCAAAGGTACGTGTAGAATTATCACCAACGACGTTTTACTATATTAAACTTGACTGAACTAAACTGCAAAGCCGGCCCGAAAGAGACCGACCTTGAACGGAGTTTGTGCATTTCGTAGATTTCTCGTTGATGTAAATTTTTATAAGGAGGTAATATCAAATTAATCACATTTTGATGAATCGTCGTTTTACAAGACGTCGAATTAGAAAGGATGGGGTCCGCGGTTGACATCGCCATCACGGCCGACACCGTGCAGGACCTGCAACACATGCCAAACACCCTCGCGCGCATTGGTCTCCGGATGAACTTAGATAACACCAAGATCATGTTCAAAGAACGTGTAATTCCGGTACCGATTGCTCTAAACTTTGTTTAAACGTTAAAACGTTTAAAATTTACAAATCTGACAGCTCCGAGATGGTTGACTATTATACGTAAAGCATGGTTGCTTGTTGGACGTAGTAACAGTAGTTGCTTTGTAACCCCGACGCAAAAAGAAGGGGCGCTTCAAGTCCGACACGTGCATCCGTGAATCTATCAACCCGCCTATAGACAGTGCAGGTCCGCGTTGAAATATCTCATTTTGCGTCCCTGAAGGAAGCCCAATGAGATACTGGGAACTGGCACTGGATCAGTTTGTTGTGTAGCGGCAGTTCCAAGCATATCAGGTGCTGAACGAGCTGATGAGGCAATGGATAGGACTGGATTTTGTTCAAATCCCACTTCTGATGCCGAGGGAGGTACTCCATGATTGTTTGTAGAGAGTGTTACGCTAGCAGTGCTGAAGTCACCCTCTTCGCTCGTCATCATGGTGACGATCACCCTTTGTGATCACCATATAGTGGAAGACTTTAAATAAAAGTATTCTGTTTAATAATCAAGTAACTTTATGTGATTCCAACATAAATATAACAAGCACACAGCAATGTCGGGAGCTCCGTACCGCTTTCTGAAATGATTATGATGTGATCCAGTCACAGAAATATCAATAATAACTAGCTGACCCGGCAAACGTTGTTTTGCCATATAAATAATTGGAGAGGAAAAATGATTAAATTACTAAAATGGCTATTAAAAAATAAGGGTTGATCGTAGAAGGGTGAAAATTGAGGATTGTATGTATTTTTGTATGTTGTATCATAAAAAAATAGAAATTAAAGTTTTTTGTCTAAAAAATAAAAAAATAAAGTTAGGGGTGGACTACCCCTAACATTTAGGGGGATGAAAAATAGATGTTGGCCGATTCTCATAGATACCGGATAAGCACAAAAAATTTCATCAAAATCGGTCAAGCCGTTTCGGAGGAGTATGGCAACGAAAACTGTGACACGAGAATTTTATATATTAGATATTATATTCTGATATTACCAATATATATAATGATATGTTATAGAAATATATATTCTAATCTTATGGTGATTTTTTTGATATGAGCCATGTCGCAACATATAAACGTGAGTGCTTATAAGATCGTTTAAAAAACTAAAAATAACCACCGACTTCAATGCCGCGCTATTAATTTTCAGTACCAATTTTGAGGTGTTTATCTCCATATCTCTGGAGATACTTATAAGACCTCGATAAAATTACCGTGGTACTGTACTTGGGATATCTCCTTTCCAACAAAAAAATAATAATCAAAATAGGTTCATAAACGACGAAGCTATCCGCGAACAAGCATAAAAATAAAATATATACGGTTGAATTGAGAAACCTCCTCCTCTTTTTGAAGTCTGTTAAACATTTTTAACCGACTCTCATTTCATCTCATTAGATAGGTAGGCAAACTAGCGTCTGATCTTCATAAATTAACACTCTCGACTTGTTCAATTTTACTTTTTTTACCTTCTGGCCTGGTGGTAAGCGACGTTGTGGTCGAAAATGGTGAACACGCGGGCCTAAAATTTTCTGACTCTCAAGGTGAATGTCATATTATAGTCTCTTGAAATGAGTTTTGATCGCAGGTCGTGACGGCGATTCGCCAGAATTGAAAGACTACCGCAGCGGTGGTCTTTCGGAACCGCTACCGTCCAGCCTTTTGCCACACGGAGATGACTATATTTACAGTGAGTTTGTCTTAATCTGATCTGTTTAGAAATAGCTGGTAATCATCTCCTTTTTTATGTCTGACAGATAAGCATTTGTCTGCTATCTGATGTTAAGTGATGGTGCGGTCTAAGATGGCATTGTGCTTGTCTGGAATTGGAAGACGGCAGTGAGATGCTGGACAACCCGTCTTCTTGTTAGAATCAAAGCATTTATTCAGTATGTAGGCAGTATTAATATACGCACATATACACGTCAAAATCATAAATCATAAAATAAATCATAACCTATTATCAAGTAAACATAGCAAGAGCAGAATTTTAACGCTTTGAATTAAAAAAAAAACAAAAGTAATGAACCATTCAGCTGTCATCCAATCGTTTACGTCAGACTATTAAAAAAAATTAAAGTGCGTTCAAACCAACCAAACATGTAACTGTGTAAATTGTTAAATACAATCCAAAATTTCATCGTACCGACGGGACTTGAACCCGCAACCTCCGGAATAACATGTACCGGTGCTTTGCCAATTAAGCCACGGTGCGAAATATCGTTACGACGAAATTAGTGGATTGCATTTTGTTAACCCAATTATGCATTGGTGGTATTTAACAATTTACAAAAATATAAAGTGTGAAACACTTCAAAGAAACATAATATGTAACTGTGTGTTTCAGTACTTCAGACAATTTTTATATAAAAAAAAATAAAAAAAAGTGAAATAGTGATGTTATTTTATTTGGCTGTGTACGGATAAATAGAATAAGATATTTACTATATAGGTACTCCGTGAATATGGCGCTTGTAACAGCGTCGTAATGCCTGACATTATTAATAGTGTACAATATGGTTAATATCCTTTATCAACCGACCTCAATAATGAGGAGCTTGTCAATTCGTCTGTATGTTTTTTAAATAGTGACTACAAACAAATAAAACTTCTAAAACATTGGTACTTGCCCCCACGAAAAAAAACACCATGTTCATGATTTTTTTTTTCAGCGGATGCAGTCCCAGAATGGCTCGGCTTGACGCCAGATCTGAGTGAATGCCGGTCGGTGTGGCTGAACAGTCTCGAAGCCAGGGTCAGGGAGGGAGAGTCTCTTCTCAGCATCAGCAATGACTTGGCACAGGTATTTTGAGCTTGGTTTACTCCGTTGTAAAGTTAGCCTTTTTTGCGAGGTTAGGTGACAGAAAGCTCGTAAAACGGTTTAGTCTATGAAAATGTAAGAGCTTTTTAGAGTTCCCTACCTAAAGAGTACCAAAGTATTGGTATGCCAGTGCTTTGGTGGCCAGCGCTAGCTGGTACGAAAAGCTGTTTATTCCGTGCCACTCGCTGGCGCCAGTCCAGCTGGTATGCCAGCACTGTCATCGTATTAATTACACCGCCTATCACAGGCGGTAGAAGCATATCCTCAGGTGGTAGATCATATCATATCGATGATATACCTGACTTGGTTCTAAAAAAAGTAGCTTAACATCATCAAGGGGAAAATCTGCCATCATAACCTTACGGTGTTCCGACATCGCACAGCCCTTGAGAGTCAGGCTATTCTAGGCTTAGCTTGTTCACCATCTTCGACCACATCATTGCTTATCACAGGCAAGATAATGGTCAAACGCTAGCCTATAAGATAAAAAAGAGGGTGCGTAGAAAGCTAAGTGTTAGACGTGAAACTTCCAAGTTCATTCAATTTATTTCTCAACATCACTAATAATGTTTTGTACAACTCCATCTGTTGAACTTAGCGGGTCGAATGCCCGAATGATTGCGAATACATCTTCGTAGTTACGCCGTTCTACAATAGAGGGCGTTTATAAATATAAAATATAACATGATGCTTACGTCACTTCCGTTGTGTTCGGACTGTGACACTACGTCATTTCCGTCAAATTTTACCCTACTGCACCTAAAGAAGTTTCACTTTTTATCGTCACTGTTATCACGGCTGTGTAATATTAAAATGTATATAAACAATAAGTATATTCCACAAGTGTAATATTAAAATGTAAATAAACAATAAGTATATTCCCCAGGTGTAATATTAAAATGTATATAAACTATAAGTATATTCCCCAGGTGACATCTTCCAAGACTCTCTACGGCGGAGACATGACTACCACCACCACAATAATGAAGAAGCTGGCACAGAGGATGGCTAAGAACGTTCAGTTTCCAGATCCTAGACATAAGGAGGCCATGGTCACTGATATGCTGCTTGGAGTTATCAAGACTGGTAATTGTTGGGAACCTATGATATATTCAACTTCATTTGTTTTAAAACTAGCAATGCATTGCTAGTAAGCTTTAAACTTAAAAGTGAATAAGCTTTAAAGTAAGAATACTAGTAAGTACTTAAATAAATATATTAATAGTATTCTTGTATTCCCCCCAAGCAAGCTAAATACTTTCAAGGGTCATCACGAACCGTCTTGCGCGAAGACTCGACGAGTTTCAACCTCCGGAACAGGCCGGGTTTCGAAGCGGTTACGGCACCATAGACCACATCCACACGGTGCGGCAGATTGTACAGAAGACCGAAGAGTATAATCGGCCCCTGTGCTTAGCATTTGTGGACTATGAGAAGGCCTTTGACTCAATCGAAACCTGGTCTGTTCTCGAGTCCTTGCAGCGTTGCCAAGTCGACTGGCGATATATCGAAGTGATGAGATGTCTATATAATGCCGCAACGATGATTGTACAAGTAAAGAACCAGCGAACAAAACATGTCCACCTGCGTCGAGGAGTGAGACAGGGGGACGTCATATCCCCGAAACTGTTCACTAATGCCTTGGAGGATATGTTTAAGACGCTGGACTGGAAAGATCATTAACATCAACGGCAGGTACATCTCTCACTTACGATTCGCAGATGACATCGTCATTATGGCAGAGACGCTGCAGGACCTACAAAGGATGTTGAATGGCCTAGCCGATTCTTCTCGTAGCATCGGTCTCCGGATGAATTTGGACAAAACCAAAGTCATGTACAACGAGCACGTTGTTCCGGAACCGATTGCCGTAGATGGAATCCCACTCGAAGTTGTCACTAAGTATGTTTACCTAGGGCAAACGCTCCAACTAGGCAAACATAACTTCGAGAAGGAAATCCAGAGAAGAATTCAGCTGGGCTGGGCAGCATTCGGAAAACTCCGTCGAGTCTTCTCGTCGCCTATACCACAGTGTCTAAAGACAAAAATCTTTAACCAGTGCGTCCTACCTGTGATGACATACGGAGCCGAGACGTGGACACTCACAGTCCGACTGGTCCACCAGTTTAAAGTCGCTCAGCGAGCTATGGAGAGAGCTATGCTCGGTATTTCTCTGCGGGATCGAATCCGGAACGAAGTAATTCGCCAGAGAACTAAAGTTATCGACATAGCTCAACGGATTAGCAAGCTGAAGTGGCAGTGGGCTGGTCATATCTGCCGCAGGACTGATAACCGTTGGGGCAGACTTGTCCTAGAGTGGAGACCGCGAATCGGCAAACGTAGCGTAGGACGTCCTGTGACCAGGTGGAGCGACGACATACGCAAAGCGGTGGGCAGTGACTGGAAGAGAAGAGCCGAAGATCGGGCTCAGTGGCGCATCTTGGGAGAGGCCTATGTCCAGCAGTGGACTGATACAGGCTGATGATGATGAAGCTAAATATGCTGCTAAATATGCTTGTGTTCGGAGTGGGTGCACCTCAATAGTGCAACGTGTGGGGATCGAACTTACGACCTCTCGATCGCCAGGCCGACGCCTTAGCCATTGGGCTATTGCCGCTTCGACAGCGCCTAGAATTTTGTCATCGATAGTTAGTTTTGACAGCTGCAAAGCAATGACACTCCTACTTTCTAACCGACATAGAAAAAGAGGGGTTCTTAATTTGACTACATTTTTTTAAATTAAGGATTTTATGTTTGTTACCTGAGAACTCCGTCATTTTGTAACCCATGTGAAAAAATATTTTTTTGTTTGTGTACTTCCCGTTTGATCCTATTGTAAATTCATCGAGATCTGATGAGTATCTCCAGAGATATTAAGATAAACATCTGAAACTTGCTTATAAAAATGACTAGCGCTGCGTTTAAAGTCAGTTTATTAAAGTCTTTGAAACGATCTTAAATTATACACCACAACAAAATAAGGATAATGTTTTTAGATTCTTTTATAAATGTTTCCGCATAATTTCTTAATTACTTTGGGATGGACAGAGTTCGAGTGCCTAGTGCGACTTTATTTACATTGGTTTACTAAAGGCTGGTTTTTGAGTACATTTATCGTAACTATATTTATTTATAGAACAAGATTTATCGAGAGTTTATCTATTCAATAACGGTACAATTGAGTAGATAAACTCTCAATAAATAAACCTCAGATACCGACCATTACTAGATCACGTTAAAGTAAACGATGATTTTCACGGAATTAAAAAGCGCCATCTAGTATACATAATAAGTAACATTGTATCTTCCATACAATTCTACACTTTAACGTGTAATCGAGTAATTAAATAACTCTAATGAATTAAATAGAAATTAGTGGATTGCATTTGTTAACCCAATTATGCATTGGTGGCGCCATCTATGACTACTTATTACGTAAGTTAACTCTAATGAAACTCGCACTAGGCACTCCTATACATGTGTGAATAAATATGATGAATAAAAAATAGGTATATTTCATAACTGCCTTTTGCTTCTTCAGGTTCTAATCTTCTAGAAGATAGCCAGCGAGCGTCCTGGGCAGACTTGAGCAGAGAAGCACAGAACAGAGTGGCGAGTGAACTTCTAACTCAGCTGGAAGAAAACGCCTTCCTTCTAGCAGATGCTGTTACTAAGGAGAAGACCATTCTTCAGATTGTTAAGAATATCTGTAAGATTCTTTTATTTTGATGTTAGGCATAGTCTTGATACTTACTCGTATGTTGTGTAAAAATCACAGTATTACTTTTTAATATCATATAGACTAGCGTTTGACCACTATCTCACTTGTTGGTAAGTGATGATTGTCGAAGATACGCACGCTAGGCCTAGAAGGCAAACTAGCTTTCAAATCCTTGAGAGCCATTTTCCATTCTAGGCCTAGCGCTATGCAGCTGCCGGAACACATTAGATGTTTGGCGACAGACTTTCTAACTTAAGGGTGGTAGCTGGCCAGGCGGACACTTGATAGTGTCATTCCTCCATGCGGGGGTTGGGGGTTTCTTAACGATGTTTCACCTTTACCGGAGGGCCACTGTGAAAAGCGAACATACATTTTTCGATAGAAAAATCCATTGGTGCAACGCGAGGATTGAACTCCGGTACCTTTGGCCACACCCCTGACACTCGACTAAATCTCCATACAATAGTTTGTATGGAGATTTAGTCGAGTGTCAGGTCGGTCAGTGTCGGTTGTTAAAGCGCTAGTGCGCTTTAACAACCGACACTGTGACACCGACACAGACACTACACACATGTCGTTTTTCTATACGTGCATTTGTGTGCGTGATGTCTAAGGTTGTCGCCCGTAATCACCGTATCACAGATTATATAATAGTTATTTCGTACATACGTACTAAGTACTGACCGTATGAATATTTTTTGTACACTTACCCAAAAAGCTTTTAACACTAAAAATATTAGTCGCTATTTTGTAAACCATCGTCTACAGAAACATTAAATCACAACACTTCAACTCAATTGCGAAGTAGGTAGGTAGGTACGTAGAAATATCCAACACAGGTCATTACATCTCACTTACATTTCACTACATTATACAATATTAGATTACACTACACGAAAGTATTATTCCATGTACACATTTTACATAATAGGTAATTACGATTTATCCTCGTTTTATCCTTAGGGAATCTGTAAAAACTCCTACTCGTATCTTTGTCTATCTCGCACTCGGTGCAGTCGCTCCGTCGTCGCGTCGTCCGCAGGTCCAGTCGACTTCAATAGAACAAACTGCACCACAGTAACTATTTTTTTTTCTGTGTCTTGCTCGCACGTTAGGGCGACATCAAGCAAAGAGAATATAAATACTACGTAGGTACTTACATCAAGTTCCTAATTGCTGTATTATAAAAATGTTTTACCGTGAAAGTTTTTTTAAATATTTTACAAACTAAATGTTATTTACGCACGAGTATATATCGTTGTTTCATTTATGAAAATGAATTCTAAAATACGAATGTATAGGTAGGTATATAAGTATTTATAATATACCTACATAAGTAATAAGAACCTACGTAAATTGGAACCTCCGGTGTCTACTGGTCTTAACATAAATGTATGGAGTTGATGTTCTACTCCTCGAGAGTAGTACCTATTGTTCTGTAGCAGTACGCGTGTAGCGTCCTTGCTCAGACTGACGCCTCGACAAATCAAAATCGGTGGCGGGGTGAGGAAGCCCGGAATTGGTGGGGGGAACAGAGTGTCCGTTCTACACGTAGTATTATTATCTTTTCTATGCTTTGGCATCAAACGCGACCGTTCGACACTACACCGTCAGGCCCTCATGATTTGCAGAATAAAATTACATTAATTTAGTTTGTTGCTTAAAATACGTATTTTTTCAGGTTTGTCCGTGCGAGTTTTAGAGGTGAAGAATGTGGAAGACGAGACGTTTCCTTCTATGATCGCTCAGGAACAGTGGAAGGCTTCTGAAGATACCATCACCATCCCGAAGGCTGCTCTACTCGGTATGGTCTTGTTTTAAGAATTCTTTTGTATGAAGTAGTATTAAAGGCAAGCGTGCTACATCCTTGATCGCATCGTCACTTAACATCAGGATGTGTAAAAAAAAGTAGTTAAAAGAGTAAACAACTGATACCACAAAAATATTGTCATGGTTTAGTGACTAAACTTTAGTCATTGTTAGGGAAGGATAAATAAATTAAACACATGTTGGAAACATCGACCTTCACCGAATCGAAAGTATATTGTCCCATGTACTATCCAATATATGACATACCTATACACGAATTTGAAATTAATTTGAATTTGAACGAACGCTTTGAAGTTATTGCGTATGCCTTTAATTCATATTATATTTTGTAAACTGCGTTCAATGTTGAGAGAACCTAGTACCTAGACAAACCTCTGTAACGTATACTGGTACTTTACGATAGAAATACATGTAAATTACATTTAAGAGTAAATAAATTAATAAATTTTAAGTTTTATAACATTTTTGGCCAGCTCTTATGCGTGAAATCTGCAAACAGCCTGAGAGTAGTTACTAGGCGCAACTTATAATAATGTTAAATATTGGGTTTACGTTGTTTTTTTCCACAGATAACCGCCAAAAAGACCTAGTTCGGATAGTTTTCTTCGCGTTCGACCGACTAGAAGAGATCCTACCCCCTACCTTTGGCAAAATACCCCAATTCGCGTCTTACCAAACTGACCCTTCTACTTCAACAACCAGCATCAATTCTGAGAGAGAGAAGATGAATGTCACTAAAGTATTGAATTCGAAGGTATGTGTTTTATTTTATCAACCGACTTCCAAAAAAAGGAGGATCTCAATTCGTCTGTATGTTTTTTTTGTGTGTATGTTACGCGATTACTCCGTCAATTGTGAACCGATTGGAATGATTCTTTTTGTAATCGGAAGGCTACGTTTTCGAGGTGGTCCCATTGGAATTTCATCGAGATCTGATAAGTATCTCCAGAGATATGACGATAAACGTCTCAAACTTGCTATTAAAATTGATTCGCGGGGCATCGGGGCATTGAAGTCGGTTGTTTTAGTTTTTAATTAAACATGTACCCTATAATTTGTACTACCACATTAGCTATTTAAAATTTAACCAAATTGTTCGAGCTGTTTATTTGTGAATTCACCGTAATATTGGTGGAGCCATTATTCTAGATACTGTTTCTATTTAACCGAGTTAACAATAAATACTTGATATAATAATATGTATAAAAAGGATAAAGCTGATATAGAAAGGGACCGTAGAGCGTTGTCAGTAAGAGCTAATATTTTTTCAGATACAACATTTTCTGAAATAGCTAAATGTACGCTTTTCAAGACTATAAGAATGTGTTTTTATAAGTCTAGACTCTTTTTATCCACCGTTTGTTTTCTATTAAATAATTCTATTAAAAATAATCCTTTGGATTGTTAAAAAAGACTTACTTATACACAAGTATAACAATTGTCTGCCTGTTTTTAGCTTCGATATTAAAAAAGTTATACAAAAAAAATTTCTTTGCAGGTGATATCAGCAAGTCTGGGCAACGGTCGTCATATCCAATTATCTCAGATGGTTCGACTCACTATGAAGCATTTGAAGACTGACAATGTCACCAATCCTATGTGCGTTTTCTGGGATTACACTTTACAGTAAGTTGAAAATGTTGAAATCTTTACAATATTTATTTAGTCAAATGTGGTATTGTCTAGTCAGAAGTCGGCTATGAGACTAATGGGTTTCTGAGGTACATTTATTGAGAGTTTATCTACTCAATTGTACCGTTATTGAGTAGATAAACTCGCAATAAATGTACTCAGAAACCGGCCATAAGTGCTGTCATCCAATAATAGAAGCAAAACTTATTTCTCTAAAGATGTGTGAATGCATTGCTGAACTCAGAAATACAGTAATAGTAGATTAGTAGCCAAGGGCTGTAAGGCATCAATTGCAGCCCGAGATATTTAGGCGCACGAGCGCAGCGAGGGCGCCTATAGTTCGAGGGTGCAATTGATGCTTACACCCGAGCTAACTACTCTGCTTTACATCTCGATTGTGAGGTAAGTAGAAAAAACCGGCATTACAAGAATAAAACATTTTATTAGTTAAAATTTATAGTGAAATGAAAACAATTTTCAAATTTTAGGGACAGGTGTTTTTTTTAACATTGAATAAATGCACCACAAACTAGATGGCTGCAGCTTTTTTGATAGCTCACTAAAGTATGTTAAGAATACAATCTCAGATAAAGACTTTACTCGTTTTTCTTTTCGCCACTTCATGAACTCGTCGTAAGTTTTCAAATATCTATCTTTAGAACTTTCAGGCAAAATATTGTTAATTGCTGCTTCAGCTTCCATTTTCATTGAATCGGGAGTGCAGCTTATTTCTTCATCATTTGCAGAACACATGTTTTTTCCTAATTAGCACGTAATTATAAAAAAATCCCAAAAACAAACAATGTTTAAAGTAAAAGTTTTCTATTCCCGCCTTTTTTCATCTTTCTTTTTTTTAAGAACGAAATTGGGCTTCTTTCGTTCGGTATTTAAAATTGATGACTATTATACTCATACGAAGACAAGGCTGAATAGCGAAGCGACCTCTTTTGTCATTGGGCTGAATGCATGATGTCTATTGCCAGTATGATGGTTAGATGTACGCAAACTTTTTGAAAGAGTGAAGTGTTTTTTTTTTAATATTACTTACCGCCCTAGGGCTTTTCTAGCTACATTATTACCCTTGAGCGCTAATTGGTTACCTACAAGCCCCATTTGAGGGTAATAAGGACCTACTTACCGAATATGAGAGATGTAAACATTTATTTTATTTCGTTCATACTAATTTATCAAGCGGCAATAGCCCAATGACTAAGTCGTCGGCCTGGCGATCGAGATGTCGTGAGTTCGATCACTAGATATTGCATTATTGACGTGTACCCACTCCAGACACAAGCATATTTAGCTTAGTTGGAGTGGTTAACAAGACTACTAGTAATGTGCAGCCAACATTTCTAGTAAGCTTTTTTTTACTATACTTTTGGTAAAGTGGCTCTTATAGACGAATGTCTTTTTCTTACCACGACTCGTCTTACATATCCTGTGCTAACTAAATCATGAAAATATTTCAACGGTCGAATTATTTCTTACAGTGGCTGGTCCCCCGAAGGCTGTCAGATTGAATGGTCCAACCAAACCCACACGGGCTGTGCGTGCTCCCATCTGACCAACTTCGCCATCTTGATGGACGTATCTGGAGTACCATTGACTGCTGGTCACCAGCTAGCTTTGCAGACGATCACCTACATTGGATGTGGAGTGTCCACTGTGGCGCTTGCTGCTGCGATTATAGTGTTCTGCTGCTTTAGGAATGGAAAGGTTGGTGGAAGAAATTGGCTTAGTTTTGAGTTAATATTTTAGGAGTTGGATACAGATAATTGGTTTTATTTTATAGTGGAAAGACCAGAACAAGATTACTATATCACCTGACGCTGAATAAACGGGATTTCGAATTGTATGATCGTAGTTAGATGGATACCTGACTTTAGCCAACATAGCGCGGTTTTCCCAAGGTATATTACCCCCAGAAATATGGAGATAAACACCTCGACCTTGGTACTGAAAATGACAAGCGTGACATTTGAAGTCGGGGGTTTTAGTTTTTAAACTGTCTTAATTATTTAATCATCTACTTGTCCGTATTTTATACTACATTCAGCAAAAAATATATACAGAATCGTGATTTGTTAATCATTCAAGGGTTCTAGCTCTTATGCATATAGATATAAAGTCTACTATCTTCTTTCTCAGTCTGACCGAGCTCTACATACCACATTCACCAAAAAAATAATCCAAAATCATAATTTGTCAATAATTCAAGGGTTTTTAACTCTTATGTGTACAGATATAAAGTCTAATCTTCTTTTTCAGTCGGACCGAGCTCTAATCCACAAGAACCTCTGTCTATGCCTGCTGGTAGCTGAGATCACCTTCCTGGTGGGGATAGAACAAACTCAGAACAGGATCCTGTGTGGATTCATCGCTGGTCTGCTGCATTACTTCTTCTTGGCTGCCTTTGCTTGGATGTTCTTGGAAGGTAAGGAGATATAGTACCTACCCACCATTCATATTATAGATACGTTTCATAATGTTTTTTTTAACAAAATCAAAAATCGTAGTTATATATCGTAGATGGTTATTTTGTCTCATGGGTAGTTTCAAAAGTTTGCCCTTTTCGGGTGTACAATATTTAAACTAATATTATAAAGAGGAAAGATTTGATTGTACAAACAAACAAATTGTTAAGATTTAACTAAAAAACTACTGGACCGATTTCAAAAATTCTTTCACTAATGGAAAGTTACTTTATCACCGAGTAACAAACCCTATATTTTATCCCTGTATTCTCACGGATACGGGAACTCCGCGGGTGAAACCGTGAGGCGCTGCTAGTATTATATAATTTTTAAGCTAGTATAGGTGGTCAAATTAATGCTAGTTAAGACAAAAATAACAGCTACAAATTTGTAGTATCGAGCTAAGATTGATTTAGCTGAATAAGTGATTTTGGCTTAAAATTGCAATAAAGTTTAAACATCAATTTTAGCGGGGCATAGATTTGTTATATTATTTTAATTGCCTGGAAAAGCAAGGCACTCGTTCGATGGTAAACAATACTAATCCAATGGCGTCTGAGAAATACCAGGTAATGTGAGAGCCATAAATATGGGCTCTCACATTGCCTAGCTGGTATTATAAAAAAGTTCGGCAATCGAGAATTTTGCAAACCACTATTTCTTAGGCGTCAGACTTCGTGGACGTCATTGTTTTTCTACCACCATTATTGTCCTGTTACTATAAAAGAAATCACCATAATGCCTGACTTGCTATTAAAGAGTAGCTTATCACCATCAAGAAGAAAAAGCTCATACACACGGTATATAACTTACGGTGTTCATCAGAGTATACTTGGCCTAGCGTGTTCACCATCTTAGAGCACATCATCTCTTATCACCAGGCTAGCCTATTATAAGATAAATATACTTAAAAAAACTGTAATAAAATAATTTCACACCTCCAATAATACCAGGGTTCCATCTGTACGCGATGCTAGTGGAAGTCTTCGAGCCGGAACACCCTCGAGGTAGATGGTACTACTGTGCCTACCTAGCCCCCGCAGTGGTGGTCACAGTGTCAGCGGCTGTCTACCCAGCTGGATACGGCACCCAGCACCATTGCTGGCTTTCCACTGAGAACATGTTCATGATGAGCTTCGTTGGACCTGTTTGTTTCGTGCTTTTGGTAAGTTTATACTAATTTATAAATATTATCCCTGCATGTCCGTTTTATTACGAAGCATTCAAAGACGATGAAGTTGTTTGCTCAAATAGCTATACTCCATAGTTCTTCTAAAAAATAGGAGCATTGGACTCTTGAGGATATGTTTACGAAGAATTATATTCGTCCCTCTCGAAAGCCTTACATCATTTCGACCGATCAGCCTAAGAAAGAAGCAAATTTTCTTAGGTATAAAATACTTCCAGAAAAGGGTTTAGACGTCGAATGCTGTTAAAAATTTGGTCTTATAGTTTTTATTGTTGTAGTTCAGATAAGTTTCTTCTTAGGGTCTTATTTATTTTATAATAGTGGTTTTGTTAGTAAAACTTATTGTAAAGTTAAAATTGTTATAAATCCACGAGACAGACGTCTGGTAGGCATACATTTATGGTAGACATACTTAGAATTCGCACGAAGCGGTTTGGTTCCACAATTATCATTAGGACAGCCAAAAAATTGAATACTCTATCCTCGACGCTCTTCTCCTTTAAACTGGGAATGTTCAAGTTAAGAGTGATAGAAGATCGGGCTCAGTGGCGTATTTTAAGAGAGACTTACGTCCAACAGTGGCCTTACACCGGCAGCTTATGATGATGATGATACTTAATAACCAAGAGTTAACATAGTATCCGTAGTAGTTTCTGAACATAAATAAATTGTAGACAGTACAATTAAGAACAAATATGAATGTAGCGTACGCACCTAAAGCCGAAATAGGTGGTGGCTTTTACACTACACTGGGATAAAACGATACGAGATAAATCGATGTTCCAACCAACTCAGAGTGGCAGAAGCAGCAAAATAGAATGCGAGCACTCACCTTGGACTGCGTCTGCTCTTCGTTGACCTTCCACCTTCAGCTCGTCCTAGGTGTGATGAGGAAATTTTTGCTTCTTAGTGACCGTGCACGGTAGGATCAGTAATTTGGGTCTATTAAGCCAAAATATGACCAACGCGGACACCGAGCACGGATATTTTGTGGTTTATATCTGATTTTTCACAACGGCCGATTTTAGCGGTAAAACAAACGGTTGCTTTCGCTCCAACGTTTTACGAATGAGTGCCGCATGACAGTTGGTTTGACAACTGCGTTTTGTTGCTTCGTATCTACCGCGAGTGTGGAAGGAATATCGACTTTATTGTCCGACCCTTTCGTTATGCGATAACGGAACAATGAACCTAAGTATGTAAATCGAAAAAACAGCAGAGCATGCATTAGAGCATGGCAGAATAGCAGAAAAATGCATCTATTTAAAAATTATTTTGATAACACAAGTTAAAACAATAGTCGTTTATCACATGCATTTCATTCATGAATTCTTACAGACTATTTGTTATCTTTGATTCAATCATAATAAAGTAAAGAATTTAAGCATAACGTAACATTTTGTGCTTCCTTTTCAGGCCAACTGGTTTTGTCTGGGGATGGTGATATACATGATGTGTAAACACTCTACAGTATCTCTGAAGGCTAAGGACGACGCTAAGCGGTATAAGATCAGGTTAGTTGATGACGAAACGTTCTTACCGTACGTTTCTACTGCACAGAAAACATGTGTCAAAACAATTGCCCGCTCTGTTACTCATAGGCTAGACAGAGACGCAGATTGTTTAGCAACATGTTTTCTGTGCAGTGAAAGCGATCGGTTAGTTAGTATAGTATCGTGGTTGTCTGCCAGTGAAAGACGAGAGTGAGATGAGATGCTAGATAACTGATTTTAGATTCAACTAAATAAATGCCTTGTTAAACCAGAATTATTCCCGGAATAATTTTACTTACTTTGATTTCTGATAGCTTGGAAATGTATCTGACAGATTTTTATTGAATGGCAGTCATATGTCAAATAAAATGTGTGTCCGGTGAAACTGTCCCTAACACTTAACACTAGTCATTAACAATTTTATTCTCAGGATAGCATTTTTACTGTTTCGGTCCAATCCACCATTATACACATATCGAGTCTATTTCAACCCGTCTTTCGAACGCAATGGTTAAAACCATTCCATATCACGTTAAGACGTGCTGGATAGATACTCGTATTTGTTTGTATGTTGAACGAAGGAAAGAAAAATTTACATGTGGAATGAAGTAGTCTCTGCCTACCCCAACGAGAAAAAGGCGTGATATTTAACGGACTTCAAAAAAAGGAGGAGGTTTCTCAATACGACCGTATATATGTTTTTTTTTGTTTGTTCGCGGATAACTTCGTCGTTTATGAAACGTTTTTGAATATTTTTTTTGTTGGAATGGTGATATCCCAAGTGTGGTACCACGGTAATTTTATCGAGGTCTGATAAGTATCTCCAGAGATATGGAGATAAACACCTCAAAATTGGTACTGAAAGTTAATAGCGCTTCTATATGTATGTATATTGAACCTTATGATAAACATTCTTTTATCTTAAACCTTTTTACTTCCAGGGTATGGCTAAACACATCTTTAGTCCTGGCCTTCCTCCTGGGTCTGACGTGGACCTTCGGTCTGCTGTACCTGAATGAGCAGACCCTGGTGATGGCGTATGCCTTTACCATCCTCAACTCTTTGCAAGGGCTGGTCATATTCGTCTTCCAGTGCTTGCAGAATGATAAGGTTGGTACCTACTTACTGGTATCGTTTTAATTTTTTTAAATTTATATATCGTGACCATGAATCAAAAGTTCATGTTTTTTAGTTTAGTTTAGTCAGCGTCGCGATATTAACTAATCTAATGTTTAAATTATGGCAAAATAGAGTTGAACTTTTAACACTTTCGAAAATAAACATTTTTCCCCACATTTTGAAGGATGTTGCCTATCTTCCATCCTCGAGCGCATCATCTCTTACCAACAGGTCAAATGCTAGCATAAAAAATGTAATGATACCACCTCGGAGAATGAAGCTATAAAACATATTTTAATCAGTGTCATTCAGCAAGATTATAAATACAGCACAGTGCACATAAACTTGACAAACCTAAATTGAACTGCAAGTATTGTCTATTTGACATTTCATATATTATTTCTAACTGTTTTCAATATTTTCAGTTCCGAAACTACTGCGCAAGAGTGGGTCGTCGGTATCCCTGGCTATCTTGCTGTCTCCACTTCACCGGCCAACCTTCGGAAACCTTACAACCACCACCAGCGTCTTCCACCAACCACCTGGATGCTCGACAACCTTCCGTGAAGAGTAGAAGATATCATCAGAGCACAGCTGATGTGGACGACGTCGTTGACCCAAGGGATGTGACGGTAAGAAATGGGGGTGAAGGATGGGGGTAGATGGCCAATCGGTTTCGTTTTTGGGGGTAGAATGAAAATGATGTCAAAAATTTTATGATAGAATATTGGATGAGGTTATGTTTGTGGTTATGTTTCTCCTGATTGCCACTAGATGGCGTTAAACACAATAACATAATTAATTAAGTAATATAAAATGTTGATCTACGATGAAAGGCTCTTTTAGATTAAACGAATAAAAAAATTACAACAACTTCTTCAATTTATGGATGTCGATTTTTATTAAAATAAAAACTCCAAAAACGAAAGTTAATTGGTCACTGAGACTAGTTCTAAGTTATTCGTAGTATGTATACAGAATTTTTTTGGCCTAATTGCTAATCATATTTAAAAATGGGCTTTTAAGCCGTTGGCACACCAACGAAACCACGAGAACCTAGAATCATTCCAACGCAAAGGCTTTTACAGGGCCGCGGAGGTGTGGCAACGGTTTTAGACCTTCCAAGGTCTACCTTACTTCTATATCTGTGTGAATATCAAAAGCTCTCTCATTGGTCAACAAAATCATAAAAGCTTGCTTAAGGTGAAGGAAACAAAATGGTGCAAGGTATAACCGTCAGGAATTACTAACACACACATTCAAGAAACACATTCACACAAACGAATTAACTTACAACAGAATACAGCAAGCACATCCGGCTTGGCGTCGGCTTCAGCGTCAACAACAAACAACCTCGTCATCAACACTCTAAACGTTGTTGTAAACAACAACAATCACAACAATAACAATGTTATAAACAACGCCGCCGTCGCATCGTTAGCGGCCCATGCTGCCGCTCACAGCTACCATACGAACCGAAATAGACGAACGTCGCAAGAAAACCAAAACTTCGCAAGCAATTTTGGACCTAGTCTCAATGCGACAACGTCGAATTTCCCACACAATGTAGAGAGAGAACCGCCCGCCCCGATGGCACATCTCCGAAACCCTATAAACACTGGAAGCGGCAGATATCCTCCAGGATATCGCCAGCCGGGACAGCAAGGTGCGTACGCATTACATAGAGATAGGATAGATTCATATAAAAAAAACCCACCGTAAAACACCACGGCTTTTGTAACTAATTCGTTAAAGACAGCTCAATTTTTTTATGTGTTTAACATTTTATTTATACTATGTGTTTTGTATTAGCTGTGTAAAAATGTCACTAACATGTTTCCGAGTCCGAAAACGGACGGAAATTACGTGAAACGCTTAACGGTAAGTCAGATTTTATTTTACTTCAAACTGTTCTTCGAACTAACGCTATTTCTTTACTAACTGATCAACTTCGATTCTTTCTAACATTTCTTAGTGGTGTGGTGGTTTTAGATCGTAACTGCATTTCTAAATGACGTCGTACACGACGCGTTTACGAAAGATCCTATCTCTAGAATGCGTATGCAATCTAGCTTTATATTTTCTATGTTATATATGTATTTCCGTATTATGTATGTATTATTTTACACAAAACAGAGTTACAACCTACAACCGGAGTTGGCAAGATGGAATATTCGGCCGACGGCGCCGATTTACGTTCCTACGGAAGACGCGAGATCTATGCGCATACCAACGCCACAGAATTTGCCTCATAGCTCATCGCATACACAAAGTATCGCGTCGATGCATAGCTACAGAAATAACATCGATGTACCGAACGATTACCAAAATTTGAGGTCGCGGTCGCCATCTTGTTTCTCAAACAAAATGGCGGCTTCAATTGGCGCGAACGAATGGACTGTCATGGCGAACACAGCCGGCAATGCTTGGAAGGTGAGGGGAGGGCTGTAAAATGGCTTTTATGTCGGCACTGTTAGAGTGGATTTTCGTTTGTCGTTAGTGTTTTAGTGAGATCTCTTTGGGGCTTGCTTCAATCGATGTTTTATTTTGTTACCCGATTCATTGTCGGAGTCGGAATATAAACTTTTTTTGCACTACCAAATAAATGTTTGTGAATTTAAGTATATGGATTTTAGCTAAGGTGAGTAATTTTGATTTACATTGTGTAATTTGTTTTGCTGTGATAAAATACGTACCAGAATTGCGATAATATTTACACATGGGAAAATACAAGCCGAGTATTAGATTTAATAGATAAAATTAACTTCTAAACTCATAACTATAATTGATGCAAAGTTACTGTTGCATAAGTCGCTATATATCAATAACTAAAGCACGATTTCTTTCTAAGACTCTCAAGATCACATTTTTACCAATATATAAACACAAACATAGATATTATAGATCTCGCTAAAGCGCTAACCAATCACAATTTGCATGTAACATAATCATAGAAATTGCATGACGTCATTAACTCTTTCATACATGTAAATACATTTTCAGTAGCCCTACCCATCTCCTTCTATATCTAACACTAAATTTCTTAGCACTAGACCATAGTTTAGACACTATAACACAAATACTAAAAATCATACATAATCATATCACAAAGTTCAAGTGTGAATTTCGTGACATCTGTACATTTTCGCATGGAGCGGGAAGGTTTTTCAATTTTCTTCTTTCGTAATATTTTTCTGTTATTTGCAGTTTCCTTGTTAACATCCCTAGCGAAATTCAATTGTCATGTCTCTCGTATTTGAACCACTCGATTATATTTAGAAAATTTACAACATGTTTCATTAAAACACGTTAGACGTCAATGATAACAAAGTTGACAATACAATTTAATTATCCTGGACTTTGTTCATCATAATCAGCCTGTTACAGTCCACTGCTGGACATAGGCGTCCCCTAAGATACGCCGCTGAGCTCGATCTTCGGCTCTTCTTTTTCAATCACTGCCCACCGCCCTGCGTATTTTGTGGCTCCGCTTTATCACAGAACGTTCTACTGTACGTTTGCCGATTCGCGTACTCCACTCTGAAACCAATCTACCTCAATGGTTATCAGTCCTACAGCTAATATGACCAGCCCACTGCCACTTGAGCCTGCTAATCTAATTCGTTGAGCTGTCGATCCCCTGTCTTCTGGCAAATAACTTTGTTTCGGTTAAAGTTTCGCCACAAGTAAATGTTAACTACTTTTTTCATGACGTTCCCAATGTAGTTCATTTTGTGCGCAAATGCTTCACTGTCATTTGTTTTGATTATGTGTCCAAATTGGATACCAATTTGCCTCTTTAAAATGAGCCTTGTGTCGGACGCCAAATTTTTGCTTTATCAGAATAAAACAAATGTTGGGCTCCAATATAATATCCAATATAATTTTAAAAATTACCCTTTCATCGGCGCCAATTTATATGATTTTCAGATTTATAAACCAATTCATCAACATTTGCCACACGTTGGGCGAAAATATTGAGATGTTTTTTCGCCAAAGACGTAACGTAACACTTATTACATCGTCTGACAATTTTACATAGCTACTAGCTTTTGTTCATTTCAGGAATTGAGCTGTCTTCTACGTCGTCTGAATTACAATATTGTTATTTCAGCAAAGTTTAAAGTAGATTTAATATAAATGTATTCAAAAAAAAATATGATGAATAGTTTCAGAGTAGATAAACACTAATAATATCTCCTCATTCACAGAACACTTCTTCTAAACACCATCCCGGGAACTCTTCGACACTTCCCCATCACGACACTCTGTCCAGGCAGATGGTCCAACAAAACCACCTCAGTCCCTACGAATGCGAGCAGCCCATAGCCCCCGGCTCCCCTCGTCACATGAAGGACGAGGAAAGCCCACTCCACCACCAAGGATACCAAACCACTCGCAGCTACAACCATGACTTTCGGAACCCACACGTATACATGTCCCAGCATTCTCCCGGCAGTCAGGAAATGATATTTCGGAAGCAATATAAAGACGATCGCAGAAAACACCACCACCATCACGGCAGCCAGAATGTCAATCACACGTACTCCGAAATAGCGTCCCAGCAAGGTCGGATTTACCGACGCGGTTCCGAAGAATTCCGAGTGATACAAGACGATCCGGTGTACGAAGAAATAGAGCGCAATGAGACTCTAATGTCCGATATGTCCGATGATAATTCTGGACCTGATAACTGCCGCCAGAACCCTGGACATCACGGCTCGTCCAGCTCCAAGTTTTTTGGGGACCATCGCCCGTTGATTTCATATAGTCCTGGGGAGAGACATCATCAGGAGGAACATTATGGAAAGTATGGAAAATGGGATACGTTGGAGCGTTATGACCCGAGGCATTACGAAAGCGGAAGGCTGATGCATCCATACCATCAGCCTCCGGAGAATATGCGCGCGCTAGCCGCAGTGTTAAACGGAGAAAACAATGTGGTCTGCCATTTGGAGCCCCACAACTCTTACGAAGGCTACCAACCGCAAAGTGGCAATCCGAGGACTGTATCTCAGCCAAGTTTTTAAGTGCAATGCGACGGACCTTTTAGAACTCGAGTTGTGTACAGTGATAATTTTTCTATGGACATATGTAGTAATAGCGTCATAGTGAAGTTTACAGTAGTAACCTTGCCATAATGTGGACTTTTTAGGTATTAAACATATTTATAGTTTAGCGTGTAACTTAACACTTTCCACTGTGATCCTTAATATAAAGCTCAAGTTTCGATGTCGCGACCACGAGTTTTTTTTACTGCGATTTAAAGAGCATTTTTATTTTGTATAAATACCTTAGGATTTAGCTATACTTCCTAGAATTAATGTACCTTCCTGTGTCCTTGCTCTATACGTGATTACACAGTTCTTTGCTAAATATATTATAAAATTGTATAAATAAAACAAACCTTTATAATATAAAATTAGCAAAAAAAATAATATGCTAAAGTGCTAAAGCTTATACATATTTTTATTTTAAATAACATTTAATTTAAAATAAAAATAACAAAAGCAGACCTGTCTAATTATTTTTAACGCTTTGATTTAGTCTATGCAAAGAACTGTGTGACATATTTTTATCTATTTTTATTTACTCAATGCATTTTTCTGTGTAAATGTCGATGTATTCATACCTTAAGTATGAAAATCTGTGATTGTTCGTACCGTTGAGTTATTCTATTCTTCTTAGCAAGTATATGTAATAACATCAAATATCAAGGAGTGCCGTGTCTATATGTCTTTATATATTTCATAGATTTGGTTCCGTCAAAACATTTCACGTACATTTGATGTTCAAATTTTACTATCTTATACATACATTTAGCTAAATGTAAAGTTATTTACATAAATTATGTCAAAAAAGATATGGATTATTTTAGCTAAATTGCTGATGTTAAGCATTTATGTATGAGATGGTCAAATTATAGTGTTTTTGATCAATTAAATAAACGTCAACTTACAAACATACACCAAAATATTAGACATAAAATTTGAATGTGCGGTTTTATAATTTGAATCTCATCCAGACATTTTTGTATGGATGTTGTTATGAGTTTTTTTTAATAATAAATTATTATAAAGTGTTCAGCGGTTCGTTTGCGTAACGGTAACTTCAAATACAACTTTGTAATTTTTGTATAATGAACTCCTCTTTGGTTCATCGTTCCCAGTCACTGCCTATGTAGTGGTAGGACTTCTGCTTATCCGCCTGGGGTTGTACCACCATTTTGTCAATTTATTTTCAGCCGTAAAATAGGAATATTTTTCGGTTGAAATGGCAAGGTGTCCAGTGAAATTACAGGGCATGTTAGACTTAATACCTTTGTGTCTCAAGGTAACAGGCGCAGTGCAGTGACATGCAAGGTTCTGGGCAGTCCAGAATGTTGCATGCCGCTGTATCTGTAATAGTTAGACGTCATCGCTTACCATCAGGCGAGCGTCGTTCTTGTCCTGTTACCTTATATCATCATATAAAACCTGTCGTAAATTTGTCGTATATGAAAAGTGACTGGAAATAAAGAGCTGAAGATCGGGCTCAGTGGCGTGTCTTGGGAGAGGCCTATGTCCAGTAGTGGACTGGTACCGGCTTATTATGACGATGATGATAAAGTCTCTTTATCATTAATTTGGTTTTATATATTTTCAAATTCATTTTGAAACTCAACGATATAAAAAGCTTTTGTATAAGTTCGCTTGCAAAATATTTTCACTGCCAATATAACTTATAACGGTGGCTTTCTGTCCTTTTGATATTTTAGTTTACTAATAATAGTTATATACACAGTTATATATGCAGCAGCTTTTTAAATTTTTATATAATTTATAATTTTCTAAAAAATCCATCCGTAACTATTATAGACTGACACCTTAAACAGTTATGCACTCTTTTAGAATATAGTGATAAACTTTATAAACTTAATATATACAATAATGTGTTATCGTCCGTCAACTTTTATCGAAAGACAGAGACAGCACGATGTTTATTTCTTTTTTCTTTTTAATACTAAATGACTTGATTTAATGTTTTATTGTCTTTGACAAAAAAAAACGTATTTGATAGAAAAATGCAAGACAGAGATAGCACGATGATTTCTTATTTTTTATTCTAAATGACTTATATTTTTATGTTATGGTCTTTGACAAATACAAAACTTATTTGATCGAATCAAAAATTCAATATAAATATTATATGTACAGTCAAAGAAGATTGCTTACAGTTCACATTTCTTCAATAGTTCTCGTTCTGTACTATTTAGATCAGCAACGCCATCTATGAGTAGCTTATTGCAACGTAGAATGTGTTGCTAACTTGTCTTCTAAAACTCAAAAAAAGCCGTAAATTAAATTAATTTAGTTCTATCTACTCAGGACTCACCAGAGCCATTTCTACCCGTTCATGATAAAGTCACAGATTGTTAACAGACATATGACATCATATAAAAGTAATCAAACATCTATCAAATAAGTTTGTTAATAACCGGAAGTTAAAATTATCGATAGTTTTAAAAATACCGTACATAATATCACTTACAACGAATAAATCATAAGTCAGGAAAAGTAACTGCGTTTTAAAAATTACTCATCAGCGACGACCTACTAGTAAGCAAGAGACTCCAGAGTCTCGCGCATCGCCGCAAAGTTTTCGGTTTTCTATAGGATACATTTCGGAGATTGTGCAATGGAACTGCATGATTTGATTCCACCATTCCCATTTTATTATCGGACATCCAGAGACAAAAGGCGCCACCAATTTATGGTGGATATACCATTTACCCGAACGAAGCGATTTTGCTTCTTCGTTCATCATACGAAACGCCAAGGAATGGAATACCCGGCCAGAGTCTGTGTTTCCGGTTAAGTACAATATGGGGGTCTTCAAATCGCGAGTGAATAGGTATCTTCTGGGGAAGCACGCTCCATCATAGATCGCATCATCACTTAACATCAGGTGAGATAGTGATCAAGTACTACCAAGTTCGGTATTAAAAAAAAATAAACCCAACAAAAGTCGTGTCCAAGCAGGCGGGGTTAAAAGTCGTGTCCAGCGCGTCATTAGTCGGACACTTGTCTTGTTTGACTCAACTATCATAACAGACATTGCAGCACATGCGCGAACCAATCCCTGCTTTCGTTCCGAATTTAAATCAATCTCCAAGCCAAGCAATTCAACTTCGAAAGTGATTCTTATTTTGTATCTACGTCGTTTTGGTTTAAAGGAGGGCCACTTTTTGTGTGGAATTTGTTCTGAATTAGAGTTCCTGACTTATCATTTATTCGTAGGTCACAAAAATACGGCACGTGTTATTTTGCCAGCTGATAAAGAATAACCGCCTGGACATATTCGCTTCATATCATAAGTAAATTTAGAAAATCACAGTAATATCTAACAGTACACACGTTTGTAATATAAATAAAATAACAAAAAAGATATGCAATATATTTAACATTCCGAAATAATTTTGAGGGTAATAAAAAACTTTACTACCTCAAAATTATCTCGATAATGCTACAAAAACTGTCGATATAAAGTTGAATGACGAAATTTCTGTTCATACTTGATTGATAAAAGGAATTGTTTTGACTTTTTTAAACGTTTTATTTTTATGTATATTTAGGATGTAAAGCAATACCTATTAGACTGAAGTATTTAATAAATTTACGGCCACTTTTTACTCTCATACAATAATTTATAATAAAAAAAAATGTAGTTTGGCCGAAATTTATGAAATACTTTTCTTTCAAAATAACTGATATTAATGTGGGATTATTCATTTCAAATTAGCTAATTTAATACTAGTCGATATATTTTTCTCCCACTAATTATTATATTAGGACCTGTAAAGTTATGTGTTTGTTTTTATTTGTTTATAATGTATTTTTAAAATTGTCAAATGTTAAATGTAAAGTAGAAATTGTAAATACAATTAAAGTTTATAATAAAGAGTGGCTGTTCTGAGAGAATGGCAAAATTAATTTTGGTTATTTTATTGAATCTACCCTTTTTTTACAAGCTTTTATTTAACTTGCAATGTATTAATATATATATTATAGGCTAGCGTTTGACCACAATCTTACCTGTTGATAAGTGATGATGCGGTCGAGGGTAGCACGCTAGGCCTAGAATAGGAACTGGCTCTCAAGGATAGCTATCCTTGAGATCCAAACATCTAATGCAGCTGCCGGAACACGGATGTTTGGCAACAGATTTCCTAACTTAAGGGCCGTAGCTGGCCAGGAGGACAATAGATAGTGTCCTAACCACCATGCGGGGGTTCAGGTTTTTTAACGGATGTTTTTCCTTCATCGGAGGGCCATTGTGAAAAGCGCACATAAATTTTTCAATTTAAAAATACCCTTTTATAAATTATTTGTATATTAAAACAACAATGCTAAGATTTTAGCGCAGAATCCACAGACAAATATTCTACTAGCTAAATATTCATTCATTTATTTATTCCAAAACAATGATACATCATATGGTGAAAGTTCGTTCAAGGTGAAATAAAAGAAATGCTGGTTACAGCATTGATCATAGTATCTTGTTAGTAGTTATGTTACGCCTAAATATCAGTCCTATGCGACCATAAACGTTATATAAAAGGATGGTGCACTGCAGATGTTTTGACAAATTCAATTTAATCCGTACATTTTAGCAATAAAGTTGTAATTGCTTTGTAGAACAAAACGGCCCAATTGTGAGACACCAGGGTGGGAGTGTGTCCTTGTCTAACAACCTACTACTGCCTGCTAGTGCTATATATCTCCATCGGTAATTCAGTGGTTTCATAGTTACCTATATGGGCGGCGGCAGCGTGTACGCATTGAAGATTTATTTTCTTCGTGGTGTGACACGAGTGCTGGCGTCCCTCAGGGTGGTGTTCTATCTCCTCTTTTATTTGCCATTTTCATTAATTCTATATCTTCTTCTCTCTCTTCCTCGTACCACCTCTATGCAGACGATCTCCAAATATACTCCCAAACATCTGTCGAACGTTTAGATGAAGCTATTGGGATTACCAACGATGACTTATGCCGTATAGCAGATTGGAGCAAATCGTATGGATTATCCGTTAACCCCACTAAAACTCAAGCTATCATCGTGGGTAGTTCTAGACTTCTTGCAAAGGTAGACTCCTCAAGACTTCCTCCAATCGTTTTTAATAATGTGATTGTTCCCTATAGCAATCAAGTAAAAAATCTCGGGGTCATACTTGATAAAAATTTTACGTGGGATCCTCAGATTCAGTCTCTTAGCCAAAAGTTGTTTGCTTCTGCAGCTTCACTCCGTAGACTGCGTAATTTTCTGCCGACTGCGACTAAAGCTGCGCTTGCTCAGTCTCTTCTACTTCCCTTACTAGACTACGCTGATGTCAGTTACTTGGACCTTAGGCAAGACCAATTGAACAAGCTTGAGCGGTTGCAAAACTTTTGCATACGGTTTATTTTCGGTCTCCGGAAATTTGACCATGTTTCAGAGTTCCGCTCAAAACTTAATTGGCTCCCTATCCGTCTTCGCCGGAATACTCATATCCTTTCCCTTCTATATACCATATTGTTCAATCCCTCAACTCCCATTTATTTAAAAGAACGTTTCCAGTTTCTCTCTTCCACCAATACCCTTTCTCTTAGGTCATCGGAAAACTTGGTTCTCAACATTCCAGCACATAATACTAACTTTTATGATGCGTCATTCTCTGTGCAAGCTGTGCGCCTCTGGAATGATCTACCAGTTGATATCAGACGTGCTCAGTCTCTGTGTAGTTTTAAAGCTCGTGTCAAAAATTATTACTTGTCACTTAAATAATATTATGTTTGTATTAAGTCATTCGTTTATTACATATACAGCATTAGAAATATTATAATTTGATTATTTATTGTGCATCTATATATATATATATATATAGTAAATTATATATAATATATATATTTGTATTATGTATGTATATGTTTATACATGTAGATTATTAGTAAGTCTATGTATTTTATATTAATTTAAACCCTTTCCTCGTCACCTATCATGCCACCGTCCATGCTCAACATAATTAAATATAATTTCCATCCTAAGGTTGTCTGGAAGACATCGCTTTTAGCGATAAGACCGCCCATTGTACCAGTAATTTACTTAGTGCAAATGTTTGTATCTTCTTTTTTGTGCAAATTGGTGTCAATAAAGAGTTATTGTATTGTATTGTATTGTATTGTATATGTTCTCTACTATATGTATATAGTATATATATAAGTTGTCCATACAAAAGAAAGGGACATACTCCGTTTAAGGTCGGTCTCATGGGGGCCGGTGTACGCGATCTAGTTTAATATGTAGCAGGTCTGTGTATGCGCCTTTTACTAGGTTCAGACCTGGCGAAGTTTTATCTGCAACTTCCTAGCGATGTATGATAAGAGTTGCATCAAATACTCATTCGGTACTTTTCCATTGATTAAATCGGGCTTGATTAGCCAATCGAATGGCTTAATTCTAGACAGCACTATCATGCCAGCCTAGATGTTCTTCCGAGTCAAATAATTGAGTAGGTATCAAAACGAGTACTTTCAACCGGTATCTACTCAGTATCGATTCCAAAGTATCGATACTAAAAGTACTGGGAATCGAAAGAAAAGTAGGTACACCCCTAGAAAGTTAAACACTAAAAACTCGGGGGAACGGCATTATTGGATCAGCTCCGGTAGTCTCTATAACTATAGCGATGACTTTAAATCAGAATTACGTAACTCTCTTGATAGGGGAACCCAATTGGAGATTTTGGTATGTCCAGAAGCGCGGCAAATTGATTTAAGGACCTTGCACCTAACAAGGTCTTTTAATTAATCTGACGCGCCTCAATTAATATCTCGGCGCCATACTCAATAGAGCGTCTCAACCATATAAGTATATAAGCCTTCTATATAGGGTGCGCACCTGGGACCGCCGATCGGAAAAGTAAAAAAATCTATAGAAAGAAATACTCGAGCATGAATAATAATGCTGAGTCACATTGCAATTTACTACTGTATATTAGCCTACCCAGCGGTATACTCTCTATTAAGGTACGGCCACACCGTGGCGTCCTGCGATCTGCGGGCGCGATCTAAGTACTTTTCATTTTTTTTCTGCACGCGTTTGGTGTGAACCTGTCGGTACAAATACTACTGCGCTATCTGATCGCCGCCTAGATCGCGCACGCAGGACGCAGCGGTGTGTCTGTACCTTTAGACGTTTGCGTCAGAAAGCGTCCAAAATAAAAATAAAACTGGCCAAGTGCGAGTCAGAATCGCGTCTCTTATCTCACACTTAGAGAGGGTTCCGTACAATACGAAACATAACAGAGTTTCAACCTCATTATAATTGATATTATTACCAAGAATATTTTGTTTGGTCGCGATCTAGAAAGACGGGGGCTCGTTTACTAGCGCCATCTATGTCATTTTGCCGAAACTAATTAGAAAGGTTGTTAGCTTAACAAACACGAAGGAGTTGTTAACACCCAGATGACACCTACGAAGGTCTTATAGATGGCGTTTAAAAACACGTTTTTTGTATATACCCCCCTTTAATTTTTAACTTTATTTTGTTTTTAGTATTTGTTGTTCTAGCGGCAACAGAAATACACCATCTGTGAAAATTTCAACTGTCTAACTATCACGGTTAATGAGATATAGCCTGGTGACAGACGGACAGACAGACAGACAGACAGACGGACAGCGGAGTCTTAGTAATAGGGTCCCGTTGTACCCTTTGGGTACGGTAAAAAAGATGAGAAGACAGTCATGGCTCGTCTGTTAGAATTCAATTATAATATGTTTGTAGATAAATGTCTCGAAATGATTTCAGCAACATCAAGTTTCAATATGAATTTTGTTTTTTTTTTACATCGTGTAGATCAGCGTTTGATCACTATCTCAACTGCTGCTAGATACTTGACGATGCGGTCGAGAATGGTAGCACGCTAGGCCTAGAATGAGAACTGGCTCTCAAGGATAACTATTGGAACACGTTAGATGTTTGGTTTACATAAGCTTGTCGAATACAAGCGACAACAACAAAATAACGTTTTTCGGAAAGGTAAAATAATACAGCAAAATCATTTCCATAGACATATATTTCCGTATATAAAAGAATTGACATCCACAAAATAATACGAATCGTAAGAGTAGAAAATTTATTTAAAACTTAAAATTCATTACAAAATTGTTAGTCCATAATAAAAAAAAATCAAGTTATCCGGCAAACTAAAACACAAAAGTCTTATTCTACAATATTTTTTAATTTTAACTTTATTTATATTTGATTCCAAAGTCATGGGAGATCCTTATAAGGCACGTTTTAAATCTGCCTTGATATGAGATCTAATTTTTGATAATTCAACGCCCGTCAAAATTTGTTTTTCTAAACCTTAAATTATTCTAAAATATTATTTATTCATCACGCCAAAATAATACGTAAGGGTAGGCACTGACATAAAAGTGACATAAATAAGGGTTAACGTTAAGCACCACCCGCTGAAATCTTTAGACACTTCCACATTTTTTTATTTATATAAAAATAATTTTGATCGAGATCCAAACCGTGTCAAAAAAGATATTTCAAAAGTAAGTTTAAAACATCGAATTAAATAAGACTACCTACTTATAATTAAGATGATAAAGTGTAATTTATTATGCTAAGATGAAATGAAAATGGAGGCACAGTCAAAGTACATTTTGCAGATTAAATAGAACTACGAGACAGGTTTATTGATTTACATTATTGACACAAAGTAGCTACACAAATGCTGATATTCTGATGTAAACGAACCTAATTCTTATTTCTGATTCTGATAGTTTTTATTATACCTACACTTATGAGTTCAACGGAGGCAGTTAAGACATAAATGAACTCAGAATTGAGCAGATCAAAAAAGGGACAACTAATACCATTAAATGTAGTAGACCTAAAAGAGGTCCTGAAGTTTGTTCAAACACCAAATGAGGATTTGGTGTTTCGAACAAACAAAGTTCGATCAAACGATTTCGCACATTCTCGTCACGATAACACTTGTTAACTTAATGTAGGTGGAACATTTTAACCGCAATTCTAATGTCATTGCTGTCATGTCAAAATGACGTTTAAATTACCTCTCACTGGAGACCCTGCAGGAGGTATTAAAATTCTTATCTACCTACTCTTATCTTACCTCGGTAGCAAAACTGACATGTAAGGTAAGTCTACATCAGAATAAACCCCAATGTCATTGTTATGATAACGTTTGCCACCTAATAAAACAGCCGGAATATCAAATAAACTACACCGAAGTTACATCATCACTAATTTTAAACTTGTAAAAATTTGACATCAATGTTCTGGATTTACTAAGAAAGATTAAACAATTAACACAATGCGCTCGCATGCGGCAAAAATACATTTGCACGAGGAAAATATCTAAGGTCTAGAACTTAAGAGTTATTATAGAAAAATAAATGCCATTTGGAGATGGAAAAGTATCTCAATTAAAGCATTGATAACACATTGCTGCATAAAAAATAATGATAACATTCGAACTCTTATTATCGGGTGCTAATAAAAAAAATGCCAATGGGTCACAATCGTTTACAGAAGTTTAAGATTATTGAAATTTAAATAATTCTATTAACTTCGTTGATACGCGATTTGTTTTAGAAATAAAATAAATAATGATAACCATAGACAGATCTGTAGTAAATTGTCCTTATGGACAAAAAAAATCATGTGTGGTTGTCAAGTTAATAAGATAAGTAGGAAGTATACGTTGATACTACCTACTTTATATTTAAAAATAAAGAAACCACTGAGATAAGAGATACACGAGGCTAGCATCAGATGTCCAAAAGTTATGACAGTAAAGATACGGGAAACGCGGATGTAGATATCGTTAACAGAGATTCTGAAATTAGTAGACACATTTACAACAAACTGTTTAACAAATTTACTTGAGCAGTAAATTTACAAACTTTTCATGTTGAAACAAACGAAAATACGCAGAAAGTTATCAAACTAGCGCAAACAGTATCTAATATACATGTTTTTGAAAGCCTCGTATATCACAAATCTGTAAGAAATATTAAACTAGACATAGGTACAAAGGTAAAGTAAAATTTACATGTTCACACTCACGACACACAACACTAGGGTTTGCAGTCTTCAACCGAATTATCACATAGCAAATCACCAACCACACTTGGGCTCCAAGAATAATTTAAAAACTAGAAAAGTATATCTTGGTTAATTTAAGTCATACAATTTTGGAAGCTATAAAAGAGAGAAAAAGCACAAACATTCAATAAAGTACAATCATCAAGCTTTTGTCCCGTAACTTCGTTAGTAGATAAATATATGTATTAGAAAAAGAAGTGAATTAGTAATCCATTTGCTTGTTGATGGGAGGCTATTTTATTAACCGACTTGAAAAAAAGGAGAGGTTTCTTAGGTTTCTTCTTATTCGACCGTATCAATTTTATACTTTTGCCAGCCAATCGTTGCCAAAAAATTACAATATTTAAAAAAAACTAAATATAAATCAATTTCTCCTACCGACCAAGACATTTAGAGTTTCAAGTTTGAGGCATTTGTGTTGTTATATGAGCACTCACATCAAATCTCAATGAATGTAAAATGAGACCAAATGGGAAGTATATACCCTCTCAACAACATTTCCAAATCGGTTAACAAATAACGGAGTTCTGTGGTAACACACATAAAAAATATACAAACGAAATGAGAATCCACTTTTAAGAGGATTAAAAATAACATATATTATCAAAAATGAAATCCGAAAATAGAAGTGCCGCTTTCGGATTTCTGTAATAAATCAAGAAGTTTTTATCTGCTCTCCCGTATATTATTTGCTAAGCACCGAAGAATTAAGAGGAATCTCAAGAATATCAAACATAAATACAGATTTTTAGTAAAGACAAATTTAGACAAAAAATACTTCAAATGAGATTCACACGCAGACTATAGGTACAATATAATCCTGGAGCCCTTCCCAAATACGAGCGATTGCTATGAGCAGCCGCAACTTTCCACGACCATGCCGGGTATGGTCCCGTATATAATATTGTAGTCGTGGTCAAAGTACAGCATGGTGATACTGCTCATTCTTCTGGGAGCGCAGCAAGGGCCGCCGCTTCCCTGAGGCGCGGCTAAGTGGACTAAATGTGTATGAGGGTATTTCTGAAGGAAGCTGTAGGGACATTCGCCGCTGCAGTAATTAGCGTCGTAGACTTTCGGGGCGATGATCCAGTCCCAGCCGAACTCTTCGAAGTTGACGACGAGCGGGTAGCGACAGCATCGAACCTCTTTCGAGTTTTCTGTGCAGTCCATACCGATGGTTCGTCTGGAGCGCTTGTGTGTATTGTCTCTTAGACTTACTTCTATATATGGCATCTGCAAGTTAAAAGTTCCATGTCAAAGTAATGTTACAATAAGGTTAAGGTTACTAGTTCGTTAATTTATCAGCTACCTATTGTCGAGTCATGATGACACAAGACAAATCACATTACGTTAAAAAAATTGTCATGTTGCAACCTTGTAGGTGCATCTTATTTTTTTAATTGAAGTGTAGCTGCTTTCGATTTTGGAAAATATATAAAGGCCTGAAAGGTGGTTTAACTTCATATTCCAATTCGCAAATCCCTCCAAATACCATTCTAAATATAAACTGTACCTAGCAACAACAAAATAGACCTTGATTGTATCTAATTTGGTCCATTATCTCTCCTACACGTTCATGCTGGTGATTATTTTGTTTGAATGGAATAAAAAGTACGTTTCCAGCTGATTGACCTACTTCTTTTAAAGATAATTTAAACACTTGCTCTTGACACAGTAGGTATTGGCAATTCGCTCACTTTTTATTATACAAGTGTTGATATCAACCGCTGCCAGATTCGTAATAGCATCAGTTTTTTTGTTTCCTGTATGATCTAAATGACGGCGGGAAATTTGTCAAGAACTTTATGAGTTCATCAATCTGCTGAATTTTAAATGCATATACCAGAAGACTGAATTCAGAAGATTGAGACCCTTTTTTACTAAAGCATGAATAAGTTCTTGTTAATGTATGCTTTATTTGAGCGTCTAGTAGGGGCCTATGTAAACTTATAATAGTAACATATGCGATTAAGTGATTTAATTTTAGAAGGCCAACTGACAAAATCAGAAAAAGAGTTCGAGAATTTAAGTCAATATCAACTAGGCAACACCCATAACTGCAACTAGTGACAAAGATGTGTATTCGCTTGTTTTGAGAACTTTGATAGATATCCGGACATCCGGGTAATGTATATGCAAAAACAAAATATTTTAAGCATGATTGTATGACAGATGTGAAAGAAAAAATTGAGCAAATAACATAAGAAAACCTATATTTGCTGCGTATTGGCTTGTGGCAAATTACAGATAGATGAATTTTTAGTAACCGATTCTTAAAGTGATTAGAAATAGAAATATAGAAATTTAATGATAGAGTCGCCTAAGACTATAACATTTCCACAGGTGGTAGGACCATATTAGATCGATGCTGACTTGCTACCAAAAAGTAGCTTACCACCATCAAGAAGAAAAACTGCCGACATAACCTTACGGTGTTGCGGCAGCACACAGCCCTTGAGAGCCAGGGAGTAAGTATTCTAGGCCTAGCGTGTTCACTATCTTCGACCATATCATCGCTTACCACCAGACGATATAGTGGTCAAACGCTAGCCTATTGATATATTTAAAAAACTTTATAGGAGCTAGAGGTAGATGAGGACTCACCAAAGCATTATTTGATTCTGAGCTCGGATGCGGCACAACCAAGCTCATCCTATTCATTGAGTCTTGTACTCTCACTACTATTTCTAAATTTTCCCTCGGCAGGCTGCAAAACTCTGCCAGCATTGGGGTCACATTGATCTTCAACCACTTCCCTATCCTCAATACATTTCTGGACAACTTGACTGAGTTGTCGGTGTAGGGGACAGATGCTTTCCCACCCTGGCTGTTTCTTGTCACCCTGCTGACTTGGAAGTTGATGGTGAAAGGCTCCTCAGGGTCGATGGTGGTGTTTCTGTTCTCCAACTCCTGGACGTGGAGGTTAAGGACGGCTTCGTCCAGCTCGTTCTGGAGGACCTGGTCGGTGATGCGGAAGTTGATGACCTTCAAGCCCTTGAAGTGGCTGTGCCTTTTTGTGTCTGTTGAATGCAAAATATTGACTTAAAAATAATCTTTTGTTATGAATGATAAATTAGCAGTGTTTTTGGGTATAACATGTTTGTTGAAGAAACGTGCATATTTTAAGATAAAGATACTAAATTGAATAAATAAAAATAATTATATAATATTAAAGTAAGTAAGTAAGGCACAAAAAAGAATAACAAAAATACAGATAAACCTGTCATGTCAAATAATATTATTAAAATATGATAATCTTGTTGGAAGGGTTCATATGTTCAATGTAGTTAGTTAACTATAAGAAAACTTGAAGGTATACATATGGTTTCCATAAATAAAATGATGCTTCAAATACTGTGACAAACATTATGGCACAGAATGTAAAGGCAAACAAAATAGTACCTAATAGCTGTAAAAATAACAACATTTACACAACGCAACACTCTAGGTATTATTAGTACATATGACTTAAAAGAATGAACAAGAGATAAGTGCGTAGAATGTAAAGTTCGATGCCCCAAACATAATCTAGATTACACGAGAATAAGAACTCTATTTTCGTATGCCTACCTGTCTGTACAATTCCGTCTACCTACATTTTCTTATTACTTTAAACGTTAGTATATTTGCGAGGAAATCTTACGTCGATATAATATGAAATTTTCTATATATCATGCGATTCTGATGCAACAAGTACATTATTACGTTTAAGTATAGTATTTCGAACTCCCATAATAATTTCATTATTCTTCCAAAGCTATTCATGTCAGTATTTTATAGAGAATGGTAACCAAGCCGCCACTCAGTCGACCACCCCTATAAGATACCCCCTTATATTCATCCCCTACCGTACATTGAAATTATTATAACAATAAGAAATACTAAACTTTCTTCCTATCTCTTTGTTACATAAAGTAGGTAGATACTCTAATATTTGAATAGGATATCACTTTGTTTAATGTTATTTTATTATATATTTTTTATATTGGCTACAAATAGTACAATATGGCTTGTTATTAAAGCTCTTGCGATCTCAAATCAGCCGAAAGATTATTGAGTTGCGATATTTTTGTGAAGATACTGGATAAATGTATGCGTTTTTCTCAGCTTGAAGTTTGTACCTGTAAAAAAGAGAAAACGTATAAGGTTATTTTCTATAATACAAGTAAGAAAATCTGTTGCCTAAACATCAAGCTGGTCGCTTATCACCTGTTGGTATGTGATAACGCGGATGGTGGATGGATAGGCCTTGAATAAGATCTGTCTCTGAAAGACAGCTGCTGGCAGCTGCGCAAGCTTCGCGCGCGTTTTGGCAACAGATTTTCGCACTGTGGTAGTTGGCCAGGCGGACACAAGACACTGTCCTACCACCATGCCGGGGGTTTCTAACCCATGTTTTTCCTTCAGCAGAGGGCCACTGTGAAATGCGCACATACATTTTTCGATACAAATAAACTGGCCAAGTGCAATTCGGACTCGAACTTGTAGGGTTCCGTACCACACCACAGTATTTTATAAGATCGAGCAAAAAATACCACTATCATTTTTCGCCAGCAAAAATAATATTTAATAAACATTTTATTTCTTATAACGCCATCTAACGTCTAACAAAGTTATTAGGGATCGACATTTCAATATAACGCCATCTATGCGACGTTTACCAAACTAAGCGTTCATAGATGGCGTTACATTGAAATGCCGAAAAAAACACGTTTCTTGTATGGGGACCCTCTATTATTTTTAACTTTATTCTGTTTTTAGTATCTGTTGTTATAGCGGCAATAGAAATACATCAACTGTGAAAATTTCAACTGTCTAACTATCACGGTTCATGAGATACAGCCTGGTGACAGACGGACAGACAGACAGACAGTCGGACAGCGTATTCTCAGTAATAGGGTCCTGTTTTACCCTTTGGGTACGGAACCCTAAAAATCATTGGTGCATGACGGGGATTTGAACCCGCTACATCTTCAACTTCATATGATTGTATATTGTTGTAAATATACCATTACTGACTGATACCTCAATGATATTTAAAAAAAATATTTTATTATTATTAGGTTTTTTTTTAAATTATATAAAAAAAATATATATAAATATCATTAGTTATTAATGATATTTATATGATATTTATATACAGGACCCTTCTATATATAAGTAACGTAAACATTTACGTCTATGCGCTGGCCAATTTATAAACTTTTATTACAGGCGTTATGATTCCCCAGAACTCCGCCATTTATTAACCGTTTTGGAAAATTCTTGCTGAATAATTGCTGCTTAAAATTCTTGCTGAATGCTGCTTAAAATGCTTCCCGTATGGTACGACCACACCGCGGCGTCCTGAGTCCGCATGCGCGCTCGCGATCTGAGTTTCTATTGTTTTCAGATGGCCGTAGATCGCGTTTGGTGTGAACCAGCCGGTACAAATACTACTGCGCTATCTGATCGCCGCCAAGTTCGTGCACGCTAGACGCCGCGGTGTGGTCGTACCTGTATGTTCGCATTGTAATTTTATCGAGATCTGATGAGTATCTCCAGTCCAGAGATATGGAGATAAACACATCAAACTTGGTACTGAAAATGACTAGCGCGGCATTTGAAGTCGGCTTTTTTTCGTTTCGTAAACTATCTTAAATTATTTGGAATTATGCACAACCTTGGGTTTTTTTTAGTCTCTGCTTCGTGATAAAGCGACGAAAGATGTTGAGACGACCATAATCAAATGTAAGAAGGTGGTCTCGCGATTGCTAGCGTATTAAGTATAGAGAACTGTACACTTTGATAAACAGAAAAGTTACGTTATACAAAAATAGTTAACTATGTACCTACTCTGTTGCTGTGAAAATATGTACTCTAAAGTTTAATACAATATGAGACTATAATATCTTATCCATGTCCTATCGTCCCAATATCTTTAAGAGTCTTTGTAATGCACACCTAATTATTAAAATTAGGTAGATACCCAATTATAAAAGTAAGATAATGTAATCAAATATGCGTAAGCATTTTAAAACGATTGTTTTATTCTAAAAATGTAAATTCTCAACAACTTTGTACTAACTTTTACTGTATGCCCGGAATGGACAAACTGTTGGGACAATATTTATAAATTTAACCTAAACCACAAATTATATCATAGTAACAACCCTACACTTTCTACACAGCTTTACACAATAAAAACATTCTATGCTATTCTTAAATGTTACAAATGTATGCATATTTGATCAAAATAAAAGTTGACTAATGGCCGAATTCTGAGTACATTTATTGCGAATTTATCTATTCAATAACGGTACATTTGAGTAGATATACTCTCAATAAATGTACCTCAGAAACCGACCATAAGACTGATTTTGTTGCGTTAAGTTATTATCAACTGTATATCTATACTATCTATACTTCTATACTAATATTATAAAGAGAGAACATTTGTATTTTTGTATGTTTGTAATGATTTGAATGAAAACTACTGAACGGATTTAAAAAATTCTTTCACTAATACATAGAATGGACTTTCGGAATGAAAATAGGCTATAGCCTATTCGTGTACATTCGTTTCGGTACATTCGTGGAGACCTAATTTGCATCCTAAGTCGGCAAAAAAACGGTCGAAAAAACACGTTTCTTACGAACGCTGTTTAATTGAAAATAGATAGAAGAATATTTTCTTTGCAAGAGTTGTACAACTTAATAAGACCTACAAAAAAGTCCGCGACAGCATATGTCTATCTCTTAAGGTTGACTCACAGTAACCATTTTAATCTTAAATTTTTGTTAAAAAATATTACATAACTTCCAAGGCTATTTTCAAGTATATAGTATTAATCCTTATCCAAATAATTACGTTAATTAGCTTGGCAACATATTATAGATTAAAATTGTCCTTTACAGTATATAATTCAAATTATAACTCTAGAAGATATCACGAATTTCACATACACACATCGCAAAATTAATAAAATATTTGCAGTGAAACCACAGATTAGGTCATAGTTACTGAGAAAATATTATTATAAGCTTAGCTATGCTGTAGATCCCACCGATCACAATCAATTTGAAGTCAATATAGTAGTATAATAATATGATCTATTGTATAAAATATATATATATATATTTATATATATATATAAAATATATTCATCTATATAATTATATAATAATATAATATTTTAAACCACCCCGACTGATCCATGTACCTATCTTTTCATTAAAAGCATTCCAATGACTCTAAACACGACATTTAAAATCTGAGCTGTAAGTTGGTGATGATTTGAGTATTCTGTAGAGTCGAGGAGTCCATGTTCTTACAATATCGTTGAAGAAGAAGATTTTCGAATTGATCAGACCTATGAAATTTGATTTCATAGCGCAATTAACTAGAAAAAAGCTCATAGTTTTATAACGATTGAACGAATTTTCATGAATCAAAGCTAAGAAAACTCTCGATGAAGACATCTATCAAACAAAAAAAAAACTATCTATAATAAAAACAAAATCGGTTCATTCGGTTAGGTGCTAAGTTGCTACAGACAGACACACAGATACACACGTTAAACGTATTTTACCCCTACATTTTGCGTCGGAGAACGCCGTAAGGTTACGGCGGCAGATGTTCTCCTTGGTGGTAAGCTACTTTTTGGTAGATTTAATGATCCCACTACCACTGTACAAAAACTCATGATTCATGAATGCACATAAAACTTTCATTGGTAGGTATATAGCTAGGATTAGAACCAACGACCGTCGGGTCAGAATCAGGGTAACTATCCTTTACGCCAAAGGGCCGTCCAATATCACTACGTAAGTATTATAAAACAAAGTCCATCACTGCGTCTGTCTGTCTGTTCGCAATAATCTCAATAGCTACTGAACGGATTATCATGCGGTTTTCACCAATAGCCAGAGTGTTTATGAGGAAGGTTTAGGTGCATAATTCGTTAAGGTTTTGTGTAAATTGGATGAAATATGACGATGATTGTTAAATATGTTCATATTCTATATTCGATGCAACAAACTGATGCAAATTTTGTAGGCATATATGTTCTACCCGTGCGAAGCCGGGGCGGGCTGCTAGTAATATTATAAAGCAACACAAAATTGAACCTAAAATGGCACGATAGTAATTTTCGGTCGTTTCCATCAGGTAAATAAAATTGCAGTCGATTGTTTTTGTTAGTTATAATATAATTTACTTGTGAGCTTACAATTGATATACCTATGAGTCAAAGTGACATTGTACTGGTCGCACAGCTGTTATAAAAATAATTATTTATCTGCAGGACTGATAACAGCCAGCGCCTCACTGTCTGTTTACGGATTCTAAATTTATAACATTTATCTGCCGCACTAAACCTGCCTCATAGACTGATAACCGTTGGGGTAGACGTGTTAGAGTAGACAGCGTAGATACCGGTTACAGTGTTTCTAGGTTATGCATGTGAAATTTCCCCAGATCAGGTTTTAATTTTCCCCAGAAGGTACCTTTTCCTACAATTTTTCCCAAATTCATTTTGTATATAATATGAAGCAAATCTAGTGCGGAAATTAATTTGTCCTTGTATTTTATTTTATTACCTATTTGACATCCACTAAACATTAAACTCAGGTATTCAATATATATATATATATTTACTTTATTCAATATTACAAAAGTAAGTATATGTATTAAAGTTTTTAATGGCTATTATCACGTATATATTTTATTTACCGGAAAATTAACTCCGTAAATAAAATATAATATATAATAAATATAATAATAAAATATAATAATATATAACCTAATAAAATATATACGTGATAATAGCCGTTACAAACTTTAATATGTGTAACTTTACGATAACTTTAATAATCAAATAAGTATATGTACATTGATCCACATTAATTATCTAATACCTTCCATAATTCTAGGATGTTATAATTGTTCACACTATTATTCGTGACTTAGTTACACTACTTCCACCTCAAATATGTTTTAAATGCGTTTCGTAAAAAAATCCCCATAGTTTTCATTTCCCCATTAGATCTTCAACATTTTTCCCCAATATGGGTAAAAGATCCCAATATGGAGACACTGACTGTTAACGAAGATAGCTGCAAGTACCTACTACAGAACAACAACATGACAGACGTTGTTACTAAGGTCCAATTATCTATACTAGCAAGCCGCTCGCATTATTAGCCACTTACTTTTGCCGCTAAGTCGCTAGTTTATCGGTTTTTTTATCGGATACGTTTCGGAGAGTGTGCCATCCAATTGCACGAATTAGTCCCAATATCCCTTGTTTTCTATCGGAAAACCAGACGTACGCTGTATAGACTTGCCGAAAACGTTTTGCTTCATCATTTATCAATTTATCAGACACATTTAACATCAGGTGAGATAGTGGTCTAACGTTTTCCTATCTGGTATAAAAAAGCAAAAAAGCCTTAGTAGCCAATTTGAACAGTTTTCGTAGTCAGTTAGGCATCCAATTTCTAGCGAAGTGTAGTACTACGTAAGTCCACCTATTTTTGACGATTTGACATTCTATTAACATTCTATGGGAGTACGATATTATCATCGTTTAATCGGCAGACTATATACTAAAGCAGGTAATGCAAGTGATATGCTAGAACCTAGCAGTCATCGACGTCATAGCAAGCAGTGCTCCCTAGTTTTTACAGGAAACCATAGACATGTTTTAAGTGTGTATGTATAGGACCAGCACGTCGGTGCACCCGCTATGGTAAGTGCCAATGTATTTGTAGAAAACGCTTTATTACTACCAACAAGAAAGGTCTTCGTAAAATGGTGGCTATCGACGATTTGTTATAATATAATTATTCTCCGTCCAGTATAAGTGGACCCCTTGATCAATGTATACAGAAATGTTTATCCCAGCGATCTCAGGCCCCATTAATTTATCAGTAGAATGACTTCTACTGACCATTCTTATTTTAAATCAATGCAGAAAAGCAAATAAAACTTTTTCAGTGGAGACTGACAAGCAATTTTAAGTGGCAGTAGTATATGCCGCAGGACTGATAACCATTGGGGTAGACTTGTTCTAGAGTGGAGAGTGGAGACCACGAATCGGCAAACGTAGCATAGGACGTGCTGTGACCAGGTGGAGCGACGACTTACGCAAAGCGGTGGGCAGTGACAGTGACTGGAAGAGAAGCGCCGAAGTTCGGGCTCAGTGGCGCATCTTGGGAGAGGCCTGCGTCCAGCAGTGGACTGACACCGGCTGATGATGATGATGATGATGACAAACAGTTTACCACTATCTCACCTGTGGTCAATCACGTTTATTTGGAAGTGGAAGGTAGTGAGGTAATTCGCTGGAATTTATTCACCGTCTTCCAAATTGGTCTATTCCAAACCTCATCAAACCAATTTGGTGATATGCTTTTGTTCAGGTGATGGATGGTGATTAGTCACCCGTGGATTACATTTTGGGGTCATGCCTACATGTGATACCTGGGTGGTGCTAAACGGTCGACCTGACATGTTGCTACTTGGTTCGCAGAGTTCCGGAATTATGTTCATGATAGCCAGGTTGAAAATGGGCTGGGATGTTTGTATGTATTGGAAAACTCATCGGTCAACATACATAAAACAAAAAAAAAACCGATGAATTGAGAACCTCCTCCTATTTTGTGAAGTTGGGTTCACTTCTCAAATAAATACAAGTTTACAAACACAACGCCAGGAATGTTGTACGAAAAAAAAGACTATACTATTTTAACCGACTGCACAAAAATGGAGGAGGTTCTCAATTAGTCAGAATATAATATATATATCTATATATATTTTTTCTATGTATGTTCGATTTGGAAAATTCTTTTTTAGCCGTAAAAGTACCTTAAAAGTACGTATCTACGTATAGTATAGCTCTGTAGGTAGTAAGTATTTTCGGCTGCCGCGCCACGGGCCGCGCGCTCATTGCCGTCCCGCCGGCTCGGCGTGTCCGCTAGCAAACGAGGTCGCAAGTCGAGTGAGGAGTGCGCATGCGCGAAATTACGGCGCGTTCCCCCGCGCTTGTATCGTTACCGGGGGTGCCGCGGCGTGTGTAGGCGGAGCTAGCGTGGGAAAAAATATTCAAGCGGGCTCTTAAGGTACGGACACACCGCGGCAACCTGCGATCTGCGGTCGCGATCTCAGTACTTTTCAATTGTTTTCTGATCGCGTTTGGTGTGAACCAGTCGGTACAAATACTACTGCGCTATCTGATCGCCGCCTAGATTTTTATATCGATTAGATCGAATATCGAATTGGATTTTTGGCGTCAGATTTTCCAATTTAAGGGTGGAAGCTGGTTAAGCGGACAGTAGGCAATGTCCTACCACTATGCCCGGGGTTGGGGTCTCTTAATGATGTTTTTATTTCACCGGAGTTCTACTGTTAAATAAGGACATACATTTTCGATAAAAAATCCATTGGTGCTCGGCGAAGATGATGATGATGATGATGATAATACTATAAGAATCTTTGTCCTGACATACTGACTGACTGACTCACTGACAGACAACGCACAGCCTAAACCGCTGGTCCTAGAGACTTGAAATTCGGAGGGTATATTTGTCTTAGTAAACGTGTACTAAGAAAGTATTTTCAAAAATTCACCCCTTTAGGGGATGAAATGGGGGTTCAAAGTTTGTATGGAGAAACAAGATTAGATAGTTTTTTTTATTCGAAACTTTACAAAAGTGCTTCAGTAAACAAATAAGAAAATACGTGGTTCAGGCTTTTTCGAAATGCCACCCCTAAAACGATGAAGTGGGGTAACAAAATCTGAAATAAATAATTATTGTTTCGGATTGAGCTGAAATTTGGCATGCAGATAGTTATTTTGACGCAGAAATCCGCTTTTTTTTATCAAAATTCGCTCTTTAAGGGGATGAAATGGGGGTTCAAAGTTTGTATGGAGAAAAAAGATTAGATAGTTTTTCCATTCGAACCTTTACACAAGTGCTGCAGTAAATAAATAAAATGCGCTGAAATTTGACATGCAAATAGTTGCTTTGACGTAATCCGTTTAGATTTTTCAAAATTCATTCTTTAGGGGATGAAAAGGGGATTCAAAGTTTGAATCGATGTGGCTTTAACTTCTTGTCTTTATGTCTTTTATGATAGAAAAGTTTTCACAAAATAAATGTTTTAAGTAAATAAAAGAAATCTTTAACGCGGGCGAAGCCGTGGGGCACTTCTAGTATAATATATAGGTGTAATTGTGTCCCTGATTTTTATGTTTGTAAAGTCCTCCGCGACACAGGATTTCTTAGTGCTGGAAGTTATCTCATAAAAAAGAAGAAGAAACGGGAAGAGAGTATAGCTACATAAGTAGCGTTACTCCTGACTATCGAATTGGTTTCTATCTATCGAGCATTATACCAATAAAGGCGATCCAGATAATGACTCTACTTGATTTGGTAGTTAAATTGGGTAGTATAAATGGCCCTAGTCAATTACGCACCTCCCGGGGATCATGTACAAGAAATGAGCCGGTATCAGCTAATATATTATTTTAAAATCCAGTGTTGGGTAGTGAGCTCCAATCCAACTTTGATCACTGACTCATACCGGAGAGTTCCGGACGAGGTGAACAAGCATACAAATATTTTAATAGAGATGTATGTAGGTACCTTTTATAAGATCAGCCTAAACCAGACCTAAGATTACACTTCGACACTAGGTATATTCCGCAAGAACAAGTATTTAGGCGTGACCATTTAGTATGGTTTATGGTAAGCAAAGACGTCTTCTCTGCCAACAACAGGAAATGTGGTCTGGATAGCCAGAATTTTGCGCATTACTCCAATTCGCCATGTATAACATATATATACATATATATATATAGTTATTACACTAAATACAGTATCTACACTGAAGATTATGATTAATAATAAGTAGTAATAGGAAAACAATACGCGTGTTACCTCATACCACTAAAATAATTCAACGATTTTTGTCAATGGATTAGTTGGCTCAACTTTAGTTCTACTCCAATCGATTTAAGGGGAGTGAGGGTGGATAGGGGTGACCCCTATCCCCTTTGAAGGGGAAGTTGTGGAGACCCCCTCCCTGTTACATTAACTGACATCAATTTCAGGGCGAGACGGGGGGATGTGTAGAGCCACCCCCTAAAGGGAAAGTTGCAGAAACCCTCCTTTCGGAGATATGACTTTTTTGTTTTCTAACCAAACTTTTAAAAAATTAAAATTAACAAAATAATAATAATGACAATAAAATATCTTGTTTCGGAATACTGTTTTATTTTATTAATTTCCATATCCTACTCTAGTTATATAATTTCTAAGAAAAATAGTATGTAACGAAAATCACTAGGTTAGGTTTAGGTTTGAACTGCGACAACACCACGCGCGAGCCGAGCTAGCGAAGCGAGCGTGCCGCGGTAGCGGCCGGCGAAGCGCTAAAAAGGAACACACTTTAACCAACTTCAATACCTCAAACTTGATACTGAAAACTCTACCCTCTACCCTTCCCCCGACACCTAAAATCGATTGGACTAGAACTAAAGTCGTACCGATTAGTTCTTACGATTGAGTTTAATACATATGTTATTCCGTTAGTACCTATCAAGAGGACAGGGCTTGACAACGTATAACATTGACAAAGTTACAAGCGTCTGTAAACGAGGGAAGAAAAGTATCATTTAGTGTAATTATTTGAAGCTTTGTGTCTTGACCAGTCCGGTTGTCCGCCAAGCCGCGTTCAAATTAAATCACAAAGCAGTGGTTCTGTCCGTTTCAAACAAACTTTTGCCACTTTGAGCTTGTTGGCAAATTTCCCTCTTCATAATCGTGAAATCATTATTTTAAACAATCAGTATTTATTCGTGCCTACACCTCTCACTACCGGCTGATCGGCATTTATCGCGAATTCTACTGCAGAATGGAGATTTCTAAAAATACCAAGTTCGTTCATCCAAATTTAAGGTCGTACGCCCACTGGCCAATTACAACGAAACCGAAAAACTATCTCGACGGGTTTGTTTACAAAGCCTGTCCATTTTGACAGTTCATAAGTATTACAGAAGTCGAGCATTTTGCCGGTTTGTATATAAATCCGTCGTCGACTGTTTAGGATTAAGTTTTCTTAGTTTGTTTGTCTACTGGATGCTGCAAGTCTTGATCTTGTCATGTTGAAGTTTCCGTGTGATTATTTGTTGATGTAGATAAGTTTTGGTAAAAGTGCGTAATTTCAAACTGTCTGAGTGAATTCCTTGCATGTTTCTTTTAAAATTTATCGCAGGTTTTTTTATCGTGGTTCACGTGATGTCGGGTCGAGATATAGAGTAACAGGCCTGTCTACTCGTGACTGAGGTTAACATTAATTGGGTTATTTAATTTTCGTCATGTACAGTCCAAAGTACATATATTATTGGTAGTAATACACACACAGTACAAGTGGATCAGAACAAATTTTTAGCTTACTTCAAAAATTAGGAGGTCGCAAAATATGTTTTTATAGTATTGTATTACTATTGTATTGTTTATAAACCGATGTCAATTATTCTTTTTTGCATATTCGTTATATTTTTAGAATTATCCCATGTTAATTTCATTAATTATTTATTTTGTAAAGGCGTGTTTCCCCGCGCGTGTCGCAGGGGATTATAAACATGCAAATCACGAACACAATTACCTACACCCAGACTCGAAACAATTGTTTGTGGGTTAAGCACACGAAGAATTGTCCCGTGTGAGAATCAAACCCATGACCTTAGGTTTCGTGAACTGGCTCCCTAACCACCAACTGGTCAATCTCGAGCTGACTTGTACTGGTACTGACTGACTGGTACCGGACTAAAAATATAACCATGTACCTAATTGTTTAAAATGTGTACTTTAAATTAAAAATCCAACATCCGATTCGTCTGAAGGTGGCAGCATTAGCCACCTTGTACTGTACTGGTACTTTCACTGACTTTATTTTATTGTATTTTTTTTAATTGTATTCTAGCGAGGATAGTAGCAACACATTTTTACAATGCGTATGTAAAACTATGATAGCACGCTAGGCCTAGAATGGGAACTGGTTCTCATGGACAGCTGCCGGAACACATTAGATTTTTGACGACAGATTTTCTAACTTGAGGGCGGCAGCTGGGTAAGTGCAAACAGAGGTAAGTTAGTTTAACAGTGTCCAACGAACTTTTTTTTTTTTTTTTTTTTTTCTTTTTTTTTTAAAGATTACTAGCAATGTGGGCTGCACATTACTAGTATTCTTGTTAACCCCTCCAACTAAGCTAAAGATGCTTGTGTCTAGAGTGGGTTCACGTCAATAGTGCAATGGGTGGGGTGGGATTCGAACTCACGACCTCTCGATTGCCAGTCCGACACCCTATCCATTGGGCTATTGCCGCCTTAAAACAATGTTTAAACAATGTTTTCCTTCCCCGGAGGGCCACTGTGAAATGCACTCATACAGTTTTTGATAGAAAAATGTATTGGTGCACGGAGAGGATTTACACTCGCTACCTCAGGCGTCAAAGCCGACCATTTTCCCACTGCGCCACTGGGCCTTCGAAAATAGACAGCTTCAGCCACGCTTCAGCATACAGCTTACCCTCCCTTGAAATATAACTGAGACTAGAACCCCATATCTAATAATATATATAAATATTCATATAGCTATATTTCAGGTGGGCGCTGTATGTAATAGTGAAACACAAGCGCTAGCTTAGTTCGGCCACAGAATAACTAATAACAAAATAATAGGACAAGCACGGTAATATTTCTAATAACAACAAGTACAAGGTACAAGGTTTTGCTGCAGATCCTGCTTCCTACAATTATATTTCTATATAAAAAATAAGTTTTATTTTGTCAACCGTTTATTCAACATGTATCGTGTATTATATAAACAAATTACTTGCAATAAAAATTGAATTGTATTTCATACAGATTCATAGTGGTGTTGATACCCGTGGTCGTATGCTACTTTGCAGAATGTATTACGGTAGGTGACATACGACCACGGCTATCATCTGAGCACCACTAGAATATGTATGAAATACAATAAAATACTTATTACAATGAAGTGGTGAAGTATATAATACACGATACATGTTGGATAGTTTGTACATAGCAATCTCCGATGAGAATATTTTCTTGTTTCAGTCATTTTAGAGTGTGATCTTTTAGTAGACGGGTTTTAGTTTTTGAACTTATTTTTTATTTAAAGTTTTTTGGGGTTTTGCATAGATGTATACATGCATACATGTCAACATACTTACATCGATACATTATAGCGATCAACAAACACATAACCCTCCCTATTACTACTTTGCGACGGCGCGTGGGGTAAAAGTTAGTTTTCTTGACTTCGACGGGATATATCTCGCAAACACTACGCTTGACAAAAATATGATGTAAAAAACCCAACCTTCATTTTAAAATCCCTATTCAACGATAGCACACACGATGGGGTGGGGTGAAAATTTTCTTATTTATTTCTTGGGTTCGCGCCCTCTAAGGGGCGCCAGCGCCACATTCGACTTGTTGTGACGTCACAAAGCCTATAACCAGCAGACAAATAAGACGCGTCTAACGACACCTCATTTGTCGAATTATGATTAGTAGTTTAGAAGTTATGAGGGAACAGATGAACATACATACATATTTACAAACAAACATACTTACATACATACATACCCACATACCGGTCAAAAACATAACCCTTCTTTTTGCTTCGCCGTAGTCGGGTAAAAAGGCGAAAGTTTGTCTGTATGTCTGTTACGTCTTCACGCTAACACGACTCAACCGATAGAGTTGAAATTTGGCATGTACTCGTAGGTAGTCTAGACCCTGAAATAACACACACTTAGTGTACATTTTATCCTGATGTTCATATGGGAACGTTGTCTACGCGGGTAAAATTACGGGAAGCAGCTAGTATTTAAATATCTTGTAACATATTATTTTGGTTTGATTTTCTTCATTATCTATTTGGAAAATTCCTTTTATTTTTAACCGACTTCACAAAAAAGTCGGAGTTTCTCAATTCGTCAGAATATTGAAATATATATATATATATGTTCACCGATAACTCGTAGATGCCTGAAGCAATTTGGAAAATTCTTTAATGTTTCAAAGGGTACCCTTCCCAGGTCATTTAAATTTTAACGAAATCGGTCGAGCCGTTTTTAATATATCAACATTTGTATTACAATGCATTTACTTATCTCGACGACTTACTACTAACTACTGGCAAAGATTATATAATAGTTAATAAGTCTACTGGCTACTTTGACTAGCGCGACGTTTGAAGTCGGTTCTTTTTAGGGTTCCGAACCCAAAGGGTACCAACGGAACCCTATTACTGAGACTCCGCTGTCCGTCTGTCTGTCTGTCTGTCTGTCTGTCTGTCTGTCCGTCTGTCACCAGGCTGTAGTTAGGTTCATGAGAACCGTGGTAGTTAGACGGTTGAAATGTTCACAGATGATGTATTTCTGTTGCCGCTATAACAACAAATACTAAGAACAGAACAAAGATAAAAATTAAAGAAAAGTTTAAAAAAGGTTTTTTACAATAGCGCCGCGCCATTTAGCCTAGCATCAAAGATGCGCGGCGCTATCGTCTTTACCTTAATCTAAATCGTGGAAGCGGCTCCAACGATTAAATAAAATTTAGTATACAGGGGATTTCGGGGGCGATAAATCGATCTAGCTAGGAGTCATTTTCAGAAAATGTTGTTTTATTCGTGTTTTCAATAATCAACTTTATTGATAATCAACTTAAAATATGACTCTTCCCGACATCTATTGGCGAGTAGCTCTCAATTAAAAAAAATAGTATTATTATTCGTCAATAGATGTCCGGAAGAGTCATATTTGTCTGTTTAAGTGGCAAAAAATACCGAGCAAAGCTCGGTCAACCAGATATTTAATAATATTAATTACTACAATTACTATTACTACTATATAATACTATTCTATCTTTGTGTTAACGTTTACTTAGTTGGTGTTAGAAGTGCGTTAGAAATTCGTTAGATGACGTTCAGAACCCTCCGTGTGCGGGACAAAAGTCTGACTCGCACTTGGCCAGTTTTATTTAGTTTTTTAAACGATCTTAAATTATTGTTTAAGAGGGTAATATTTCCCGTTTGGTAACTTGCAATTTTATTGATTCTGCACGAGTATCTCCAGAGATATAGAGATTAATGAGTACTGAAAATAACGAGCGCGGCATGTGAAGTCAGTTTTTTAAATTTTAATCATACTTAATTATTCCTTAATAAAAATAATTTAAGATCGTTTAAAAAGAAGAAAAAAAAACGAGTTCAACTGCCGTGCTAGTCATTTTTAGTACTATATTTGAGGTATGTATCTCTGGAGATATTTATCAGATCTCCATGAAATTACAATGGGGCATACCTTGAAAATATATGGTACATTTCCAAGGTAGTGCCAATTACAAAAAGAATAATTCGAATCAGTTCACAATTGACGGTGTAATCGAGTAATATACATAAAAAAACATACAGACGAATTGAGCACCTCCTCCTTTTTGAAGGTCGGTGGATAAAAAGGAAAGTTCATATGCTACACTATGCATTCTGTATACTACTATGTACTATGTACTTTGCGGCATTTCGTAAACCGGCATTTCGAAAAATTGAATATGTTCATTGAAGAACCTAAACAAGACAATACTATAGGACTTCAACGATTTCCGATGTCACTGATAAGATGAAGACAAGCAGGATAAATGTGGCCGGTATGCAGGGGAGCCTCACCGGGAGATCTCTTAGTGAAGCAGAGGATGCGCCGGAATATTTGTACCTAGTGTTTTTAAGATAAGTTTTGTTTTGATCCTAATACAAGTATGTTAAATGTTATAATCCGTGTTCATATTTTGTTGTCTAGGTTCCTTCATTACCCGTAGCGAGAGGTAGGCCTCCTCTAGGCGCTCCGTTACGTTACAACTTATCCATCTTGATTAATTATTTTGTACATAGATTTTATTGTTTAGCTCTGTGTATACTTAGGTATAACGCTTTAAAGTAACTACAGTCGCAATCAAGCAATCGGCTTATCGTAAGTAAATACAATCAACATTGATAATTACAACATTTAGCAACAAATAATAAAACTGGCCAAGTGCGAGTCAGACTTTTGTCCCGCACACAGAGGGTTCCGAATTTCCGAAGTCCGAACGCCACGAACTTCTAAGACCAACTAAGTAAATATTAACACAAAGGCAATTAATATAATTAAATATCTGGAAGACCGAGTGTTTGTACGACTAACTTTCTACTGATTCTAGCTAATTGAAGCTCTTTGAGTACTAAAATTAAAAGATATAATTTTCAATACTACATATGTGCAAATAAACCTTAACTAAGTAAACAAATCGACCAAGGCCCACAAATGAAACGCTTGCGCGTGCAAATTTTTCTTGTGCTGCCATCTAGCTGCGTCGAGGTGAATTAATTTCGTATCGTATCGTATCGTAAAAAACACGTTTTTAGTTTTAAACCCTTAATTTTTAACTTTGTTCTGTTCTTAGTATTTGTTGTTATAGCGGCAACAGAAATACATCATCTGTGAACATTTCAACCGTCTAACTATCACGGTTCATGAGATACACCCTGGTGACAGACGGACAGACAGACAGACAGACAGACAGACGGACAGCGCAGTCTCAGTAATAGGGTTCTATTGGTACCCTTTGGGTTCGGAACCCTAAAAAATCTTGTGTGTCAAATCTTGGAAGCACTTCCTGATCTTCGATTGGATCCAAATTTGGTATTCTTGCGTATCATTAGTGACAATACAATAATGTGGTACTATCGACATAGAAAAGATAATAATACTAGCTAAGCTGATGATTAAAGGGGGTACCCTTACAAAAAACGTGGTTTTTACTATAGCGCCATCTATGAACGATTGTTTACCTTATTTATAATATTAATTACTAACACCTTTGTGTTAACGTTCACGTAGTTGGTGTTAGAAGTTCGTTAGATATTCGTTAGATGGCGTTCGGGACCCTCCGTGTGCGGACAAAAGTCTGACTCGCACTTGGCCAGTTTTATTTACTATAGCGCCATCTATGAACGATTGTTTACCTTATTAACCTCTGGAATGCTTTGTCAAGTATATTTGCGAACTTCTCTGAGCTTAAATATACTTGACTAAGCGCTCAAACTCAAACGAACACTTTGTGTTAACGTTCACTTAGTTGGTGTTAGAAGTTCGTTAGATGGTGTTCGGAACCCTCCGTGTGCGGGACAAAAGTCTGACTCGCACTTGGCCAGTTTTATTTAATATCATAATTAAACCATATGTCACCTGTTGGTAAGTGATGATGCGGTCGAAGATGATATATAGCACGGTAGGTCTAGATTGAGAACTGGACATACATACATGCATAATAATACGGCAAGTTAAAATAAAAGCTTGTAAAATATGTATAAAGAGAAAGACGGGTGATGTCATTTTAAGGAACTCTTTACGAAGCGTTTTTTGTTAACTGTTGATAAGAGAACACCTAACTCAATTGTGATGACATTGATGTTATCAACTTAACGTACACACAAAAACGTTATCAAAAACTTAGAAGCAAAACGTTGTAGTAGGTCAGGGCTGGAGCATAATCTCAATGAAAGGCTCTTTGTGGATTCAAGTTCATAATACTTTAATAAAGGATCATTTCATTTTAAATTAGAACAGAGGTAATAATTTACGAAGCAATAGGTAATAATGAATAAATAAGATCGTTTAAAAAACTAAAAGAACCGACTTCAAATGCCGCGCTACTAATTTTCAGTACCATGTTTGAGATGTTTATCTCAATATCTCTGGAGATACATACTAGATCTCGATGAAATTACTATGGCACCACCCTTGAGATATTTCCTTTCCAACAAAAAAATAATCATCAAAATCAGTTTATAAACGACGAAATTATTCGCTAACAAACAAAAATATATATATATACATATTAATACGGTCGAATTAAGAAACGTCCGTCTTTTGAAGTTGGCTAAAAATTAAAACCTTTTTAAACACAATATTTGTAATGAAAAATAATAATGATAGCAATACATATTTTCCGGAATTCTTTCTTTGCCCAAATTCGACTGCTGATCTTTATAAAATTTTAGTGGAGATGACCTTGGAGATGATCTCTGAACTATACCAATGAAAATAAAAATTCTAATTGTTTCACAATGTGCGGAGTAATCCCGTTACGAACATACAAAAAAATCATGGAGACGAATTGAGAACCTCCTTCATTTTGGAAGTCGGTTACACAAAATAAAACTTAAATAAACAGGGCAAGTGCAAGTCAGACTCACACTCGTAGGGTTCCGTACCACACTACAGTATTTTATAAGATCGAGCAAAAAATACCACTATCATTTTTGCCAGCAAAAAATTTATAACCATTTTATTTCTTATAACGCCATTATATTAGACGTTAGCGTCTAATATCTAAGTGAAAGTTAACACAAAGGTGTTAGATATCGGCATTTCAATATAACACCGCCTATGGACGTTTACTCTAAGCGTTCATAGATGGCGTTATATTGAAATACCGAAAAAAGTTTCTTGTATATAGGGATATAATAGGGACCCCGTATTATTTTTAACTTTTTCTGTTTTTAGTATTTGTTGTTATAGCTATAGCGGCATGTTTGTTATAGCGGCAACAGAAATACATCATCTGTGAAAATTTCAACTGTTTAACTATATAACTGTTCATGAGATACAGCGTAGTGACAGACGGACAGACAGACAGACAGACAGAAGACAGACAGACGGACAGCGGAGTCTTAGTAATAGGGTCCCGTTTTACCCTTTGGGTACGGAACCTTAAAAACGATACAAGCTTTTTCCACAGACCTTGTCATCTGTAATCATGATAAAAACTGGCCAAGTGCGAGTCAGACTTTTGTCCCGCACACGGAGGGTTCCGAACGCCATCTAACGAATATCTAACGAACTTCTAACACCAAGTTAAATAACACTAAAGCTACTTCTACCCGCCAATAGATGTCGGGAAGAGTCATATTTTAAGTTGATTATCGAAAAAGTTGATTATTAAAAACACGAATAAAACAACATTTTCTGAAAATGAATCCTAGCTAGATCGATTTATCGCCCCCGAAATCCCTAGTATACTAAATTTTATTTAATCGTTGGAGCCGTTTCCGAGATTCAGATTCAGATTCCGAGATTAAGGTTAACACGATAGCGCCATCTATGAATCTTCATATGAAGATTCATAGATGGCGCTATCGTGGATGGACGATGAGATGGACTGGTTCACACCAAGCGCGATCTATCGCGCTTGGCGTCGGTACAAATACTACTGCGCATTCTGATCGCCGCCTAAATCGCGCACGCAGGACGCTGCGGTGTGGCTGTACCTTTACCCGGCTCCATCATCAGGCCAGCCTGATGGTACCATATTATTGCATTATAACAAAAGATACGCAAGAATACCAGTCATCATCATCATTATCAGCCGGTATCAGTCCACTGCTGGACGTAGGCCTGCCCCAAGACACGCCACTGAGCCCGATCTTCGGCTCTTTGTTTCGAGTAGATATACCAAATTAGACCCTAATCGAACCTCAGGAAGTGGTTCTAACTTAGCTTCATCAATTCCAGCACACACCTACAAGTGCAGTTAAATAAGAGCTTGTAATAAAATAACAATGTATTGGGTACTATAATTAAGAATTTAAGACTCCCGTTGGCAAAGGAAAAGAAAAGCGTAGTTGGTAAAGGATAAATTGGCTTGCCTTCTAAGCGAGAGGTGGTTGGTTCAAATCCTAGCACCGGAGTTTGTCCTCAAGTGGTAGAAGCATATATCGATGTTATGTCTGACTTGCTATCAATAAAACTGGCCAAGTGCGAGTCAGCATCGCGTCTCTTGTCGATGCTCGGATGTTCGGGCTAATCCAATAACACAAAAAACCTGCGAAATAGCTGTTGCTTGGAAAAATGACAATTGATGACGCGCGGTATCTCGTAGCTGCCTGAGGTAACTTTCGGGCGGATTCGTATTAAAAGGGCCGCTAGGTGAATGTTGTACACAATGCCTTTTAAACCTAAATTTATGACATTACTTGTGTCATAGCCACAGCTATGCGACAAGAACGCGCCTTAAAGCCGGAAAAAAATCAAACTGCACTCCGCAGTTGACGATGATGATGGAACTAATGATTTATAGTTGAATTTAATTTAATTTTTCAAGATAATATTATTATCCATCCACAAACCATAGATAGGCAAACATTGTAAAGTGCATCTTGGCGTTGGCTTCGGTTCCGTCAATGCCTTATAATATACTGTTCAGTTCAGCCTCGCTGTGCCAGTGCGAGGCTGAACGCGTCGGCGAGCGCCCCGCACTCAAGATCCTGAAGAAGGCCTCCGGATGAGGCCGAAACATATGTCGATCGCTATATCGACATCGCGTAAGTCACGTTAAATTCCCGTCTCAAATCTATAAGTTAATAAATAAGATAATATAATAATAAGCGACTTCCATGCCGCGCGAGTCAGTTTCAGTAGCAAGTTTAAGACGTTTTTCGTTATATCTCTGAAGATACCTACTTATTAGACCTCGATGAAATTACAATGGGACCTTGGAAATACCAATTTGAAAAAAGAATCATTCGAATCGGTTCACAATTGACGGAGTAATTGCGAAACATACACACAAAAAACACACAGACAAATTGAGAAGTACCTTCTTTTAGGAAGTCGTTTGAAACTATAACTCAAACTGAAATGAACCATAGTATGGCTATGAATGAATTAACTGATTTACGATTTTATGATTACTATAGATACTTTATACTATATAGTATGTATACATACATGTAGTATATATAGAGATCTTCTACGACCCGCCCCTCCAAAATTTAAAAACGTTTGATAGTATTTGTGAAAATGTTTACAACGCACCACCAGGCATGTGTGCGTACTGGTACTGTCGGATCATACATAATTAAATAACTCCTAATTATGAACGTACTATGTACCAACCAACACTGCAAAAAAGTTTCTATGAAATTTATAAGCAATACTTTCTGTTAAGTTAGTTTGGCTACAAAGTACGTTCATAATTCTGGTATCAACAATGTAGGGAAGTACTACCTCTTATAACGTAGTTACAACTACATACAAACTCTTTCGTAAGGATGTGACTACACACATTAAAACAGTAATTTGGAGGGGCGGGCCATGTTATCGTAGAAGATCGATACATTATAACAGCAAAACAGTACATCGGTAGTCCGATGTCTTATGTATTGTACTAACATTCGGTCTTATCGCTTAAAGCGATCTCTACCAGACAACCTTTGAATGGACAGGTTTTAAAATAATATAATATTGCGGCCTTCGGGGGTGTGCAGCTACATGTTAGCATGTTATTCGTAAAAGAAATGTGTAATCGCTGGTAATTTTGAATATTTGAATTAAATCCGTTTAGTTGAGTGTGAAATTTGTATTTTGATTAACTCTGCTTTTACAGAATTTTTCCTACCTATAGATTTTTTTATCTGAACTTTTGTTTTCGCCTTTTGTTTGTTTCTTTTTTCCTTTAAATTTTTGAACTTTTTTTTAAATTATATATTTTGTTTGTTGAATTGTTTGCCGTCTTAATCAAAATCTGCCTAAGTACGGCCGTTAGGTTCTAGGTCCAATTACTACTAAGTGCTTAGTAATGTGACCACTGACAAAATATATAATAACGTAAGGAAATCATAAACGTTACAAAAGGAATTTCGTGTCCCAGCGGTACTAAAAATCGAGATAAAACAAAGTGTGCGTAGTATACTTACTTGGTTTTAGTTAGCGTAACATCCAGGGCTTACTAGGTCGCCATTTTTTTTGGCTAAAATTTGCTAAGTTTCGTCTGAGCCCAATTTTGGCATATCGATCTTGGCCGTTATTCTTGGGCGTAACTTAACTCTATCTGTAGGCGGGGTCACGCCCATACGCGCTCCTCCTATCACAAAACCAGTTGGGTGACACCTATATTGATTACCTTTTTAGTTTATTATAATTGGAAAACTATAACGGCGGTATTTATGAAGAACTAGCTAATAGACTTCGACTTCTTGGTGTACGTAAACACCAAGAATGTTGTCACTGTAAAGCTCTATCAAACATTTGTGTGATTTGAGTTATTTGAGTTATAAAAATCATAATTTTATTTTCACAAAAAGTAGCCTATGTTTGTCCTCATGCTATAAAGTATATCCTTGTTAAATTTTTTCTGTGGTTAAGTCGTGTTTAGGTAACAAACAGACAGAGTGACAGAGTAACAATCGTTTTACAATCGTTTTGGTTCCGTACCCAAAGGGTGCCAAAGGAACCCAATACTAAGACATTGCTGTCCGTCCGTCCGTCCTGTCCAGCTGTCTGTTCGCATTTCAAAGGGCTGAGGTAGATACTTCAAATTTTTACAAAACACACGTTTACTAAAAACAAAATAAATATCAAAGAGAGAGTCTTCATACAAGAAACGTGTTCTTTCAGCGTTTTTTGCTTGAACCGTAATAGATAGAGATTTGAAATTTGCTCACAGTATGTATTATAAATGGTTGCTATAAAATAATAAAAACTAAACTAAATTGAAAATTAAAGAAATTTCCTATTCAAAAAACTTATTTTTCCGGCAAATTTTGTTCAAACGGAACCCTACGTATGCGAGTCCGACTCGCACTTGGCCAGTTTATTATAATATTAGTTCCGGATTCCACGAACGCATAGCAGTGGGTTTGACACATTGACAAGTAATGCCAATATGGAAAATTCAAATGTCGTAAGGGTCAACCCTCTACTATAAAGAAGAACCAAAAAGAATGGTCGACTTTAGTCGCCAGAGTCGCTTCAAATCCGCGCCTTACACCAACGGATTTTCTATCGTAAAATGTATGTGCGCATTTCATAGTGGCCATCCGGTGAAGTTAAAACATCGTCAAGAAACCCGGCATAATGGCAGGACACTGTCTAGTGTCCACATGGCTGGCTTGGACATAGATTTTTAAGTTGCGGGTGTTAGCTACCACCCTTAAGTTGTAAAATCTGTTACCACCCCAAGTTTAAAAATATCTCACCAAAGTTTTCCGGGACCTGTCCTTGAGAGCCAGTTCCCGTTCAAGGCCTAGCGTGCTACTATTCTCGACCGCATCATCACTTACCAACAGGTGAGATAGAGGTCAAACGCTAGCCTATAGGATATAAAAAATTAGTTCCAAAATATTGCTTAGACCTTTAGAGCCTTTAGGGCCTTTAAGCCTTCAATATAATAATTAAGTAAGTAATTTTTATAAGCGTAAAGCTAAGAGGATAGTTTCCTGATGAATACCCATAAAACATGATTGAAGACGGGTTTGGATATTTGTTTTATAATAGTAAGCGGCAATAGCCGAATAGCCGAATAAAGCGTCGGCCTGGCGATCGAGAGGTCGTGAGTTCGATCTCCACCCATTGCACTATTGACGTGAACCCACTCCAGACACAAGAATATTTAGCTACTAGTAATGTGCAACCCACATTGCTACTAAGTTTTTATATTTATTATTCAAATGTTATATTATTAAAAAAAATGCATTTATATTTTTTTATAAATATACGGATTAGATTTGTTAGATAGTGATAGTAAAAGAAATAGTGGTCAGGGACTTATTTTATTTTTAATAAAAGGACCCGAATTGATTAGTTTGGAAATTTAATTAATTCGGCCGATTTATTTCCTTTATATTTCTTCAACTTATGTACTTCGATAATATAAAATAAACCGGTAATTCCAATATTGCACCGATCTTATCGGAATATTGCGTACTAACCTAGTTTTCAACCGACATCCAAAAACGAGGAGGTTCTCAATTCGTCTGTATGTTTTTTTTGTATGTATGTTACGCGATTACTCCGTCAATTGAGAACCGATTTTAGAGGTTCTATTTTTTTACATGCAGGGTTTATCTCCAAGGTGGTCCCATTCAAATTTCATCGAGAATTGATAAGTATCTTCAGAGATATGACAATATATGTCTCAAAATTGCTACTTTCTACTGAAACGACTCGCGCGGCGTGGAAGTTAATTGTTTTGGTTTTTAAACTATGTTTCTTAATTATTTATTAAAAAGTGTTTAACACTATTATGACTCCATTAAAAATAGTTAAGAAGGATTTTGTTTTGATACTTCAGCAAATTAAAAGTGTAAAAATCATAACATAATTAAGATTTAAAAACTAAAACAAAACAACGAGCTTCCATGCCGCGCGAGTCAGTTTCAGTAGCAAGTTTGAGGCGTTTATCGCCATATCTCTGGAGATAATTATCAAATCTCGATGAAATTACATAAGGATCATCTCATAAATGTACCCTACCGATTAAAGAAAGAATCATTCGAATCGGTTCTTATTTGACGGAGTAATCGCGTAACATACATACAAAAAATATTATAATAAAAATAATAAAAAAAAACATACAGACGAATTGAGAACCACCTCTTTTTTGGAAGTCGGTTGAAAATATGGGACTTATCGTGCCAAAATAATAATTCCAATCACAATTTCCAGTCTTCTCATGACCACGATCAATGCAACTTGTTCGAAACTTCGAGGTAAATTATATCAATGTGTTAGCGCGATAAGTCTCGTTATATTTATAACTATAATTAACACAAATTCAAATCACGAAAGTTCGAAATTAACATAAGTTATTTTTATATGTATGTATGTATTATTATATTATGCACACCTCAAGCACTGTATGTTTTTCCTATGATGTGGAAAAGATAATTAACTGTATTACAGTATTATTATCTTTTCTATGGTATTACACATAATTAAAAAAATCATTCGAATTTATTCAAAAACGTAATTATGGTCAATCTTTATTTAAATAATCATGAATGCATAAAAAATATCATTTATAATGCTTAAATAAAAATTGATGTTGTCTTTAACATTGATTGTTAGTTAGACCTCCACAGTTGAATGATTATTAATATTTAAAAAGTCTTACCGGGGACCCTGTAATTCAGCAAAATAACCAAACTTAACCGAACAGTAAATCACAAATTCACTAAAGATTATTCCAAATGCCAAACCTCTGCCAATCCCTATTATATTCGCAACGCTAAAAACAAAAGAATCAATAATTCGATTATCAAATCGAATTCCATATTCGATTTTCGCGGATTCTTTCCAATCGTCGATTACGCGCGCGCCCCTATACGACCGATGTCAAACTGCCTATGAAAAGATCGCCAAGACCACACTGAACCAAAACGCGTGGGTTAGCGCACGGACAGATTGAATCAGGAACACGAAAACGAAATCCAACCTTGACTTTGAGATGATAGAACTCAATTTGGCATTGCTGAATTCATTGCTAAATTTTACCTACTTCATTTAACAATTTGTTTTAATTATGAGTATACTAGTGCGGTAAAAAGCGTGCACTTTCTTGGTGCTAATAGGGATGAGCAAGCGCTCCATTAATTTTAATTATAAAAGTCTAAAACGTAGAGTCCAACGCACTCTTGGAACCTTACTTAGAGATCTAAAAAGTTTCTTCAAAATTGTCTTCGGGTAAACTCTACTAAGATTGATGACTTGTTCAGTACTTAATTGTTTTTCGATGTTCTCAAAGAACATTAAGTATATGAAAATGAACGAAACATTATTGTACAAAATACATAAAATTACCTACCTAACTAGACAACAATAATGACAATGAATGATCGATTTGATTTTCGTAAGTTCATATCAACATTGTAGAGGAGAACAGTGAAGTAATTATCAATTTTTAATTAATTGGTAATTAATTATCTATAATACGGGAATAGTGTTTTATTTGCGTTCACTGGGGAATAGCCCAATGGCGTCGGACTGGCGATCGAGAGGTCGTGAGTTCGATCTCTAGGTACCCATTGCACGCACTATTGACGTGAATCCACTCGACTCAAGCATATTTGGCTTAGTTGGAGGGGTTAACAAGAATAGTAGTAATGTGTAACCCACATTAATAGTAAGCTTTTTATAAAATAAAACTTGAGTCCAATGTTTATATGAAAATTTGAGTGAGAACTACTGGAAACTGGATAAAGACAATGCAATGCCGTATCTGCTGGGTGTACAATAAAACATGCAATTGTGTAAGGAGTTCCTTATTATTCGTACGCGAGTGCTCATTTATGTTTATTAAAAGGAACTCTTGTCGGAACGTGCGGTAAGTCAAATATCATAATTATAATTAAACACCACCTAGAGTCGAGGATGGATGAAACAAGACTGACGAAACAGATTTATATATATATATAAGATAGGTGTGAATGGGCTAGCCGTTAGAGGCCGACCAAAGCGAAAGTATCACCATTTATAATTTGCCCATATACTGAATAAATGCTTTGACTTTTGACTTTTGACGTTTTGACTTTAGACATTGATATGCTCCTACCACCCGAGTCAGGATTTGAACCAGTGACCTCTCGCTAGGATTCGAGCATGTCCACTTGATGTTGACGCAGCAAGGTAGCGACGAAAACTACATAATAATAGTCGATACTTTAAACCATGATTCATCAATGAACTGAAGTTCATTGGAACTTAAATTTGGAATGTTTTTTTTAAATTTCATTATGGCTCCACAAGATAAGTGTATTTAGCCAGTGTCAAGTATTCAAATTCTTCAAGTTTTTGCGAATTTAAGTCGTAAAGATAGGTCAGAGTCACATTTCAGGTCAAATTTCAAGTCAAAGTCTAGTCCAAGTTATACCGTAAGTAAATATGTGGACTTTACTGAAGGTTTTCAGTGGAATTTTGGTGAGAACGTAAATAGCATGTTTTTCAACATTTTGCTGTTTCCCTACACTCGCACACATTCACCGGCACGTAATGGTTAATAATCCAAATTAATTACACGTTACCTCGCGGAAAAACTCTTGAAAACACACTTTTTCACTTTCCCGCCAAAACTTTATTTGGTTTACTTGCGTACCTTCCGTGACAACGCAGTAATATGCAGTAATATATATAACGCAGTAATATATGGTATCATCGAGCTGATCTGATGATGGAGTCGGGCTGTAGAACAGAGCTAGAGACTGGAACTCTATTATCGCAAATGAACAATAGGACAGTCGAAAATGGGCTTGTGTTTTTGTTATCTAATGATAATGAAAATAAAGTAATATATAAATATAATAAAAAAATGATAATAAAGTACTAAAATATACTTTTCATGACTCATGATAATAGATTAAAATCGGGGTTTACAAGGTAAAATCGACTCCAAATATTGTTAAAACCGGTTAAAATGTAGCCTATGTTACCCGGGCCATAATAGCGAATCGATTGACAATGACACCTTATTCTTCGATCGCATCGTCACTTAACATCAAGAGAGATAGTGGTCAAACGCTTACCTACCTAGTATAAAAAATCGGATAAATAGTTGAGGCGCTACGGAGGAACATACTTAAATACAAACATCATACAGGTTGGCAAAATAGAGTAGAAATAAATAGGGGCGCCACGATTGCTATATACTAGTAACCCCGATAGCAGAGAGAGTGGCGGTAAACTTTAAAATTACTTCTTTAGTGGAACTACGGATAGTCTTATTCATGTTAAGGCGTAGGTTACGGAAAATATTAAAATACTACTATTAAGTTGCACAAAAAAACTTTGTTCATAAATTTTCAGTCACTGACCACAGTTAACATTTTAGCACTGATTAGACTATTGCCAGGCCAGAAAAAAAATAGTTCCGTTTCAAGACGTTTTTGCCAACCTGTACATGTTAGCGTTTTGCTGTAATAAAACCTGCATGGTGCGTCTAACCGAGCGGGTGGCGCCTCTAGCGGTCAAAATAGAAGATAGAGCTAGGAATTCTGTGGTTATAGAGAAGAGAAAAGAGCGGGAGATCAGTATTGTATTATGAGCGAAAATAAATGCTTGTTTATAAATTGTAATACAGATTTTTATTATACATAGACTGCTAAAATCATAACCCTTCCTTTTGTAGTTGGCTCAAATATCCACATCCAGCTCTGCCAACAATCTAGTGCAATGATGGGCAATCATCTGGATACCTTTTGATTGGTGACAGCATTCCCACAAAGGTCAATGCCGCGTCTTGCCAAGCCTCGCATTGTTAACGACCCCGACCCGAACATCTAAACATGCGCAGGACCATGTTTTGATCATAAACTGAGTATAACGGACTCATGAGGTCCAGTTGAAGAGAGTTCGTGAACCCTGTGTTATTATTTTGAAGTAAACTTTTTTAGGCGCATTGGAGTAAAATTTGACAAAAGTGACGTAGCGTCACGGTCCGTATCAACGGAAGTGACGTAAGAGTCATGTTATATTTCATATTTATAAGCGCCCTCTATTGTAGAACGGCGTAACTACGAAGACGTATTCGCTATCATTCGGACTTTCGTCCCGCTTAGTTGGAGTTACACATGGAGTTGTACAAAAAAATAATTAGTGATGTTGAGAAATACATTTAATGGGCTTGGAAGTTTCACTATTAACGCGTAGCTGTCTATGCACCCTCTTTTGAGTAATAAGCAACGAGGACGCAGTGGCAGGATGGTCGGTTTTGCCGCCAGAGGCTTCGAGCATTTACCAATGGAGATGTTAACGTTGTAATCCGCAAACATTTTTTTCTGCCGATACTTACGGGGCACGAGGTAAACACGCATTGCACTCACACAAATCACTCACTTTAACGATCCCGCACACTAGCTTGAAACACGCACACAGTATTAAAAATACAGCGTAGTTACGCACGCTCATATGGCCAATAATGCCTATATGGCCAGCAGAGGGGTACGCCTTGCATTGACATCTCCATTGGTAAATGCTCGAAGGCTAGAGGTAGTGAGTTTAATCCACACCGTGCACCAATAGATTTTTCTATCTAAAGAATGTGTGCGCATTTCACAGTGGCCCTTCGGTGAAAGAAAACATCGTTAAGAAACCCCCGAACCCGAATGGTGGTAGGACACTACCTAGTGTATGCCTGGCCAGTTACCACCCTGAAGTTGGAAAATCTGTCGCCAAACATCTAATGTGCTCCGATAGCTCTCCTTGAGAGGTAGTTGGCATTCTAGGTCTAGCGTGCCACCGTCCTCGATCTCATTATCACTTACTAACAGGTGAGATAATCAATCGCTAGCCTATATTGTATTTAAAAAAAAAAAATGTTGGCCCACTTGATAGAACTGGTCGCTGTCGCCTTAGAACACTTGTAACACTATAGGTATCTTATGCGTTGCCGACCAATCAAATTTCTTTTTATATCTGATAGACTAGTGCTTGACCACTATCTCGCCTGGTGGTAAGCGATGATGCGGTCGAGGATGGTAGCACGCTAAGCCTAGAATGGGAACTGGCTTTTATGGATAGCTGCTGGAACCATAGAAATAGGAATAATAAGGTAGGCTGGAACGCATTAGACGTTTGGCGACTGATTTTCTTACTTGAGGGTGGTAGCTGGCCAAGCGGACACTATATAGATAGTGTCCTACCACCATGCGGGGGTTGCGAAGTTTTTCCTTCACCGGAGGGCCACTGAGAAAATCGCACATACATTTATCGATAGGAAAATCCATTGGTGCACGTCGGTGTTTGAACTCGGTACCTCTGGCGTCAAAGCCGACCATTCTCCCACGACACAACTGGGCCCTCAAGTGGTAATCAATAAAGAGTTTAGTCTATCTATAAATAAAATATTTTAAATTACAATAACTTATTTAAAATACTTTTAAAAATTATAATTATAATTTTCTTTTTAAATTATTACTAGCTGGCCCGGCGAACTTCGTACCACCTAACAGACAATAAATGTTTTGTTACCTTTTAGATAAGCTTAATTTAGGCTTTTATGAACGTAATACAATGAATACAAAATATATATTAAGTTCAGTAATGTATTATGGCAATAAAAATATAAAATAAAAATACAACAATCAAGTATTTTAACGTGTTAGCAAGACTCGATGGAATGAAACAATGTTATTGTTATAGATAATTTATGAACTCAATCAAACTAATGTCAAGCAGTAGTTTGATTGAGTTTAATTTTAATTGTTAATCACCAGTTTTTAATTTTAATTCTGAATAAGTAGGTATACTTACTCCATGATAACTTTCTAATATTTTTTTGCCTTATGGATAAGATTGTATACGGCACTCATAAATTGGCTATGATAATTCTTGCATTCTCTGTATTTACCTACATTCTAGCGCCCGTGCCCCGTATGAGGGCCCGGTGGCGTAATCGTGAGAACGGTTGGCTTTGATGCCAGAGGAACAGAGTTCAAACCGCCGTGTACCAATGGATTTTTCTATCGAAAAAGAAATCAACAACCCCCGCATGATAGTAGGACACTATGGCGAGCTACCACCTTCAAGCTAGAAAATCTGTCGCCAAACATTTAATGTGTTCCGGCAGCTATCCTTGAGAGCCAGTTCCCATTCTAGGCCTAGCATGCTTACCATCTTTGGCCGCATCATCACTTACCAACAGGTGAAATAGTGGTCAAACGCTAGCCTATAAGATATTACAAAAAATATTTTTTTCTTTTTAAATTATTATTTTCTTTATTTTGCCTCTTTTTAAATTTTCACTGTAAACAAGACAAATATAAAAATATTGAACTTTAGATGTGTCAAATTTTTTTTTAGTTTCACTACGGCTCCACCCGATTAATGTATTTAGCCAGTGTCAAGTATTAAATTTTTTGTGAATTCAAGTCATAAAGAATAAAGATAGGTCAAAATCACGTTTCAGGTCAAGGTGAAGTCAACGTCTAGTCCAAGTCATACCCTCAGTAATAATGTGGACTTTACTGAAGATTTTCAGTGGAATTTTAGTAAGAACGCAAATAGCATGTTTTTCAACATTGTGCTGTTTTCCTACACTTGCACACATTCATCGGCTCTTAATGGTTAATCATCATCATCATCATCATTATCAGCCGGTATCAGTCCACTGCTGGACATAGGCCTCCCACAAGACACGCCACTGAGCCCGATCTTCGGCTCTTTGTTTCCAGTCACTGCCCACCGCTTTGCGAATGTCGTCGCTCCACCTAGTCACAGGGCGTCCTACTCTACGTTTGCCGATTCGCGGTCTCCACTCTAGAACCAGTCTGCCCCAACGGTTATCGGTCCTACGGCAGATATGACCAGCCCACTGCCACTTCAGTTTGCTAATCCGCTGAGCTATGTCGATCACTTTAGTTCTCTGGCGAATTACTTCGTTCCGGATTAGATCCCGCAGAGAAACACCGAGCATAGCTCTCTCCATAGCTCGCTGAGCTACTTTAAACTGGTGGACTAGTAGAACCGTGAGTGTCCACGTCTCGACTCCGTATGTCATGACAGGTAGGACGCACTGATTAAAGACTTTTGTCTTTAGGCACTGGTATAGGCGACTGGTATAGTGACTGGAAAAGAAGAGCCGAAGATCGGGCTTGGGATCTTGGGAGAGGCCTGCGTCCAGCAGTGAACTGACACCGGCTGATTATGATTATTTATCGATGACTGTTAAATTAGGTACTTACATTATGACAGTGGTATAGTATGTAGTATGTACATTAATTCAGCTTACTTATATGATAATTATAACCTAAGTTACATACTAAATATATTTATATTTATGACAATGTGCGGTTTTCTAACAGCGATATCTCCCAGACAACCGTTGTTTGAAGAGGATCGAACAATAACTATAGAGCCAGGGTATTTTTTTAAATAACTTATAGATATGCTAAATCATAATATACCAAAACTATATAGGTAAACATTAATATTTTAAATTTTATTGTTACAAATTATATAAATTTATTTATATAAAATAATAAGAATTAATTTAAAACTATATATATATATATATATATATACAATAACAACTACTCAATCAATCAATCAATCAAATAATTTTAGAAAAAGGTCATAAAGTACAAGGTACTTATCTAATTACATAGTTTCACTTATTTTATCCTTTCGGGTGTTCAAATCTTTCTGTTCTTTTTTAAGTTATTTTATGCACTAATTCAAACAATCAATCAATATTATTAGACTAACAAAATTAATTTAACTAAGCATACACATCAGACTAAACAAAAACAACGAACACGCATTACGTTGTTATAAACAGCATAAACAGATAGCAGCAGGACCCCAGTTACCTACTGGGAAAGGTACCTAATACCTATTGACCTATACGGCACAAATTATTACATTATATGCTGTGCCGGCACGTTATATAAAGGTTATAAAACGTTATAAAAGTTATATAAATTATATATAAATTGCTAATAATATATCAAGGATTTTTTATGTAATCTACGTCATTATCATCAGCCTAGAAACTCCACTGCTGGACATAGGCCTCTCCAACTGCACGCCACTGAGCACGATCCTCGGCAACTCTCAACCAGCTCTTGCTAGCAACCTTGTGAACATCATCGCTCCGCGTATTCTGAGGGCGTCCTACGCTACGCTTGCCGATACGCGGTACCCATTCAAGAACTCGTTTACCCCAACGGTTACGGTTCTTCGGCTAATATGTCCGGCCCAGTGCCACTTCAGTTTGCTAATCCGGTGAGCTATCTCGATGACTTTGGTTCTCATATTTTTTCTCATTAAGTTTATTAAGGATCTCATTAAGTTAAACTTCTTTAGGCGTACTGAGGTAAAAATGCAACGGAAATGACGTAGCGTCACGGTTCGAAGCAACGGAAGTACTTACGCGTACGGCCGCACTAAGGCGTCCTGCGATCTGCGGGCGCAATCTCAGTACTTTTCAATAGTTTTCTGATCGCGTTTGGTGTGAACCATTCGGTAAAAATACTAATACGCTATCTGATCGCCGCCTAGATCGCGCACGCAGAACGCTGCGGTGTGTACCTTACGTACGTACCTTAAATTGTCAATATTTCAATGTTAAAGTAGTTTCACTTCTAACGCGTAGCTTTGTTTCATTCGCATTTCCTTTTTTTTGTAATATACGTAGGTACTTATTAAATCCATTATCTATATAACGGTATTACCTCAAGTAGGAGTCTTCAATTATAAAAGAACGTGATAAAATATTTCTCGTCTCACCGTCTCAAAATTCAAAAACAAATGGCAAATTAAATTTAAGGGGCAAAGCTAGCTAGCTCGTATGTCCTCGATGACCTTTATGCCGGAAAGGCCTCCACTTAGCATTCTAGACCTCACTATATAAGCTAAGGTCACATTTACTATTGATTCGAGACTCGTGTATCCGTCACACTTATTAATGCAATTGATATAAATCATCTCATAGGTTATACTGGTTATTCTCGTCTGCCACCATTGCCCCTACGTGGGGAAATGCGATATCATATCACTTACACCTATCTGACACAACTTTTACACTTGATATGAATGATGATATGATGGGCAGATGAGAATTATTTATTAAAAGGCCATCCAAATATATGAGTGTTTACAGTGTCCGCCTATCCGGCTACCACCCTCAAGTTAAAAAATCTGTCGCCAAACATTTAGTCTGTTCCGGCAGCTATCCTTGAAAGCCAGCTCCCATTCTAGGCCTAACGTGCTACCATCTTTGACCGCATCATCACTTACCAACAGGTGAGATAGTGGTCAAACGCTAGCCTTTATGATATATTAAAAAAGTTACAAGCTTTAATCTTGTTGCTATGGCCCACTTTTCGGAGTTGGATTGAGCCGATATTTTGCATACAATTTATGTAAATCCGCTAACAATGCAACGTCATGGTACCATCAAGCTCCATTTTTTAGGCTCGTTGGATTTGACTTGAGAAGTACTATAGATGAAGGCGGTATCTTCATAGACACCACCTTCCGACTCCATCATCAGAATGGTCTGATGATGGAGCCGGAAGGTAGCTATAGGAACTTCAAACTACACATGATGACCCGTCGTGTTTGAGCTCGTTAAATTTGTCTTGACTTACTCTAGTCCTAGTTTATGTATCTAACAGCTAGTTTTTAAACAAAGGTTTAAATTATTAGTTTTATTTTATTAAGAGAAGACATTTTCTCTTTCTCTCACACCAAATCACCTGATGTTAATCGAGGAACATACACATAAACAAAAAAAACTCTTAAATTAAAGCTATAAAAATTATATGTATAATAGTCACTTTTTCATTATTGAACGAATCGTGAGTATTATTCATTTTGATTATTTATACGGTTTGACTCACGTGCAATGATCGACTGTCTGTTAGACGTCCTTCGGACGTCTAATATCTCTGAAGATGCAATGTTTTTTAGGGTTCCGTACCTCAAAACGTAAAAAAAGAAACCCTTATAAGATCACTTTCTTGTCTGTCTGTCTGTCCGTCTGTCCGTGTGTCACCACCGATTTTCTCAGAAACGGGTGGACCTAGAAAGTTGAAATTTATACCAGATACAGAAGTCTGTAGACCCTATTAGATGTATAAAAATCAAGGTCTTGAGTCAACACGATAAAAAGATATGGGCAAATTTAGATTTTCGCGAAAACTTATTTACCTTAATTTTCAACTTTTTTTATTTTTATTAAGCACAAGTAAAGGAAAAATTCCAAAAACTAAAAAAAGTTGAAAATTAAAGGGTATAGTTAATAATTACATACATAGTAACCGCCAATTAAGGTAGACCTCTGAGTTACATGGGCGCTGATACAATTTAGAGGTCTAGCCTAATTGGTACTCACCAACGTTGGTACGGATGCCTCGTAGCTGAATGGTTCATTACTTTTTTTTTCTAATTCAAAGCGTTAAATTCTGCTTTTGCTATGTTTACTTGATAATTGGTTATGATTTATTTTATGATTTATGATTTTGACGTGTATATGTGCGTATATTTATACTGCCTACATACTGAATAAATGCTTTGATTCTTTGATTCTTTGATTCCTCGGTAGGCGAGTCCAACTCGACTTTGCCGGTTTTTAGGGTTCCTTAGCCGAATGGCATAAAACGGAATTATAGATTCGTCATGTCTGTCTGTCTATCTGTCCGTCCGTGTGTCACAGCCATTTTATTCCGAAACTGTTAGGTTTACAGAATTGAAACTTGGTAGGTAGATGTATTCTGTGAACCGCTTTCCGATTTTTATACAAAAATAAAAAATATAAAAGTTTAAGGGGGTTAAGTTTAATCCCACACATGGAACTGAAACAACCTATACGTGTAGGGTGTCTATGGATAGGTATTCAAAAATGACATTGAGCGTCCTAAAATCATTTTTTCTCAAAGTCAATCATTTGAAAGATAGGCGCGTCTAAAGTGGTAAAATATGTGTCCCCCCCCCCCCTCTAACTTTTAAAGTTAGGGAGTGAAAAATCTAAAAAAATATATATGCTGTAGATCTCAATAAAAACTAACAACGAAAATTGGTTTGAATGAGATACAGTCAGCAGTTTTAGAAATATGGCGACCGCAAAGATAACTTTGTTTTTCATGCAAAAACTATGTAAAACAAAGTTAATTTTGTAGTTGCGAAAAATCATAGTTATGGAATACTTAACTGTGTTACGGAACCCTACGAGTGCGAGTCCGACTTGCACTGGGCCATTTTATTATTTTATGTCGTATAGGCTGGCGTTTTAAAAAGCAAAAATCTATCTCAATACAGAATTTCATCTAAATTGTTAGAAATAAAAATATATATTTTTTTAAGTTAAATACAAGATACATACGTCGAATTGATAGCCTCATTTTTAAGTCGGTTAGCAAAAAATTAATAAAGATAGTTTAAAAACTAAAACAACCGACTTCCATGGCGCGCGACACGCGCGAGTCAGTTTCAGTAGCAAGTTTTAGACGTTTATCGTCATATCTCAGTAGATACATATCAGATCCCGATGAAATTATAAACTGGCCAAGTGCAAGTCGGACTCGCACTAGTAGGGTTCCGTAACACACTACAGTATTTTATAAGATCGAGTAAAAAATACCACTATCATTTTTCGCCAGCAAAAAATAATAATTAATAAACATTTTATTTCTTATAACGCCATCTAACGTCTAACAAAGGTGTTAGGGATCGACATTTCAATATAACGCCATCTATGGGACGTTTACATAACTAAGCGTTCATAGATGGCGTGAAATGCCGAAAAAAACATGTTTCTTGTATGGGGACTCTCTATTATTTTTAACTACATTCTGTTTTTAGTATTTGTTGTTATAGCGGCAACAGAAATACAACATCTGTGAAAATTTCAACTGTCTAACTATCACGGTTCATCAGATACAGCCTGGTGACAGACGGACAGACAGACAGACAGACAGACAAACAGACAGACAGACAGACAGCAGACGGACAGCGGAGTCTTAGTAATAGGGTCCCGTTTTACCCTTTGGGTACGGAACCCTAATAATAGGACCACCTCAAAATTGTACCCTACCAATAAAAATAATAACACGTTTCTTGTATGGGGACCCTCTATTATTTTTAACTACATTCTGTTTTTTGTATTTGTTGTTATAGCGGCAACAGAAATACATAATCTGTGAAAATTTCAACTGTCTAACTACCACGGTTCATGAGATACAGCCTGGTGACAGACGGACAGACATACAGACAGACTGACAGATAGACGGACAATGGAGTCTTAGTAATAGGGTCCCGTTGTACCCTTTGGGTACGGAACCCTAAAAACAACATACAGACGATTTGAACACCTCCTCCTTTTTCAGTCAGTTGAAAATAATTGGAGGTTGCTTAACAGTTGCACAAGGTTCATAAACAAAATAACCTACTTATGACTTAGAGTGTATATTAATACCCAACTAGCAAAATCGTCTTACGTTTCTCACTTTATAAGAGTTCTACTAGGCTATTCTGTAAGCTATCTCGACCGCGGATTCCGCTGTCGAGATAGCTTACAGAATAGCCTACTGAGCTTATAGTGGTCTTTTATCTGTTTTCGTCATTGCTATCGCTCCTATATTAGTCTCTGACAAGCCGTTACAGGCTCTAATACGCTTGATCTTAATACCTTGTCTTAATTATGCATATAAGTTTAAATTTACAGTGCCGTTGTAAGCCACACTCTCCTAAAAAAGCATTTATTAAGACTTATCACACTTGAGATAAATTAGCTCTCATATCTACATTTTCTAAGCTCATTTAATTTTATTACATATTTTCTAAATGCTATTGTAAGAATGTTAGACTAATATCAGCATTTAATTAGAGTACTTAAAACGTGTAAATATTGATCTTATTCAAAACTATTATAAGATCGACAGCAGTGGATAGGCACAGTATTAGAGTGATATTGAATCATCATACTTACAATAGAGAAAACGAGTCTAATTTAAGAAAGTTTGATCTTAAATCGAATTTGTGACTAAAATTGTGAGAGTAACATTTGATGTTGACTATTATATTTCACCAAAAGTATTTTAGTGCGGTCACATAAAAAACCATTTCATATCCCAAACGTTCACTCTTAAATGAAAATAAATGTTTTATGTCAATTCAAGGATCTCTAAGTTATTCCAACATGGAGTCATGTTGGAATGATCTAAATGAGCTTAAAATAGTTTTATAGTGATTCTAATAAATGCAATACTAATGGCGTCGCTTTTAATACAAATTAACAAATAAAATAATTAAACAAGAATACTAAATAATATATATTTGATGAAGCGCACGAGTTGTGAAGCATAAACTAGGGTCTACATTACAGTAAATAATATTTTCCAATACTAATACTTATCGAAAAGCATAAAACGAAACACTTGTCAATAATGGTACGGTTATTACAATATAATTATAGAATACCTTTATCCTTACTGTTTTCGATTTCTTTTTTATTAGTTGTTACTTTCAAACAAACACTACACCAAGTTTTTTTACGATTGTGTTTGATCTTATGTAAAATCAAAATAAACTTTCTTACGCTCACAGGACTCTTAACGTCAAAACAATGTAAGCCTATGTACGCTTAAATTAGTTTTGGTAAGAATAATTTAAGTGAAAACAACATTTAATAAGACTGATATTAGAAAGATATAAACAAATAACGCTTATAAATGGTGCCCAAATCCAGGCTTATACGACGATATAATAATGGTATAAGAGCAAGAAATCAGTGGTCTAGAGATTATTTTAAGTGTAGCTATTGCTGGTATAGGTATAAGTATTATACTCTAGGACTTACGAGTACCTCATGTTACCTACATTGCATGACAAGAAGGGCCGTTGTACTGAGACCACTTTCCACTTTGATAAAATATGTACTGTTTACAAACAATAACTATCATCGACACCTAATAAATTTACTACAGTGGATAAAGAAAGTACCTACATATTACGAGTATTTACATATTTTAAGTAGATATGTCACTTTGTCATTATGAAGCTTACAAACGCCCTAGAGCAGTAGATCCCAATTAGTTTTGCTTGCTTAGGGGTTAGTTCACACCGCGACGCGATGTGACGATGCTTACTGGTCTCGCGCCGCGCGGCGCAACACTGTGCACGCGAGCCGAATTATCTCAATGAAATATGTGTCTCATTGTGTAGTTAATAAAGTTCAATTTTTTATCACGCGGCTTCCTGCTGCACCGCGCGGTGCAGCTCGACGCCACACGGCGCAGCCAGAAGCCGCAAGGCGTAGCCTGAAGCCGCCGAATTAACTCAATGAAATGTGTATATTTTCGTGTAATACATAAAGTTATTTTATGTATCACTCTCTTTATAAGTGCGCGCCGCGTCGCGTCACGTTGCGTCACGGTCTGGGCCCTTATTCAGTATGACCAATAAGATAACTTGCCAAAAACGTGTAATGTTGTAGCGTGCTCTAAACGTAAACGTATTCCTCAAACGCGCCACGGCACATTATTGAAAAATGGTATTCTGTATGCCAAACAATATGTTTTCTATGTCCAGTTTTCGATTCCACGCCATTCGTTCATAAACCTTACTTCCGGTTACATCGGTAATTTTGCGGTTTCATACATTTCTTTATTTTCCGTCTTATCTTTACATTAGGTCGATTTGCCAGCAATAAAACTTCAATAGCAATTCTGTAGCTTAATTTAAAAACTAAAAAACATTAAATAAAGTATAAATATTTTTTATTGAAAACAATCAATGGATCCTCTAATAAATGCACTAGTTTTGGAACGACAATAAAAACTTCATTCTCAAAATGCCAATTATAGTCAATCATTGCATTTTCATTTTTTCAATAACTACATGCGCCCCACAACTTCACCTGCGTTGAAAAGAAATCTATCATGTATCGGGATAAAAAGTATCCAAGGAGTTATACATTATAGTATTGTATATAAACTATCTATTTACCAAACTTTACCCAAATCCGTTCAGCCGTTTTTGCGTAAATATTAGTAGGATTGTTAATATAAGTTGTACATACATACAATCACTCATTTTTCCTGTTGGGGTAGGCAGAGAAGAAAAGGAAAGAAGTACCTAGGTACTTCTTTACTTTTCTTACTATTTAATATGAGTTTTACCTACTCACATAATTTAGGCTATTTTTGTAAATAGTCAAGAAGAATCAAGAATCAAAGCATTTATTCAGTATGTAGGCAGTATAAATATACGCACATATACACGTCAAAATCATAAATCATAAAATAAATCATAACCAATTATCAAGTAAACATAGCAAAAGCAGAATTTAACGCTTTGAATTAGAAAAAAAAAAGTAATGAACCATTCAGCTGTCATCCAATCGTTTACGTCAGAATATTAAAAAAAAATTAAAGTAGGTTAAAACCAACCATACATGTAACTGTGTGTTTCAGTACTTCAGACAATTTTTATATAAAAAAAAATAAAAAAGTGAAATAGTGAAACACAACATAGAGAAACGCATACACGTTGAACATACCCTTAGTCCATCTTATTGAAAATGTAATGTTGGTCATCCTTGTATAACTTGTTCAACAAACAGACGCCAATAATGAAAATTGTAAATGTTTTTATGTATATATCATGGTGCACCGCGCATGCGTAGTTTTACGCGCGCTTTTTGTTTAAATTCCTCATGTCACTTGCTGTCAATTTTACTACAAAAAATCAAGACGCGCGCGTTACACGCCATCTTACCTCACGATATTATGACAACTCTAAACGCGCTCACTACCGCGTTTGCCAAACTTGATATTGGCATAGAGAATACCTTTGATGCGAATAACGTGGAAATATTGTAACGCGGCACGTTAAGACTTTAAAATGGTCATGCTGAATCAGGCCCTGAACGGTACAAACTGTACGGTAGCGGTTTGCATGCCAGCAATACAACAGCGTCTACGGCACATTGCGCCGTCATCACCGCCCAACCACTAGATAACATCCAATTTTTGCCCAACCATGTGTTCCGGCAGCTATCCTCAGACAGCCAGTTCCCATTCTAGGCCTAGCGTGCTAACATCCTTGACCGCATTATTACCAACAGGCGATATAGTGGTCGAACGCTAGACTATATAATATTTAAAAAAAACTGTCAGCGATGTAACACGCTTGGCTAGAAGATGTTCAAGAGATTACCGCACGTACCCGTTCCCATTTTCCTTCACATACCCCCAGGAGTACGCGTACCACCAATTGGGAAACACTGCTCTAGCTAGAGGATATGTTCAAGACGCTGAACTGAAAAGGACGGGGCATGAATATACACGGCAATTACCTCTCACACCTGAGATTTGCGGATGATATCGTCATCATGGCTAAAACCGTGCAGGACTTGCAATACATGCTCACCAACCTTGCTGATTCTTTTGCACGCATCGGTCTGCGGATGAACTTTATGTAACGTAGGTATGCCATTGGCGTCCATGGTTTTTATTTTAACTGGTGGTTGTGGTAACTGGTGTCCTAGTGTACTAGGACACCAGTAATGGTGCAACCAGTCGCGGTACCAACAAAATGTATACAGCAGAAAGTAAGGAGCAAATCAAGTGACTCTTAAATTCGTTAAAGAATGCAATCTCTGCACCTTCCTAATCGAACGCCTACGCAATTGCAGTTTTATTGGAGACATGTTGAGTAAGTCATATAAAAATGTTGTTAAAAAATGTTCCTAAATATGTTATCTTTTCCAGAAATGATATTGAGATAAATTCCAAAATTATGTCACTAACGTTCTTATCATGCTGTTACGGTATTGCGTCGCGGTTCCTGCTAAATATTGATAATTAAATATTTTATTACGTACAATATTTATTTTATTTTGGTTATCAATACCTATGGCTCGAGTCTTAAGGTACGGCCACACCGCGGCGTCCGGCGATCTGCGGGCGCGATCCAAGTACTTTTCAATTATTTTCTGATCGCGTTTGGTGTGAACCAGTCAGTACAAATACTACTGCGCTATCTGATTGCCGCCTAGATCGCGCACGCAGGACGCCACGGTGTGTCCGTATCTTTATAGCTTTTTTTTAATATAGGCTAGTGCTTGACTTCATCTCGCCTGGTGGTAGCCGATTATGTGGCCGAAGATGATGAACACGCTAGGCCTAGAATGGTCTGACTCTCAAGGTCTGCGTGCTGCCGAAACACAGTAAGGTTATGGCATCAGATTTTCTCCTTGATGGTAGTTAGCTACTTTCAGTCAGGCGGATAATATTCCTAGCACCTGTGGAAGATAATTGAATAATAGTATTCGGTCGTAATATGATACGATAATACTATTCCGCAAAAATGAATTAGCGAAATGTATTACCACACCAAGCCGTCAAGCAGAAGTCCTACCACAACAAAAACGTCAACAGATAGAGCTGTATTTTATTTACAGTAGTAATCCGTAGCTTATGTTCGCTCTGTTCGCAGTAATGAACAATTAAATGCATAATATATTGTAACTAATACAAATATCCACATCTTATCCCCATTCACCAGCCTTTAACAACTCAATTTTCAAGTGATCCATTTGCAAGGATTCCGTAGCAATTCCTTATCAATCGACGGTGACAAATTTGTCAGAACTCGACCACACATACATCGCCACATACATTAAACAATTACGACCAATTCGGCACAGCGTATACAGCGTATACCCTGACCAATCTTGACGAACACCCAGAAAAAAGCACCAGCTCTAAAAATAGTCCTTCACCCGACGTCATAAGAACCAACTTGAGGGTTCTTTTGTAGACGTTAGCAGTAGTCATAAGTTGGTATTTTTCTGGTGGTACGTTGGTAGTTCAAAGTCACCGCTGACGGTAGTGGCTTCGGTGCGAACAACGTCATTGGAGTGCAATCAAAATTGAGGAAGTATTTTGATGTTACAAGAGGTTGCGATTGGGGTCCGGTTCTGTTCAATTGGTCAGACACCTCTTGAGTTTGTTAGCTGATGGATAATTTAGGATTAGAGATTCTTGACCTTTCTCTCTGATGGACCTGCTGCCGCTTTCAAAATGAGGCCAAGATAATATAATACTTATTATACGTTATTCAGTTCGGATATTTTCAGACACAGATTAACAGAAATTATGGAAACGTTTGGACAGACCCTCATAAAATCTTGTTTCTCTGTCGTTTTAATTATTTTTTTAATATTTTATAGGCTAGCGTATGACCAGAATCTCGCCTGTTGGTAAGTGATGATGCGGTCGAAGATGGTAAGCACGCTAGGTTCTAGGATAGCTGCCGGAACACAGATTAGATGTTTGGCGATAGATTTTCTAACTTAAGGGTGGTAGCTGGCCAGGCGGACACTGGATAGTGTCCTACCGCCATTCTGGGGTTGTTGATATATAAATAACTAACTATACTCGTAAACAGGTCGTTTGATAATCAAATTTTGTCATAGTCTGTATACCATCTTAAATATATTTATATTACCATCTTCGACCGCATCATCACTTACCAATAGGTGAGATAGTGGTCAAATGCTAGCCTATATAAAAATTTTAGAAATCCCTCATTGGATTGATGATATAACAAATAGGAAGATTATCGAATAATGACATTCTGATTATATTAATAACAACGCAGTTTAAGGTACGATCATCGGTACACACCACGGCGCCCTGCGTGCGCGATCTAGGCGTCGATCAGATGGCGCAGTAGTATTTGTATCGACTGGTTCACACCAAACGCGGTCTACGGCGATTAGAAAACAATAGGAATTCAGATCGTGAACGCGCACGCAGACGCAGGGCGCCGCGGTGTGGTCGTATAAGTACTCCAATATTTTTTTTTACTTTTCACCAAGCGTTTGACCACTATCTCACCTGATGTGAAGTGAAGATATGGTCGACGATGTAGCACGCCTGCCTAGAAGATACCTTTTTGTTGTAAACGTGTCTAAGTGACGATACCTTTTTTTTTAAGATTGCTGGATTTAGCTTAAGAGGTGTTGTTATATTGTGAAAGTGACACTGAGTAGAATAATAATAAATTAAAATTAAAAAAATAAATTAAAACAAGCTTTTATCTGGGAAAAGGATCTGAAATTAAAAATAATAAATTCTAGTAAGTATTTTGCGGGTATGTACTTACCCATATTCTTAAAAGCTTGAGGCACAACTCGTTTCATAGGTTAGGTACTTACTATACTTCTGTGGCACCGTAGTTCTTAAACGGGTGAACCGATTTGGATTCAGTTATTAGGGTTCCGTAGCTGAATGGCAAAAAACGGAACCCTTATAGATTCGCCATGTCTGTCTGTCTGTCTGTCTGTCTGTCTATCCGTCAGTATGTCACAGCCATTTTATTCCGAAACTATTAAGACGACAGTATTGAAATTAGGTAAGTAGATATATTCTGTAAACCGCTTTCCGATTGTTATACAAAAATAAAAAATATAAAAGTTTAAGGGGGGGCATCCCATACATAAAACTGGAACAAAAAAAATTTTTTTTCTTCAAACCTATACGTGTGGGGTCTATGGATAGGTCTGTAAAAATGACATTGAGGTTTCTAAAATCATTTTTTCTCTAAGTCAATTATTTAAAAGATAGGCCAGTCTAAAGTGGTAAAATGTGTGTCCCCCCCCTCTAACTTCTAAAGTAAGGGAGTGAAAAATCTAGAAAAAATTTATTCTGTAGATCTTAATAAAAAATTCAACGAAAATTGGTTTGAACGAGATACAGTCAGCAGTTGTTGAGATATAGCGACCGCAAGTATAACTTTGTTTTTCATACAAACACTATGAAAAACAAAGTTATTTTTGTTCTTGCGAAAATCATAGCTATAGAATACTCTACTGTGTTACGGATTACGGAACCCTACGAGTGCAAGTCCGACTTGCACTTGGCCAGTTTATTTATTTGAAAGATATTTTGAAAAATATTTTTTTTTAGGGTAGCTCCCCTATATGACAAGTGGGGATTAATTTTTTTTTCATCGTCTACCCCATCGTGTGGGGTATCGTTGAATAGGTCTTTTAAAATGACTTAAGAGTTGCTAATATCATTTTTCGATTGAATGCTTTACGAAATATTAAACTTTAAAGTGCACATTTTTGTTCCAGTAGGGCGTCCGCCCCTCTAAAAGCTAAACTGCTGGTTTGAAAAATCTGGAAAAATTCGTGATAATAGCGCATTTTATGAACTTTACAGGAATATTATAGCGGTTACGATAAATTTATAAGTTTAGCAGTAATAGTCGTTGAACTTGGGTGTTGGATAATTTTGTACAAAATACAAAATCCTTAGAATAAATCCTTTAAAGTGACAAAGACGGAGTACCTAGTTGCTTGTTTATAACGGGTAAAAACTTGCATTGAATAACAGGCTACTACGGAACCCTACACTGCGCGTGGCCCGACACGCACTTGGCCGGTTATTTTTTTTATCAGTTCAGCCGTTTCAAGATCATGAGCTCATAATGTGTATTTACTTTACTTTAAAACATATGAGTGACATAACATTTGAAACATCCACATTTGCTACATAACTAACTAATGGATTCTTGGTCTGATGCTGCACTCAGGATATCTAAAAAATTTATGTTTTTACTTCTCGTAGGTATGTTTAGTTATGTAGGTGATTTTGATATCAAATAGAGATCCGATTCCAAGATGAAATATCTTGTAAAAGTGTTAGTGACCGTAACGTATATCCATCCTTTTCGAGAAGTATGTAAGCTGAAACCGTATCCATTCCCACGGCAAACGGATGAAGAGGTCAGTACCAGGGATATGATGGTAGGGAGGGGACACGTCGATATTTGAATGTCAATATTATCGATATCGACATTTCCCCTAAAGTTTCAAAACACATGAGAGCAAACACTTGAAAATGTGTGTGTTGTCTTTTGGGTTTGCCTGAAAGTTTGTGTCCTGCTACTAAACTAATGAGGACTTTTTCTAGCTTCTATGTAAAGACAAATGTAAAATTAAATAATTAAATAGGCAATCGGGAGGCGTTCGATCCCCCCCACCCATTACGCGATCCTGTGACCGATTTGGGACCGAATCAACATAATTGGTTTGACACACTATTGACGTGAACCCACTCCAGACACAAGCATATTTAGCTTAGTTGGAGGGGTTAAAATTTAACAAGAATACTAGTAATGTGCAACACACATTGCTAGTAAGCTTTTAAAAAAAGAAAATAAAATGTGTACTTTTATTGTTAACAGACACAATGTTGATGATATGCCAATTTGTGTTCCACTCCACTGACATTATTTAAAGCATCAATTTTTCATCTTTATCATCATAATTAGCCAGTATTAGTCCGCTTCTGGACGCAAACCTCTTTTTATTGAATCTATATTTGGGTTATTTTAAAAGAAGTGTGTAAGCTGAAACCTTATTCATTCCCACAGCAAATTGATGTAGAGGTCAGTCAGTACCAGGGATGTGAAGGCAGGGAGAGGACATGTCGATATTTTGGTACTTTAATGTCAATATCATCGATTTTGAATGTCCTTTGGACCTTAGATTTTTCAATACGGTAAAACACATATTCCGTACCCAAAGGGTACCAACGGAACCCTATTACTGAGACTCCGCTGTCCGTCTGTTTGTCTGTCTGTCTTTCTGTCTGTCTGTCTGTCTGTCTGTCTGTCTGTCTGTCTGTCACCAACCTGTATCTCATGAACCGTGATAGTTAGACAGTTGAAATTTTCACAGATGATGTATTTCTGTTGCCGCTATAACAACAAATACTAAGAACAGAACAAAGTTAAAAATTAAAGGGGGTACCCATACAAAAAACGTGTTTTTTTCGGCATTTCACGCCATATACGCTTAGTTAGGTAAACGTCCCGTAGATGGCGTTATATTTAAATGTCGATCCCTAACACCTTTGTTAGACGTTAAATGGCGTTATAAGAAACGAAATGTTTATTAATTATTATTTTTTGCTGGCGAAAAATGATAGTGGTATTTTTTGCTCGATCTTATAAAATACTGTAGTGTGAAGTGTGTTACGGAACCCTACGAGTGCGAGTCCGACTTGCACTTGGCCAGTTTATTTCTATACTAATATTATAAAGAGAGAACATTTGTATTTTTGTATGTATGTAATGATTTGGCTCAAAAACTACTGAACCGATTTAAAAAAACTCTTTCACTAATACATAGAATGGACTTTCGAAATTAAAATAGGCTATATATTATCTCGTTTAAATCAAAGGTACATTCGTGGAGACCTAATTTGCAACCTAAGTCGGCAAAAAAACGGTCGAAAAAACACGTTTCTTACGAAAGCTGCTTAATTGAAAATAGATAGAAGAATATTTTCTATGTAAGAGTTGTACAACTTAATAAGACCTACAAAAAGTCCGCGACGGCATATGTCTATCTCTTAAGGTTGACTCACAGTAAACATTTTAATCTTAAAATTTAAAAAAAAAAATATTACATAACTTCCAAGGCTATTTTCAAGTATATAGTATTAATCCTTATCCAAATAATTACGTTAATTAGCTTGGTCACATACTAAAGATTAAAATTGTCCTTTACAGTATATCATTCAAATGAAAACTCTAGAATATATCACGAATTTCACATATACGCATCGCAAAATTAATAAAATATATGCAGTGAAACCACAGATTAGGTCATAGTTACTACGAAAATATTATTATTGGCTTAGCTATGCTGTAGATCCCCACCGATCACAATCAATTTGAAGTCAATATAGTATAATAATATGATCTATTGTATAAAATAATATTCATCTATATATATAATAATATAATATTTTAAACCACCCAGACTGATCTATGTATAATCTTTTCATTAAAAGCATTCCAATGACTCTAAACACGACATTTAAAATCTGAGCTGTAAGTTGGTGAGGATTTGAGTATTCTGTAGACTCTAGGAGATGTCCCAGCATCAGGTCAATGCTTCCATGTTCTTACAATATCGTTGAAGAAGAAGATTTTCGAATTGATCAGACCTATGAAAGTTGATTTCATAGCGCAATTAACTAGAAAAAAGCTCATAGTTTTATAACGATTGAACGAATTTTCATGAATCAAAGCTAAGAAAACTCCCTATGAAGACATCTATCAAACAAAAAAAACTATCAATAATAAAAACAAAATCGGTTCATCCGGTTAGGTGCTAAGATGCTACAGACAGACACACAAATACACACGTTAAACGTATATTACCCCTACATTTTGCGTCGAGGAACGCGTAAGGTTACGGCGGGAGATGTTTACCTTTTTTTTTATATCTTATAGGGTAGCGCTTGACCACTATCTCACCTGTTAGTAAGTGATGATGCGGTCGAAGATGGTAAGCACGCTAGGCCTAGACTGGGGAATTGGCTCTCAAGGATAGCTGCCGAAACACATTAGATGTTTTTGGCGACAGATTTTCTAACTTGAGGGTGGTAGCTGGCCAGGCGGACACTAGATAGTGTCCTACCACCATGCGGGGGTTATTGGTTTCTTAACGATGTTTTCCTTCACCGGAGGGCCACTGTGAGAAGCGCACATAAATTTTTCGATGGAAAAATCCAATGGTGCACGGTAAGGTTTGAAGTCGGTACCACGGCATCAAAGCCGACCGCTCTCCCGATTACGCCACCGGGCCCGGGCTCCTTGGTGGTAAGCTACTTTTTGGTAGATTTAATGATCCCACTACCACTGTACGAAAACTCATGATTCATGAATGCACATAAAACTTTCATTGGTAGGTATATAGCTAGGATTAGAACCAACGACCGTCGGGTCAGAATCAGGGTAACTATCCTTTACGCTAAAGGGCCGTCCAATATCACTACGTAAGTATTATAAAACAAAGTCCATCACTGCGTCTGTCTGTCTGTTCGCAATAATCTCAATAGCTACTGAACGGATTATCATGCGGTTTTCACCAATAGCCAAGGTGTTTATGAGGAAGGTTCAGGTACATAATTCGTTAAGGTTTTGTGTAAATTGGATACGATTATTGTTAAATATGTTCATATTTTATATTCGATACAACAAACTGATGCACATTTTGTAGGCATATATGTTCTACCCGTGCGAAGCCGGGGCGGGCTGCTAGTATTTTATAAAATTTAAAATATGTCATTTCACGCAGGTTTTTGGCACTTGTATAACTTATTAGTGTTCTAATAAACTTTTTTTGTCTACCAAAACATATTGCCCGTACGAATACCTTAATACAATCTTTCGCTCCGCATTATGATATCGTAGATAAGCCAAGATAATGCATATCCACTAATCACTTCATTGTAATAAAGAACTTTTGACGTCAGGTTACATTAAAATTTCTTGAATTTCTAAAGAAATCTACAATTTTAGAATACGGTCGTAGAAGTCGGTCAGTTTTAATACGATATTGTTATTTCAGCTCTTACATAGAGCAAGAACAATAAACATACGTAAATATCGAAGTCTTGTTATAGCCTGCGGTTTTGCCTGCTATATTACAAAAATCCGATTTCCTGATCTTCTTTTTAAATGACATCGCAACAGCCACGCAACCTTATATTAGTTGAGCAGAAGCAACTGGTGAAAACATTGTTGAAAATATGCTGTTAATTATATGTTTACTGATCATTTTTACAAAGCAAAAAAAATCTTCCAACACAAGTTTGTAGTGGACTACTAGTAGGACTTCTGCTAGTCCGCCTGGGGCGGTACCACCACTTTGCCGATTAATTTTCAGCGGTGAAATAGGAATGTTTTTCGGTTGAAATGGCAAGGTGTCCAGTAAATTACAGGGCATGTGAGACTCAATTCTCAAGGAAACAGGCGCAGTGGAGTGACATGCAAAATTCTGACAGTTCATAATTTTGCACGCTGCTGTATCTGTAATAGGCAAACGTCATCGCTTAGCATCAGGCGAGCATCGCTTGTCCTGTGTTACCTTATATCATATAAAATAATATAAAAAAATTATAGTAAACAATTGTAGCTTACAATTTAAAAGTTGTACCATCTTACTTTAACCGTAACTGTAACTATGACCGCTGTTTTTGTATGGAGTTTGAATGATTTTTGACGTTTGTTATAGTTAAAGTAAGAGGGTGCAACACAGGCTTAAAGTTTAAAAAAATTAAAAAACTTTAAATCAGTAATTTTTAGTACCAAGTTTTGGGTGTTTTTTTCTCTCCATATCTCTGGACATACTCTTCAGATCTTTACGAAATATAAATGGGGTCATTTCGAAATAACTCTCTTTCGTCTACATTGCCCGAACATACATAAACATATATATAAATATCCGAAAGGATACTTCCCGGAAAAATGCTTCTGACTAAGTACCTACAACTTTTGTATTTAACCTTAGCACAGAATAAATAATAGTACAAACATTCATTATAACGTTTTGCATGTAAAATCATCTTTTTCCAAAGTTTCTTTAAAATTACGGATCATTGGCATATTTTTCGCTTATTTAATTTTAATTTACAGCTGAAATTTATGCCACTGTATCTGCGTACACATTCGATCATAAATAATAGGATAGGCTAAAAGACTGCATTTCGTTCAAAAACTTGACAAGTTTTGACGTTACAATCTACATAAAATTCGTAATATGTGACAAGAAAAATTACAATATTTTTTTTCATTATACTCTTAAGTTACCCTTCCTGTGCAGTAAGGTCTTAAATTATCCATACTGTTATTATTATTAATATTATAAAAACATTTGTAACTCTGTCACTCTGTTTGTTTGTCACACATAAACGGACGATCCGATCTTACTGAAATTTAACAAAGATATACTTAATGGCATGAGGATGGACACAGGCAACTAAATTCTTGGTGTGCGTGAACGAAGTCGCGGGGTGGATGATCATCATCAGCCGGTGTCAGTCCACTGCTGGACGTAGGCCTCTCCCAAAATACGCCACTGAGCCTGATCTTCCGCTCTTCTTTTCCAGTCACTGCCCACCGCTTTGCGTATGTCGTCGCTCCACCTGGTCACAGGACGTCCTACGCTACGTTTGCCGATTCGCGGTCTCCACTCTAGGAAAAGTCTACCCCATCGGTAAACAGTCCTGCGGTAGATATGACCAGTCCACTGCCACTTTAGTTTACTAACCCGTTGATCTGTGTAGATAACTTTAGTTCTCTGGCGAATTACTTCGTTCCGGATTCGATCCCGCAGAGAAATACCGAGCATAGCTCTCTCCATAGCTCGCTGAGCGACTTTAAATTGGTGGACCAGTCGAATTGTGTGTGTCCACTTCTCGGCTCCGTATGTCATCACAGGTAGGACGCACTGATTAAAGTTAAAGGTACCTTTGTCTTTAGACACTGCGGTATAGGCGACGAGAAGACTCGACGGAGTTTTCCGAATGCTGCCCAGCGCAGCTGAATTCTTCTCGCGGAGTGGGTTTCAGGTACTTTTATATAAATTAATATTTTATTAAATTTTATTTAATAAATTTAATTTAATATTTTTATTTTAACTTCAACACTAAAATAGTGTACACTCAGACAATTTTTTATAGAAAGCTTCTCAACACCTAGCAACTAGCCGCGGATTGAGTTATTATGATTACATAAACCGCTGAAAAGACGGGATCTTTCAGCGAGATGCTTTCCAGACTCACAATATTTTACGTTGGACTTGATTCATTATTTAGATGTTTAATATTAAACGTACACGTGTAAATTCTTTTTTAATTTTACACGTTCAGTAATTGCAGCGGATTTTTTTGTATCCACGTGTATCTATATCTACACGGATATCTATTTATGTGAAAGTCGGTTAAATATATTTGCTTTTTTAGGGTTTTGAACCCAAAGGGTACCAACAGAACCCTTTTACTGAGATTTTGCAGTCCTTCCGTCCGTCCGTCTGTCCGCCCTTCACAGAGCTGTATCTCCCTAAGCGTAATAGGTAGAATGTAATGAATAGTATACATGAAATTGTTACAAAGTATGTATTACTATAAGCGCTTTAAGAAAAAAAAAACTAGAAATAAAATAAAGATAAATATTAAAGGGGGTCGGTCCTCATACAAGAAACTTGTTTTTTCATCAAGCTTTTCTTTCGATTTTTAACCGACTTCACAAAAAAGGAGGAGGTTCTCAATTCGTCGGAATCTTTTTTTTTATTTTTTTTATGTATGTTCACCGATTACTCGAAGATGCCTGAACCGATTTAGAAAATTCTTTTTTGTTTAAAAGGGCCACCTTCACAGGTGGTCCCATTTAAATTTTAACGAAATCGGCCGAGCTGTTGTTAATATATCAACATTTGTATTACGACGCATTTACTTATCTCGACGACTTACTAGTTACTGTAGAAGAAGAATCCCAAGAGCATTATACACAATGGAGGTTGCTATTGCATATACTTTTGAAGACTAAAACATATGATCTTGAATAATGTTCTTACATCTTTCTTCTGATTGATTTTAGTTTTTGACAGATATTCTTACGTAACTGTGAGCGAGATAGAAACAAAGGTGAAGAGAATTAATTTGTCTTCACAGGAATGTGCTACCGGGCAAAGTCTTGTTGACATGACATAACGTTTGGCGAAGATGGCGGCCATATGGCGGCGATTAATATTAATAATCGCAAATAATACTTTTTAATATAAATTTTGGAATACAACAAGTCCGTGTTATAACACGAACTTTTATAAAAGTATTTGGAATTATTGTAATAAAATAGACAAATAATTATCGTGTGTGTCAGATGCTTTTATTGCACAGGGCCATTTTGGACATTGTTCTTTGATACCTTGATGACATTATTATTACTAATGGATATTTTCACTAGCGCGGCATTTGAATTCAATTTTTTAGGGTTCCGAACCCAAAGTACCTTTTCTTTACTCATGTGCCCAAAGGGTACCAAATGAACACTTTCTGAGACTTTGCTGTCTGTTCGTCCGTCCATCCGTCCATCCGTCCGTGTGTCTATATGTGCGCACTTTACAGATCTGTATCTTCTTAACCGTAATAGATACATACTTCAAATTTTCACAAAGTATATATCCGTCAGTGTATAACGGCCCAGACACGAAATTTTATAGATGCATGTAATTTAATTAAAACTTGTTTTGCACTAAAAAGGGTAAAATAAATTATTTTTCAAAAAAAAAAAAAAACCGACTTTATAACCACAAACAGGCACACAAAAGCGAAAAATAAATTACTTAATATAATGATTATAAGCGCTACCCACTTATCTATTTGAAGTCGGTGCCAGCCAAGTCTAATAGGTAGTAGATAGATACTACCTACCTACTTACTACTACTACTACTTACTATCTACTACTATCCAATAGACTTGGCTGGCACCGACTTCAAATAGATAAATGGGTAGCGCTTATAATAATTATATTAAGTAATTTCGTTTTCGCTTGTAAGTGCCTGTTTGTGGCTATGAAGTCGGTTTTTTTTCTTAAAGAATTTATATAAACTGTAATATATTGTGACATTTGAGCTTTTTACGGAGTTAGGGTGCGTACAGACTATGTAACATATCACGTTATACAATTGTTATTTCACATGTTTCAGATAATGTGGACACGGAATGTTATAAAACATGTCATAATATCATGTTCATAGTCTGTACGCACCGTTATAAACACTTGAAATGTTTACACCATTTTACCATGATATCGGTTGTCTTGACAACAAAACAATAATATTGAAATGTTATTAAAAGTTAAGGGGTGTGTACAAAGCACGTGATTTTTCAGCATTTTTGCTCGATCTTGTAAAACATTTTACTGTTTTACCGAACCCTGAGAGCACGAGTCCGGCTTGCACTTCGGCAGTTTATTGTTAACTCTTTACGACATACATAAAAATCTTATCTAGAAGTGGAGAACGGCAGTCAGGGAAACGAGGCGCTTCTTTTTTTAATGAACTCATCTCATTTAACCCCACTGCTGGCCAAAATTAATGGCCAATTTTTTCCACCTATCTCTATCCAAGTCCATCCTTTTGTGCCAGTCTTTGAAAAAAGGTCAAAATCATCTCGCCACCGCTCATTGGACCTTTCTCTACGTCGACGGCCGTCTTCAGGCACCCATTGCGTGACAATTTTATAATAGCCAGTTGTGCGAAAAAATGCCATCGATACCTCCCAGCACATCTCTACGGAGAAACAGGGTCATTCCCCCTCCACAACAAATCATTTTTAATTATGTATGTGTATTCTTCAATCTTCCCATTACTGGCCGTTAAACAATAATACGAAATGGTCGTTGGTCCGCCAATGGAAGACAGGGTCTTTGACCCTTTTTATTTCTTTTTGCGAACACAGGATGGCACCAGAAATAGGTCACATCAACACTTTTGGGTCGCCGTTTGGGGACGATATATTTAGGTCACGCATAATTGATTGATTTATATATCATTGTGTATGAGAGGTTTTTGGGGCTGGATGATTGAGTAAGGCCTGAGAATGAGGTTGGTTGGCAGATTTGGTTAAGATCATGTCCTGTTTAACTGTTTAAAGGTGTGTTGAAGATAGAAGTGGCTTATAGTAGTTATAATACATTAAGATATGTGTAACCTACGTAGTCCATTATTGCATGAAATGAAGCATAGATGAAGTTAGCGCCTGAGCGTAGTGAGGATGTTAAAATATCACAGAAAAGATAATAGTCCTATGGCTTAATACCGTGCTTTAATAGAATAACTTAGGTCACTAATATAATATACTACTTTATATAATTAAGTTTCGGCCGTGAAATAGGTATGTTTTTCGGTTGAAATGGCAAGGTGGCCAGTGAAATTACAGGGCATGTGAGACTCAACATCTTTATGTCTCAAGGTAACAGGCGCAGTGCAGCGACCTGCAAAATTCTGGCAATCCAGAATTGTACATGCCACTGTATCAGTAATGGGTCTATAGACGTCAGGCGAGCGTCGTGCTTGTCCTGTTACCTTATGTCATTAAAAAAAACTTTTTAATGTATCGAAGAGATTTTATAAAAATAGTGAATTACCAAACTGGAAGGAAAAAATGGATTTACCAATTTTTTTATGATTTGTACCTCGCAAAGTTTTACCGAACGTAGCGAAGATTTTTAGAATTTCACTCTCTTTTCGTGATTTCTCAAATGTGTTGTGACGTATATACAATCTTTTAGATTTATCAGCAGCAAATTCAATGTTACTTTTATGGCCATTTTTGTGATCGCTCCCGGAAAATTGTTACCACTCTTAATTTAATTAACTTTCAGAGGAGCTTAAATGTTAAAATCACAGGGTTTACACTATAAAATAGGTAATCTAATTTCTCTAATTCAAGAGCAATAAAATAATACCTTCTTGAAATTTGTGTGTTGTTATTTTTAAGTCTCTAATAACATTTTTAAAAACCTTTCGTCTATTATCAATATATGTAGATTAATTTTTGCACAGTTTAATTTTGAACTTAAGTAAAATCTTGTACTATTCATTATTCTGTGGTAAAATTAAGAAAATATTTAAAAAAAATAACTGAAGAAGTGCGGGTTTTGATCACAATAGTGTTTTGAATATTATTTACAGCACAGACCGTAAATAATATTTGACAAAATCACCCATGTAAAATTGTTTTCATAATTATATGATCAAAAGTGTTCATATAGGTAATCAAATGTATGTAACTACAACGTTACTTTAATTATAATTTAAATGTTATACGAGAAAATATAGTTTATCATGCAATTGAACTCTAACATCTTATATTTGTTAATTATATTATACAACTAATGTTCACGCATATGACACGTAATACGAGTAACAATTTTCGTAGATGGTCTGTAAACAGCCTGTCAAGAGAAACTGTATGCCAGGTGCTATGTAGGTACATATTAACTACATATTTTATAAAGGGGTATACAATAAATTAGTACCAATAAATTTTAACTAAGTACTAAAACATTTTAAGGGCAGTTGCAGGAGGGAATACCAATGATGAATGCGTTGTCGGGATTTTTTTAAATGTATTATTCACAAAGTTATTGAGGTTTGGTTTTTCCCAAAAATCCTTATAAAATACGGTACAGTACGAGAAATACTACAATCTCGCACGCACTCCATTCATAGACGCATTGCCTGTTCCAAAAGCAGGATACGCGATACGCGGTATTTCATAATCGTACTTTCTCGCTCACACACGTTAAAACTATCATTGAGCGTTGCTCTCTGGCCAGCCGCCGAGCGGGCGGTACTAAATGACCAATTATTATCATTTTGTTGGGGTAGTCAATTTAAAAGATATATTTAAAAAATCTGGTCAATTGCCTGTATGTCGTCGATTTATCATCATCATCAACAGCCAGTATTCGTCCACTGTTGGACATAGGCCTCTCCTATGGCACGCCACTGAGCTCGATCTTCAGCTATTTGTTTCCAACCACTGCCAGTCAGCTTGCGTATATCATCGCTCCACCTAGATGGAGGGCGTCCTACGCTTCGTTTACCGAGCCGTGGTCTCCACTCTAGAACACGTGTTATCGGTTCTGCGACAGATGTGACCAGTCCACTGCCACTTCAGCTTGCTAATCCTTTGAGCTATGTCGATTACCTTGGTTCTCTGTCGAATGACTTCATTTCGAATTCGATCTTTTAGAGATAATCCGGGCATAACCCTATAAGTCTTCGTTTATAAATACTTCAAGTTCAGCTTTTCACTTGATTTTATATTGAGCATCATCTTCCTACCCTTATCCTATCTACGTGGGGTCGGTGCTACATGAAACCAACACTCACATGTAACCTTTGACAATCATATCATCTTCCACCACACAGTCCATCCTCTCGACATTAAATTAATTTAAGAATATATTAAGTTTTTTGTAAAATCGATTTATTAGATAAGTACCTACTTAAGATAATACGGGTAAACCACCCCTCAATCTATCAGCCATATATTTCAATCTGTAAACAGTGGGCCCGCATGTGACAACCCTGATTGTGATTCCGTGATTAAGTGCCAAGGCTAGCGAAGGACAACGTTCTCATCCGGTGCGCTTGCGCAGCGTGCTAAGCTAGGGTTGTTGCTTTCATGTAACCTGAAAATATAAAATTAATTAATTTTAATTATGTACGTCAGCTTTTCGATTAAAATGAATAAACGAAAAATTGCTTTTTATTGCTATACTCATTTTACCTTGTCATCTTGCATAATAGATATTATATATATAGATATTTTAAAAATAGATAACTAGATAGCCTACCTAATGAAAATGCGCAAAATTTTAAGACTGTAAAAGATGACTCAGTTTAGTCAGCCTGATTATAAAAATAGAGATCGGTCTCGGTCGTAAACAGTAAATTTTTAACCGACTTCAAAAAAAGGAGGAGGTTTCTCAATTCGACCGTATTTTTTTTTTTTTTTTTTTTTTTTTTTTTTATGTTTGTTCGCGGATAACTTCGTCGTTTATGAACCGATTTCGATTATTATTTTTTTGTTCGAAAGGAGATATCCCAAGTGTGGTACCATGGTAATTTTATCGAGGTATGATAAGTATCTCCAGAGATATTGAGATAAACATCTCAAAATTGGTACTGAAAATGAATAGCGCGGCATTGAAGTCGGTTGTTTTTTAGTTTTTAAACGATATTATGTTATATTGATTCTATTGCCCAACATCTATTCAACTTTACCGACCTTCCAAAAAAGAGGAGGTTCTCAATTCGTCTGTATGAATTTTTGTTTGTTACGCGATCACTCCTCCAATTGTGAACCGATTCAAAAGTTTTTTTTTTTTTAATTTGCAGGGTCTCCGAAGTAATCTGTAATTTCATCGAGATCTGATGATTATAATGTATGGAGATAAACTACCAATCTTGGTGCAAGAAATGACTAGCGCGGCATTTTAAGTCGGTTTTTTTGTTTGTTTTGTAAACGATCTTAAAATATTTTAAATTAAGTTAAAAACAAATGCATTTTTAACACATTTGAGCAACCCTAGAGCACTAAAACTGAAAACATGTATATAGATAACACATCATATCAGAAAAATATCAAATAATCCTGTCAATAAAATAAATTACCTATTTTAATTGACTGCAATACTTTTTTATTATTATTATTATTTTTTTGTTACAAGCAAGAAACTCGTCTAATTTTAAGCAAATACTATTATTTATTCTGCGACAATGACGTGTCCTATTACAGAAACTACGACACGCAAAATTCGATTGTCAGAATTGGTGAGTCACTGAACTGCGTCTGTTACGATGTTGAATCTGCCCTGCCCTGTAATTTAACTGTTCACTTTGCCGTTCAAATCGAAAAAATAGCAGGCAGCTGGTAAATACCAGCTGGAGATGTTGGAAGTTATTGAGAAGAAACTCGACAACAGCAACAATCTTGTAGATAAAGGTTTCAGATCCACGAGCATCACCGCAAAGTCACTGGTTTAACGGTCGTTTATCGGATACATTTCAGAGAGTGTGTCTTCCAATATCACGAATTAATTCCGCCGTCCCCCTTTTCCAACGTACTAAGTACCAGGCGCACAGACATGCACCATCGATGGTGATCGACGAACATGGTAGATATTCCATTCTTTCACAAAACGCTTTGCATCCACATTCATCATAAACGCAACGAAGGTATGGAATTCCCTGCCAGAGTCTGTGTTTCTTGCATTTGTTTATCTGGGGGCACGGAGGCAGTGCCCCCACCAAGACGAGCCAAGCGAAGCGCAAGGACACTACCTACCTTTTCTCGAAGTGCTTCGTCGTATTTTTGAATCCTTATAACTTGGGTTTGGATTATACCAGATATGATGATACCACTCACACAAGTATTTCTGTAAATTTATAAGAAAACACAAGTTTCAGGCTTATTTGAAATTCTACTCTTAAGAGGGTAAATTGGTGTAACAAAGTCAGAAAATCAATATTGTTTCGGGTTACGCTGAAATTTGGCATGCAGATACAGTAGAGTCCGTTTATAATGACATCGAAAGGAACTGACAAACAAGTCATAATAAGCGGACGTCATACAAAGCGTTTTGTGAAATGAAAAACCTTTTTTATGTAAATATGAATGTACTTATGTAGTTTAATACATAAACATAGTTCAAAACAAAAACGAGCCACGTGCCGAACGTCGTCGGGAATCAACGAACATTACCGAAGGTGTACAGAATCATGTCGGTCATTATAACCGGACATAATTTACATTTTTGTATTAAAAATGGGTCATAATAAGCGACATGTCACTGTAAGGGAAGTGGGAAGTCATTATATCCGACTATTTATAAAGAATTTCATATGAAAACCAAACTTCGTAGTATAGTTACGTCATAATAACCGGTTGGTAAATATAGGCGGAGTCATAATAAACTGATTCTACTGTAGTTATTATGAGGTTAGATTCCGCTAAGAAAAGAATTTTCAAAATAGGGGAATGAAACGGGGTTCAAAGTTTGTATGGAGAAACAAGATACGAATGTTTTTTTTTTCGAAACTTTACATCAGTACTCCTGTAAATAAATAGGTAAATATGTGGATAATTTCAGGATTTTCAGGTTATAGGTAACAAAGTCTGAAAATCAATATGGTTTTTCGGGTTTTATAAAAATGAACCCCTATTTCCATTAGTCACGCGATAACTTGGAAACGGGTGGACCGATTTGGCTAATCCTTTTTCGATTTGTTTTTATGATAGAAAGGTTTTTACGAAAGAAAAGTTTTAAGTAAATGAAAGAAGTTTTTAATGCGGGCGAAGCCGCGGGGCATTTTTAGTGTTGTCATAAGCAATTCACAAATACAAAAGGAAGTGAAATCTCACCCAAAACATTTTCATGTAAAAAAGTTGCCAAGACGTACTCGTACGTAGATAAAATATATATGTGGCTTGGCCATTTCGCTACATTCACCAACGTGAAAAATTTATTCACTGTTCATTACTTTTCTGTACAAATGGTTCTTGTAGTAACGAAATGACCAAGCCACATATTTTAACCAAGTTAAAGTACAGACTTTCTATTTCACGATGAAGGTTTGGCCATGGTTGTAGTAGTGACATGTACAGACAGGCGCGTTTGTGTGTGTAAACTGAAGGAGCGTTAGCAAAGAAATGTGAAACACATTTTTAAATTAAGCCTTATTTTTTTTTACTGCGATTTAATATATAATTAGTGTTTAGCTCCTACAACATATTTTTTATGTAAAGGGAATAAAATATGATAAATTACTAGAAATACTCAGGTCGTCTTGTCATACATTTTTATTTAGCAAAAAGAATAAAGAATAGATCAAAAAACAAAGTTGAAATAATTAGCTATTTTAATCACTGCCAGATTCGTCTTCGGATTCTGATTCGCTGTCATCGAAATCATTTTGCAGATTAATCATAAACTCAAAATCCAGATCAACATATTGTAAGTGGCTTGGTTGCTTGCTTGCGAAGTTAGAACTTGTATAGTCAGGGCGTGTAGAGTTAGAAAACTTGGCTTTTAATGAGATCTGATAACTTTTTGACAGTGCGAGCTGCATGGTTTCTTCCTGGCAACAGTTTGCATGAAAATGTTTTGGGTGGGATTTTTTGTTGTACAATCCGGGGGTCATTAAATCTTGAGTGAACAAGCATCTTACAGGCATGCGTCCTATATCGTCGATCACACGGTCACTTAAAATCAGGTCAAATGTTTGCTTATATCGTCTATAAAAAAACTACTGGACATCCGAGAGGAACAAAGAGCTCATGTGTGGGCTCGGCCCATGTTGATATCAGATAGGACTAGATGCGGGTAGGGTGTGACTCTACCACCCATAATAACGTAGTAATATAATATCTGTGGGCCATATTCTTTGCTCACAGACTATGGTGCACCACTGATGGTGAAGTTCAACAAATTTATATTATATAAAAACTAGAAGTGCCCCGCGACTTTTCCCGCATAAAAACCTCTTTCATTTATTTAAAACGTATCTTTCGAAAAATCTGTCTTTCATAGAAACACATTAAAAAAAGAATTAGCCAAATCGATCCACCCATTTTTAGGGTTCCGTAGTCCTGACAAGGGACCCTTATAGTTTTGTCATGTCCGTCTGTCTGTCTGTCTGTCTGTCTATCCGAGGTTTTGCTAAGAGACCGTTAATACTAGAAAACTGTAATTTTGTGAGGGTATGTATATATATTACGCCGACAAAATGCTGAAATAAAATTGTGAAAAATATTTTTTTTTAGGGTAGCTCCCCTATATGAGAAGTGGAGATGATTTTTGTTTTTCATCATCTACCCCATTGTGTGGGGTATCGTTGAATAGGTCTTTTAAAATAACTTCAAGGTTGCAAATACCATTTTTCGATTGAATGCTCCATTTACGAAATATTAAACTTTAAAGTGCAAATTTTTGTTCCAGTAGGGCGTCCCCCCCCCTCTAAAAGCTAAACTGCTGGCTTGAAAAATCTGGAAAAATTCGTGATAATAGCGCATTTCATGAACTTTAAAGGAAAATTATAGCGGTTGAGATAACTTTATTAGTTTAGCAGTAATAGTCGTTGAACTTGGGTGTTGGATAATTTTGTACCAAATACAAAATACTTGGAATAAATCCTTTAAAGTGACAGAGACGAAGTACCTAGTTGCTTGTTTATAACGGGTAAAGACTTGCATTGAATAACGGGCTACTTCGGAACCCTACATTGCGCGTGGCCCGACACACACTTGGCCGGTTATTAAATTATGGCGTGACCAAGGAAAATACGGATTCATTTTTGTAAAACCCAAAAAACATATTATTTTTAGACTTTGTTACCCCATTTGACCCTGTTAGGGGTGGAATTTCTAAAAAACTTAAATATCGTATTTACCTTCATTTTTATTTACAGAAGTAAGTACTTGTGTGAAGTTTCGAATAAAAAAGACTATCTAATCTTGTTTCTCCATACAAACTTTGAACCCCCGTTTGGAAAATCTTTTCTTAGCGGATACCTAAGTCATAATAACTATCTGCATGCCAAATTACAGCGCAATCCGTAAGTGGTTTGAACTAGGTGTTGATAGATTAGTCAGTCAGTCAGTACCTAACGTTTGCCTTTAATAAATACAGAAGAAGAAAAAATATTTATTTTTCTAAAGGTGGTAGAAGCATATATTATTATGTTAATATTAATTCAAATATAAATATATTAATTTATAGTTTTTACAGGGAAACAAAAGTTATATTGAGTGAAAGTTTTGTTTATTAAACACCTACAAGTTGAAATTATCTATTTAAACACGAAGTTGCATGAAATGAGCAAGCAATAGGTATATTAATTTATTTGTACTATTTAACACTATCTTTTTTGTATCGGAAGTTTTTTAAGAACAAAGGAAAAATTAAAAAAAAATCTATTAGCAGTTGTGAATAATAGCCATGATAATAGCAATAAAAAAGTTACAGTTTGATTACAGGTGTCATTATGTGCCTAATTGCAGTAAAATTAGAGCCACTTTATGAGCAAGTGTGTTGAAAAGTATATAAAATTAAACGCTAGCCAATATAAACTTCGGTATATAAATTAAGAAGGTGGAACCTTCTACTACTTCCCGTTTGGTCCTATTGTAATTTCATCGAGATGTAATGAGTTACTCCAGATATACAACGTGTAACATATTAAACACAAGACCTGAGAGTAATTTGTTTAGAATCGACTTCTGAATCCGATTTGGTGGTTTTTATTAATTTTTTAACCGACTTCAAAAAAAGGAGGAGGTTTCTCAATTCGACCGAATATATATATATATATATATATTTTTTTTTTTTTATGTTTGTTCGGGGATAACTTCGTAATTTATGCACCGATTTTGATTATTCTTTTTTTGTTTGAAAGGAGATATCCCAAGTGTGGTACCATGGCAATTTTATCGAGGTCTGATAAGTATCTCCAGAGATATTGAGATAAACATCTCAAAATTCGTACTGAAAATGAACATTGAAGTCGGTTGTTTTTTAGTTTTAAACGATATTATTATTTTCACCTAATACATTTTTAGTTTATCTGAAATTATATTTATTTTAGGCTTACGATTCCATCGGTTGGTTGATCTAGAAAACTGAACCTTAATTCAAACTTGTAAGACTCATTTTCACTTGTACTAAATTGTTCGTGTTAGTTTCGAAATAACTATTAAGTAACTGTGGTGTTAGCTTTAATAAAAAGTTTCATTAAGTTTTTCACGAATAGACAACAACAAAATCTTCTGGGTGACGTGAGCGCTATGACACTGTCATACGATTATGACATGTTTTGGTATACAATTTTTTATTCCTATATTAAATTCAGCATAAATAAAGATAATTATTCAGTTACAGCAAATTATCAAACAATCAGCTAATGAATAAGTTTTCTCCCGTAATCGCGAAACCCCAATTATCCGTGCTAGTGAAACATTTTTAGGGTTCCGTAACCGAATGGCAAAAAAACGGAACCCTTATAAAATCGTCATGTCTGTCTGTCAGTCTGTCTGTCTGTCTGTATGTCACAGCCATTTTATTCCGAAACTGTTAGGACTACAGAATTGAAACTTGGTAGGTAGATGTATTCTGTGAACCGCTTTCCGATTTTTATACAAAAATAAAAAATATAAAAGTTTAAGGGGGTATTCCATACATAGAACTGAACAAAAAAAAATTCTTCAAAACTATTCGTGTAGGGTGTCTATGGACAGGTCTTTAAAAATGACATTGAGGTCCTATAATCATTTTTTAGGGTTCCGTAGCCAAATGGCAAAAAACGGAACCTTTATAGATTCGTCATGTCTGTCTGTCTGTCTGTCTGTCTGTCTGTCCGTCCGGTCACAGCCATTTTATTCCGAAACTGTTAGGACTACAGAATTGAAACTTGGTAGGTAGATGTATTCTGTCAACCGCTTTCCGATTTTTATACAAAAATAAATATAAAAGTTTAAGGGGGGGCATCCCATACATGGAATTGAAACAAAAAAAATTTTTTTCTTCAAACCTATACGCGTGGGGTGTTTATGGATAGGTCTTCAAAAATGACATTGAGGTTCCTATAATCATTTTTTCTCAAAGTTAATCATTTGAAAGATAGACGCATCTAAAGTGGTAAAATGTGTGTCCCCCCCTCTAACTTTTAAAGTATGGGAGTGAAAAATCTAAAAAAAATATATGCTGTAGATCTTAATAAAAACTAACAACGAAAATTGGTTTGAATTGGTTTTTTAGTTGCGAAAAATCATAGTTATAGAATACTTTACTGTGTTACGGAACCCTACGAGTGCGAGTCCGACTTGCACTTGGCCAGTTTATTGTTATTGTGTGCGCGGGAAGTGAGATACGAGAGTGACAGAAAAAGTTATACTTTAGTAAGTATTACGTAGTCGTAACTTGTTAGTGCGTCTAAATGTGCGTCCATATACTGTGTGGTAAGTTACCAATATATCTAATATCTTATTAAAAAAATTATTACATGTCTGGAAATGAGTTTTGCGCATTTGCTATTATATTAGGATTTGATATTCTAATTGGGGTCTCCGAGGTCTTGCGCTTATTATGTTACACGTTGTATAGGGATATACACCTCAAACTTGACACTGAAAATGAAGTCGGTTAATGACTAGCGCGGCATTTGAAGTCGGTTATATTATCGTTTTGTAAATGATCTTAAACTATTATAAGACATGTTATTAGACAGATATTCCGTCACAGAATCCGGCATTGTTTCAGGTAATGAGATGATGAGACGTGCAGGGCTACCAGAGTATCGAACAAATTATGGGACAACAGTTTCAGCTGCGAGCACAGAGTTATACTTTTATCATCGATCATGCAGCAGTCTTTTAGCACACATCTTCTGCCGATGACAACTTTCTTGCCAATATACACATAGGAGCCCACTACTGCTGCATTTACTACAGTGTTCTCTCCCACAAATACATAGTCGCCCATTTGAAGAGGGAAGAATTCCACTCGTATTCTGACCTACTGTAATAGGTATCTTGTAGTTCCATGTTGGTTAAGACTGCCTAGTGCAATGATTATAAGTTTATATGGAATTGATTTATTTTTGTTTATAAAATATACAATATCAAAATCTGTAAAATTGTGACTCCAGCCATTTTTTAAAAGTCCCTTTTTTGTTTCGTTACTAGCACTTGACTGACTTCCCGATATTTTTCCGTCATTGGTGTTTAAATTTTGAAAACGTTCGTCATAAAAATATACATAAATTGTCTATCTAAGAATTTGTGAATCACGAAACTTGAATGAAGGCGATTCAAGATATGCCACAACCCTTATAAGATCACTTTGTTGTCAGTCTGTCCGTCTGTTAAGACCCCTTTTTCTCAGGAACGCATAGAAATATTAATTTGAAACTTATATCAAATACTCGGCTCTACTGTCTCTTTAGGCTGTGAAAAATCAAACTTGTAAGGGTCGGCGCACACGGGCCACCGGCCACAAGTCGCAACCGGCATATTTCCTATAGTTTTCATACATTTTATATGGACTCGCCGCACACGGTGACGCCGGTGGCCGCCACACGCTACATGATAAAATGTATGAAAACTATAGGAAATATGCCGGTGGCGGCGTTTTGTGGTTGTGGCCCGTGGCCCGTGTGCGGGGACCCAAGTCAACGCAATCAAAAGATATGACAGTTTATGTCGCATATTTTTGCAAATAAATGAATACTGAATATTTTGCGTTTTCACAAGGGAATCTAAACCTATAGGGTACTTCCCGTTGATCTAGAATCATGAAATTTGGAAAGAAGGTCTTGAGGTCAAGGACTTGCACTTATATTGGAATAAATCTGAAAACCAGTAAATGTGTGGTTAAATATAACAAACAAACTTATTATTTGCGGTTGGTGCATTATATTTTCTGTGGATCGAACTGTAAAGTTAATTTTGTTCTTTAACTTCGTTTTAGAAGTTTGTAGGGAAGCCTCGGTGGGCGAGTCCAACTCGACTTGGCTTGCCGTTTTTTTTGCCGAAACAGCTTCACCCATAGATGCACTCGCAGATGTCATGTTAAAAGTCAAGTCAAGTCAAGTCAAAGCATTTATTCAGTATATGAGCAAATAAAAAAATTGCACTTACACACGTCAAATGCACTTAAATAGATTATATTCAATAACAATTATTATAGATATAACAGAAACATAACTTATTGCTTTGAATTTACAAAAAAAAACAAAGGTATTGAGCCATTCAGCTTTCATCTAGACGTCGAACGTCACACTTAAAACAAATGTTTAATTCCCCTGATTAATTAATTTAGGGTTGCCAACCGTACTATTACGTGCACCCGCAACCCAGTGCATATTTCAGTACTTCAGACAATTTTTATCCAAAAAAATCTTACCTCTTTAATCTATGCCCACTTACAAAAACAAAAACAAAAACATATCAGGCTAAGTATAAGTACTTATTAGGTATTCTCACAGGAAGTAAAACTGTTTTTAAGGAAGTCATGGATTAGGTCACCATCCGCAAAGCTTTTTTTACTTAGACTTTCATCATGTGACGTCATATTGTATCCGGCGATTATGGGAGCTTATCTACGAGTCCAATCTTTTAACACTGATCTCAGATAATCGGAGTGTGTAAATTTGAATGAAGGTCAAATATATTTATAGAAGTAAAAAAATTATTCCACTACTCATGACCTTGGAACAAAGAAAGTTGTAAAGTCACCGTACACTGTAACGTCACTGTACACACTGTCACACGTCACTGTACACGTAAGGCGGCAGATTCTCTCCTTGATGGTCTTTTTAAGATTATCTAAATAAATAAATAAATCGTTTATTGCCATAAAGAAAATAACATTAGTATTAAACTGAGAGCCCCAAACTCGGCAGAGCCTGTATCTTGGGAGCTCATGATACATACATTAATTCCTTATGAGGTATTCTGTGCGTGAACAATTTATGAATTATTAATTTATGTAATGAAATAATAAAATAAAATCGAAACCAAACATTAATTTAGTCAAAATTAAATTATCGTAGCAAATTCATAGTAGAAGTACATTAATTCATTTTAGTTAAGTAGTATTCTAGCCATTATTGATAAGTTATTACAATACGATCTCAGGTCATGAGTAAAGAGTTTACTGCCCGATAATATCATGGTTGATCAGTACTTATATAGAATTAATTTAAGAAATTTCAGTTAGTTATGTCAATAACTTATTAATACTATGTAGGTATACTGTATATCATTAATTAATTCCTTTGCTCAGCAACATTAATATAACAGTAATATAATATAATATTAATATAATATTAAAATAATGTAATATTAACCTTGCTGAGGGTTTTTTGGCGGGAACGTGGAAAAGTGTGTGTGATCTCATTGTATTTTTTCCTAAAACTTGTGTTCTTCCGCGTGTTAATGTGTAATAAATGTGGATTATTAACCATTAAGTGCTGGTGAATGTGTGCGAGTGTAGGGAAACAGCACAATGTTGAAAAACATGCTATTTGCGTTCTCACCAAAATTCCACTGTAAATCTTCAGTAAACACCACATCTTTACTAAAGGTAGACTAGACTTTTACTTGAAAAAACTGACCTGAAATGTGACTTGACTTTGACCTATCTCTTCGACTAAAATTTATAAAAACTTGAAGAATTTCAATACTTGACACTGGCTAAATACACTAATCGTGTGGAGCCATAATAAAACTTAAAAAAAAACCTTGCTGAGATTTGAAAGGTAATATTTGAATGTAATATTAAGAAGGATTGAAATGTAATATTAATGTTGCTGAGCAATTTTGATGATCCTAAAATAACCATCAAGTAGAAAATCTGACGCCTTAGAGCGTTTGTCCACAGCAACGGCACCGGGACGTCAACGAGAACGTGATGACGGCGCCGAAGTAACGGTACATATGTATAGTATTATCACTTGTCCACAGCATATCCGTCACCGGGCGCCGTCATCCCGTACGCCGATATTTCGAGTAGATCGGCGCGATCGCTAGAAATCGGCCCGAGATTTTGACGGGCCGACGTGCCGGCATTGGCTGGCAATACAAAACACGTTTGATCTTATACACACAATGCCGGCGCACGGCACCGTTCGATCGGTTATTGTTTTTTTACTAAGACTATTGTAAAAAGGCAGACGGAGTGCACTCATACAGACGAGTGCCAGCAAGTTCAGTAAAATTAAATGCTCACGTATAAGGGAAACCACCATACTGAATCAGTATCCCTAACTCCTTAATCAGGCTAGTGTGATAAGAATAAGGCAATAAGCAAAAGGTCCCTAATCCTAATTAGGTCCCTTATCCTAATTTTAATTAATTTCATTTCAGACCGGGTCCTCTCTTGCTCCCTAGAGCAAGAGAGGACCCGGTCTGAAATGAAACAAAAAAAAAATTCTTCAAACCTATACGTGTGTCTATGGAAAGGTCTTTAAAAATGACATTAAGGTTTCTAAAATCATTTTGTCTCAAAGTCAACCATTTACAAGATAGGCGTCTAAAGTGGTAAAATGTGTGTCCCCCTCTAACTTTTAAAGTAAAGGAGTGAAAAATCTAGAAAAAAATTATTCTGTAGATCTCAATAAAAACTTTCATCGAAAATTGGTTTGAACGAGATACAGTCAGCAGTGAGATATAGCGACCGCATATGAAAAACAAAGTTATTTTTTTGGTTGCGAAAAATCATAGTTACTCTACTGGGTTACGGAACCCTACGAGTGCGAGTCCGACTTGCACTTGGCCAGTTTATTTAGAGTCTGAGGTTGTTTGTTTTATTTCTATGGAAACGCATCTGCCACGCATGACATCTAGAAGAATCAGAACCACCGGGATCGGTGGCGGCGGACAATCCATCGCCGGCACGTCGATTTAAAATCGGCCCGAAAAAATCTCGTTCTCATTGACGGTCCGGTGCCGTCGTCTGTGGACAAACGCTGTTACGGTGTTCCGGCAGCACACAACCCTTGAGAGTCAGTGTATTCTAAGCCTGTGTTGACTCCGGACCTTGATTTTTAAGGTCCGAACCCAAAGGGTACCAACGGAACCCTATTACTGAGACTCCGCTGTCCGTCTGTCTGTCTGTCTGTCTGTCTGTCTGTCTGTCTGTCTGTCTGTCCGTCTGTCACCAGGCTGTATCTCATGAACCGTGATAGTTAGATGGTTGACATTTTCACAGATGATGTATTTCTGTTGCCGCTATAACAACAAATACTAAGAACAGAACAAAGTTAAAAATTAAAGGGTTTAAAACAAAAAACGTGTTTATTACGATACGATACGAAATTCATTCACCTCGACGCAGCTAGATGGCAGCACAGGAAAAATTAGCACGCGCAAGCGTTTCATTTGTTAAATTTGTGGGCCTCGGACTCGGTCGATTTGTTTACTTAGTTAAGGTTTAATACCATACATGCACACCATTGAATATATATTTTCAATTTTAGTACTATAAGAGCTGATTGCATTAATTACCTTTGCGTTAAAATTTACTTAGTTGGTGCTAGAAGTTCCTGGTAGCCATGTGCAAACCATGTCCTTAAAGAGAAAATCTTATTTTATTTTATTTTATTTTCTTTATTACAAAATCCACAGATCTTATAAAACATAGATTGGCTTATATACTATTACTTACATCTAATAACGGATTTACTTTATATAATTTATTTCAAATAGAGAGCAGAGGTATTATATATAGATACATGTATATTTATATAAATTTACTATGTTTATGCGTGTGTGTGTGTGTGTGTGTGTGTGTGTGTGTGTGTGTGTGTGTGTGTGTGGGTGCGTGTAGGGTGTTTGTGTGCGTGTGTGTAACCTATTTATCTGTTAATAATTAGTCACAAGATTTTTAAATTGTTGTATATTATTATTGAATAGGTCGATTGAGCTAAACTGTTCATTAAACGTTTTTTGTGTTCTGTAAATAATTGAGTTTTCGGGAGGTCGAAAAAAGGACTACTTCTTGTGCTTCTTTTGCGAACTGCTGGGACCTGCAGTCTCAGATAGTTTTCTAGAAGCTCAGTACTGTTTATCATTCCAACACAGTTTTTATAAAGAAACATCATATCTAAGAGTGTCCGTCTGTCACGTAAGCTTAGGATGTTATGGATTTTGCAAGATTCATTATAGTCATCATACATACGATGTGAGCGGTAATTAAGATGTTTTATGAATTTAGTTTGTATTCTTTCAAGATCGTGTGTGTATTTTACGTAATGTGGGTTCCAGATATTTGAACAGTATTCTAGAATGCTTCTGACAAAGGCAAAATACAATACTTTAAGGCACATAATATCGGAAAAGGGTTTGCTGACACGTAAAATAAAGCCTAGATTTTTATATGATCTATTAGCAATGTCTGATATGTGATCGTTAAATGATAACTTGCTGTCTAAGAGAACTCCAAGATCTTTAACTAAGTTAGTCTGGTTGATGGGAGTGCCAGCTATATTATATACGTATTTTATCGGATTTCTCTTTCTGGTGAATGTCATACACATACATTTATTAATATTTATGGTAATTTTATTTTCTTTATAATATAAATCAAGTTTATTGAAATCGTGTTGAAGCTGATCGCAGTCAGATTTAGTTCGGACATTGAGATACATTTTAGTGTCATCTGCGTACATTAGGTATTTAGCAGACTGGAAACATGTAGCGACATCGTAAAGGTATGCCGCGTAGAGCAACGGGGCAAGGATTGATCCTTGGGGTACGCCTGAAGGGATGTTCATATAGTCAGACCGATGTCCACCAACAACTACCGCTTGACAGCGGTTGCGAAGGTAGGATTCCATCCATCTTAGTAGATCTCCACAGACCCCCAGTTCCTGCAGCTTCCGGAGCAGAATAATATGGTCGACGCGATCAAAGGCTTTTTCGAAGTCAGTATAGATTACATCGACCTGCGACCCTTCGTCCATACCACCCAACAACGTTGGTAAAAATAGCAAGGTTAGTATTAGTCGAGCGACCCCGGATGAAACCGTGTTGTTGATCTGGTATATTGCGACATATGAAAGGATACAGATAATGATGCGCGGCTTTTTCTAACAGTTTACTTAAAGTATTAAGAATCGATATAATAAATCAATTTTCGGAAAGCATCCTTCGCGAAAACAGAGATTGAACAAAATAGTGATAGGTTTGGCTAGAGAATTAGCGCAGTTAGTATAAAAAACAGATGGTATCATGTCGCTTCCGGCACCTTTATTAGGATCAAGGAAAAGATAGATACGTATCATTTTGAACAAAAGATATATATATATCTTTTATCAATCAACACCCCAATATTATAAATGCGAAAGTCAGTTTGTTTATTTGTTTGTTTGTTTGTTTGTTTGGGACTTCTTCACGGTCTAACGGCTTGACCGATTTGGCTGAAATTTTGTACAAAGATAGAACATAAGGCAGAATAGGATATAGGATACTTTTTTTTGGCTATCGAGTCAGGGGGTCCAGATATTATTAATTGAATTTTGTAACTAAAGGACCTATTTTCGAATAAACGGCTTGACCGATTTGCCTGAAATGTTGTATAAAGACAGTTCATAAGGCAGAATAGGATATAGGATACTTTTTTTCTGGCTATCGAGTCAGGAGGTCCAAATATTTTTAATTGAATTTTGTAAATATAAGATCTCTTCTCAAATAAACGGCTTGACCAGAATACTTTTTTTCTGGCTATCGAGTCAGGGGGTCCAGATATTTTTAATTGAATTTTGTAAATATAAGACCTCTTCTCGAATAAACGGCTTGACCGATTTGCCTGAAATGTTGTATTAAGACAGTTCATAGGGTAGAATAGGATATGGGATACTTATTTTTTGGCTATCGAGTCAGGGGGTCCAGATATTTTTAATTGAATTTTGTAAATATAAGACCTCTTCTCGAATAAACGGCTTGACCGATTTGCCTGAAATGTTGCATAAAGACAGTTCATATGGTAGAATAGGATATGGGATACTTTTTTTTTGGCTATCGAGTCAGGGGGTTCAGATATTTTTAATTGAACTTTGTAAATATAAGACTTCTTCTCGAATAAAAGGCTTGACCGATTTGCCGGAAATTTTATATGTATACATGTCATAGGGCAGAATAGGGTATAGGATACTTTTTTTCTGGCTGTCGAGTCAGGGGGTCCAGATATTTTAAATTGAATTTTGTAACTAAAGGACCTCTTTTCGAATAAACGGCTACACCGATTTGCCTGAAATGTTGTATGAAGACAGTTCATAAGGCAGAAAAGAATATAAAATACTTTTTTTTCTGGCTATCCAGTCAGAGGGTCCAAATATTTTTAATTGTATTTTGTAAATATAAGATCTCTCTAATACACGGCTTGACCGATTTGCCTGACATGTTGTATAAAGACAGTTCATAGGGCAGAATAGGATATAGAATACTTTTTATTTCGCTATCGAGTCAGGGGGTCAAGATATTTTTAACTGAATTTTGTAAATATAAGACCTCTTCTCGAATAAACGGCTTGACCGATTTGCCTGAAATGTTGTATAAAGACAGTTCATAGGGTAGAATAGGATATGGGATACTTTTTTTTAGGCTATCGAGTCAGGGAATCCAGATTTTTTTAATTGAATTTTGTAAATATAAGACCTCTTCTCGAATAAACGGCTTGACCGATTTGCCTGAAATGTTGTATAAAGACAGTTCATAGGGCAGAATAGGATATCGGATACTTTTTTTTTGGCCATCGAGTCTGAATGTTTAGATTTTTTTTATTGAATTTTGTGAATGTGTGGCCTCTTATCAGCTAAACAGCTTGACCGATTCAGCTGAAATTTTATACATATTACAGTTTGTATAGCATAGAATCACATAGGATACTTTTTTTCTAGCAGTCGAGTCCAGGTGTCTAGAATTTTTAAATTGAACTTTGTAAATGTGTGGCGTACTCTCGGTCAAACGGGTTAAACATTTAAGCTGAAATTTTGTACACAGGCAGTCAAAAAGACATAGATGGGCAACAAATTCTTTTTTTTTGGGTGGAAATTTCGGTTGTCTATATTTTTATTATGGAACTAGCTTTTACCCGCGACTTCGTCCGCGTGGCGTTTGTTATATATATACACACATTTATATATATATATGTATATCTCTGGCTCTGGTCTTTTTTCTGACAATAAACGATTTTCGTGCAATGACCTCTTGTGATGATAATGTTAAGGGCTAGGACAGAAGCAGAGATCACAGCTGGCGGCTAGCCAAAACTGGCCTCGTGCAGTGACTTCTTGTGATGATAATGTTAAGGGCTGGGACAGAAACAGAGATCACTGCTGGCGGCTAGCAAAACTGGCCTCGTGCAGTGACCTCTTGTAATGATAATGTTAAGGGCTAGGACAGAAGCAGAGATCGCTGATGGCGGCTAGCCAAAACTGGCCTCGTGCAGTGGACCCCTGTGATGATAATGTTAAAGAATAGGACAGAAGCAGAGATCACTGCTGGCGGCTAGCCAATATTGGCCTCATGCGGTGACCTCTTGTGGTGATAATGTTAAGTGCTGGGACAGAAGCAGAGGTCACTGCTGGAAGCTAGCCAAAATTGGCCTCGTGCAGTGACCTCATGTGGTGATAATGTTAAAAGCTGGGACAGAAGCAAAGATCACTGCTGGTGGCTAGCCAAAACTGGCCTCGTGCAGTGACCTCTTGTGGTGATACTGTTAAAAGCTGGGACAGAAGCAGAGATCACTGCTGGTGGCTAGCCAAAACTGGCCTCGTGCAGTGACCTCTTGTGGTGATACTGTTAAAAGCTGGGACAGAAGCAGAGATCACTGCTGGCGGCTAGCCAAAACTGGCCTCGTGCAGTGACCTCTTGTGGTGATACTGTTAAATGCTGGGACAGAAGCAGAGATCACTGCTGGTGGCTAGCCAAAACTTGCCTCGTGCAATGACCTCTTGTGATGATAATGTTAAGGGCTGGGACAGAAGTAGAAATCACTGCTGGCGGCTAGCCAAAACTGGCCTCGTGCAGTGACCTCTTGTGGTGATAATAATAACAATAATAAATACATTTATTTCAGGCAACTAATATAGATGTTACATAGGCCCATATTGAAACATATACCTTACAGACTAACATAGATATAATATAAATTTAGTATTTATTAGACACGTTAATACTACGACGTGCGACGTATATCTCTGGTGTCAGGTAGTCGACCTCTAAAGCGGCGAAACTTGACACCTCTCGGCCAGAATTCTTCAGCCATAAACGTGTTGAGAGACTGGGCCGGAACCCGCAGCACAAAGGAGTTGAAGCTCACGTTGTGACGTGACTCCAGCTTCACGACCCTCAGCGTCAGCTTGGTCTTCAGTAGCACATACTCCGCCACCTCCTCTGCCGTGATGGAGTAGTGCACGCGAGACACGTACAGCAGCGTCGTCGGTGTCTCTGGACGCAGTAGGTGGTTCGGGCCAGTCGGTGCGGTGCCACACTTGTTCTGGACTGACGGCTTCTTCTTCTTCTTATTTTGAACCGTTAACATAATGTTAAAGGCTGGGACAGAAGCAGAGATCACTGCTGGTGGCTAGCCAAAACTGGCCTCGTGCAATGACCTCTTGTGATGATAATGTTAAGGGCTGGGACAGAAGCAGAGATTACTGCTGGCGGCTAGCCAAAACTGGCCTCGTGCAGTGACCTCTTGTGGTGATAATGTTAAAGGCTGGGACATAAGCAGAGATCACTGCTGGCGGATAGCCAAAACTGGCCTCGTGCACTGACCTCTTGTGATGATAATGTTAAAGGCTGGGACAGAAGCAGAGATCACTGCTGGTGGCGAGCCAAAACTGGCCTCGTGCAGTGACCTCTTGTGGTGATAATGTTAAGTGCTGGGACAGAAGCAGAGGTCACTGCTGGCGGCTAGCCAAAACTGGCCTCGCGCATTGACTTCTTGTGATGGTAATATAAAAGGCTAGTACCGAAGCACACATCACTGCTGGCGGCTAGCCAAAACTGGCCTCGTGCAGTGGACCCCTGTGATGATAATGTTAAAGAATAGGACAGAAGCAGAGATCACTGCTGGTGGCTAGCCAATACTGGCCTCATGCGGTGACCTCTTGTGGTGATAGATAGACAGGACAGAAGCAGAGATCACTGCTGGTGGCTAGCCAAAACTGGCCTCGTGCAATGACCTCTTGTGATGATAATGTTAAGGGCTGGGACAGAAGCAGAGATCACTGCTGGCGGCTAGCCAAAACTGGCCTCGTGCAGTGACTTCTTGTGGTGATAATGTTAAATGCTGGGACAGAAGCAGAGATCACTGCTGGCGGCTAGTCAAAACTGGCCAAGTGCAGTGACCTCTTGTGGTGATAATGTTAAAAGCTGGGACAGAAGCAAAGATCACTGCTGGTGGCTAGCCAAAACTGGCCTCGTGCAGTGGCCTCTTGTGGTGATACTGTTAAAAGCTGGGACAGAAGCAGAGATCACTGCTTGTGGCTAGCCAAAACTGGCCTCGTGCAATGACCTCTTGTGATGATAATGTTAAGGGCTGGGACAGAAGCAGAGATTACTGCTGGCGGCTATCCAAAACTGGCCTCGTGCAGTGACCTCTTGTGGTGATAATGTTAAAGGCTGGGTCAGAAGCAGAGGTCACTGCTGGTGGCTAGCCAAAACTGGCCTCGTGCAGTGACCTCTTGTGGTGATAATGTTAAAGGCTGGGACAGAAGCAAAGATCACTGCTGGTGGCTAGCCAAAACTGGCCTCGTGCAGTGACCTCTTGTGGTGATAACGTTAAGTGCTGGGACAGAAGCAGAGGTCACTGCTGGCGGCTAGCCAAAACTGGCCTCGAGCAGTGACATCTTGTGATGGTAATATAAAGGGCTAGTACCGAAGCACACATCACTACTGGCGGCTAGCCAAAACTGGCCTCGTGCAGTGACCCCTGGTGCAACGTGAAAGGCTAGAACAGACGCAGAAGTCACTGCTGGCGGCTAGCCAAAACTGGCCTCGTGCAGTGACCTGGTGGTATCGTGAATGGCAAGTACAGTGTTGAATGATAGTTCATTCAACATTATATTTGAGATTGGAATTTTCATAATACTTCTTTGTACACGATATTCTTAACTCGTCTATCCGGAGGCGCTAGAATGATCAGAGATTTAGAGGAGCTAACTCGAGAACATGCTACGTAAAATTGTCCGTGTGAGAAACAATCTTCCCTCAGGTCTACCCCAGCGTATTTTAATGATTGACCTTGCGATTTGTTTATCGTCATAGCAAAACATACCTTGAGAGGAAACTGCAGGCGTTTGAACTGGAATGGGAGATCAGTTGGTATAAGGGGGATGCGTGGTACAAATACTGTCTCACCTCGAGCACAGCCGGTTATAATGACAGCTTCAATAACATTTTTATGAAGCGCTTTTACTTGCAGCCTAGTCCCATTACATAATTTGGGTGGTTGAAGATTCCTCAATAACATAACTGGTACTCCCTTTTTAAGGATAAGCCTATGGTATGGTAGTCTTGCCGGTTTTAATGAGTTTAAAAATTCTATTGGGTAATTTACCGCATCATCATCACACACTGAATCTATAGATCTATATATTATTTCTTCCTCATCGACTGAATTCAGTAATATGTCATTAATATTTGCTGCTTGATCATTTTTGGGAGTCAAAATGGCCCTTTCACAAAACCAGTCCATAGACTTTTGCCTTATTTGTTTTATATCTGGATAAATTTGGCTTATAAGCTCTTGGACAGTAACCACAACTTTACACAATGAATCCGTAATAATAATTTTGCCACCGTTGGCTGGATAGGTACCGTTGCCTATTTTAAGAAGAATATCTGAAAATTGTCCGACACTCAGATCGCCTCCCAAATAAACTCTCATATTTTTAGTTAATTTTAGGATTCTCACCGAGGCCCATAAGACAGATTTCTTTAGACATGCTTTAATTTCATCGGCTCGGGTTCCCCTGTGTACAACCGGTAAAGTTTGTCTGAAATCACCTGCCATCAACATAGTTATACCACCCATTAAGCTATTGTTTCCCCGTATGTCTTTCAAAGTCCTATCTACCGCTTCAATACCTCCCTTATGTGCCATTGTACTTTCATCCCAAACAATAATTTTTGTGTTCTTGAGTACTGCCGCAAAATTGCTTTGTTTCAAAATATTACATATAGGGGTCTCGCATCGTGTTAGGTTGAGCGGTAGTTTAAAAGTTGCGTGTGCTGTACGACCTCCTTCCAGTAGTGTGGCAGCAATACCAGACGATGCTACAGCTAAAGCAATGCCCTTAGCGCTTCTAACTTGAGCCAAAATTAAATTTATAAGATAAGTTTTACCTGTTCCACCCGGGGCGTCTAAAAAGAATAGTGTTCCCGCGTTTGTATCAATGCTTGTTATTATTTTATCATAAGCTGTCTTTTGTTCTTGTGTTAGTGACGCTAAATTGTCACAAACATATCTATCCAATTCCAATACATCGTAGTTCGTTTCTCTCAAATATTCTCTGTTCCCTGTATACTGCGGTCTTATTGGTTCTGGTAAACCATACTCTTTTAAGGCACGACCACCTAATGCCAAAACAGCTTCTTCTATAGCAAATAAGCCACTATTATACGCTTTATCAGTTAAGTGCTGCCCAATATTACCATAAAGCTGCCTCTTAAGTTGGTGTTTAAAATCTTCAGTTAACTGATCTTTAAATTTTTCCCATAAAGACATTGGATCTGGCATTTGGCAAAACACTAACATAACCGTTAACAAATCTCGCATTTTAAACGGTGATTGGCATAGTGCTGCCTCTTCTAACGTAGCATGCCAGTGTTTATCATCTTCAAGTAGGCCCAGTGCCCTGCATGCTGCTTGAAAATTAGGATGCACTACACCATTCACCATTTTTAGTGCCTCAAATGAAGTTGGGCCTCGAATTTCATGAAGCAGCATACGGAGGTGGTAGCATTCTGTATTATTTGAATGCACCGTATAAACTCTGCCCAAAGCATGTTCTTTTTTGACGCCTGGCCAACCCTCCACATTCATGCCCCTTTTTCTCCTTTCGAATGTCTTATTATTGTGCCAGACGTAGTATCCTGGTACTTCTGGGTACAATAAAGTTTTCGCAAAATCATCTATTTGACATAAACTAAAAAACCCAAGAAGTGTACTTATAGGTGGATTGGCAGCTCTATCAGTAATGTTTACGTGGTTGAAGTACACTCTTTGCCCGTTTTCTAAATGAACAGCAAGATGTAAAACAGTAGGGAAGCGTTCATGAATCGGAAACCCGAGAATTCGCCATACAGCCTCCGAACTACTTATATACCTGCCATTTTCATAAATACTTACTTCATCTTTTTTATTTTCAAGGGCAAAGGTGGCCTGGTCAGATCCTTTATTAACATACTTGCAAATATATTTAATCGATTTAATTGAACTACAATATTCAACATTTATGTGTGCATTAAAAGTTCTTAACAAAACAGGATTATAAGGAACAACCCATCGATTATCAAGATATACGCCTTTTTTGTTCACTGTAAAGCCACCATCATCTGGAGAACGCCTTCTGTACTGTGGATAACCATCTTCGCCAGTTTGTGTGTCACTACACAGAGGTCTGGGGAACTTTTTAGAACATGTGTTACTTTTCATGCATGGTGCATTGTTGTTGATGTTGCCACACGGACCATGAATCATATTAGATTGGACTATTTTATATAACTTAATATCACATTCGGGATCGGGAATTTCAGCACATATTAATTTGTCAATGAGATCTGGAGAAATAGTAAGAGTGAGCCATAAAAGTATATGAATATGCGGAAGCCCGCGTTTTTGCCATTCTACCGAATACATGTAGCATCGTACATCGCCAAATATTTTGCCCTTAATCAAAATATGCATCATTTTCTTTACTTTGAGGTGGAAAACCCTAGCTATTATATCATGACGATCATATGAACTCTGGCCGGAAAATAAGTTATTAGTTATGTCTTCCCAGCGTGGATTACACGTAAACGTGATAAAAAGGTCAGGACGTCCATAGTGACGGACGTATGTCATGGCATCTTGTGTACGCTCATGCATATATCTCGGCCCTCCCGTAAAAGAGGACGGTAACACCACCATTTGCCCAAAATTATTAGCATCTTCCCTGCCCACAGCATCTCTCAAATGGATATATTCGTCTACGCGAAGTTTGGACTGATTGTTTCGTATAAAATTAAGCCTTTCGGTCTCTATTTTAGCATATTCATCAACTAAAAATTGACTAAGTAGAGACCGAAAATAGAGAAGATGGTTATCTGTTGCTTCCCTGGTCATAATACGATAAGCGTAAAAACTTGCTGCTGAAACAGTCTTTGGCAGAGGTTTTTTTGTTTTTGCGTCATGTTGTGGCAAGTATATTGAGTAACCATCTTCACCACGACAAAATATTAAAGTAGTAGTAGTAGGGCGTCATATGACCGATGAATTTCATAAATTCTTTTCAAGGTTTGTCCACGACTTTCCAGGATAATGTCCCGATATTCAAATTGTTCTCCTGCCATCACCAATGCTACTTCGTTCGCTGCTGGAGCATTATAACGACCTCGGTGTTCCCCAGGTGTACGTTTTTCAGCATGAATTACAACACGAAAATCATTGCAGGAAGAGGCACTTTATCCAATGCTATTTTAAAATCATTGATATAAGGATTAACTTCATGTAGCATTTTTTGCAGTTGTTTGACTAAGCCTGGTTGTATTTCTGCATAGTTGGAGCACCTTAAATTAACTTCCCTATTGTCTTCGCCAACAAAATATATCTGCAAAAATTTGGGTTTTGCTTGGGGCATGGGCATTAAACTACCAATAAAATGGTACACCTGACCCTGAACTCTAAAAGTTGGGGAAAATCCTGTTTGTATGGGCTGTTTACCACCAAATGATGTCATTTGAAATGCGCCATTGTATTTTCGAATATGATCCATAAAATGACTATGCTTTGGGTGCAAATTCATAATTAAACTATAAAGTGGTTCTGGAAGACGTTGAAACGGTTCCAGTTGCACTTTCCCTGAATTACAACACATGCCGAGTGCTTCTTCCTTCCATTTCAGAGCACCACACCACCGGCATTTATGATTCATAGCTCCTATCAAAACAACGCTGTCAGTCTCGTATGATATTTCAGGATCATAAGCTATTCCTGAGTTAGCTTTTGCTTTCCATTGTCGTTCTCGTCTTTCAACTCGCTGCCCAGGGTTACTTTGCTCATATTGAGACTGTCTCGCCCTATGTTGTTCCGGATGCGTTCGCTGGTATTCACTTAATACAACTCGTCGGGTTTCTGGGTGTGAACGCTGATGGTTGCTCACCGCGGCTCTATGAACTTCAGGGTGCGCATGCTGATATTTGCTCACCGCGGCTCTGTTAACTTCAGGGTGCACATGCTGATAGTTGCTCACTGCGGCTCTGTGAACTTCAGGGTGCGCATGCTGATATTTGCTCACCGCGGCTCTGTGAACTTCAGGGTGCGCATGCTGATATTTGCTCACCGCGGCTCTGTTAACTTCAGGGTGCACATGCTGATAGTTGCTCACTGCGGCTCTGTGAACTTCAGGGTGCGCATGCTGATATTTGCTCACCGCGGCTCTGTTAACTTCAGGAGTTATTTTATTATATTTTGCAACGGCTTTTCGGTGTGGTACAGGGTTCTTTAATTCACTCTTTTTAATTTGTCGTTTTCGAGTTAAACCAGTAAATCTGGCTCGACGACGTTTCTTTGTTTGTTTTTGAGTTTGCGATTCATCTGATGAATCCTGTGTTATGATGTTATGTATCAGAGTATTCGACGTGACAGATTCATCCCAGCTCATTTCGTCAAGTGTAAATGTAGAAGATATTTCACAGTTTGTTGCATTTAGAGAAGTAAATGTGGGAGATATTTCACAGTTAGTTGCATCAGGAGAAGTAAATGTGGGGGATATTTTACAGTTTGTTGCATTTAGAGAAGTAAATGTGGGAGATATTTCACAGTTCGTTGCAGCAGGAGAAGTAAATGTGGGGGATATTTTACAGTTATTCGCATGAAGAGGAGTAAATGTTGGAGATGCCAGTAGGTGGTTATTGGGTGTTCTACTCCAGCCACATCTGTTGATTAAACGATATACCCAACTGCGTTCGCTCCGCTTGCTGCGCTCACTTGTTGCAGTTGGGTATATCGTTTAATCAACAGATGTAGCTGGAGTAGAACACCCAATAACTAAAAATTGATTATCTCTCACCACTTGTGTTTTAGAACTCAAAGCCTCCGGTGTAATAATTTTGATCGACGTGTTTTAGAACTCTCAATGACCCCGGAGTAATAGTTTTGATCAACTGTGTTCATAACACATACGGTTGGATGATCCATGGTAAGTATCATCCTGAGAGCCCAAGGTAGGATTATCTCTCACCGCATACGATGTCTCAGCACATACGGTTGGATAAAACATGGTAAGTATCATCCTGAGAGTCCAAGGCAGGATTATCTCTCGCCGTTTGCGATGTCTAAACACAATCGGTTAAGTGATCCATGGTAAGTTTCACTCTGGGAGCCCAAGGTCGGATTATCTCCACCGATTGCGATTCCTAACCTACCTGTGTTTTGAGCATATCGTATAGTCAGATAAACCTGTTCTACTACTTCTACTAAAGCCGTAATGACTTTTTGTTGGAATACTTACGATAAATTATCGCGCCCTAACCTACCTGTGTTTTGAGCATATCGTATAGTCAGATAAACCAAAAAATATTACAAAATTAAAATCTGCTACCCCTTAAGCACCAACTTTTATATTTTCTGTGCTTTAAAGAAATGTGTGTATATACGTTAATAAAAATTCAAGCGTAGTCACTCACCATTTTCATCTAAAGGATTTTAATTTATTAAATTCATGAAGATCTCATTGTCCCTGCTGCTTGTCGTTCCTGTAAAATAGAAATTGGTACACATTAGTTTAAAACTAAGAACACACAATTTAATTAAAAAAAATCTTTACTCAGAATAAATCAAATTAAACTTGGAAATAACTAAACATTAAATCAGTGTGTAGTTAATATAAACAGCAATCGAAAAATAATCATTTTTATGTAATTTTTTAATATTATTTTCTTTACATAACATTTACATAACATGTTCAAAATAATTAGGATCGTTTAAAAAACCGACTTCAAATGCTACTGTATTCAATTTGAGTAGCAAGTTTGCAGTTATTATCGCCATATCTCTGGAGATACTTGATAAATTTACAATGAGACCACTACAAAAGTATAATCTTTGAAATAAATATATAATTAAAAAAATCGGACCACAATTGACAGAGAAAAAAAAATAAAAAAAAAATTACAGTGAAACATAGAACATCCTCCTTTTTTTTAAAGTCGGTTAATAGGGCTTTTTGTCGTATGAAGACCTATTTTATTTTTTCGATTTCTAGTTATTGAGAAAATCTTTATTATATAATACGACAGAAACTTGGTTTTTAATTTTATTTTCGAATCAACCAAAAAAGAGTACGTTGCAAAATATTATACAATAAAAGCTAGGTACTTACTTGTTATTTCCAAATAGTTACAGAACTACACTCACCGATACACTCACCGACACCACAGCCGACACCGTACACTTATATAATGAATGGTTTTGTTCACACGCTCGATAGTAGGTACAAACGTATCAAGGTAAAATGGATTGAATAACAATAATGTACATCGTAAGCATTTCTTTAAAGGGTTCGCATACACGTTCGTTTTTAACTCTGCGATTGAACTGTTCTGTAGGTACAGATAAATTTTTATACCATTAAGTTTGCACTGTACAGTTAATTAAATGCTATTTTAACCGACACCTAACCGAGGAGTAGGTTCTGAATTCGTCGGAATCTTTTTTTTATGTATGCTTCTCGATTACTCAAAGATGGCTGTACCGATTTAGAATATTTTTTATATTTGTTTGAAAGGACATACTTTCCAAGTAATTTCATTTAAATTTCATCGAGATCTCATGACTATCTCAAGAGATATGGAGACAAACACATCAAACTTGGCACATGACTAGCGCGACATTTGAAGTTGGTTCTTTTGGTTTATTAACGATTTTAAATTATAATTATTACCATTCAGTTAAACTATCATTCATATGTATAGTCACACTATTTAGTGAAAACGAGCAGTTTAAACTCAAGGTGTGTAGCGGCCTTAGGACAAATTACTTTTTAACCGACTTAACAAAACGAGGACTTAACAGATAGCGTTTGTACGAATTACTTTTTTGTTTATTATATCATAGCTCAATCATTTATGAACTGATTTGTTTTTTTTTTTTACTGACTTCACAAAAAGGAGGATGTACTCAATTCGTCTGTATAATTTAATTTTTTTGTCACTTCAGAACCTCATCATTTATTAACTGTGTGTGGATTTGGAGAATGTTTTTTTTTATTTTTTTACCGACTTCAAAAAAAGGAGGAGGTTTCTCATTTCTACCGATATTTTTTATGTTTGTTCGCGGATAACTTCGTCGTTTATGAACCGATTTTGATTATTCTTTTTTTGTTCGAAAGGAGATATTCCAAGTGTAGTAGTACCATGATAATTTTATCGAGGTCTGATGAGTACCTCCAGAGATATTGAGATAAACATCTCAAAATTGGTACTGAAAATGAATAGCGCGGCATTGAAGTCGGTTCGTTTTTAGTTTTTAAACGATATTATTATTAATAGAATATGTTTACAGTGTAGTTCCATTTTAATTTTAACGAGATCCGATAAGAATCTCCAGAGATATGGAGATAGATACCTCAAACTTAGTACTGAAAATGACTTGCGCTGCATGTGAAGTCGGTTTTTTTGTTTTGCGAACGAACTTGAATTATGTAAGAAAGTAAATAGTAATACTTCCCGTGTGGTGTATTGTACAGTTCAAATAATTAGATACCGTCTTATTATCTAAACACATAAAATATGATTGTAATATTTTATGCACTGACTTTTAATTTTTCTATCTTTTAATCTATCGTAGTCGGGTAATGGTGTGAGTTTTTATATTGTCATCCGAGTAGGCGGAATCTTTCTTTGATCCGATTTCAAAGGTGGTGCGACAAAGGTGGTGCGACCATTAGCTTCAAATTTGCTTGTTTTGTTAAAGTACGGGTACTTAATATCTTTTGAATTGGAATATTATTTGCTGACACATAAAAAGTATTTGCTATAAAATCGCGTAAAATTAGAAAACTGACATATTCTTCGCTGGTTCATCATCCTCGAGAATCTTGCTGCCTGCCAGACCCTGCCAACCGCCCGCCACCCTGCTCAGCCACCGCCTGCCACCCTGCTCAGCCGCCGCCTGCCACCCTGCTCAGCCGCCGCCTGCCAGACTCCGCCAGCCACCGCCAGCCCGCCTGCCGCCTGACATTGCGCAGCCACGACACTTCGAGAAAACATCTACAGAAATATGTGAGTGAGTATTGTCTTATTACGTGTTTTTTAAAATCTTTGTTCCATCCATACTCATTTTTTTATTTTTTTTCTCAGGTCGGACTCTGAATACGAATCTGAAGCAATCGTGGCCACAGCACCGTCGGTGTTGTCGCAGCCTACCAAGAAGCCAAAAGCCTCAAAGCGCAAGATCACCCCCGTCGTTAACGCTGCTGCCCTTGCTAAGCGCGGTCATGCATCATATTCACCATCCTTCACACCACCCGATTTGCAAGAGCCGGAATTTTCGTGGTACGTATATATATATATATATATATATATTATATCTGATAGGTGATCGTTTTTATCGCTTGGTGGTAACTACTACTAGGTACCGATGCAGGGCCCCAACCGTACTATAATTAACGTACCGTACTATAATTAACGTATATACGATAATTTAGGCCTCCGTATTATGTACGCAAATACACGATAAATTCCATACACCACAAAGTTTGAGAATTACGCTCATATTCAATAAAAAATTGAGCATATACTATTGTTTATTGGTAACAGCGCCAGCTTATTTCTTAATTTCAAAACGTTGGTACGCTTATAAAATCTGTGTACTGTGGTCTGTCTTCTCAGCCCGTCTGCCTGTATGGAGTTAAATATACATTGATTCTGTTCTGTATACACAAACAAAGTGTAATAAAAATTATCGTTTTATATGATTTTTTAATGTATTTTAAGCCATTATACTGAGTGTACGATAATTTTGCTCCAAAAACGTCAAAATACGATAATTTCACGGCCCTGGTACTTTCCTCGCTTCAGGTTGGGATCCCTGTACCGATGATGATAATAATTATTTAACAATAATGTATATTGTATGGAGTGAGCAACGTTAAATGATTATTTAACTCTGAATCTAATTATGATGATAAAAGTTCCTAAATATTATCATAACAGTATTTCATCATATTTTATTTTCTTTGTTTTACAGGTCTAAAAAACGCAAGTCAGACATCTTTTCGATTCTGAAAGGGGAAGAAAGCGTTGCTGCATCTAACGCATCACAAAGCGCCGGAGGTAACGTATCGACTTCTTCCTTCACGACGAGGGTTTCCGGAGGGCAGAGCCGACGCACCGCAACAGTCTCCGAAGGCGACTTTTACGTTGAGGTGAAGCTTTACAACGTCGTCGACGTTCAAAATACGCCTCCTCAAGAACGCTATAAAAAAGCGTTGACGAGTGTAAAGCTGCGTCTCAACGAACAAACTAAGGAGTGGGAAATTTTACAAGAGTTTCTCATTACGGTGTTTAAATTATTTAAAGATTCTAAACCATCAAAATTTAGTGATAAGATTAATTTTAAATAAACAAAACGTGTGCATAGGTTTATTATGGTTTTTATTTTATTAAATTAAGTTAGGTTCATAAAGGTAGATAGAATTATTATAGTATGTTTTGATATATGTAGTGTAGGTAGACTATATTAAACTCTCAAAGTAATTTTTTTAATTAATTTGAAATAAAAAAGAAAATTAAAAGCGTATAATATTATAATACTGACTTTAAAAAATAGGTAACTTTCTATGTAGGTAGGTACTTAAATTAATAATTATATCTAGTAGGTAAACAAGCAAGTAGCTTCTACAATGCCATTCTGTTCAGTTTGTAACACATCTATAAGCGGTAGGCGCTGGACAGGTCATTTGCGAAGTAATACACATAAACAAAACGTTTTAACTGTACCGCATATCGATGTGGAAGGCGTAGATATTGTAGCGACAGCATTTCAGAACCGAATAATATCTTACAGGATTGCTGCGCAATACGCAAATGAACATTCTATTGATGTATTTTTATATTCAATACGAAACAAAGTCAAACTCATTTTAGATGAATGCATAAAAAAACATATTTGTGTCAAAGTCAACTTCGAAATATTCTCAAAGTTTTTACTTTTCAAAAATAATGAACAAGAAACTAAATCGTTTATGACAAAAAATATCCCTGTTTATGGAAATTATAATTTTGAGCATTTATATTTAAATGTAATCAATACAATACGCACAAAAATTGACCAATTCGAAGAGCAAGATTCGGGTTGGACTTTTCTTAATTGTATGCATATTGAGGTTAATGTTAATAAATATCAACCACTTCGCGGCTCCACGTATATTGAACTACCAATATTCATCAAGAAAAAGAAAGCATGTTTAAATATTCAAAACAACGATAAACACTGTTTTCTGTGGAGCGTACTTGCAGCCCTCTATCCAGCTAAAAACCATCCTGAAAGGGTTTCGTCATATGTACGTTTTCGCAATGTACTAAACACTGAAAACATTTCGTTTCCCATGACATTATCTGATGTTAAAATATTCGAAGAAAACAATCCAAACCTAAGTTTTATCATTTTTGGCTTAAAAAATAACAAGACTGTTGTAGGCCCGCTTTATAAATCAGAAAGCCATGAAAATAAAAAAACGATTCACCTTCTTTGGATAGAAAACAACACAACATCTCACTATTGTCTCATAAAGAATTTATCGAGACTGGTGAGAAGTCAAATAACGAAGCATAAAGGACAGATCTATTTTTGTGACACTTGTTTGTTGTTTTTTAAAACGGTTGAGGATGTAGAAAGTCATACCTGTAACGGAATTGTCACTGTCCTACCGGAAAAGGGGTCAGTAATTAAATTCAAGAATTTCGAACGCAAACAAGACATTCCTTTTGTAATTTATGCTGACTTTGAAACTATGCTAGAAGATGTAAGCAAAAGTGAATCAGATCCTCAAAGTTCTTATACGCGCACTACACAAAAGCATACACCTATCGCATTTGCTTACAATGTGATTAATTCTGTTGACCCTTCTTACAATAAATTCGTAATCTTTAGAGGTCCTCATTGTGTAGAAAAATTTGTTAGCTCTCTTTACAAAGATGTTCGGGATATCCATGCAGTGTTATCACAAAACGTTCCCATAATTTTTAATGCAAACGATGCAGTTGATTTTAGGAATGCAGTTCGATGTCATATTTGTGAGAGTTTTCTATTCGGAGATAAGGTCAGAGACCATTGTCACCTTACTGGACAGTATCGGGGTGCAGCTCATAGCTTATGTAATTTACAGTACAAAGTTCCAAAGTTTGTGCCAATTTTTTTCCACAATTTAGCAGGGTATGATTGTCACTTGTTTATAAAAACACTTGGTGAAGCGCCTGGACCAATAAAAATAATTCCTAAAACGAAAGAAAATTATATCTCTTTCACAAAATTCATTCCAATATCAAGAGACGAGTTCGTTCAGTTAAGATTTGTAGATTCGTTCAAATTTTTAGGAACCAGTCTAGAAAAATTGGTTAAAACCATGAAAACTCATGAGTTTACTCATTTAAGGAATATTTATCCAAATGAAAATGAGTTTTCCCTTCTAACTCGTAAAGGCGTTTACCCTTACGAGTACATGAACGCATGGGAACGTTACAACGAGCCATTTCTGCCAAGCAAAGAAAGTTTTTATAGCTCTCTCAACAATGAGCACATATCAAATAAAGATTATGAGCACGCACAGTCAGTTTGGACCCAATTTGAAATTCGGAACCTAGGCGAATATACCGATTTGTATTTAAAAAGTGATGTGTTGTTGTTAACAGATATATTTGAAAACTTTAGAAAAACTTGCAAACATTACTACAACTTGGACCCTGCATTCTATGTTACAGCACCGAGTTTATCATTCAATGCTATGCTTTATAAAACAGGCATTGAGTTAGAACTAATAGATGACTTTGCTATAGTAGATATGTTACAGACAGGCATACGAGGAGGTGTGGTAATGGCAGCACATAGGCATGCCAAAGCAAACAACGAATTTATTTTCGACCATGATCCGTTGATGCCAGAATCATTCATAGTCTATATAGACTGCAATAATCTTTATGGATACAGCATGTGTCAAACATTGCCCTTGTCAAACTTTAGGTTTCTTGATCAATCAGAAGTTAATAAACTGGATGTGAATAATGTATCTGATGATGCAGAGTTCGGCTTCATTCTAGAAGTCGATCTCATTTATCCAAAAAAATTACATTGGGAACATAATGATTTACCGTTTTGCCCCGAAAAAGATATTCCACCGGGTGGAAAAAATGAAAAGTTAATTCCAAATCTTTATGACAAATTTAATTATGTTATACATTATGTACATTTAAAAACCTGTTTAAGACATGGTTTGATCTTGAGACAAGTACATCGTGCTATAACGTTTCGACAGAGTGCATATTTAAAACAATACATCGATCTTAATACAAATTTGCGTCAAAAAGCAACGTCAACTTTTGAGCAAGACTTTTTCAAATTGCTCAATAACAGTGTTTTTGGTAAAACGTTAGAAAACAACCGCAAGAAGGTCCATGTTGAGTTGATAAATCAATGGAATGATCAAAACAATAGAACTAAAAAAAGAAATAACGCAGAAAAATTAATCGCGAGTCCAAACTTTCACAGTGCTTCAGTTTTTACGGAAAGTTTGGTTGCGATTCAATTAAAGCCTAATCGTATAGTATTGGATAAGCCACTGTATATCGGATTTACAGTTTTGGAATTATCAAAATCACATATGTATGATTTTCACTATTCTATATTTAAACCATTTTACAGGGACCGCTTGACGATGTGTTATACTGATACAGACAGCTTTATTTATCACATCCAAACCAAAATTTTTTATCAAGATGTGAAAAATACGTTTTTGGAGTATTTTGATACCAGTAACTTTTCTGTTGATAATTATCACAAATTACCAATAATTAACAAAAAAGTACCAGGACTTTTCAAAGATGAAATGGGTGGAAAAATAATCACTGAATATGTAGGATTACGCTCTAAATTATATTGTATAAAAAATACTGACACTGAAATTAAAAAGGCTAAGGGAGTAAAATCATGTGTTGTTCGAGATCTTAGTATCTTAGATTATACAAACACATTGCTTACATCAAATACACAACGCAAGAAAAACATATTGTTTAAAAGTATAAAACATGAAATATTTACACGTTCTGTAAACAAAATTGCGCTTTCTAGTAGCGACGATAAACGATTTATTTCGCAAGATAAAAATCAAGCAGAGCTTGGGGTCATATTTCAATTCTTGGGGTCTAATCTAATGTAAGTAGCTTAAGATTATCTGTAAGATGAAATAAATATGTAATATAATAATAATAATAATGTTATAATAATAATGTAAAGTGAACCTTAAGTAAGAATATAGTGAATAAACGAATTTCATTTAGAATACTTGTTGTTTTTATTTTATTTTACGAGCCTTAACATCTAGCTTAAGTTAATAATGCAAAATCAATTTAATGTTTGTGAAAAATTTTGTGTAAGCTATTCCTGTAATCTACGTAGATACTTCAAATTCACTAACGCAGCATAAACTTTTAACACCGACGCAGGTGCACTGACATGTCACTACATGATTTTGCACATTCGACAAACATTGAATAAAATTCATCATGCCCTGCTCATTATACCCTGTTCGAGCGTCGCAGTTAACACACATATTCACATACTTTCAAGTCGACTTAAGACGTAAGTTTTGAACTTTTATTCGTTTATTTCTATTTACTCGATATTATCCATAAAAATGACCCTAAAAATTTTCTAAAAAGTCTGGTAAACGCAATCGTTTATGAATATGATGTCCAAACTTATCCATTATTGTGAACTGATGGGTGTTGTTGACAAAGATCAAATGATACTATTTTTAGAAATGTATGCTATTTATTAAGGTATAATGTTGCTTTCGCGCAGTTCTTCTATAATAGATATTATTTCATTATCTAACCCAGTGTTACCAGCATCTTTTGAAGCAATCAATAGTTTTAATCTTTCAACCAGTTCATTAGGATTGTCCCAGTAAACGTAGTCAACATTTTTCTTCCACTGTTTCAACAGAGGTAGTCCTTTTCCTTGATGAAGTAAATCAGGTTGACTACTGTCAGTGCTCGCTGAAACTTTACGCAACTTAAATAGCGGTTTTATTATATTCAAGTATTTTCGACCTCTGTTACTTCTGATTGGTTTATTTGGATCGAATTCTCTTCGGTGCACATTTGTTTCTAGTAACATTATTTTATAATGTCTCAAATCTTCATCAGTTATTGCAGATATATTAGGTACTTTTTTAAACAGAAGTTCCTTTATACCAGGAGTATATTTGTACTTGTTTGCACCAACTTGAATATAATCATCAAAAAGAGTTACACGCGAAGATCCCATCATGTGTTTACCTCGTTCATTTCTCACGCCAAACGGAACATCTTGTAAAGTTTTGGAAGACATGGACCACGAAGAAATTTCTTGATCACTTGAACCTGATTGCACTGATTTAAATGATTCCTCATTTTCTTCATTATCAGATTTTTCTGAATTCTCATAGCTTTCATCTGAATCATTAGAGTCTCTTGGACTAAATACGTCGAACTCGATGTTAGAATCTCTCTTAAGAGTTTTGTCCTTGTCTAATGGACTTGAAGTTTCAAATTGTTCTCCTTTAGTTTGGGAACACGTTTTAGATTTTTCCACCATTTCATTAAGAGGACTTGTAATTGGTTTAAAAACAGATTCCAAAATACTATTATTTTCCATTTCAATATCTCGCATCTTTTTAACCTTATTTTTAACAGCTGCCGCAGCCTTTACAATTTGTCTCTTTAGATTTTTTTCCATATCTTTAAATTGAATTTCAATTGATTGAACTATTGTCAGTGTTCTCACGAAAGTGATAACATATGTTTTTACTTCAGCTATTTATATTAGGCTAGCAATAGAGTATAATCAGAAATACAATCGTGTTATATTGGCGAATACTCGCCTACAAATTGGACACTTATTACCAATGGAAAAAGCACACTTTGCACAAGCCGCAGCATGACCACAAGGTAAAAAACAAGTGTTAAGCTCTTCTTCTAAACAAATTTTACAGATTATTGAAGATGATGTATTTACTATCAAAGGTAGATCATCCAGTGGAGTCTGTTGGCAATTTTTTTTAATTTCTTCGTATACATAATTTTTCATGCTCTTAACGTAGTCTTTTCCTTTCATTACTAAAACATACGGACATGACTGGAACCAGCGCGCGTGCTCTACCCATGGTTGATCTTCGGAGTTCCAGTCTTTAAGCCTTCCATCGCAGTAAAAACAAATAACTCTGTCGTCACAGCCTGCATAAAAAAATCCTGCTTCAGCCATTTCTTGTGGTTTTTGTGTTAATCCTCGAGGCCAGGTATCGAAACTTCTTAAACGTTTGTATACAGTGGAGTATATACGGTTCACAGGATTATTAAACATGATTTCTATATTTAATTATTAAGTTTACTGCTATTAGCTGTTTACTTTTCAACACCTCGACAAGCATTGACATATTTACGACATACATACTAATGAAACACAACAAACGTATCGAATTTCTTTCGGTAACATCCTTTGTTTTTTTCACAATCCTTGTTAATCACTACATAACTGTAGGGTTCTTTCCATATATTTGCACACATTTCTCTAAATTCCTGCCACGTCATATCTGTATTGACGTGTTCATCATAAATATGTCTCATATTTATATCATCTTGCTTAAAGAGAACAATTAAATTTGCATTATCTCTCACTAACTGTTTTGGTATTTTGCTATAAGTCTGATTTAGATAAAAACAGTCTATATATTTATGTCTTCCCATTGCAAAATAGTCGCGCATATTATTTTGATTCTCACACGCTACGTCATCGAATATAATTATTGAGTTACATTTTGCTGCCTCTGGAGTAAGAACTTCTTCATTTTCATGATACTTAGAAAAAGTAACACCAGGAACCATTCGTAATACCTGTTCCAAATACATGTATCTCGGTTGATAAAGAGTTTTTGAATAAACATAAACATTTTTAAATTGCAAACCATTTTCATGTAAGATGAGTCCGATAGCCAAATTAGTTTTTCCACAGTTCGACGGGCCACATATTATACATCGTATTGTATTTGGTAAAAGCTTTCCATGACGAAAACTGCGTTTTTCAGAATTAATATTTATATTTTCGAATTTTAATGATATTGGCTGCTTAACGAACTTCATTGCAAGAGCGCTTTTCGCAGAATGATAAGTAATGTTTAGTAACCACATTAATAAACATTATAATTTTCACCGGAGGCTTTGAGAGTTCTAAAACATGTTGATCAAAATTATTACACCGGAAGCTTTGAGAGTTCTAAAACACAAGTGGCGAGAGATAATCAATTTTTAGTTATTGGGTGTTCTACTCCAGCCACATCTGTTGATTAAATGATATACCCAACTGCAACAAGTGAGCGCAGCAAGCGGAGCGAACGCAGTTGGGTATATCGTTTAATCAACAGATGTGGCTGGAGTAGAACACCCAATAACCACCTACTGATGCCACATAATTATTTTCAAGAGCCATCGATTTTGGTGACTTTTCTCCAAGATTATCCTGAGTAATTCCTGGAGTTACTGTAGTGTCGCAGTCAGTAACGGAAAAAGAAATCAAAAGCACATCAACATCATCAAGCAAATACGCATCAAAATGATTGCCAGTATATCGTAATCTTTTTATAGGTAGACCTTCTGTGCCAAATTTTCCGTAGAGCCTTCCATTCCTATATACTTCGAATATATAGTTATAAATCTGTCCCGCGGCTTCAATTTCACATGTTGTGCCCCATGTCGATGGTTGCAACATATTTACGGAGTACTCAGCCGCAGTGGTAAAGTTGTCTCCATTACACTGAGCATTGTATGACATTACCGCAAAGTCTTGCCAATTAGCTACTACGTGGCTCACAATTTCTTTGCGGACATCCATTGCTCGTTCTTGAGTTCCATACATTAAATAAGATAGGGATCGAAAGAGGCAAGCCCCATCACCCACAATTTGTACGATGGTATGACTCACCATTTTTCCATTAACATTAAGTAGCTCTACAGCCATCTTTATAATAAAAATCACTAAATAATCTCTACACCTAAACTAAGTTATAGTGCTTTGAAAATAATATATTATAAAAAAAATACTATTCTAACAAAATGTTACAAATACTTACAGATTATAAATGTACCCTATTACCTATTGAAAAAACATTAATATTTACTTAGATAAAGCTATGTAATTCTTCTAACATGAAGCAATTAATTATTGTAAACTATCGAATTAAACAAAAAGAATTAAAAAGAAAAAACAAAATTGTAAATAGTTTCAAATAATCTAATAATCTTACAACTACTTACAGATTACTAAATTTACCCTACTACCTATAACAAACACAACTATAATATTTAGTTAGGTAAAGCTACGTAAAACATCTAACATAAAGCAATTAATTGTTATTAAAGTAAAAAAAAAAGAATAAGGAAATTCGAAATTGACAATCTATTTTGAAAACAGTAAGTGCACCGAAATAACGCAAATGTACGAAAATTCGATAGACAATCGGCGCTGCACGCATCGCTAAGGAAACCTCGGTCCGGGTGCGGAAGTGGGGGGCACGTCGCGGATCGCGACATCATAAACGGGTTTTTGCCTCTCAGCCCTGTTACGGTACGGACGTGTCATCCATTACATAGCGTTTTCTTTTGTAGGCTAATACTGTTTCACCCCTATTTTGCCTGGTGTTACCGAGGATATACTCAAAAATGTTTAACACGCTAGCGTAAAATAATTTATAAACGAATTCAGAGTGATTTGAAAGAGTTCAATTATATTAAAATTAGTATGGAAGTTAATTATTTTTTAACGTACGTGTACATTTCCGTATTCATATGATCTTAATTACTTATACACATAATTGAGTGTAATGCCTACCCAACATAAATTAATTTAGTCACTTCTTAGTGTTAGTAACTAAGCTAAAGGAATTTAAGGAAGTTAAAGGAATCTCGAGCCTGATTTTGCCATAGAGTGATTTTGATAAAAAGTAAAACCGAATAATGGGATTTGTCAAAAATCAATATTTCTAGCCAGGAAACAATGTATTATTTAGAGCATTCTAAGGGGTTTACTATATGTGATATAAGAAACGAATTATGGGAAGTAATGGCACACGGAAAACTAAAGGAAAACGTTAGATTTTAATAAAATTTCTTTAATAATCATACCTAACCGTTCATACCTAACTGTTCAAAATGCTCAATATTTTTTTAACACACCCCCGCAGCACAGTCATCGTCACAACAATATTATGTTCAAATTTCAAACTTTTACAGTCTACTCGCAGTGTAAGGCTACAGTAACCGTATCTTTCACCCTTTGATTATTTTCCCTGAGGGTATGTAAAAAAAGGAAATCTTTAAAGACATGTATAATGCAATTGATGACTTGAAACGATCTGTGGAAAATATTCAAAATGTAATCAACAATATTGTAATACTTAATGCAGTGCAATACTTAAGACAACAAATCCAGCTATAAATATTAAGAACAATTATGGCCATCATTTTGAGCAAATAATATGGTAGGTACCACAAAACTTAAAAAAACGTAAGAAAAATAAAACAGTATTTTGTTAGAAATGAGCGTATAATACAGGGAGTATTTTTTATTAAAAATAAAAAAAAAAACGGGTTCAATAGCTGGCTAGGAATATTGATTTTTCAAAGATGCAATGATGAAGTTTAGTTTTCATGGAAATCGGGCCTGAGACACCTTTGAGTACTTTTCGTTATTTCATATTTTTATATTTAATGACCTACTTAAACACCAATTCTTATCGCTTTATGATCAAAAACAATGAACTTTCCTACAAACGTTTTCACTTCATTTAACCCTCTTCGCGGTAGAATTTCCAAAAATCCGTTCTTAGTACACTCCTCGTACTAAGACAAATATACCCTCTAAATTTCAAGTCTCTACGACCAGTGGTTTAGGCTGTGCGTTGTCTATAAGTCACAGACAGAAGTGTCCCACGGCATCGCCCGCGTCATTTCATTTACTTAGTTTTTTTTTTTCAACCAAAATCAAAAAGTATTGGCCAATGTGGTCCGTCCACCCATTTTCAAGTTATCGCGTGACTAAGGGAATTAGGGGTGAAATTTTGAATAATCCTGAAGCTGTATATATTTATTTTACTTACGTATAGTTTCAAATAAATAAGATCGTTTAAAAAACTAAAAAAAACCGACTTCAATGCCGCGCTATTAATTTTGAGTACCAATTTTGAGGTGTTTATCTCCATATCTCTAGAGATACTTATCAGACCTCAATAAAATTACTATGGAACCACACTTGGGACATCTGCTTTCCAACAAAAAATGAATAATCAAAATCGGTTCATAAACAACGAAGTTATCCGCGAACAAACATAAAAAAAAACATATATACGGTCGAATTGAGAAACCTCTTCCTTTTTTTGAAGTCGGTTAAAAAGACAATCTAATGTCGTTTCTCAAACTTTGAACCCCCGTTTCACCCCCTTAAGGAGTGCACATTAAAAAAATCATTTCTTAGCGGATACCAACGTCATAACCACCTGTATGCCAAATTTCAGCGCAATCCGAAACAATATTGATTTTCAGACTTTGTTACCCCATTTCAGCCTCTTCGGGTGGAATTTCGAAAAAGCCTAAAACACGTATTTACTTATTTATGTACTCAAGCACTTGTGTGAAGTTTCGAATAGAAAAGACTATCTAATGTTGTTTCTCCATAGAAACTTTGAACCCCCGTTTCATCCCTTAAAGAGGTGGATTTTAAAAAATCCTGTCTTAACTTATACTAACGTCATAATAACCTCCTGTATGCCAAATTTCAGCGCAATCCAAAACAATATTGATTTTCAGACTTTGTTACCCCATTTCACCCTCTTAGGGGTGGAATTTCGAAAAAACCTTAAACACGTGTTTACTTATTTATGTCCTGAAGCACTTGCGTGAAGTTTCTAATAGAAAAGACTATCTAATAATGTTTCTCCATAGAAACTTTGAACCCCCGTTTCATCCCCTTCAGAGGTGAAATTTGAAAAATCCTTTTTCAAAGGTAACGTTGGTAAAACGTAATAATTATCTGCATGCCAAGTTTTAGCGCAATCCGAAAAAAAAAAAGATTTTGATACTTTGTTACCCCATTTCACCCTCTTAGGGGTAAAATTTCAAAAAAACCTGAAACACTTATTTACTTATTTTTGTACTGAAGCACTTGTGTGAAGTTTCGGATAGAAAAAACTATCTAATCTTGTTTCTCGATACAAACTTTGAAACCCCGTTTCATCCCCTTCGAGGGTTAATTTTGGAAAATCCTTTCTCAGCGGGAACTAACGTCGTAATAACTATCTGCATGCCAAATTTCAGCGCAATCCGAAACAATATTGATGTTCACACTTTATTACCCCATTTCACCCTCTTTGGGGAGGAATTTCAAAAAAACCTGAAACACGTATTTACTTATTTTTTTTACTGAAGCACTTGTGTGAAGTTTCGGATAGAAAAGACTATCTAATCTTGTTTCTCCATACAAACTTTGAACCCCCGTTTTATCCCCTTTGAGGGTTAATTTTGGAAAATCCTTTCTCAGAGGGAACTAACGTTGTAATAACTATCTGCATGCCAAATTTCAGCGCGATCCGAACAATACTGATTTTCACAGTTTATTACCCCATTTCACCCTCTTAGGGGTGGAATTTCAAAAAAACTTGAAACACGTATGTACTTATTTTATTACTGAAGCACTCGTGTGAAGTTTCGGATTGAAAAGACTATCTAATCTTGTTTCTCCATACAAACTTTGAACCCCCATTTCATCCCCTTAAGCGGTGAATTTTGGAAAATCCTTTCTTAGTACACCCTTACGTACTAAGACAAATATACCCTTCAAATTTCAAGTCTCTACGACCAGCGGTTTAGGCTGTGCGTTGTCTGTCAGTGAGTCAGTGAGTCAGTCAGTATGTCAGGACAAAGATTCTTATAGTATTAGACGAGTACTTATTTATTTACAGAAGTACTTGTGTGAAAAAGTCGAATAAAACGATTATCCAAACTTTGAAACCCCGCTTCATCCCCTTAAAGAGTGTATTTTGAAAAATTATTTCTTAGCGGATACCTAAGTCAAAATAACTTTGCATTAAAAAAATTATGTAATAATTATATAATAACTTTGCATTTAAATAATTTTAAATCTGCATGCCAAATTTCAGCGGAATCCGAAACAATATTGATTTTCAGACTTTGTTACCCCATTAAAGCCTCTTAGGGGTGGAATTTCGAAAAAGCCTAAAACACGTATTTACTTATTTATGTACTCAAGCACTTGTTTGAAGTTTCGAATAGAAAAGACTATCTCATGTAGTTTCTCCATAGAAACTTTGAACCCCCGTTTCATCCCTTTAAGGGGTGAAATTTGAAAAAAACTTTTTCAAAGGTAACTAACGTTGTAATAATTATCTGCATGCCAAGTTTTAGCGCAATCCGAAAAAATATTGATTTTCATACTTTGTTACCCCATTTCACCCTCTTAGGGGTGGAATTTCAAAAAAACCTGAAACACGTATTTACTTATTTTTGTACTGAAGCACTTGTGTGAAGTTTCGGATAGAAAAGACTATCTAATCTTGTTTCTCCATACAAACTTTGAACCCCCATTTCATCCCCTTAAGGGGTGAATTTTGAAAAATCCTTTCTTAGTACACCCCTACGTACTAAGACAAATATACCCTCCAAATTTCAAATCTCTACGACCAGCGGTTTAGGCTGTGCGTTGTCTGTCAGTGAGTCAGTCAGTATGTCAGGACAAAGATTCTTATAGTATTAGATTTTGTCGGCAGTTAAGTGTTGGTGCCTATATTTTTTCTTAACTTTACTTAGAGTTTGCATAATCATAAAAGTTTGAGCTTAGGTTCATAGATAATGACTAAACTTAATAAGTGCCTTAATTAGGCCATAAAACTGTCAGGGTCATTAAAAGTCATCAAAATTTACGCGATGGCTTTGCTTGCCCAACGTGTTTTATCTGCTTTGTGGGAAGTATTTCAAAAGCATTCGTGTTTTAACATAGGTATTGACTAAGTAGGTTATAAAAACTGTCAGGGTCATAAAACGTAAAAATTTTCGCGCTCACTTCGCTCGCGCAGTGATAGCGCTCGCTGCGCTCACGCAAACCTTTGTTTTATCTACTTTGTAGGTAATATTTCAGCAACTTTTGTATTTTGAAAGCCACATGCATCAGAACGAGTCCATAAATTGAAATAGTACAACCTTCAATAATCATTATGAATTTTAACCTTAAAATAAGTGGATATCAAGTTTAACCTTTGTGCCATCTGTGTTGTCTTAGTAGGTCATGAAAACGGTCAGGGTCATAAAAGGTCGTAAACATTTTTCGTGATTTCAGTTTCGTTTTAAGTGATAGCGCTTACTACGCTCGCGCAGTAATAGCGCTCGCTCCGGTCGTGCAAGCATTAGTTATATCTACATTGTAGGAAGTATTTCAGCAGCTTTTGTAACTTAATAGCCACATTTATCAAAACATGACATAAATTGGAACAGTACAACTTGCAATAATCATAATGATTTTTTTTTCCTTAAAATAAGTGTATATCAAGATTAACCTTAGGGTCATCGGTGTTGACTTAGTAGGTCATAAAACTGTCAGGGTCATAAAATGACAAAAAAAAATTTCGCGCTCGCTTCGCTCGCGCATTGATAGCGCTTGCTACGCTCGCGCAAACTTTTGTTTTATCTACTTTGAAGGTAATGTTTCAACATTTTTTTGTATTTTAATAGCCACATGCATCAAAACGGTTCCATAAATTGAAACAGTACAACCTTCAATAATAACAATGATTATTAACCATAAAATAAGTGGATATCAAGTTTAACCTTTGTGTCAACAGTGTTAACTTAGTAGGTCATAAAAACTGTCAGGGTCATAAAATGACGTAAAATTTTTTCGCGCTCGCTTCGCTCGCCCTGTGATAGCGCTTACTACGCTCGCGCAGTAATAGCGCTCGCTCCGGTCGTGCAAGCATTTGTAAAATGTACTTTGTAGGAAACATTTCAGCAACTTTTGTATTTTAATAGCCACATTCATCAAAACATGTCATAAATTGGAACAGTTCAACCTTCAATAATCATAATGATTTTTACCTTAAAATAAGTGGATATCAAGTTTAACCTTAGGGTCATCGGTGTTGACTTAGTAGGTCATAAAAACTGTCAGGGTCATAAAATGACATAAAAATTTTCGCGCTCGCTTCGCTCGCACATTGATAGCGCTCGCTGCGCTCGCGCAAGCCTTTGTTTTATCTACTTTGTAGGTAATATTTCCGCATTTTTTGTATTTTAATAGCCACATGCATCAAAACGAGTTTAAGAATTGAAACAGTACAACCTTTTATAATCATAATGGTTTTTTACTTTAAAATAAGTGGGTATCAAGTTTAACCTGAGGGTCATCGGTCTTGACTTAGTAGGTCATAAAAACTGTCAGGGTCATAAAATGACGTAAACATTTTCGCGCTCGCTTCGCTCGCGCATTGATAGAGCTCGCTGCGCTCGCGCAAACCTTTGTTTTATCTACTTTGTAGGTAATATTTTTGCAGATTTTGTATTTTAATAGCCACATTCATCAAAACGAGTTTATAAATTGAAACAGTACAACCTTCAATAATTATAATAATTATTAACCTTAAAATAAGTGGATATCAAGTTTAACCATTGTGTCATCGGTGTTGACTTAGTAGGTCATAAAAACTGTCGGGGTCATAAAAAGTCGTAAATATTATTCGTGCGCGCTTCGCTCGTGCAGTGATAGGGCTTGCTACGCTCGCGCAGTAATACCGCTCGCTCCGGTTGCGCAAGCATTTGTTATATCTACTTTGTAGGAAACATTTCAGAAACTTTTGTATTTTAATAGCCACATTCATCAAAACATGTCATAAATTGGAACAGTTCAACCTTCAATAATCATAATGATTTTTACCTTAAAATAAGTGGATATCAAGTTTAACCTTAGGGTCATCGGTGTTGACTTAGTAGGTCATAAAAACTGTCGGGGTCATAAAAAGTCGTAAATATTATTCGTGCGCGCTTCGCTCGCGCAGTGATAGGGCTTGCTACGCTCGCGCAGTAATAGCGCTCGCTCCGGTTGCGCAAGCATTTGTTATATCTACTTTGTAGGAAACATTTCAGCAACTTTTGTATTTTAATAGCCACATGCATCAAAACGATTCATAAATTGAAACAGTACAACCTTTAATATTCATAATGATTTTTTACCTTAAAATAAGTGGATATTAAGTTTAACCTTAGGGTCATCGGTGTCGACTTAGTAGGTCATAAAACTTTCAGGGTCATAAAAAGTCATAAACAAATGTCTCGCTTCGCTTGCGCAGTAATAACGCTACATAGCATATAATAGTGTGTTTTAACAGCCTCATACATTAGACTGACTCATACTTAAACAGCAAAACTTGGTAAACCTTGGTTAGGTTTACCAAGTGCCAAGTAATGATTAATGACTTTAACAATAGACGATATCGAGTTCGACTTAAGAGTCATCTATATAGACTTGATGATTAGATCATTAAACTGTCAGGGATATAAAAAGCCTTAAAAAATTTTCACTTGCCCAATAATAGCGCTTGCTACGCTCGCGCAGCTATTCACCTTATTTTCTTTGTAAGAAATGTTTCAGGAACTGTTGTGTTGAGTCAAACATTTAAACAGCACAACTTCGTATACTAACCTAACCAAAAAAATGTATGACTTTAATAATACAGGATATTGAGTTCGACTTTAAGGGTCATCTATGGTGACTTGGCCTAAGAGATCATCGATCTAGACCTCAATGCTCATAAAGACACAAATTACGCGGGCGAAGCCGCAGGTAACAGCTAGTACCTCTATATTCCTAATAACTCTGTATCGCTACGCTCCCTTTCTAACACATAGATTGTTATATGTTTACATCTCCCTTATTCTAACTCCATGACGCTTAAAAAGATGAACGCATAGAGAGTTATATGTATCTCGCTTACTCTAACTCCTTTACGCTCTCTTTTTAACGCATGGTATGTTATATGGTTACATCCCGCTTACTCTAACTCTGCGAAATGAGTTGTTGCGTTGAAGATATAAAAGAGTTAAAGAGGTGGTGGCGAAATGTAAGATATACGGACATAATCTTTGGTTTAAGGAGATATAACTCTTTTTAGTTAATCACTTCTGAGTTACACACGTCTAGTTACTGGCGTTCGGACTTCGGAAATTCGGTACCCTCCGTGTGCGACTCGCACTTGGCCAGTTTTATTATACACCTAATAGGGACTATATAGACTTCAGTATTTGGTATAAATTTCAACTTGCTAGGTCCACCCGTTCTTGAGAAACTCGGTGGTGACACCGGATTACACTTTGAGGTACGGAACCCGAAAAAGTATTATTTTCATAATAAGTAGTCGTGTTATTGTTATTTTTACAATAATTAATGTTATACTGTGTACTTATGTACATAAGGAAATATAACTTATAGACTCTGGTCTATAAGTTATTAACCACAGACAAAGGCACCGGACCGTCAACGAGAACGAGATTTTTCCGGGCAGATTTTAAAATGACGTGCCGGCGATCGTTTGTCCACCGCCACCGATCACAGTGGTTTCTTATAGCTGTCATGCGTGGCAGATACGTTTCCATAGAAATAAACAAACAACCTCAGACTACTGTAAAAAAGGCAGACAGACCGAAAGATAATCGTGAAAGACGCAATACGGCACAATTACTACGAAAACAACGCCGCGAAAATATACTACGGAACCGTCCGCTTACACTGCACGATTATTTTTGCGAATCGTGTTATTACACTGCAATAATATAGGCGAACCGGGTCCTGTCTTGCTCCCTAATTAGGGACCATTACTGCCTTACTCTTATTACACTTGCCTGATTAAGAAGTTAGGGACCCTGAATCAGTGTGGTTGTTCCCCTTATACTCAAGCATTTAATATTACTGAACTTGCTGGCGCTCGTGTGTACGAGCCCACTCCGTCAGCCTTTATACAGTAGTCTGAGTAAAAAAACAATAACCGATCGTACAGCGGCGGGCGCCGGCAGTGTGTGGACAAGGACAATTCTATGGAAACGCATCTGCCACGCATGACAGCTAGAAGAAACATAACCACCGGGATCGGTGGCGGTAGACAAACCATCGCCGGCACGTCATTTTAAAATCGGCCCGGAAAAATCTCGTTCTCGTTGACGGTCCGGTGCCGTCGTCTGTGGACTAACGCTGCAAGTATTTGAGTATTTCCTGTCTTGTTGCGTCATATTATTAAAAAATTCTATAACTTCTACTCTTAGGTCAAAAGGCAGGACCCAAACAGCTCACGGATAATTGTATCTTAATTGACCCATATATCGGTGAATAGATATAACCTTCACACATTAAAAACTATCATCACTGAGACTCATTTTACGATATTTTTAGGGTTCCGTACAAGAAAAACGGATCGCAATTACTACTACATTTGTATGTCCGTTCGAAGGATATTTTTTTTAAAAGTTTGATCCGTAAAAGGTAACTGCCCAATCCAAAATTGTCACAACAAAGATTACTTCTATTTTTATTATATCTTATAGGCCAGCGTTTCACCACTATCTCACCTGTTGGTAAGTGATGATGCAGTCGATGATGGTAAGCACACTAGGCCTAGAATGGGAAATGGCTCTCAAGGATAGCTGCCGGAACATATTAGATGTTTGGCGACAGATTTTTCTAACTTGAGGTTGGTAGCTGGCCAGGCGGACCCTAGATAGTGTCCTACCACTATGCGGGGGTTGTTGGTTTCTTAACGATGTTTTTCCTTCACCGAAGGGATTTTTCGATAGAAAAATCCATTGGTCCACTGCGGGCTTTGAACTCGGTACCTCTGTCATCAAAGCCGACCGTTCTTCTGGTTACGCCACCAGGCCCTCGAGATTTGAACTGAGTATTGATAGGATTCTATTTATAGAATCATGCTTGTCATAATTCTTCTTCATAACTTTGCGTAATAAAATGTTCAAATGAATTTGTAATGTTTGATTTGGTAATTTAAGTATTTATTGTGACCTTTAATTTATAAATATAATTGTATTCAAATAAATTAAGACCGTTTAAAATAATCGACTTCCTACGTCGCGCTAGTCAAAGTAGACTGTAGCTAGTAGCATGTCGTCGAGGTATATAAATGCATGTAGATATATTAAAAACGGCTCGACCGATTTCGTTAAAATTTAAATTAAACCACCTGGGACGGGTACCCTTTAATAACCTTTAATACAAAAAAGAACTTTCCAAATCGGTTCAGGCATCTTCGAGTAATCGGTGAACATACATAAAAAATATTTTTTTTAAAAGATTCCGACTAATTGAAGACCTCCTCCTTTTTTGTGAAGTCGGTTAATAAGCATTTGTACATACACGGGTAGAAGACTAGGGTAAGTACCCATTTTAAGCATAACACCAGCTACTTTGATATTGTTATAGCTTTCTGCCAAATAAACATTCATCTATATCTATACTATAATATAATAAAGAGAGAAAATTTGTATTTTTGTATGTTTGTAATGATTTGGCTCAAAAACTACTGGACCGATTTAAAAAATTCTTTCACTAATATATAGAATGGACTTTCGAAATAAAAATAGGCTATATATTATCCCGTTTAAATCAAAGGTACATTCGTGGAGACCTAATTTGCAACCTAAGTCAACAAAAAAACGGTCGAAAAAACACGTTTCTTACGAACGCTGCTCAATTGAAAACAGATGGAAGAATATTTTCTATGGAAGAGTTGTACAACTTAATAAGACCTACAAAAAAGTCCGGGACAGTATATGTCTATCTCTTAAGGTTGATTCACAGTAACCATTTTAATCTTTAATTTTTTGTTAAAAAATATTACTTAACTTCCAGGGCTATTTTCAAGTATATAGTATTAATCCTTATCCAAATAATTACGTTAATTTGCTTAGCCACATATTATAAATTAAAATTGTCCCTTACAGTATATAGTTCTAATGAAAACTCTAGAAGATATCACGGATTTCACATACACGCATCGCAAAATTAATAAAATATTTGCAGTCAAACCACAGAATAGGTCATAGTTACTCCGAAAATATTATTATAAGCTTAGCTTTTCTGTAGATCCCCACCGATCGCAATCAATGTGAAGTCAATATAGTATTATAATATGATCTATTGTATAAAATAATAATGATCTATATATATATAATATAATATTTTAAACCACCCCGACTGATCTATGTATAATGTTTTCTTTAAAAGCATTCCAATGACTCTAAACACGACATTTAAAATCTGAGCTGTAAGTTGGTGAGGATTTGAGTATTCTGTAGAGTCCAGGAGATGTCCCAGCATCAGGTACATGCTTCCATGTTCTTACAATATCGTTGAAGAAGAAGATTTTCGAATTGATAAGACCTACGAAAGTTGATTAAAGCTCATAGTTTTATAACGATTGAACGAATTTTCATGAATCAAAGCTAAGAACACTACGATGAAGACATCTATAAAAAAAACTATCAATAATAAAATCAAAATCGGTTCATCCGGTTGGGTGCTAAGATGCTACAGACAGACACACAGATACACACTATATAAGTTCTCAATTCGTCTGTATGTTTCTTTTTTCTTTCTTTTTTTGTGTGTGTATATTACGCAATTACTCCGTAAATTGTGAACCGATTCGAATTATTATTTTTGTAATCGGTACGTACCTACCTCGTACGTACCTCAGAAACGTACCCTACGTTTCCGGGGTGGTCCCATTGTAATTTCATTGACATGTGATAAGTATCTTCAGAGATATGACGATAAACGTCTCGAACTTGCTACTGAAATTGACTCGCGGGGCATTGAAGTCAGTTGTTTTAGTTTTTAAACTATCTTAATTATTGGTAGATTTAATGATCTCACGAAAACCCATGATTCATGAATGCACATAAAACTTTCATTGGTAGGTATATAGCTAGGATTAGAACCAACGACCTTCGGGTCAGAATCAGGGTAACTATTCTTTACGTCAAAGGGCCGTCCAATATCACTACGTAAGTATTATAAAACAATGTCCATCACTGCGTCTGTATGTCTGTTCGCAATAATCTCAATAGCTTCTGAACGGATTATCATGCGGTTTTCACCAATAGCCAGAGTGTTTATGAGGAAGGTTTAGGTGCATAATTCGTTAAGGTTTTGTGTAAATTGGATGAAATATGACGATGGTTGTTAAATCAACACCAATATTATAAATGCGAAAGTCAGTTTGTTTATTTGTTTGTTTGTTTGTTTGATTGTTTGTTTGTTTGTTTGTTTGGGACTTCTTCACGGTCAAACGGCTTGACCGATTTGGCTGAAATTTTGTACAAAGATAGAACACAAGGCAGAATAGGATATAGGATACTTTTTTTTTGGCTATCGAGTCAGGGGGTCCAGATATTTTTGATTTAATTTTGTAACTAAAGGACCTCTTTTCGAATAAACGGCTTGACCATTTGCCTGAAATGTTGTATAAAGACAGTTCATAAGGCAGAATAGGATATAGAATACTTTTTTTCTGGCTATCGAGTCAGGAGGTCCAAATATTTTTAATTGAATTTTGTAAATATAAGATCTCTTCTCAAATAAACGGCTTGACCGATTTGCCTGACAAGTTGTACAAAGACAGTTCATAGGGCAGAATAGGATTTAGAATACTTTTTTTCTGGCTATCGAGTCAGAGGGTCCAGATATTTTTAATTGAATTTTGTAAATATAAGACCTCTTCTCGAATAAACGGCTTGACCGATTTGCCTGAAATGTTGTATTAAGAAAGTTCATATGGTAGCATAGGATATGGGATACTTTTTTTTTGGCTATCGAGTCAGGGGGTTCAGATAATTTTAATTGAACTTTGTAAATATAAGACTTCTTCTCGAATAAAAGGCTTGACCGATTTGCCGGAAATTTTATATGTATACATGTCATAGGGCAAAATAGGATATAGGATACTTTTTTTCTGGCTGCCGAGTCAGGGGGTCCAGATATTTTAAATTGAATTTTGTAACTATAGCAGCACCTCTTTTCGAATAAACGGCTACACCGATTTGCCTGAAATGTTGTATGAAGACAGTTCATAAGGCAGAAAAGAATATAAAATACTTTTTTTCTGGCTATCGAGTCAGAGGGTCCAAACATATTTAATTGTATTTTGTAAATATAAGATCTCTTCTCAAATACACGGCTTGACCGATTTGCATGACATTTTGTATAAAGACAGTTCATAGGGCAGAATAGGATATAGAATACTTTTTATTTCGCTATCGAGTCAGGGGGTCCAGATATTTTTAATTGAATTTTGTAAATATAAGACCTCTTCTCGAATAAACGGCTTGACCGATTTGCCTGAAATGTTGTATAAAGACAGTTCATAGGGCAGAATAGGATATCGGATAGTTTTGTTTGGCCATCGAGTCTGAGTGTTTAGATTATTTTTATTGAATTTTGTGAATGTGTGGCCTCTTATCAGCTAAACAGCTTGACCGATTCAGCTGAAATTTTATACATATTACAGTTTGTATAGCATAGAATCACATAGGATACTTTTTTTCTGGCAGTCGAGTCCAGGTGTCTAGAATTTTTAAATTGAACTTTGTAGATGTGTGGCCTACTCTCGGTCAAACGGGTTAAACAATTAAGCTGAAATTTTGTACACAGGCAGTCAAAAAGACATAGAAGGGCAACAAATACTTTTTTTTTGGGTGGAAATTTCGGTTGTCTATATTTTTATTATGGAATTTTGTAAATATGTGGCCTCTTTTCAGCCAAACGGCTTGACCGATTCAGATGAAATTTTGTACAAAGACATTAAATAGGGCATAAAAAGGCAAGGAATACTTTTTTCGGCAGTTAAGTGTTGGTGCCTATATTTTTTCTTAACTTTACATAGAGTTTGCATAATCATAAAAGTTTGAGCTTAGGTTCATAGATAATGACTAAACTTAATAAGTGCCTTGATTAGGCCATAAAACTGTCAGGGTCATTAAAAGTCATCAAAATTTACGCCATGGCTTTGCTTGCCCAACGTGTTTTATCTGCTCTGTGGGAAGTATTTCAAAAACATTCGTGTTTTAACATAGGTATTGACTAAGTAGGTTATAAAAACTGTCAGGGTCATAAAACGTAAAAATATTCGCGCTCACTGCGCTCGCTGCGCTCACGCAAACCTTTGTTTTATCTACTTTGTAGGTAATATTTCAGCAACTTTTGTATTTTGATAGCCACAGGCATCAGAACGAGTTTAAGAATTGAAACAGTACAACCTTCAATAATCATAATGGTTTTTTACTTTAAAATAAGTGGGTATCAAGTTTAACCTTAGGGTCATCGGTCTTGACTTAGTAGGTCATAAAAACTGTCAGGGTCATAAAATGACGTAAAAATTTTTCTTAGCGCTTACTACGCTCGCGCAGTAACAGCGCTCGCTCCGGTCGTGCAAGCATTTGTTATGTCTACTTTGTAGGAAACATTTCAGCAACTTTTGTATATTAATAGCCACATGCATCACAACGAGTCCATAAATTGAAACAGTACAACCTTCAATAAACATAATGATTATTAACCTTAAAATAAGTGGATATGAAGTTTAACCTCTGTGTCATCAGTGTTGTCTTAGTAGGTCATGAAAACGGTCAGGGTCATAAAAGGTCGTAAAAATTTTTCGTGATTTCAGTTTCGTTTTAAGTGATAGCGCTTACTACGCTCGCGCAGTAATAGCGCTCGCTCCGGTCGTGCAAGCATTAGTTATATCTACATTGTATGAAATATTTCAGCAACTTTTGTAATTTAATAGCTACATTCATCAAAACATGACATAAATTGGAACAGTACAACTGGCAATAAACATAATGATTTTTGTACCTTGAAATAAGTGTATATCAACATTAACCTTAGGGTCAACGGCGTTGACTTAGTAGGTCATAAAACTGTCAGGGTCATAAAATGACAAAAAAAATTTTCGCGCTCGCTTCGCTCGCGCATTGATAGCGCTCGCTGCGCTCGCGCAAACCTTTGTTTTATCTACTTTGAAGGTAATGTTTCAACATTTTTTTTGTATTTTAATAGCCACATGCATCAAAACGAGGCCATAAATTGAAACAGTACAACCTTCAATAATCACAATGATTATTAACCATAAAATAAGTGGATATCAAGTTTAACCTTTGTGTCATCAGTGTTAACTTAGTAGGTAGTAACATAAAAACTGTCAGGGTCATAAAATGACGTAAAAATTTTTCGCGCTCGCTTCGCTCGCGCTCTGATAGCGCTTACTACGCTCGCGCAGTAACAGCGCTCGCTCTGGTCGTGCAAGCATTTGTAAAATGTACTTTGTAGGAAACATTTCAGCAACTTTTGTATTTTAATAGCCACATTCATCAAAACATGTCATAAATTGGAACAGTAAAAACTGTCAGGGTCATAAAATGACATAAAAATTTTCGCGCTCGCTTCGCTCGCGCTTTAATAGCGCTCGCTGCGCTCGCGCAAGCCTTTGTTTTATCTACTTTGTAGGTAATATTTTTGCAGTTTTTGTATTTTAATAGCCACATGCATCAAAACGAGTTTATAAATTGAAACAGTACAACCTTCAATAATCATAATAATTATTAACCTTAAAATAAGTGGATATCAAGATTAACCATTGTGTCAGCGGTCTTGACTTAGTAGGTCATAAAAACTGTCAGGGTCATAAAGTGACGTAAACATTTTCGCGCTCGCTTCGCTCGCGCATTGATAGAGCTCGCTGCGCTCGCGCAAACTTTTGTTTTATCTACTTTGTAGGTAATATTTTTGCAGTTTTTGTATTTTAATAGCCACATGCATCAAAACGGGTTTAAGAATTGAAACAGTACAACCTTCAATAATCATAATGGTTTTTTACTTTAAAATAAGTGGGTATCAAGTTTAACCTTAGGGTCATCGGTCTTGACTTAGTAGGTCATAAAAACTGTCAGGGTCATAAAATGACGTAAAAATTTTTCGCGCTCGCTTCGCTCGCGCTGTGATAGCGCTTACTACGCTCGCGCAGTAACAGCGCTCGCTCCGGTCGTGCAAGCATTAGTTATATCTACATTGTATGAAATATTTCAGCAACTTTTGTATTTTAATAGCCACATTCATCAAAACATGTCATAAATTGGAACAGTTCAACCTTCAATAATCATAATGATTTTTACCTTAAAATAAGTGGATATCAAGTTTAACCTTAGGGTCATCGGTGTTGACTTAGTAGGTCATTAAAACTGTCAGGGTCATAAAATGATATAAAAATGTTCGCGCTCGCTTCGCTCGCGCATTGATAGCGCTCGCTGCGCTCGCGCAAGCCTTTGTTTTATCTACTTTGTAGGTAATATTTCCGCATTTTTTGTATTTTAATAGCCACATGCATCAAAACGAGTTTAAGAATTGAAACAGTACAACCTTCAATAATCATAATGGTTTTTTACTTTAAAATAAGTGGGTATCAAGTTTAACCTTAGGGTCATCGGTCTTGACTTCGTAGGTCATAAAAACTGTCAGGGTCATAAAATGACGTAAACATTTTCGCGCTCGCTTCGCTCGCGCATTGATAGAGCTCGCTACGCTCGCGCAAACCTTTGTTTTATCTACTTTGTAGGTAATATTTTTGCAGTTTTCGTATTTTAATAGCCACATGCATCAAAACGAGTTTATAAATTGAAACAGTACAACCTTCAATAATCATAATAATTATTAACCTTAAAATAAGTGGATATCAAGATTAACCATTGTGTCATCGGCGTTGACTTAGTAGGTCATAAAAACTGTCAGGGTCATAAAAAGTCGTAAATATTTTTCGTGCTCGCTTCGCTCGTGCAGTGATAGGGCTTGCTACGCTCGCGCAGTAATAGCGCTCGTTCCGGTTGCGCAAGCATTTGTTATATCTACTTTGTAGGAAACATTTCAGCAACTTTTGTATTTTAATAGCCACATGCATCAAAACGATTCGTAAATTGAAACAGTACAACCTTTAATATTCATAATGATTTTTTACCTTAAAATAAGTGGATATCAAGTTTAACCTTAGGGTCATCGGTGTCGACTTAGTAGGTCATAAAACTTTCAGGGTCATAAAAAGTCATAAACAAATGTCTCGCTTCGCTTGCGCAGTAATAACGCTACATAGCATATAATAGCGTGTTTTAACAGCCTCATACATTAGACTGACTCAAATAGTTAAACAGCAAAACTTGGTAAACCTTGGTTAGGTTTACCAAGTACCAAGTAATGATTAATGACTTTAACAATAGACGATATCGAGTTCGACTTAAGAGTCATCTATATAGACTTGATGATTAGATCATTAAACTGTCAGTGATATAAAAAGCCATAAAAAAATTTCACTTGCCCAATAATAGCGCTTGCTACGCTCGCGCAGCTATTCACCTTATTTTCATTGTAAGAAATGTTTCAGGAACTGTTGTGTTGAGTCAAACATTTAAACAGCACAACTTCGTATACTAACTTAACCAAAAAAATGTATGACTTTAACAATACAGGATATTGAGTTCGACTTTAAGGGTCATCTATGGTGACTTGGCCTAAGAGATCATCGATCTAGACCTCAATGCTCATAAAGACACAAATAACGCGGGCGAAGCCGCAGGTAACAGCTAGTATGTTAATATTTTATATTCGATGCAACAAACTGATGCAAATTTTGTAGGCATATATGTTCTACCCGTGCGAAGCCGGGGCGGGCTGCTAACTCATTCCTAAAATGGAAAATGGCGGCGAGTCTATGCCATTGACGACTGAAAAACAGTTGACGCGCGAAATCAGTAAATCAATCAACAATTAGGCTGAGTTGGCACCATCTTAAAAAATAACGTCAAATGTCTTTCAAACTCCATACAAAAACACCGGTTACCTTTAGCTGTTATAGTTACGGTTAACGTAAGATGGTGCAACTCAGCCTTAGTATCTAGTTTGTACTTATTTCTATTACATAATATCAAAAAAGTTAAATCTCACCAGAACTCAAGACCCATTATTATAATCAGGCTAACAACAAATTGATTATAACTATAATTAATTTATAATCTTATCTGTCTGTCTGTCAACCGAGAAATACACGAGTGTCTGTCTGTCACGGACAAGATTTATTAGATATATTTATTAATAAATGCTTTGTTAAGTTGTTGATAAGGAATTAATTATGGAATGGACGCTGATATAATTAGTTCAGGGAATTTATTAAATATTTAACAAGGAAATCAGCTCTTTAAATAATTTAAGATCAAATATTATGTTCCTTTAAAGGTACGACTACACCGCGGCGTCCTGCCACAGAATAATGAATAGTACAAGTACAGAAATTGCACTCCCTGAGAGCAAAAAGGCGAGATTAAACCTAGTTACAACGTCGGTAACGTTCAAAATGCGCTTCACGCCTCGAGTGCGACCTTGAATTTGCGACACAGTATCAACTAATAGTAACTATGAACCGCGTGTTGCGCACAGTGAAATGCACCGTAAGTCCGCACAGCGAGAGTCTGAATAACTCGGTCAACTCGCGGCCTCTCCTATAGGGTTGAATGTTATAAGATAACTTATTGAAGCCTTTAATTGGTAGCAGAATACTTTAAGGTAGAACAATGTAATGAGTATATTTAAAGTGCACATTCATGTTTAATGTCGAGGTAGGATAAAAGTACTACAGTTATACTTTAATTAAGATAGTTTATGTGATAGTTTAATTAAGATATTTAAAACTAAAACAACCGACTTTCATGCTGCGCGAGTCAGTTTCGGTTGCAAGTTTGAGACGTTTATCGTCATATCTCTGGAGACCCTCATCAGATCTCGACGAAATTACAATAGTACCACCTCGGCAACGAACTCTACCGATTAAAAAAAATTCATTCAAATCGGTTCTCAATTGACGGAGTAATCGCGTAACATACACACAAAGACGAATTAAGAACCTCCTTCTGTATGGAAAGTCGGTAGAAAATAATTTTCTACGTTCAATTGAAAATGAGTATGTAAAAACGTATAAGTATGTATAAACGTATGCTACGCAATGCTTTGTAGCCCTTCGTTTAGACATACTGAATAATATTTTTGTATGTTAATATCGTAAGCAAGGAATATAATAATGAGATAGGTATAAGCAAGGCGCGCGGCCGATCGAGAGCGCGCGTGACACTTAACTGACTGAACATGGACCCGAGAGGGTGCGCGGAAGTACTTTCATAGCTACAGCGCGGAGTGCGACAGGCCTTGTCCTGCCACATGTCGTGCGTTCGCGTGCACGTTCGCGTTCAGATTTTCAATCGTTTTCTAATCGTCGTAGATCGCGTTTGGTGTGAACGAGGCGGTACAAATACTACTGCGCTATCTGATCGCCGCCTAGATCGCGCACGCAGGATACCTTTATTGTTACACACTTTATATTTTTGTACATTGTTACACACAATCCAAAACTGCATCGTAGTGACGGGATTCAAACTCGCACCTTCTGAAACATGCCCAGGTGCTCTGACCGACTAAGCCATTATAATTTAAGATCGTTTAAAAACTAAAAGAACTGACTTTAAACGTCACGCTAGTCATTTTTACCCACGACGGAACGGAGACTGTATATGCGATTCGGGTGAGAGAATGTTTTTTTGTTTGTGTGTGCAAATCTATGTAGCCATTTTTCTCCAAAACTGCTAGTCCGATTTTGATGCGGTTTTCAGTTATGGGTTTGGGTATAATTGGTGCATGTTTTTAGATAGGTGTTACGGTGTCAACTCACCAGGGGACGCTAATATAATAACATATAATTCTTTATTTGCTCATAATTATACACACTTTATCAAATACACAGGCCATAAACAAACTTAAAATTTTAATATAAAATGAATATGGTTTCTTCTTCTACACTCAACCGTCATGTGGGGAGTGCAAGCCGTTGGAGAGTCCCCCGACCTTCCAACAGTTACCCCACAATGACAGAGGAGTGTGGCACCTGGCCTCACATCCTCCGTCCCTCTGATGACAAGTGTGCGAAGAGCAAATACCCCTACTCGCACACCGGCCTCTGTTCGACTCGCATGCCAGTGCCAGTGGCATGCGAGACTCCACTCTACGACCGTCACCGGCCCCACCACTCGGTCCGAGCATGTCAGACCCACAGCCTAAGAGTGTGGCTCGTCTTCTCTTCAAATTCACCACACCCTCTGTCCCTCATAATGACAGGTGTGCGAATGGCAACTACCCCTAATACCTACTACCTACTACTCGCACACCGTCCACCGTCTAGCTTGCATGACAAAAACATGCGAGCAGCCCTCTTGCGGCCGTTGCCGGCCCCGCCACTTAGCCCGAGCATTATGCTCAGACCCACCACCAGGCGGCTCCCACCACCGAGCCAACCCTGCCCCGTCACGCTGTGCCCTCCGCTAAATATCAGAGGGACACGCGGAGGAGCCCCTCACATCGGAACTTAGCTATCTGTCGACAACTTTACCCAGTTGACTGGGAAAAGTTGTCAGCCGATACCTAGGGTACACCACGAGTTGTTCCGACCCGCACCCCACGGTTATCCTGCGGCAGATATGACCAGCCCACTGCCACTTCAGTTTACTAATCCGTTGAGCTATGTCGATAACTTTAGTTCTCTGGGGAATTACTTCGCTCCGGATTCAATCCCGCGGAGAAATACCGAGCATAGCTCTCTCCATAGCTCGCTGAGCGACTTTAAATTGGTGGACCAGTCGAACTGTGAGTGTCCACGTCTCGGCTCCGTATGTCATCACAGGTAAGACGCACTGGTTAAAGACTTTTGTCTTTAGACACTGCAATATAGACGACGAGAAGACTCGACGGAGTTTTCCGAATGCTGCCCAGCCCAGCTGAAATCTAGATTTCCTTCTCGAAGCTGTATTTGCCTAGTTGGAGCGTCCTCCCTAGGTAAACATATTGTGTAACAACTTCGATTGGGATTCCATCTACGGCAATCGGTTCCGGAACAACGTGCTCATTGTGTATGACTTTGGTTTTATCCAAATTAATCCGGAGACCGATGCGACGAGAAGAATCAACTAGGCTATTCAACATCCTTTGTAGGTCCTGCAGCGTCTCTGCCATAATGACGATGCCATCTGCGAATCGTAAGTGAGAGATGTACTTGCCGTTGATGTTAATGCCACAATCTTTCCAGTCCAGCGACTTAAACATAACCTCCAAGGCGTTAGTAAACAGAACAGGGGATATGACGTCGCCCTGTCTCACTCCTCGACGCAGGTGGATATGTTTAGTTTGTTGGTTCTGTACTTGTACAGTCATCGTTGCGGCATTATACAGACATCTCAACACTTCGATATATTGCCAGTCGACTTGGCAACGCTGCAAAAGACTCCAGAACGGACCAGGTTTCGATTGAGTTAAAAGCCTTCTCATAGTCCACAATTGTAAAGCACAGGGGCCAATTGTGCTCTTCGGTCTTCTGTATAATCTGCCGCACCGTGTGGATGTGGTCTATGGTGCTGTAACCGCTTCTAAATCAGGCCTGTTCCGGAGGTTGGAACTCGTCGAGTCTTCGCATAAGACAGTTTGTGATTACCCTTGAAAACAGCTTGTAGACATGGCTCAGAAACGAGATCGGGCGGTAGTTTTTCAATAGGGTTTTGTCTCTTTTTTTGAAAAACAAAGCCACCATGCTTCTGTTCCACGCCTGTGGAGTTCTGCCAGTGAAAAGAACGGAATCAAAAAGCTGTTGAAGCTGTTGAACTGCTGGAGCTACCCCGGCTTTTAAAAGCTCTGTTGTGATTCCGTCTTCTCCTGGGGCTTTTCCATTTTTGAGCTGTTCAAGGGCCATCACGATCTCGTCTCGGCTAATTTCGGGCAGATCTTCTGTGAAGTGGCGGGTTAAGGTGGCTCTAGAATCCTTAGTATCGGGTACGGGCCTTGAGGCATGCGATGCTTAGAGCTTGCCGTAGAAGTCTTCAACTTCAGACAGAATCTCCGAATTGGATGCGACGACTAGTCCAGTTGATGTTTTCAGCTTTGTGAGATGGCTTCTACCCAGAGGCAGGGTGAACACCTTCGACCCCCGATTCTGCTCAATTGATTTTTTAATGCTCTTTATTAAAAAATCAATTGAGCAGAATCGGGGGTCGAAGGTGTTCACCCTGTGTTAGATGATCGGAGGTTGCGTCGTACCAGCTTCTTTATGGTTTTGTTGCGCACCTGGTTCGTTGAAAAAGCTGACAAAGGTTCTGTTCGTCTCTCTTCTATTAGCCGAAGTGTTTCTTGTCGAAAGTTTGGACTTTTTGCCCGTACGCTTGCTCTCGCAAAATTTCGTCCCTTCATCCCTGAGGATTTCCACCACTTCTTCTAATTTCTGGTCTACGTCATCTGTGGTTTCCAAGGCAGCGAATCGATTTTCCAATTTTAATTGGAATGTTTCGGACCCAACAACGGTTTGGAGTAGGTTCGGTCTTTGAAGTCAATATCTAGAGAGCCTCGTACAAGTCGGTGATCACTTCCAGTATTAAACCTAGTGATCACTGAGACGTCTCTGAAACACCGTTTGTCCATTATGATGAAGTCTTAGTATCTTATACAAAAGGCTCAGAGATGTATATACATCTCTCAAGAGATATCTCAGACACCTTGTCACGTGCTCCAATAAAGGACACAAACATAAATCAAAAATTAGTCAGTTTCGAAGATTTCGACAATAAAACTCAATAAAATTTTAAGTCACACTAGTCAAGATTTAATATTTCAAAATTTGAAAAAGTATTTACAAATTTGGATGGACAAGTTGTAAAGAACATTGTGATAAATTAGTATTACCTTAGTGGAACATAAAAGAGGAAATACATGTTGTAAATGATATACTTTTCAAAAACAACTCAATCATTATACCTACTTCAATGAGATCAGAAATTTCACATTACAGTTCCGGATTACGGATTCCACCTAATCTCAGTCCCACAGAACAACTATACGTGATATCAGGAAAGTGAAATGCGTGTTTCACAAATAAATAAATACTTAGGAGTCTGAATCATACCGATAAAATGTGTACATTAATGTAAATACTTACGAGACTAAATTGTACCTAGACATGTAAATAAAATGTGTATATTAAAAAAAATATTAATAACGCGGCTAAAAACCAAAATAAAAAAATGCGAGATTAGGCCGCACCTAATCCAAAAACTAAAATAACTATATTAGTTTAGCTACCATCCGCTCCGTCTCTGTGGACTTCATGCCGACGTGGATTGGTTAGATTCAATGGATTAGGTACTAGTGGTAATTGTAATTGTTTATTTGCAACTTAGCACATTAAAAACAGAGTTTCAAATATTCTAAATCAAAGCTTATGAGCTCTGAATCTCACACTAGAGAAAACTCTGTGTTGTAAGATTCAGTCTCTTCCTGTCGTGATTCATTGAGATGTGGAACAAAAAAAAATAAAGAAAAAGACTAAACAGTATCTTATACCGCAGACTAATATACTAGTCTGTGCTTATACCAATTAAAAACAAAAGATTACAGTAAAATATTAACAGTTTAACAATCCCATGGGTGTCTATATGTGTAAGTATGTGTGTGTGTGTGTGTGTGTGTGTATGTGTGTGTATGTGTATGTGTGTGTGTGTGTGTGTGTGTGTGTGTGTGTGTGTGTGTGTGTGTGTGTGTGTGTGTCTATGTGTGAATATGTGTGTACGTGAATGTATCTATGTGTGCGTGTTTTTTTTTTTTTTTTTTGGAAATAGCAGAGAGCATAGTAAAAAAATTAAGATCTTTGAGATAGGGGTCTGTTCCCAGCACTAAACGACACGATGTAAATCTTTAGCAGACATCTGTTTGGAACAGTTTGGATCTGTTTGGAACAGTGGGGATTATGATTAGGTGGAATTAATCCCAGATTTACCTAATACAACACAAGTCTAAAACAAACGCGGCTTTCATTAATTATATTTACAATATATTTCTTAAAAACTTTTAATTTCATTATCTATTTATTAATTAAAAAATCTTAATTGTCTATTCTATTCTATTAAACCTATAATTTTATATCATAATACATACCTATTCTAGAAAACGTGCGTGCGTAAACACATCAACCAGAGAATAATGAATATAATTATAATGATAATGACTATTGACTAAAGATATATAATACCTAACGTTTGAAAAATGACTTCAAAACGACGCACCAAACACAAGTGTGTTTTATGGATGTACAACGCCATCTAGTTAAAAATGATAACACTAAAGGTCGTGTCGTCATATGCGTTATTTATCTGAAACATTACCGTAACTTGGTGAAAGTGGCGCTTATACCTGTAGCAGTAACTAAAATACAAATTGTAATATTGCTATTATATAAGTGACGCAGAGTAAAACATAGCTATAAAATAAACTGAGACCCAGCGAGAAGTGTGGCCAGATGTCGTATTGTACTGGCATATTTTCAAACATCTCAAGTGTGTTAAAGATTGATTTTCGAATGGACTTTTCTGAAAAAGGAAAGAAAATAATTATAATTGTTTAGAAACTAAAACACCGCTAGTTGACATGTTTGTCGCCATATCTCTGAAATCGTATCTTTACCACAGAATAATGAATAGTTCTTTACCTAATATCAGGTGAAGTAGCAGTCAAGTCCATGTTCGTCAGATATTTTGAAAAATTGTTCAGGCTTGCCCAAAGTGCACATTTTCCTTTCCGATAGCAGCCTAAACACACATTCAAAATCCAGTTTCTAACTCTTACCTTGTACCTCTAACAGCTGATTCAAAATACTTAGTTTTATTTGTGTCATCTTGTTTAGAGTCAACTCTATGTAAATCGCAGGCAATAATAATGTTACAACAATTCCGAGAGCGATGTCGCATACCCAAGAAATTGTAAAATATAATACCTTAAACAAGATACACAAAACTATGGGTAAATTTTTATGAGGATAAATTAATAAAAAAAACTATTAATTTACGGCTTCTTACCCCCGGCAGTATATCGTACAAGGTAAGGTAGATATATACAGTTGTTAATATATTTACAAAAATGAATACAACATTCGCCATCTGGAACAGTGTATAAAATGCATTGGTGCCGTTACTTCAACAATTAGTCTCCTCAAAATGTTTACCTATTGGTTGTGAATGAGGTCCTCAATGAAATGTACTAGGGCTATCCCATAAAAGGTTGTCGTCGACTATTTCCACTCCGCTCCCACCCGGCAAAATAATGTTCATTAAATTGTGAGCCTTAGAACGTCCTCTGTAGACAGACTTTACATTGACAACACAAATTAGCAGACTGCTCGCTGTGGCCGAGCTTACCGCCATCGTACTAATGGGCTGCGTTCCCGTCCTCCGGAGAAGGTTTTTTGGTGGTTTTGCAACTCGCTCGCAGGTCTGGAACGACCACGGGTGTTTTTCACTCAAATTGTGACTTTGACATTTTGCGCAGACTTGAATTTCGAGGTTATGTTCATTTATTTTTCTTCTTCTGATTATTTTCCGTTTGTTTTTACCATTAATGTCTCGTCATGTCACGTCTTGGTCTCTACACTGCAAATTTCTTCTAATCCCCTTAATCTGTAAAAAAATTACAGCTTATCCCGCCAAATTTACTGTCACAAAACGTCAGAGCGTTTTTTAACCATCTAATTTGATGGTTAAAAAGTTACAGCTGGAGTGAAACAAGCGAGGTCGTGAACGACACAGTTGCTACAACCGAGTGCGACGCTCTGAGGTCGTGAACTGGGTTAGAGCGTTTGGTTGTATTCCGAGCGTAGGTCGTGAACGCAGCCCTGGTCTCGCTTACTGCGCGCTTCAAGCGAGTGGCTCGAGCGGCGACATCGAACGCCCCACGCGCAGACTATTTCGCTTGGAGCATGTTACGTTTTGTAGACTGACAGCTGTACGCGCGTGGACAGCTGGTGGCCTGCTAGCTGTCTGCGGGTGGACAGCTGGTGGCCTGCTAGATGTCCGCGCGTAGACATCGAGTAGTCACCTCCGTTTGAGGCGGTGTTATGCGGGATCGGAGTTAGAGCAGGGTCGTGGTAGTGGGCGACAACCTTTAGGCGGACGGCGGGGCAGAGAATTTTCAATTTAGCCATCCGTCCGCCAGTATGAGAAGGTCCTTATGTGCACCAAAAATGTTACACAAAACTTACCAAAACTCGATTAAATCGCGCCTTACATTTGCGCACACTATTGATTAAATCTCTATAATCCTTCCGAAATTTCAAAATACTGACAACATAGTTTTTACTTGCTTTACGGCGGAGAGAAGAACAATACGTATTATTTATATTTACAGCTTCTGTGTACAATAATTGGAACATCAAGTTTGTAGGTAAACGACTAAACAGCATTACGATAAACAAAACGGAATGGCATACTATCTCTGTCAAATTCAATTTATACACTAAGTAAATTATAACATCTAATGTATTCTTAAGAAGTACGATACAGGCTACTATAACTGGCACTTTCAAATCACATTTATATCTAGAAGTTCTACAAATGTATATAAAACAATGCGTATTATTAAACGAGCTTATAAAAACATTATAAAATTTATCACAGGCAAGGACAAGACGGCTGCATAAAATAGCCCTGAAAAGCTTTGCTGAGCCCGAAAACACGAATATCATCAAAATAATGTGAAATACAACACAGTACACTAATAAAATTAATCTTAGTATTTTTGAGGAGAAAGATTTAGTGTAATATCCACACAGCGAGCGTAGAGTCACGAGAAACTTCAAACCTAAGCCTAATTTAGCTTCGTGATTTCTATAAGTATTGTTATTTAACATTATTAGTAAATTTTACTTGGATGTTAAACAAAAAATGTGCGCACTATCTGGTATGAAATATTTATTGAATTGAGCTATAAATGTTGTTAGTAGGCAAGTTGTATCTACTGTCATCATGGTAAAGTAACAAATTGTTTTAACATTGGGGTATCTCTGTATTTAAAACGCAGAAAACTCTGGCATAGCATTTTATAAAGTACGCAGCTTAATAAGTACGCGGCTATGGGGTCACATTATTATTTTGTGCCCATAGCCGTAGACACAATGGGCTGTTGGGGCGTAGACGCCAAGGAAGTAAATGAGAAAGTTAAAAGGAAGATAAAAATCAACACCAATATTATAAATGCGAAAGTCAGTTTGTTTATTTGTTTGTTTGTTTGGGACTTCTTCACGGTCAAACGGCTTGACCGATTTGGCTGAAATTTTGTACAAAGATAGAACATAAGGCAGAATAGGATATAGGATACTTTTTTTCTGGCTATCGAGTCAGAGGGTCCAAATATTTTTAATTGTATTTTGTAAATATAAGATCTCTTTTCGAATAAACGGCTTGACCGATTTGCCTGAAATGTTGTATCAAGACAGCTCATAAGGCAGAATAGGATATAGGATACTTTTTTCTGGCTATCGAGTCAGGAGGTCCAAATATTTTTAATTGAATTTTGTAAATATAAGATCTCTTCTCAAATAAACGGCTTGACCGATTTGCCTGACAAGTTGTATAAAGACAGTTCATAGGGCAGAATAGGATTTAGAATACTTTTTTTCTGGCTATCGAGTCAGGGGGTTCAGATATTTTTAATTGAATTTTGTAAATATAAGACCTCTTCTCGAATAAACGGCTTGACCGATTTGCCTGAAATGTTGTATAAAGACAGTTCATAGGGTAAATAGGATATGGGATACTTATTTTTTGGCTATAGAGTCAGGGGGTCCAGATATTTTTAATTGAATTTTGTAAATATAAGACCTCTTCTCGAATAAACGGCTTAACCGATTTGCCTGAAATGTTGCATAAAGACAGTTCATATGGTAGAATAGGATATGGGATACTTTTTTTTTGGCTATCGAGTCAGGGGGTTCAGATATTTTTAATTGAACTTTGTAAATATAAGACTTCTTCTCGAATAAAAGGCTTGACCGATTTGCCGGAAATTTTATATGTATACATGTCATAGGGCAAAATAGGATATAGGATACTTTTTTCTGGCTGTTGAGTCAGGGGGTCCAGATATTTTAAATTGAATTTTGTAACTAAAGAACCTCTTTTCGAATAAACGGCTACACCGATTTGCCTATAATGTTGTATGAAGACAGTTCATAAGGCAGAAAATAATATAAAATACTTTGTTTCTGGCTATCGAGTCAGAGGGTCCAAATATTTTTAATTGTATTTTGTAAATATAAGATCTCTTCTCAAATAGACGGCTTGACCGATTTGCCTGACATGTTGTATAAAGACAGTTCATAGGGCAGAATAGGATATAGAATACTTTTTATTTCGCTATCGAGTCAGGGGGTCCAGATATTTCTAATTGAATTTTGTAAATATAAGACCTCTTCTCGAATAAACGGCTTGACCGATTTGCCTGAAATGTTGTATAAAGACAGTTCATAGGGTAGAATAGGATATGGGATACTTTTTTTTAGGCTATCGAGTCAGGGGGTCCAGATTTTTTTTATTGAATTTTGTAAATATAAGACCTCTTCTCGAATAAACGGCTTGACCGATTTGCCTGAAATGCTGTATAAAGACAGTTCATAGGGCAGAATAGGATATCGGATACTTTTTTTTTGGCCATCGAGTCTGAGTGTTTAGATTTTTTTATTGAATTTTGTGAATGTGTGGCCTCTTATCAGCTAAACAGCTTGACCGATTCAGCTGAAATTTTATACATATTACAGTTTGTATAGCATAGAATCACATAGGATACTTTTTTTCTGGCAGTCGAGTCCAGGTGTCTAGAATTTTTAAATTGAACTTTGTAAATGTGTGGCCTACTCTCGGTCAAACGGGTTAAACATTTAAGCTGAAATTTTGTACACAGGCAGTCAAAAAGACATAGAAGGGCAACAAATACTTTTTTTTGGGTGGAAATTTCGGTTGTCTATATTTTTATTATGGAATTTTGTAAATATGTGGCCCCTTTTCGGCCAAACGGCTTGACCGATTCAGATGAAATTTTGTACAAAGACATTAAATAGGGCATAAAAGGGCAAGGAATACTTTTTTCGGCAGTTAAGTGTTGGTGCCTGTATTTTTTCTTAACTTTACATAGAGTTTGCATAATCATAAAAGTTTGAGCTTAGGTTCATAGATAATGACTAAACTTAATGAGTGCCTTAATTAGGCCATAAAACTGTCAGGGTCATTAAAAGTCATCAACATTTACGCGATGGCTTTGCTTGCCCTACGTGATTTATCTGCTTTGTGGGAAGTATTTCAAAAGCATTCGTGTTTTAACATAGGTATTGACTAAGTAGGTTATAAAAACTGTCAGGGTCATAAAACGTAAAAATTTTCGCGCTCACTTCGCTCGCGCAGTGATAGCGCTCTATACTTCGTAGGTAATCTACTTCGTAGGTAATAGCAATTCAGCAACTTTTGTATTTTGATAGCCACATGCATCAGAACGAGTCCATACATTGAAATAGTACAACCTTCAATAATCATTATGAATTTTAACCTTAAAATAAGTGGATATCAAGTTTAACCTTTGTGCCATCAGTGTTAACTTAGTAGGTCATAAAAACTGTCAGGGTCACAGAAGGTTGTAAAAATGATTCGCGCTCGCTTCGCTTGCTCAGTGATAGCGCTTGCTACGCTCGCGCAATGATAGCGCTCGCTCCGGTCTCGCAAGCATTTGTTATGTCTACTTTGTAGGAAACATTTCAGGAACTTTTGTATATTAATAGCCGAATGCATCACAACGAGTCTATAAATTGAAACAGTACAATCTTCAATAAACATAATGATTATTAACCTTAAAATAAGTGGATATGAAGTTTAACCTCTGTGTCATCAGTGTTGTCATGAAATGTATGTGTAGGTCATGAAAACGGTCTGGGTCATAAAAGGTCGTAAAAATTTTTCGTAATTTCAGTTTCGTTTTAAGTGATAGCGCTTTCTACGCTCGCGCAGTAATAGCGCTCGCTCCGGTCGTGCAAGCATTAGATATATCTACATTGTAGGAAATATTTCAGCAACTTTTGTAATTTAATAGCCACATTCATCAAAACATGACATAAATTGGAACAGTACAACTTGCAATAATCATAATGATTTTTTTACCTTGAAATAAGTGTATATCAAGATTAACCTTAGGGTCATCGGCGTTGACTTAGTAGGTCATAAAACTGTCAGGGTCATAAAATGACAAAAAAAATTTTCGCGCTCGCTGCGCTCGCGCAAACCTTTGTTTTATCTACTTTGAAGGTAATGTTTCAACATTTTTTTTGTATTTTAATAGCCACATGCGTCAAAACGAGGCCATAAATTGAAACAGTACAACCTTCAATAATCACAATGATTATTAACCATAAAATAAGTGGATATCAAGTTTAACCTTTGTGTCATCAGTGTTAACTTAGTAGGTCATAAAAACTGTCAGGGTCATAAAATGACGTAAAAATTTTTCGCGCTCGCTTCGCTCGCGCTGTGATAGCGCTTACTACGCTCGCGCAGTAATAGCGCTCGCTCCGGTCGTGCAAGCATTTGTAAAATGTACTTTGTAGGAAACATTTTAGCAACTTTTGTATTTTAATAGCCACATAAATCAAAACATGTCATAAATTGGAATAGTTCAACCTTTAATAATCATAATGATTTTTACTTTAAAATAAGTGGATATCAAGTTTAACCTTAGGGTCATCGGTGTTGACTTAGTAGGTCATAAAAACTGTCAGGGTCATAAAATGACATAAAAAATTTTGCGCTCGCTGCGCTCGCGCAAGCCTTTGTTTTATCTACTTTGTACGTAATATTTCCGCATTTTTTGTATTTTAATAGCCACATGCATCAAAACGAGTTTAAGAATTGAAACAGTACAACCTTCAATAATCATAATGGTTTTTTACTTTAAAATAAGTGGGTATCAAGTTTAACCTTAGGGTCATCGATCTTGACTTAGTAGGTCATAAAAACTGTCAGGGTCATAAAATGACGTAAACATTTTCGCGCTCGCTTCGCTCGCGCATTGATAGAGCTCGCTGCGCTCGCGCAAACCTTTGTTTTATGTACTTTGTAGGTAATATTTTTGCAGTTTTTGTATTTTAATAGCCACATGCTTCAAAACGAGTTTATAAATTGAAACAGTACAACCTTCAATAATCATAATAATTATTAACCTTAAAATAAGTGGATATCAAGTTTAACCATTGTGTCATCGGTGTTGACTTAGTAGGTCATAAAACTTTCAGGGTTATAAAAAGTCATAAACAAATGTCTCGCTTCGCTCGCGCAGTAATAACGCTACATAACATATAATAGCGTGTTTTAACAGCCTCATACATTAGACTGACTCAAATACTTAAACAGCAAAACTTGGTAAACCTTGGTTAGGTTTACCAAGTGCCAAGTAATGATTAATGACTTTAACAATAGACGATATCGAGTTCGACTTAAGAGTCATCTATATAGACTTGATGATTAGATCATAAAACTGTCAGGGATATAAAAAGCCATAAAAAAATTTCACTTGCCCAATAATAGCGCTTGCTACGCTCGCGCAGCAATTCACCTTATTTTCTTTGTAAGAAATGTTTCAGGAACTGTTGTTTTGAGTCAAACATTTAAACAGCACAACTTCGTATACTAACCTAACCAAAAAAATTTATGACTTTAACAATACAGGATATTGAGTTCGACTTTAAGGGTCATCTATGGTGACTTGGCCTAAGAGATCATCGATCTAGACCTCAATGCTCATAAAGACACAAATAACGCGGGCGAAGCCGCAGGTAAAAGCTAGTACATAATAAACACCAATATTATAAATACGAAAGTCACTTTGATTATTTGTTTGGGACTTCTTCACGGTCAAACGGCTGGACTGATTTAGCTGAAATTTTGCACCGGGATAGCCAGTACTATGGAATACGTACTGTGTGTATGTTATGTATGGTGTTGATTATGTTTTTTTTAAGTATTAACCAGTATATCAATGCATTTGACTGACCGACGACAGAATACGCGCAATGCCAGACGGCGGATCTTGGCATACGTAAATTTGTACTTTATGTATTGGTAACAAGTTTTTTTTAATATAGGCTAGCATTTGACCATTATCTCGTTTGGTAGTAAGCGACGATGCGGTTAAAGATGGTGAACACGCTAGGCCTAGAATACTCTGACTCTCAGGGGCTGTGTGCCGCCGAAACTCCGTAAGGTTATGGCGGCAGATACATCATCATCATCATAATCAGATTGTGTCAGTCCACTACTGGACGTAGGCCTCTCCCAAGATACGCCACTGAGCCCGATCTACGACTCATTCGGAGGGGTATGCCTTAATCACCACGCTGGGCAGGCGGGTTTGCGATCGCAGGACGTAGCTCCTCGCACCAGTGACGCTGCTGCACGTCATCGGCCTGTAGAATTTAGCTACGCCATGATTGGATTACGCCATGATCGGATATCTGGTTGACCGAGCTTTGCTCGGTATTTTTTGCCACTTAAACAGACAAATATGACTCTCCCCGACATCTATTGACGAATAATAATACTATTTTTTTTAATTGAGAGCAACTAACTGCTTTACAGACATAGTACTTCTACCCGCCAATAGATGTCGGGAAGAGTCATATTTTAAGTTTATTATCAATAAAGTTGATTATTGAAAACACGAATAAAACAACATTTTCTGAAAATGACTCCTAGCTAGATCGATTTATCGCCCCCGAAATCCCCTGTAGGTATACTAAATTTTATTTAATCGTTGGAGCCGCTTCCGAGATTCAGATTAAGGTAAAGACGATAACGCCATCTTTGATGCTAGATAGGTGGCGCTGCGCTATCGTAAAAAACTTTTTTTAAACTTTTCTTTAAAATTTTGACTTTGTTCTGTTATTAGTATTTGTTGTTATAGCGGCAACAGAAATACATCATCTGTGAAAATTTCAACCGTATAACTATCTCGGTTCATGAGATACAGCCTGGTGACAGACGGACAGACAGACAGACAGACAGACAGGCGGACAGCGGAGTCTCAGTAATAGGGTTCCGTTGGTACCCTTTGGGTTCGGAACCCTAAAAACTAAAAAAGAACCAACTTCAATGCCGCGCTATTCATTTTCAGTACCAATTTTGAGATGTTTATCTCAATATCTCTGGAGATACTTATCAGACCTCGATAAAATTACCATGGTACCACACTTGGGTGATCTCCTTTCGAACAAAAAAAGAATAATCAATATCGGTTCATAAACGACGAAGTTGTCCGCGAACAAACATAATATATATATATATATATATATATATTTTGAAGTCGGTTAAAAATAAAATGAAATTTATTTTGTTTTTACAGAAAGTGTACATATACGAGTACAATCGGAGTATTAATATATATCTACTAATATCATGCATAATTCACTTACTTAACTAAAATTAAGTTAGTCATGCAATACATTGAAAATAGGTACAAGTTTAGGGTAAGTACACTTGTGTTCATTAAAGCGGTGTGTTAACACCCGGACAAGAAAAACTGTATCCCGAGTGATAACCTCTTTAGCCATAATACGGATATTATAGTGAATAGTTTTTTTTTATTATTACATTATATGCTATATTATTATTGTTGAATAATTACATCAGAAGTTAAATCAATTGGTATACAAAACAAAAATATCTTAAAATTATTACTTTTAAATTTATAATTTGGAGGTAGCCAATAGTAAAATAAATAAGAATATTGACGGATTGCATAATTGAAGGACGTTTGACAATCCAGTTTTTTTTATTCTGTTTTTATATAGTTTTCTTTCTACAGAACCCTTTTTGTGCACGTTGCGTCATTTCTTGGAAACTTAATCACTAAAATGTATTCTCTTTTTCAATACACTAAGTAAACAATGTCGTAATAACCCAAATTAAAATGATTTGCAGGAGCATTTTATTTCTATTGTAATGCATTCAATCAATATGGAAAATAAAGAATAAATTGCTGCTGTCTGCTGGTCATATAATATACATATTATCTTTTAGATCGATTTCGGTATAACGCTAACTGCAATAATTTTAAAAATGTACTTGATTCTAACAAAAATTGTCCATATATTATCTCCAATTAAGAATCTTATAAGCAACTGAAACACTATCACTAATTCCTTCACAAACTTTTCGACTATATGAACAGTCTTGAGAAGTGATAATAAGCAAAATAAATATAATATAATAATAATAATAAATCATTTAATTCAGAATCATTTCCATTGTGTTAGTAATAATAATATTTTATTATATTTAATTAATAATATAATGTATAATTAATAATTATATATAATGCGCGTGTTATAACATATAAGCGTATAAGCGCAGTGAACCGTTTTTTTAACCGACTTCACAAAAAAGAAGGAGGTCTCAATTCGACTGTATTTTTTTAAATGTTTGTTACCTCAGAACTCAGAACCTCAGTCAAATCTTCACCGATTTCAAACATTCTTCTTTCGTTTGAGATATTACGCCTTCCGTTTGGTCCCATTCAAATTTTATTGATATCTGATAATTATCTCCGGAGATATGCAGATAAACAAGATTCGCAAATTTGTATACTTTGATGACCTGATTATAACTAGCCAGTACTTTGACTATCGCGGCATGTGAAGTCGGTTATTTCGTTTTGTACGATCATACATTATTTTACACCTAGATGTACGTATAGCTACCTTTACCAGGCTTTTGTATACTTACTATCAGAGAAAAGACCTGCTCGCCTCATCAGTTGAGAGCATTAAAAAACCGGAGTTAACCATAAAGTGCATGGTTATATTCACTTTACGATTGTCGGTCATTTCATGGTCTTTTGAAGCCGCTTGTTCTTTATAGGCCGTAAGTTTTGTTTTTACCACCTTTCCAAGATTAAAGAAATTAGCGATCATTGACAGGAGAGTTAAAATAACACAATATATATATTATAAGTAGTTACTATATAGTAATATTTAATAGTTGGAGGGAATCGGTTTTTGGTTTGTTTTCGGTTCTTTACCACTCCAGCGACATTTAAAATGTGTGTGCCAACTGCTAATACCGTACAGAATTTAGCGATCAATGAAAATATAGTTGAAATATAGGAATTTGAACACAATATAAATAACTAACTGCGCCCTGCGACTTTACCCACGTTTAATCCTGGTTATAAAACTTCCTCTTGGATAACTCTATCTATTGATAAAAACCGCATTAAAATCAGTTGCGTAGTTTAAAAGATCTAAACGCACAGACGTACTGTGTAAATATAAACGCAAATTATTTAAAGTTTGTGTGAATCTGTTTCATTTTGATTTTCAATTAATGTTAACATTTTTTTCTTTTCACTCCAGCGGCATTTGAAATTTGCGTGCTAAAGTATTTGATACGGGTAGAAGATCCAATAACAATATCATACAAAAAGTTTGTTTGTTGAAGAAACGAGTAAAAAAGTTTCTTTTCACTCGTTTGCTTGAATTGTTACGATTGTTGAACAAACGTAACTGGATTACATTATTAGGTTATTTTTAGGGTTCCGTCCCCAAAGGGTAAAAGGGGACCTATTACTAAGACTCCGCTGTCCGTCTGTCTGTCTGTCTGTCTGTCTGTCTGTACGTCTGTCGCCAGGCTGTATCTCATGAACCGTGATAGTTAGACAGTTAACATTTTCACAGATGATGTATTTCTGTTGCCGCTATAACAACAAATACTAAAAACAGAATAAAATTAAAGATAATAGGGGATCCCCATACAAGAAACGTGTTTTTTCGGCATTTCAAAATAACGCCATCTATGAACGCTTAGGTAAACGTCCATAGATGGCGTTATATTGAAATGCCGATCCCTAACACTTTTGTTAGACGTTAGATGGCGTTATAAAAATAAAATGTGTATTAATTATTATTTTTTGCTGGCAAAAAATGATAGTGGTATTTTTTCTCGATCTTATAAAATACGAGTAGTGTGGTAAAGAACCCTACGAGTGCGAGTCCGACTTGCACTTGGCCAGTTTATTTAAATCTGTAATATCGCCTTTTTTAAATATAAGCTAAGCTTTTAGCTTGCACCAGGCACCAGTTATTCCCCGAACCGCTCAAAAATAGCCAAGCTGAGACGTTTACTGCAGATTTGAGGCTATAATATTCGCCACAAAGGGTAACAAACTTGTTAAACCAAAATTGTATTATTTTATTTTTGACAAGAGTTTTACCAATAAATACTGTGCGAAGGAGTTTTAACAGAAACGTGAATGAGCGGATGTTGGCTTTTTTGAACCGACTCTAAATATTTTATGATCGTACAAAAGGAAAACAAACCGACTTTACATGCCGCGATAGTCAAAGTACCTATATAATCATGTCATCAAAGTATAAAAATTTGCTTATATTGTTTATCTCCATATCTCGGGAGATAGTTGTCATAGATCGATAAAATTTAAATGGGACTGAACGGGAGGCATAATATCTTAAAGAATTTTTAAAATCGATTAATATTTGACGGAGTTCTGAAGTAACAAACATAAAACATAAAAATAAAACTGGCCAAGTCAGACTTTTGTCCCGCACACGGAGGGTTCCGAACGCCATCTATCGAATTTCTAACGAACTACCAACACCAACTAAGTAAACGTTAACACAAAGGTAGAATAGTATTATATAGTAGTTATAGTAATAGTAGTAATAAAGATAAGATAAAGATAAAGATATTTTATTTGCGTAAAACATGCGTATAACAAAAAGTTGTGACAAAATATTCAAACGATCGTCATGTTTTGCCTTAACAGGCGTGCAAACTTTGCAGATGGCGCTGCTTTACTCACTACATATAATCCAAATTCAAATACAATTTATTTAAATGACCAGTGTAATATGTCATATTACACTGGTCATTCTTATAAACAAAATTGAATTATAAAATTAAAAGGATACAGCACAATGTCATGAAAATAATAATAATGATTATAATTTGTCATTTAAAAATTCGTCAATACCATAATAACATTTCTGAATTAAAAATTGATTTAGCCTGTTTTTAAACATAATATTGTCCATGTCCTTTAAAGATTTAGGAATTTTATTGAAGACTGTTGGCGCCATATCAATTACACTTTTAAATAGTAATTGTAGTAATTAATATTATTAAATATCTGGTTGACCGAGCTTTGCTCGGTATTTTTTGCTACTTAAACAGACAAATATGACTCTTCCCGACATCTATTGACGAATAATAATACTATTTTTTTTTTATTGAGAGCAACTTACTGCTTTACTGAAACAGTACTTCTACTCGCCAATAGATGTCGGAAAGAGTCATATTTTAAGTTGATTATCAATAAAGTTGATTATTGAAAACAAGAATAAAACAACATTTTCTGAAAATGACTCCTAGCTAGATCGATTTATCGCCCCCGAAATCCCCTGTAGGTATACTAAATTTTTTTAATCGGTGGAGCCGCTTCCGAGATTCAGATTTAGGTAAAGAAGCCATCTTTGATGCTAGATAGGTGGCGCTGCGCTATCGTAAAAAACTTTTTTTGAACTTTTCTTTAATTTTTAATTTTGTTCTGTTCTTAGTATTTGTTGTTATAGCGGCAACAGAAATACATCATCTGTGAAAATTTCAACCGTCTAACTATGACGGTTCATGAGATACAGCCTGGTGACAGACGGACAGACAGACAGACAGACAGACAGACAGACAGACAGACGGACAGCGGAGTCTCAGTAATAGGGTTTCGTTGGTACCCTTTGGGTTCGGAACCCTAAAAACAGTCAAATTGAGAACTTTCTCGTTTTTTGTGAAGTAGGTTAAAAAGAAGAAGGTTCTCAATTTGTCGGCATCCTTTATTTATAATTCCAAGACGCCGGGATAGATTTGGAAAATTATTTTTTTATTTGAAAGGATATAAGTACCTTCCAAGTGGTCCCATTTTAATTTAATCGGTACAAAAAAGGAGGAGGTTCTCAATTCGTCAAAATGTTTTTTTTAAAATATGTATGTATACCGATTACTCAAAGATGCCTGAATCGATTTGAAAAAATCTTTTTTTGTTTCAAAGGGTACCCTTCCCAGGTGGTCCCGTTTAAATTTATACGAAATTGGTCGAGCCGTTTTTAACCAACTTCACAAAAAAGAAGGAGGTTCTCAATTCGACTGTTTTTTTTGTTTGTTACCTCAGAACTCCGTTAAATCTTGTCCGATAAAAAAAAATCTTTTTCTTTTGAGAGATTATGGCTCCCGTTTGGTTCTATTAACATTTTATCGACGTATGACAATTATCTACGGAGATATGAAGATAAACATCCCAAACTCATTGCATACCTTGACGACATGATACTACTGGCTATTTTGACTATCGCGGCATGTGAAGTCGGTTTTTTTTTCGTTTGGTAAACGATCTTAAATTATTCAATACTAGCTGTACCCGCGACTTCGTCCGCCTGGAATAGTATCTTTGGGTAGCATTTTTAAATATTTAGGCTTTTTTTTATTTATTTTTTTTTATTTTAAATATTTTACAAATAAGACACGCGTACCCCAACTACACCGCACCGTACAACGCCGCGCAAATTCCCCTCCCCTCTCCCTCCCACTCACCCCTTCCCTCCCCTCTCCCTCTTTCTTCCCCAACCCCCTTGCCCCTCACTTCCCTCTCGCCCTCCCCTTTCCCCCCACTTCCCCTCCCCTACTCTCTATCTTCCCCCCACTGTACCCTCCCCCACTTCCCTCTACCCTCCCCTCTCCCCCGTTCCCCCCACTCCCCAACTCCCCCTCCCTTTCCCTTTCCCTCACCTCCCATCCCCCTCCCCTTTCCCCTTCCCTTCACTTCCAACTCCCCTATCTCCCCTCCCCTCCCCTCCCCTCCCCTCCCCTCCCCTTCCCTCCGCCCTCATTCCCCTTCCCCCTCCCCCTTCCCCCTCACAAACTTTGAATGACATTTTAATTTATATCGAATCAACAGCCTAAACAGTAAGTATCAAGCTTCTAGCTTTAAAAATGACGATACTTCCATACAACTTTTCCTCCCTTTCAACCCCTTACAACCCTCTTTTCGCATTAAAAATTAGTCCCTTTTCAGGCTCTAGACTATCTGTATACCAAATTTCATTTAAATCCGTTCAGTAGAACATACAAACTTTCATCCCTTATTCCCTATTGTTATTTTTACACCCTTGAGGGTAAAACTGTTACAAACTTTAAATGTCATATTTATTTATATCAAATTAACAGCCTAAAAAATAAGTTTCAAGCTTCTAGCTCCTAAAATAACAATACTTCCATACAACTTTTCATCCCCCTTTCAACCTCTTACAACCCTCTTTTCGCATAAAAAAGTAGCCTATGTCCGTTCTCAGGCTCTAGACTATCTGTGTACCAAATTTAATTTAAATCGGTTCAGCGGTTTTGGCATGAAAGTTACATAGACAGACAGACAGAGTTACTTTCGCATTTATAATATTAAAGTTAGGAAGGACTAGTAGATTAGGATTAGGACTAGTTGGCCCGGCGAAATTCGTACCACCTAACAGACAATAAATGTCGTGTTACCTTTTAGATGAACTTAATTTAGGCTTTTATGAACGTAATACAATGAATACAAAACAAATATTTAGTTTAGTAATGTATCATGGCAATACAGAAATAGAGTAAAATATCAAAAAAAATACAATAAGCAAGTACTTTAACAGCGTGTCAGCAAGACATGATTGAATTAAACTATGTTTTTTATATACAATGTATATTTAACTCGCATTAACAAATTAAAATTAATTATTAGTTGATAATGTAAAACATATAACAACATACAAAAAGGAAGAAAACAGGTTTTAAATTATAATCTAACATACATTGTATATATTTAAGACTATCCTATCTGTAATTTTCAACAGAAATTTTGTAAACAAATAAATATATTGGAATATTTACTTTTTTTCTTATATACTTTATAGGCTAACGTTTGACCACTATCTTACCTGTTGGTAAGTGATGATGCGGTCGAAGATGGTAAGCACGCTAGGCCTAGAATGGGAACTGGCTCTCAAGGATAGCTGCCGGAACACATTAGATGTTTGGTGACAGATTTTCTAACTTGAGGGTGGTAGCTGGCCAGTCGGACACTAGATAGTGTCCTACCACCATGCGGGGGTTGTTGGTTTCTTAACGATGTTTTCCTTCACCGGAGGGCTACTGTGAGAAGCGCACATACATTTTTCGATAGAAAAATCCATTGGTGCACGGCGGTTTGAACTCGGTACCACGGTATCAAAGCCGACCGTTCTCCCGATTACGCCACCGGGCCCTCTTATTATAACGCTATGTGCATTTATTAATTACAAAAGCACTGGTATTAATAATGTGTTTCCGAATAAAATGAAATGAAAAAAATGAAAAAATGTTTATTTACAGCTATAGCCAAATTACAGCTAAAGCCTCTTAGTTAACTTAAAATTACACAATTAACACAATAAGATGTCTAAAGCTGAAAGAGGAATCAGAAACAAACAATGATTTGTGGTCTCCACACTAGGCAAGCCTGTATCGTGAACACCTACTACGTTTTTGACAATAATATGTAAGACATTTTATTGTTGACATTACAAAAATAATTATCATAAATTTCGAAAATGCTATTGACATTTATTTAATGATAATGTGATAGGTAAGTTAGCATTAGTTATAGATTATACACAGTACACACAATGCGAGTCATATCTATTACGATAGTTCTTAAGAACTAGGCAACAGATATGCCTGACTGATTAATATTTATTAGTGACTGTATATAAACATAGTACTTGATGAATGGTATAGGTAAGTATTTATAAGTATATGGTATAAATATTTTATATAATAAAGATAAACATATATATAATTACTATGCGTATCCATTATTTCTGTTGTATTTATTTATTAGAATACTCACTATTCACACATACTATTTAATGAATGAAAGAATTAAAGGTAAGGTTAGGTTAGTTAATAAATTATGTATTTTTAAATAACTTTTTATCTACGAAAATGGATTAAAAATGTTACACTTTGCCTTATTTCTACTTATAATTGGCTGAAAGTCCATGGCAGGTCGAATACATTATCATCTCTTTTTAAGGAAATAAGCTTGTGAACAAACCATACTAAATGAGCTTTATGGCGGCTTTCAGTTTTTATCCCCATTCACAAAAACGAAGAATTTTTATACTTGACACTGGCTAAATACAATAATCGTTTGGAGCCATAATTGAACAAAAAAAAACCCGAGTATCCGAATCTTCATGAATTTGCGGTTCACCGTATCGATGGAATAAACAATTGAACATAAAAATGTTTGACAGGTACGAAGCCCAGGAACATTTTGGGCAAATTAATTGGCTTTTATAATTTTTGTATGTCAATTTATTATTGTTTTTAATACTTATTATCCTATTCCCGACGAATACAATTCAAAAAACGCAAAAATCATAAAAATTGGTCCAGCCGTTCTTGAGTTATAAGTGAAGTAATTAACACGACTGCTGCTGACTACGACTAACGTGACGTTTGAAGGCGGTTCTTTTAGTTTTTTAAACGATCTTGAATATATTCATGAGGGTTGATGGAATGCTCTAAGCATAGATTATACCATACCGTAATTCGAGGTCTTCGGATAGTTCTAGCTCTAGCTAGTTCACCGATATAATTCTGATGTCAGTTTTTAGAAATGCGTCGTTCATTATATCTATACCCGTAATCTATACCAGGCACAAGAAAAAACTTAAAAAACGATCGCGTTTACTTTTTTTTTGGTCTACTAAAAATTACGATATACGTGCTCGAGCAGTCGGATATAGAAAATGAAACGATATTACTAAATCCTTTAGGTAGCCCTACTAAGGCTACCTAAAGGCGTAGGTAAGCCCTACCACTCTTAGTAGGGATACCTAAAGGCGTAGGTAATGTCACCAATAATTTCACCGTACTCCTACATACTTAAATAATTGTACTCTTATATGAGAGGAGAATGTAAGCTTTTGGCAAACGTTAGATTTCGATAATTCCAAGGACAATCAGCAGAGTTCGACGACCGTACTGCAACCTGCATAGTTTTACCACACTAATTCAATTCACGTAACGTCTAGACAAGCTACGTTGTATGCAAATCAAGTCATTGTCATTCGAATTTCGGCAATCGTATCCATGTTAAGGGACAGTCGGTTATGCAACTTTACAAATAATTTAAGATTCATATAACGAAAATCTGGGATGTAAGGGAGCACAGGGATGAAAGGGAGCAAAAATACCACCTCAGTGCTACCAGCCAAACTCACCTGCCCGTGGTTCATCCTGCTGACTAACGAACGAAGCTCTGGCGACCGACAAATGGCGGGATAACCATTTCAAAATTATGGCGTAGCTAAATACTACAGGCCAGTGACGGGCAGTAGCGTCACCAGTGCGAGAAGCTACGTCCTGCGATCGCCAACCCGCCTGGATAGCGTGGCGATTAGAACATATCCCTCCCAATGATGGAAGGTCACAAGAAGATTCGAAAATCGGGCTCAGTGGTGCATCTTGCGAGAGGCCTACGTCTAGCAGTGGACTGATACCGGCTGATGATGATAATTGATGATGATAACGAAAAATCCGGCTTCAAATGCCGCGCTTCGCTAGCCAATACGGTAGTAAATAGAATTCCATGGGATTTATCAATAGTTAGTGCTCAAGAGCTTGATTACGGTTAGTTAGTTAGCAAAGAATCTTTATCAAATAACCTCCTCCGTTTTTTTTACGTCGGTTAAAAATCATCCAGGACGACAAAAATTTTACAAATTAAAAGGAAACCGCGATCTATTTTCAGCAGTGGCGCCATCTAGTTTTTGCCGGTGAAGTTAGTGTACCAGTATTGGCGTTGTAAATACTACAGTACTAAGTTTGAGGAGTTTATCTCCATTATCTCTGTAGATACCTATCAGATCTCGATAAAATTACAATGGGACCAAACAGGAAGCATAATCTCTCAAACAAAAAAAAAAAGACGTGTGGCACTCGGGGACTGCCGCGGTAAAGCTATTGCATAGCATTTTTTTATTTATGCAGTTGAACTACTTAACTACAACTACTAAAAAGATTAGTATGATATTGGCGATTTTCCTTCATGATTTTCTAGGCTTAGGACTTAGGACTAGCACAATTTTTACCTGTAGTTCAAAAATTGTTGCGCAAGTAAGTAATCAATAACACACTCAATCCTAAATTAAATCACTTAGGGGCTAAAACACAACACAGCAATTAACACAAAAAATATGGAATTCACCACACGCACAAATCGTTCAAAGCAATCGAACCACGGATCTAACGAAGTAAAATCAAAATAAAATCAAAATCAAAATATCTTTATTGTTGAAACTGTGTACAAGTAGATGGTAAATTCCTTACATGGTATCAACAGTTTGCCCTTTTCAGGCGTACAATATTATAAATAGTATTTATGAATCTAAGCTAATAACTATATGTAGTATCTTTAATTTTAGTTCTACTTACGTAATATTATTTACAAATAGGTATGCTTAGTAATATATACTATGTTACTATACATTGAAAAATAGATACCTAGAGTAGCAAAATTAATTTTGATAAAACTCATTTAAGGTATAAAAGCCCTTAGTAAGCAACCAAGATTTTAATTGTTTGTTAAATTGTGGATTCGTTAACAATTTAATATTTAATGGTAGGTGGTTGTAAATCTTAATTGCAGTAAAATAAGAACTTTTATGATATAATGTGTTATTAGCTTGGGGCAGATAAATGTTATGTTTATATTTTGAGCGTAAAATGTTCGAACGACTAGATTTAATTTCGAAGAAGAAGGTACTATTGTCTCTAACAAAACAACAAATTTGATATATAAATATACAGGTTAAAGTAAGAAATTTATTCTCTTTGAAAATATTTCGTAGGGTTTCTGTACTGTCTAGATGATATATGCTTCTAATACATTTTTTTTGTAACAGGAAAGTTGATTCTACTTCTGTTGAATTTCCCCAAAACATGACTCCATAACTAAGATGAGGAAAAACGTATCCATAGTAAGCTTTTACAGTAATATTTTCGGAAGATACCGATCGTAACACTGATAAAGCATACACATATCTAGAGATCTTGGAGTTAACTTTACATATGTGTGCTTTCCAACTTAGATTTGAGTCAAGAGTTACTCCAAGAAAATTAGTTTCATTAACATACTCTATTTGAACATTTTCATTTTTAATATCTAGTTGAAGTGGTTTTTGTCTTTTATTTCTAAATTGCATAAGTTTAGTTTTGGCTATATTTACTTTCAGGTTGATATTTTTGAGACTGTCAATAAGTTTTTTTAGGGTGTTATTAATTTCTGTTTTACAGTTTAAAGGGTTATCATTTTGTCTGCTTATGAATACTGTAGCATCGTCTGCAAACATAACACAAAGATGTGTTGTGACTAAAGGTAATTCATTTACATAAATTAAAAATAGCAGAGGCCCAAGAATACTGCCCTGGGGAACTCCTACGACCAGATTACTGAATTTAGAATAAACCTTTTCTATGCATTTTGTGTCTTTATTGTAAGTTTCTAGCATGGTTGACTGTCTCCTATTTTCTAGGTACGATTTTATGAGACTTGAAGCCAATCCGCGAATGCCTACGTGTTCTAATTTAGCTAAGAGTATTGAGTGGTCAACGCAGTCAAAAGCTTTTGACAAATCAACATAAAGCGCCACGCCATCTTTCTTGTTGTTTATTTGCTCCCATACTTGTTTAAGCATATTAAAAATGGCTAGAGATGTGTTTTTCTTTTTTTGAAAGCCAAATTGGTGAGAGCTAAGTATGTTATGTGAGTTAAAAAATGATATTAGTCTATTGTATATAATTTTTTCAAATATTTTTGAGAAACATGGTAATAGTGCTATAGGCCTATAATTTGCTATATCATCTTTTTGACCTTTCTTATGCAGTGGCTTTATGATAGTCGTTTTTAAGTCATCTGGAAAAATCCCAGACAGTATCATTGTATTTGCTATGTGAATAAGTGGGTCGGCTATATATTCTAAGCTATCTTTGATTATCTGAATTGGAATTTGATCATAACCTACAGACTTTTTATTTTTTAGGCTTCGAACTATATTTATTATTTCTGATTTGTCAGATGGACGTAGGAAAATAGAGTAGCAGTTTGCTGGGGATAAATGTTCAACAAATGGTGTTGAAAATGTGTTTATTGAGGATATATTTTGAAGAAGAAAATGATCATTTATTTTTGCCGACATCTTGGTCGGATCAATAATTTCTTCTTTGTTTATTTTTAGTTTATCTATGGTGGTGCGAATATCGTTTGTGCACGATGTGTTTTGTTTTATCACATTCCACGTAGCTTTTGCATCATTTTTGCTATTGTTTATGTATCGGATATTTGATAATTTTTTACAATGTTTTATAACATTTTTCAAGATTTTAGAATATTTTTTAAACTTAATTTTACTGTTTTGACACCTTGTTTGTTGAATCTTTTTAAGCATTTGTCTTTTTTGTCTACTAGATCTTATTATACCCCTCGTTTTCCAAATCGGCTTTTTTAAGTGAGTAATTTTGACTTTGAGGCACGGAATGCACATGTCAAATATTAATGAAAACAATTCCATAAATGTCTTATAAGCTCTGTTTGGTTCGTCGTGGTTATAAACATCATTGAAGTTTATTTGTGAAATGTATTTTAAAAATACTTCGCGATATTCCATGACTTGCCTTTTTTCAATGTACCAAAATTTTTCATTAAATCCAATATTTGTCTTCGTTACTATAAGCTGTGCCGTGTGATCAGATATCCCTAGATTTAATATTTGTGACTCAAATTTTTTAATATTAGTTATTATATTATCAATACATGTTTGAGAATGGCTAGTAATTCTGGTAGGTTCTGTGATAATAGCTCGTAAATTGAAAGAAGTTAACGTGTTCGTGAATATATCACTTTTTTTGTTCTTATCCAGAAGATTTATATTAAAATCACCGAGTATAAATATTTTTTTTTTATTATTTCTAGTTCTAAGAGATATCTTGTGTAACAGTGTTTCTATTGTTTGTATAAAGAGGTTGAAATTGCTATCCGGTGTTCGATACAGGCATACAATTATGTAATTTAATTCAGGTATTACAATACCACAGCATTCAAAATGACGCTCTATTGCCAAATTTGTTACCCAATCTAGTTTCATAAAGTTTATTCCATTTCTTATATAAATGCTCACACCTCCACGTGATTTATTTTTTCTGCAGTATTCGGATGCAATTGTATACCCTTCAATTTGCATTACATTTATTTCGTTACTATTTAAGAATGTCTCGCTATAACAGCAAATATCAAATGTTTGTTCACTGTTTAAAATATCTAGCTGGTCTACTTTTGTTTTTATACCCTGAACATTTAAATGCATTATTTAAAGTTGTGTTTGGTATCTTTAGACTCGAAAAAGCTGGTTTAAAACGGCATTTGATTGAGTAATAGGTACATTTTTAAGTGTTTTCTTATGTGCTTGCTTGAAATAAAAAGGTATTGTCCCTGGTTTCAGAGCAATGTTGTTTTCGGGATTCTGTTTTAGAACATCGTTTTTTGTGTTTACTTTCATTTTGTTAAAATAGTATGGAATCGTGCCAGGGACAAATTTTCGTGAATCATCCTCATTTTGTTTCAAACCCTGGGTTACATTTTCCTTTAGAGAATGTTTTTCTCTATCGAAGGTGTTTATGATATAATTTACGGGTTTACATAAACGGTCTCCGTGTCGGGTATAAGTTAATATGTCTAGAAATCTGCAGTTCTTAAAATTTCCAGCTAAAGTTTTTATGTTACGGTTGAGTTTTTCCTCATTTAGATATCGGTTTTGGTTAACATTTGTTACAATAACATGAGGTTTGTTCAGTGTTTTTAGAGCAACAGACATTTCTATAGAAAATTGAGTTGGATTACTGTCATTTGACCCCAATGACAATATAACCCAGTCATCTTCGTTCAAGGTTTTTCCATCCAATTTAGTGGATTTAAAAATATGTTCTGCTGGTGCTTCTGGATATGTGTAGTTGATGATTCTATAATCTTTTGTATGTTTTTCGTTTGCTCTTTGTTTTATCAGCAATGAAGACAAATTTTTGCAGCTTTGGTCACCGACTATAACTATTTTTGGCCGCACGTCTTGTGAAACGCTATTTTCATGCTTTGTTTGACTAATTTTATCTTTGGAATTTTTCGTCCTTTCATTTGTTTTTGTTTCGCTGTATTGGCTAAGTTTGTTATCAGCGGTGTTCATTATATTCTCTTTAGTTTTTATTCCACTGTTTTGAGTATAGTCCGGTATGTAAGTTTTTATTTCTTTTTCTGTTTTCTCTCCTTGTATATTTTCCGTAAGCTGGTTCCGTTTAACAATTTTATTTTCGTTGGAGATTGCATCATATGGTATATTTAGTGGTATATTTTGTGTTATTTTTATTTGCGAGATGTTATTGTCCTTCGTTTGTGCAGATATTGGTGTAGATGTATTTATAGTGCAGCTATGTTCTTGATATTGACATATACTTTTGCCCTCCTTTAATAGTTCAATATTTTGCTTGAGCTCCATATTTTCAATAAGTAGTTTATTAATTTCCACTTTTGCTTTTGTAAGTTCATTTGTCATTTCTTCAAGATCACGCTGTAGTTCTAAGGTCTTGAGGTTATCATTCTGTTCGCCTGATATGCTGCTTTTTTGTAATAGAGTATCGTTTAAGCAGCTATCATCTACGGAACTATTTGTGAGTGATAAGTCCACAGGCAGCTGTCTTCTTCTCGGTTTTCTAAATGTAATATTTTCCAGAATATTTTCTTGGTAGTGTATTCCGACTGGAGTATTTTCAATATCTCTTCTTGGTTTTTTTGTTAGACAGGGAGTACATTTCCACGACATTTTATGTTCCTGCGTCATTAATCGGAACCGAGCCGCAGAAACATTTCCGCATATCAAGTCATAAGTGACTGCGCAATTGGTACATGTCAAATATTCGCGATCCATTATTTTATTAAGGCAGGCACTGCAGTCTCTATAGGCGTGTCCGTGATTTTTATTAGAAGTTGCCATAATTATTAAAGATTCAGTCCAAGATAGAACAAAATAATCGTACACTTTTCGTCATGCGGCTAATATGCCATGAAAGTCCGAAATAGTTAATGTTCACAAATAAAAATAATTTTTTTTTTTTTTTTTTTTACTGCACTTATATTTTATGTCCGCATATCGTAAGGATTTGTAATCTATCTAATATATTTACAAAATGAGTCCAAAATGTTCTACTGTCCCGAGACTCGAAGTCGGTTACCCTAAGGTACTAGGTCTTGCAAGACAGAAGTTTCGCCGTTCGGCCAGTCGGACACATAGCAATGGTACCGAAATAGTCATTCAGGATCGAAGTATTTATGTAAATCAAAACAAAGAAAAGTTCAGTTGGAATTCTAATTCGAATTTTGAATTTTGAATTTCGCGATGGCTCGAGTGACGCCATCGATATGCGTCGGTTTTAATGTTCAATGTTCATACATCGTTTGGTTTTTCAATAATTTTGCACACTTCACTTAATGTTCACTTTCACTATTCTTAGGTTTAATTAGGGTTTTTGAGTCTTTAGAACTGTAGTGTTGTAATATTTTGTCAACAACTAACTATTTATGAAAGCATTTTCTTGGATATTTTGTGTGGCACTGTTTTCTATTAAAACACGGTGAATCTATGTTTATTTTTGTCACAAACAATGTAGGTTAATATTTGCACATTATTAAGTCCCTTGAGTACACTTTTTAAACTTAAATCACAATAAATCTAATTTTAAACAATAATTAATTAAAGAGCCGATGTTTACTCTCCGGGATAGTTCGCGCGCTCCAAAGTAAAAACTGAAAAAGTGATTAAAATGTTTGAAAACAAACACACGCGTCTTGGCACCAACCGCCAACTGCGCGCGCATTCAAAAACCAATTCTACATTTCTTCTATCTAGTTATCGTAAAGTTATTACGACCTTATTTTGAAAGCAGTAAGGTGCAAAGTTGTAACTATAAAAACCTGTCAAAGGTCAAGCTTTAATGAACGCTTTTCGGTTTCGCGCATGCGCAAAGCAAAGTGCAACTGCAAAAACCAACTGTCCATTACAGTTCGATCTAACGAACCTCATTTTTTAAGCCTTAGCGTCGTAGAGATAAGGTCGTCTTTGGTTTCATCAATAGTAGTGAAATGTTACTGGATAATGGTAACTATGGCTATAGCCAATATTCGCTCTGTCTCTGTTTTGAACGTGATGAATCAATTAGAATAAAAGAGAAGGCATAATTATGGGTGTTAGGTTATTTTCGTTACTGAATTTCTGGATTCGGTCTCCACGCTCAAGGCCCGCGATAGAAGCTATGCAATAGCTTAAAAAAATCTGAGTCGGTTAGTAAATAACGGAGCAAAGGACGGTTCTGAGGTAACAAACATATTATTTAAAAAAAACAACGGGAGTTGCACTCTCGGGTGTAGTGCCGGCAGAAGTGAAAACTTAAACACGTAATTTTTTAATATTTTGGAATGACACCTTGCGCAAGCGCCCTGCGCTCCGTCTTACGATCAGGACACGTGACCCTGACGCGAGTTTAACATTTTTTTCACATCCCAAGAAAAGTGCACAACGTCGCTAAATGTTTTCACTTCAAAAATACACGCGAATTGAAAACCTCCTTCTTTTGTGAAGCGGAGGAAGTTCCTAATTTGACTGTATTTTTTTGTATTATTTCATTTTCAACACGGCTAAATTAACAACAATAGTAGATTGTATAACAAGGTGCAATATAGTACATTTCTACGAGGCCGCTATTTGAATCGAGAGCGAAGCGAAGGATTCTAGAGTATTTTAAAGTAGAATCCTGAGCGTAGCGAGGGATTTAAAGTACGTCGGCCGAGAGAAAATAATATTACAGCCGAGTTTTACACTCTGCTTTTCATCCCCCTCTATGAGAAAAGGAAAAAAAGGCTCAAATTGAGTTCAGCACTATATTAACTAAAAAAGAGACTAACACAACTAAACAAAACACATATGACACATATACACATAGGACATACACAAGCACTTTTGATTTCTTTGGTTTATGTCCTTATGAAGATATGCCACCAATTTTGTATAGGTCTTGATTTGAATATTATTATTAGTATTGACTGTCGATATCAGCATCGAGTAAATACTCCAAGAAGGTTGCCTGAATTTGGCCAGTTCTTGATAATTAGCTAGAAATACAGTTTCTGAAAATGAATTCGCTTATTTTGTACTTTTCCACTCGATACATTTTGTATAGGCTTTTAAATATTTTTTCGCAGGACTTTGTTGATAACAGATTGTTTATAACATTTGTTGCGTCGTTTTGTATTCGTTCGGGCGTTTAATTAATACTTTCGTTATCAGAACTCATTTTCTTTATGAATTAATAGTTTATTTAGCACTGCAACAAAAAAATAATTCACGCGCTTATTGTATTCTTCTTCATACGAGATTCTTTTTTTAAATTCACTAGACTATAAACGACAGTTCTTTTTTTTCATCCTGGCTATCCACACTATCAGTGTATTGTGCCACGCGTTTTAAACTTTTTTTCTGTATTATATATATAATATATATATATGTATATATATAATAATATGGTATTGTTTTATAACATTAAATGTTTAGCTTCACGAGCTTTTTTATTCATCAAGCGTGGCGCGCTATCTAGTTGATAGGACAATTACATTTCCCGTACAATATTATTATTGAACCTCCTTAGACATGGCACTATAAAATAACAGTCATAAGCCAAAAATTAAAAAAATACTTTCCCGCCCTAGGGCAAAAATGACCTATTTTGCGCGCACTTATCGAGGAACAAACCATCACTTTTCGAATAGATGGGATGAAAAAAAGTTTTTTAGTTCATGACATTATGTCCTATAGAGGCGACGAGACGCTTCCACCATTGAACGCATGACCACAGAATAGATAATAGTGCATAACTGGCTTCCAACGATTATCTATACCTCATTTTTCAAATTATGATAAAGAGTTAACTTACAAAAAGGGAACAGATAAACATTGAGGGCCCGATGGTGTCGTGGAAGAATGGTCGGCTTTGACGCCAGAGGTACCGAGTTCAATCCTCGCCGTGCACCAATGGATTTTTCTATCGAAAAATGTATGTGCGCTTTTCACAGTGGCCCTCTGGTGAAGAAAAACATCGTTAAGAAACCCCCAACTCCCGCATGGTGGTAGGACAATATGTAGTCTCCGCCTGGCCAGCTATACCACACTCAGGTTAGAAAATCAGTCGCCAACACATCTTATGTTTTCCGGCAGCTATCCTTGAGAGCGGGTTCCCATTCTAGGTCTAGCTTGCTACCATCCTCGACCGCATCATCACTTACCAACAGGTGAAATAGTGGTCAAATGCTACCCTATACGATATAAAAAATGATTCATACATACATACATACATACCGGTCATCTTCATAACCCTCCCGTAGTCGGGTAAAAATAAAATACAAAGGCACTGCGCCTTAACAAATGTTAGATCTAGACTTAAAACAAAGGCTGAATCGCATGCCTAAATTAGTACCCAGACGTCTAGGTCCCATTTTTAGCAGTCCGTTGATGTAAAGAATTAGACAATGCAAAAAATTTAAATATCTTTATTATGCGACTAGCTAATACCCACGCTCAGGTTTGAGTTTTGACAGACTTTGCAAAAGGAGGTAGTTACTCAATTTGTGTGGATTTTTGTTTTAGTTTGTTTTCTCTGAAAGATGACTTCGTCGGAAGTGATTTAGCTTTTATACAAAGAAATCTGTGCTGACTGAAGATCATAAGCTCTTTTCTAGTCGGGTATGAAAGCACAGGGTGGAAGTCACTGAATGCGATGCGTGCTGTCGTCGCAGAAAAGGAGATGCAGCTTCGAGAAGAGAGACGATTATATATATTACCAACGGAACCCTGTTACTAAGACTGCACTATTCGTCAGTCCATACACATCATTTCACAGGGCTGTATCTATCTATATGTATATATCCTTAATCGTAATAGGTAGGTATTTGAAATTGTTACTATGTATAACTACGTACGTACTTGTAATTGTATGTACTTACCTGCTTATATGGCACTACCCGTTTTACAGATTAGGTACTTACTATACTTCTGTGCCTCAAGCTTTTAAGAATATAAGCAGGTAAGTACCTACCCGCAAAATACTTACTAGAATTTATTTTTAACATTTTAGTTCCTTGCCCCAGATAAAAGCTTGTTTAAAAAATTTTTTTTTTACTTTTAATCTATTTTTAACTTTTTGGTAGGTATAAGTTACTACTACTACCTGAGTATTTTAGAGTAGGCGTGACGTTTTAAAATATTCTACGGATATTATGATGTGATAATGGGTAAAATGTTCTTCAAGGCAAATCAATCAAGAATCAGAATCAGAATCAAGAATCAAAGTATTTATTCAGTATGTAGGCAGTATTAATATACGCACATATACACGTCAAAATCATAAATCATAACCAATTATCAAGTAAACATAGCAAAAGCAGAATTTAAGGCTGTGAATTAGAAAAAATAAAGTAATGAACCATTCAGTTGTCATCCAATCGTGTACGTAAGAATATTAAAAAAAATTAAAGTAGGTTAAAGCCAACCATACATGTAACTATGTGTTTCAGTACTTCAGACAATTTTTATATATAAAAAAATAAAAAAAGTGAAATAGTGAAACACAACTTAGAGAAACGCATACCGATCACAGTACATATCATGATCCGAATGGATCCGAATAGAGCCCAAACTCGGTGGGGTTATTTTATTTTATCACAGAAATGCCATGGCAACCTTTCAGCTTCATCATCAGATCCTGGATATCATCTAGGTGTAAAGTCCTCCTCAAGATGAATCAATCGAGCCCAAACTCGGTGGGGCTATATTGTTTTATCACAGAGATGCCGTGGCCACCTTCCGGCTTCATCATTAGACCCTGGATATCACCTAGGTGTAAAGTGCTCCTCAAGACGAATCAATTGAACCCAAACTGGCTGGGGTTATGTTGTTTTATCACAGAGATGCCGTGGCCACCTTCCGGCTTCATCGTCAGACCCTGGATATCATCTAGGTGTAAAGTCCTTCTCATGACGAATCAATCGAGCCCAAACTTGGTTGTGTTATATTGTTTTATAACAGAGATGCTGTGCCCACCTTCCGTCTCCATCATCAGACCAGCTCCATGGTACCATATTATTGTATTGTTACCAAACATACATAAGTTCGCCAAATTTGAGTCAAATCGGACATCGTGAAGTGGGTCTATTATAGCTTCCAAGATTCCACCCGAACATACATACTTTCGGACATAGTACATTGAAAGTTAAATAAAAGCATATAATATAACCGGCCAAGTGCGTGTCGGGCCACGCGCAGTGTAGGATTCCGTATTAGCCCGTTAATCAATGCAAGTCTTTACCCGTTATAAACAAGCAACTAGGTACTTCGTCTTTGTCACTTTAAAGGATTTATTCTTAGGATTTTGTATTTGGTACAAAATTATCCAACACCCAAGTTCAACGACTATTACTGCTAAACTAATAAATTTATCTTAACCGCTATAGTTTTCCTTTAAAGTTCATGAAATGCACTATTATCACGAATTTTTCCAAATTTTTCAAGCCCGCAGTTTAGCTTTTAGAGGGGTGGAGGGGGGGGGGGCATACTGGAACAAAAATTTGCACTTTAAAGTTTAATATTTCGTAAATGGAGCATTCAATCGAAAAGTGGTATTACCAACCCTTAAGTCATTTTAAAAGACCTATTCAACGACACACCACACGATGGGGTTGACAACGAAAAAAAAAATCATCCCCACTTCTCATGTAGGGGAGCTACACTAAAAAAATATTTTTCAAAAATGTTTTCACCACTCTGTCGGCGTAATTTATATACATACCCCTACAAAATTACAGTGTTCTAGTATTAACGGTCTTTTAGCAAAACCTCGGACAGACAGACAGAGCGACAGACAAACAGACAGACGGACATGACGAAACTATAAGAGTTCCTTGTCAGACTACGGAACCCTAAAAAAGGCTATTATAAAAACATAATGAAAAAAAAATATTTTTTTTTGTTACTTTTCAATGATCCTAACATCATCATCATCAGCCCGTGTCAGTCCACTGCTGGACGTAGGCCTCTCCCAAGATGCGCCAACTGAGCCCGATCTTCGGCTCTTCTCTTCCAGTCCCTGCCCACCGCTTTTCGTATGTCGTCGCTCCACCTGGTCACAGGACGTCCTACGCTACGTTCGCCGATTCGCGGTCTCCACTCTAGGATAAGTCTACCCCAACGGTTATCAGTCCTGCGGCAGATATGACCAGCCCACTGCCACTTCAGCTTGCTAATCCGTTGAGCTACGTCGATAACTTTAGTTCTCTGGCGAATTACTTCGTTCCGGATTCTATCCCGCAGAGAAATACCGAGCATAGCTCTCTCCATAGCTCGCTGAGCGACTTTAAACTGGTGGACCAGTCGAACTGTGAGTGTCCACGTCTCGGGTCCGTATGTCATTACAGGTAGGACGCACTGGTTAAAGACTTTTGATGAAATGATCCTATATAAAGATATGGCTGGGTTGCGGGTGCACGTAATGGTACGGTTGGCAACCCTACATTAATAAGGGGAATTAAACATGTGTTTTAAGTGTGACGTTCGACGTCTAGATGAAAGCTGAATGGCTCAATACCTTTGCTTTTTTTTTGTAAATTCAAAGCGTTATGTTTCTGTTATATCTATTTTTTTTTTTGAGTATGATCTATTTAATGTTATTTGACGTGTGTAAGTGCTAATTTTTAATTTGCCCATATACTGAATAAATGCTTTGACTTTGACTTTGACTTTGACTTATAAAGAAGAGATTCTGTCAAATATAAAGACAATCAATATCGGATAATATTGTAAACATTTTCATGTTATTTAGTGCCATTTTATAGCAGCGATCGAAATGAGAACTAACATCGATTCTAGACTGCTAAACAAAACATATTTTCTTACAGTTCCTTTTCCACTACAAAAGTCATGATAATGTTTTTAACAGTGGCCAATAGATGGCACTAAAATAAAAATAAAAAAATACGAAAATAATAAAAAATAATAAATACGAGTCGGAAATTAGATTCCCAACATCAAGGAGAGATAACCTTACGGTTTTCCGGCCGCACACAGCCCTTGATAGTCTGACCGTTCTAGCCCTTTAATTCGCAAGGTAATTATAATTAAGTTTATTTATTTTTGCGGGGTTTTCATAGCATTGGGAACCCAAGAAAATAAAAATCTAATTAATCTATTTTTTTTAAAGTTAGTCAGTGAAGTAAAATATTGCGTAACGTGCTGGAACGTAATTAACAGAAAGCGTATAGTACACAACCCACACTGCGGCTCGAGTAGAGTAGGCACCATACAGACTAATTGAAAACTTCCTCCTTTTTGGAAGTTGGTTGATAAAAAAACATAGCAAAAATCTAAGTTATTACTTCTTACTAATCCCGTATAAAAAGTTATACGCACAGACATAGGAGTAATAATAATTCCTATTTATGTGGTTATAAGTACGGGTACGTGAAAATGTGCGCGAGGTTGTATTGTATTTTCTGGCAATCCGGCGATCTGAGTGCCTCTGCCACAGTACGGCCGCGGCATCACCATTATCACATTAGCAGCAACATCGTCGCATTCGTCGCTTACCAGGCGAGCGTTTAGCTTGTACGGTTTCGTACTACAATAAAAAAAAAAAAAAATTACGCCTCGTACGAGTTCAATCCCCTCCATGCACCAGTTGATTTTCTATCGGAAAATGTATGTGCGCATTTCATAGTCCTCCACTGACGAAAAACATCGTTAAGAAACCCCCAACCCACGGAATGGTGGTAGGACACAATCTAGTGTCCGTCTAACCAGCTACTACCCTCTAGTTGAAAAATTTGTCGCCAAAAATCTAATGAGTTCCGGCAGCTGCACGTGAGAGCCAGTTCCCATTCTAGGCCTAGCGTGCGTGCTACCATCCCCGACCGCATCATCACTTACTGACAAGTGAGATAGTGGTCAAACCCTAGTCTATACGATATAAAAAAATACACTTTTAATATCGTATAGGAGAAGTTTAGCCTATCTATAGTATTTCACTTATAATATAGTGACCTCCTGCGTGCCTGGCCGCACGCCTTTAATCTTGTTAGCCGTTCCTATTTTATCGGATGTGTCGTCGGTCCGTTTGCAAGCGATTTTGCACAAGCGCAACAAACAAATACAAGAATATATATTATTGAATTGCTTGTATAAAAAAAAACAGATCCTATCTCTATTATCATAAAATAACCTACAGAACTTAAAATATGCGGCTGTAGAATAAGTATAATAATAAATATCAGAAATCCATGACCCATAAAGTTTTGATGAAGTGTTTTTAAAGTTTATTTAAATATAATATAGACCTTATAAAAAGTTAAACCTAATAAATAAATAAATAAATAGGCTTTCGACACGAGTATTAATTTACAAAGGCATGCTAAATAAAGCGTATTGACGTTGCGGCGCCCAAATAAATAGTAAGATAACTTAAAAATGTCGGTATCTATATACCGATAAGACTATTCCCGATAAAACTTTACTGTAAGTACTTGTACTATGGTCCTGAAAAATTCTAAAAGCTAATTGAAATGTGTTACATTGTGACTGTAAGCCCCTTCGTGGGCGTGATTATAGTTTTCCTTCGTACACAATACGATCCAAATCATCAATACCGAATGATTTTAGTATCGAGGCGACTATTGCAAAACAAATCAGAATGTCAGCGACGCGTGCATGTGTACTTACGCATCTCTTTGAATTTGTATTGCAGTAGCCCAATGTTGTTAAGTGCCTTCTAGCCTACCGATAAATAATAAGTCAGGAACTCTAATTCAGAACGAAACAAATACCACACAAAAAGTGGCCCTTTCCTTCAAACCCAAACAACGTAGATTCAAAGTAAGAATCCCTTACGAAGTTACAAATGATTGGCTTGGAGATTGATTTAAATTCGGAACGAAAGCAAGGATTGGTTCGCGCATGTGCTGCAATGTCTGCTATGACAGCTGAGTCAAACAAGACAAATGTTCGACTAATGACGCGCTGGACACGACTTTTAACCCCGCCTCCTTGGACACGACTTCTATTGGGTCATTTTTATAATGCACTTACTTTTCCTGACTTATAATTTATTCGTAGCTTCTAGCACAGATTAATAAATAGTACAAGTACTTCTAGTCGTATTATCTATAAATAGTAACCTGACTAGATAAGGCGCACAATGTAATATAGTTAAGGTACCTGCGCGTACAAATTTAATTGTTGATGACTAAAACCTTGAACTTGAACTATATTGTAGTAGTTACCTCGACGCTAAAGTCTATGTTAAAGTCGTCGGGCATAGGACATTTCCGTCGTAGTGTGTACGAACGGGCTTAGTTAATCGCCGCTATCGCTTGTCGCTGTATTTACGACCACAACCTCTGAACGCTTCTAAGTTAGCTCAATACCATTTTGTAGCCCACGGCAGACTTTCGTATATCGTGGTCAATACAATGTGTAGTGCTATCAATATTAGTATATTTATAATTTATAATTTATTGATTATCGGTACTTGACAGTGATGTAAAAATGCAAAATAAACAGTGAGTGTCGGACGTAAAAAGAGCCTTTATAAATCTGAAAAAAAAGTATAATCAGTGTCATTTTACGATGGAAAAATAGTTGTTTGAATAGCAATAAGGTCTGATAAGTAACTAACATTTTCTTTAGAACGATTCGGGTAGAGCATTTGGGTATTAGCAATAAGACGGTGTTTTTCTAAACATATGGGATCTGTTAGCTGATATTTTTATTACTGATACTTATTACGCAATAACGTATGAACATTAAAATTTAAAAAATCCAATAGTTTTCTAGTTTTAGTTCGCTTCGTGCACCTAGGTTATATTCGACGTATTATTTATTCTCTTGAAACCCATATTAGGGTTGTGCGCTGTCCCACTCAGTCTCCTGGCTGTTTTACACCTGATACATAGTTTTACCTTGTAGAGATATGTATAATTTCTGATATTATTCTATATCTGAAACTTTCAACTGAAGAGTAGGTATTGTGAACAAGTGCGAGTTAGGTTCGCCCAGTGAGGCTTCCATATGGAGTTCCGTACAAATTTCAAACAAAGGACAAACTTAACTTTGTAGTTCGATCCATTGAAAATGCATTGCACCATACACATACCTATAATAAGTTGGTAATAGTGAAATCACCTTTTTTTGTTATTTAACTACATATTTACGGTTTTCAGATTTATTCCCATGTATGTGCTTTAAGCCTAGCTTTTTGCCAAATTTCATGATTCTAGGTCAACGGGAAGTACCCTATAAGTTATGATTCCCTGGTGAAATCGCAAAATATGCGACATAACGGTCATATATTTTCATCGCGTTGACATACAAGATTGATTTTTTCAAAGCCAAAAGAGACCGTAGACCCGAATATTTGAAATAAGTTTCAACTTGGTATCTGTACGCGTTCCTAAGAAAAAAGGTCCTTGACAGACAGACAGACAGACAGAAGACAGACAAAAAAGTGATCCTATAAGGTTTATTTTTTTCCTTTCAAGGTACGGAACGGACGGAGCCTAAAAATGTATTATCAACACCAATATTATAAATGCGAAAGTCAGTTTGTTTATTTGTTTGTTTGTTTGTTTGTTTGTTTGGGACTTCTTCACGGTCAAACGGCTTGACCGATTTGGCTGAAATTTTGTATAAAGACAGTTCATAAGGCAGAATAGGATATAGGATACCTTTTTTCTGGCTATCGAGTCAGGAGGTCCAAATATTTTTAATTGAATTTTGTAAATATAAGATCTCTTCTCAAATAAACGGCTTGACCGATTTGCCTGACAAGTTGTATAAAGACAGTTCATAGAGCAGAATAGGATTTAGAATACTTTTTTTCTGGCTATCGAGTCGAGGGGTCCAGATATTTTTAATTGAATTTTGTAAATATTGGAATTCTTCTCGAATAAACGGCTTGACCGATTTGCCTGAAATGTTGTACTAAGACAGTTCATAGGGTAGAATAGGATATGGAATACTTATTTTTTGGCTATCGAGTCAGAGGGTCCAGATATTTTTAATTGAATTTTGTAAATATAAGACCTCTTCTCGAATAAACGGCTTGACCGATTTGCCTGAAATGTTGTATTAAGACAGTTCATAGGGTAGAATAGGATATGGGATACTTATTTTTTGGCTATCGAGTCAGAGGGTCCAGATATTTTAAATTGAATTTTGTAACTAAAGGACCTCTTTTCGAATAAACGGCTACACCGATTTGCCTGAAATGTTGTATGAAGACAGTTCATAAGGCAGAAAAGAATATAAAATACTTTTTTTTTGGCTATCGAGTCAGGGGGTTCAGATATTTTTAATTGAACTTTGTAAATATAAGACTTCTTCTCGAATAAAAGGCTTGACCGATTTGCCGGATATTTTATATGTATACATGTCATAGGGCAGAATAGGATATAGGCTACTTTTTTTCTGGCTGTCGAGTCAGGGGGTCCAGATATTTTAAATTGAATTTTGTAACTAAAGGACCTCTTTTCGAATAAACGGCTACACCGATTTGCCTGAAATGATGTATGAAGACAGTTCATAAGGCAGAAAAGAATATAAAATACTTTTTTTCTGGCTATCGAGTCAGAGGGTCCAAATATTTTTAATTGTATTTTGTAAATATAAGATCTCTTCTCAAATACACGGCTTGACCGATTTGCCTGACGTGTTGTATAAAGACAGTTCATAGGGCAGAATAGGATATAGAATACTTTTTATTTCGCTATCGAGTCAGGGGGTCCAGATATTTTTAATTGAATTTTGTAAATATAAGACCTCTTCTCGAATAAACGGCTTGACCGATTTGCCTGAAATGTTGTATAAAGACAGTTCATAGGGCAGAATAGGATATCGGATACTTTTTTTTTGGCCATCGAGTCTGAGTGTTTAAATTTTTTTATTGAATTTTGTGAATGTGTGGCCTCTTATCAGCTAAACAGCTTGACCGATTCAGCTGAAATTTTATACATATTACAGTTTGTATAGCATAGAACATAGGATACTTTTTTTCTGGCAGTCGAGTCCAGGAGTCTAGAATTTTTAAATTGAACTTTGTAAATGTGTGGCCTACTCTCGGTCAAACGGGTTAAACATTTTAGCTGAAATGTTGTACACAGGCAGTCAAAAAGACATAGAAGGGCAACAAATACTTTTTTTTTGGGTGGAAATTTCGGTTGTCTATATTTTTATTATGGAATTTTGTAAATATGTGGCCTCTTTTCGGCCAAACGGCTCGACCGATTCAGATGAAATTTTGTACAAGGACATTAAATAGGGCATAAAAGGGCAAGGAATACTTTTTTCGGCAGTTAAGTGTTGGTGCCTATATTTTTTCTTAACTTTGCATAGAGTTTGCATAATCATAAAAGTTTGAGCTTAGGTTCATAGATAATGACTAAACTTAATAAGTGCCTTAATTAGGCCATAAAACTGTCAGGGTCATTAAAAGTCATCAAAATTTACGCGATGGCTTTGCTTGCCCAACGTGTTTTATCTGCTTTGTGGGAAGTATTTCAAAAGCATTCGTGTTTTAACATAGGTATTGACTAAGCAGGTTATAAAAACTGTCAGGATCATAAAACGTAAAAATTTTCGCGCTCACTTCGCTCGCGCAGTGATAGCGCTCGCTGCGCTCACGCAAACCTTTGTTTTATCTACTTTGTAGGTAATATTTCAGCAACTTTTGTATTTTGATAGCCACATGCATCAGAACGAGTCCATAAATTGAAATAGTACAACCTTCAATAATCATTATGAATTTTAACCTTAAAATAAGTGGATATCAAGTTTAACCTTTGTGCCATCAGTGTTAACTTAGTAGGTCATAAAAACTGTCAGGGTCACAGAAGGTTGTAAAAATGATTCGCGCTCGCTTCGCTCGCTCAGTGATAGCGCTTGCTACGCTCGCGCAGTGATAGCGCTCGCTCCGGTCTCGCAAGCATTTGTTATGTCTACTTTGTAGGAAACATTTCAGCAACTTTTGTATATTAATAGCCACATGCATCACAACGAGTCCATAAATTGAAACAGTACAACCTTCAATTAACATAATGATTATTAACCTTAAATTAAGTGGATATGAAGTTTAACCTCTGTGTCATCAGTGTTGTCTTAGTATGTCATGAAAACGGTCAGGGTCATAAAAGGTCGTAAAATTTTTTCGTGATTTCAGTTTCGTTTTAAGTGATAGCGCTTACTACGCTCGCGCTGTAATAGCGCTCGCTCCAGTCGTGCAAGCATTAGTTATATCTACATTGTAGGAAATATTTCAGCAACTTTTGTAATTTAATAGCCACATTCATCAAAACATGACATAAATTGAAACAGTACAATTTGCAATAATCATAATGATTTTTTTACCTAGAAATAAGTGTATATCAAGATTAACCTTAGGGTCATCGGCGTTGACTTAGTAGGTCATAAAACTGTCAGGGTCATAAAATGACAAAAAAAATTTTCGCGCTTGCTTCGCTCGCGCATTGATAGCGCTCGCTGCGCTCGCGCCAACCTTTGTTTTATCTTCTTTGAAGGTTTTTCAACATTTTTTTTGTATTTTAATAGCCACATGCATCAAAACGAGGCCATAAATTGAAACAGTACAACCTTTAATATTCATAATGATTTTTACCTTAAAATAAGTGGAGTGTTAACTTAGTAGGTCATAAAAACTGTCAGGGTCATAAAATGACGTAAAAAATTTTCGCGCTCGCTTCGCTCGCGCTGTGATAGCGCTTACTACGCTCGCGCAGTAATAGCGGTCGCTCCGGTCGTGCAAGCATTTGTAAAATGTACTTTGTAGGAAACATTTCAGTAACTTTTGTATTTTAATAGCCACATTCATCAAAACATGTCATAAATTGGAACAGTTCAACCTTCAATAATCATAATGATTTTTACCTTAAAATAAGTGGATATCAAGTTTAACCTTAGGGTCATCGGTGTTGACTTAGTAGGTCATAAAAACTGTCAGGGTCATAAAATGACATAAAAATTTTCGCGCTCGCTGCGCTCGCGCAAGCCTTTGTTTTATCTACTTTGTAGGTAATATTTCCGCATTTTTTGTATTTTAATAGCCACATGCATCAAAACAAGTTTAAGAATTGAAATAGTACAACCTTCAATAATCATAATGGTTTTTTACTTTAAAATAAGTGGGTATCAAGTTTAACCTTAGGGTCATCGGTCTTGACTTAGTAGGTCATAAAAACTGTCAGGGTCATAAAATGACGTAAACATTTTCGCGCTCGCTGCGCTCGCGCAAACCTTTGTTTTATCTACTTTGTAGGTAATATTTTTGCAGTTTTTGTATTTTTATAGCCACATGCATCAAAACGAGTTTAAAAATTGAAACAGTACAACCTTCAATAATTATAATAATTATTAATTTTAAAATAAGTGGATATCAAGTTTAACCATTGTGTCATCGGTGTTGACTTAGTAGGTCATAAAAACTGTCAGGGTCATAAAAAGTCGTAAATATTTTTCGTGCTCGCTTCGCTCGTGCAGTGATAGGGCTTGCTACGCTCGCGCAGTAATAGCGCTCGCTCCGGTTGCGCAAACATTTGTTATATCTACTTTGTAGGAAACATTTCAGCAACTTTTGTATTTTAATAGCCACATGCATCAAAACGATTCATAAATTGAAACAGTACAACCTTTAATATTCATAATGATTTTTACCTTAAAATAAGTGGATATCAAGTTTAACCTTAGGGTCATCGGTGTCGACTTAGTAGGTCATAAAACTTTCAGGGTCATAGAAAGTCATAAACAAATGTCTCGCTTCGCTTGCGCAGTAATAACGCTACATAGCATATAATAGCGTGTTTTAACAGCCTTATACATTAGACTGACTCAAATACTTAAACAGCAAAACTTGGTAAACCTTGGTTAGGTTTACCAAGTGCCAAGTAATGATTAATGATTTTAACAATAGACGATATCGAGTTCGACTTAAGAGTCATGTATATAGACTTGATGATTAGATCATTAAACTGTCAGGGATATAAAAAGCCATAAAAAAATTTCACTTGCCCAATAATAGCGCTTGCTACGCTCGCGCAGCTATTCACCTTATTTTCTTTGTAAGAAATGTTTCAGGAGCTGTTGTGTTGAGTCAAACATTTAAACAGCACAACTTCGTATACTAACCTAACCAAAAAAATTTATGACTTTAACAATACAGGATATTGAGTTCGACTTTAAGGGTCATCTATAGTGACTTGGCCTAAGAGATCATCGATCTAGACCTCAATGCTCATAAAGACACAAATAACGCGGGCGAAGCCGCAGGTAACAGCTAGTATAATATATACTAGCTGCGCCCGCGTTCAATCCTGGTTATAAACCTTCCTCTTGAACTCTATCTATTGCTTAAAACTGCATCAAAATCCGTCGCATCGTTTAAAAGATCTAAGCGTACAGCGGGAGCAACTTTGTGTTATATACTATGGTGAAGATTATTTCCGTTATTCGTAGAGCTTTGACATTTTCTGGAATTTTCAGTCAGGGTGAATTTTGCGAGCATTATAATTCCGTAGTTTTTATTATTTAAAAATAATAATAAATAACAATAAATTGCAAAAAAAAAGGAAGATGATGATGACTTTTGATTATTCTTAGGGCCAGTTTCACCGGTTCCTGGGATCTCTATTAGCAACATATCTGACAGATTTTTGACAACTTTTATATAGCGTCCTATGTCAGATCAGTCACTTTATCATAAACTGGTGAAACTAGGCCTTAGAGTGTTAGAAATATTTTATCATGAGTATTAGAAAATTTCATCTTTTTAGAAACATTTCGCATTTATAATATTTAGATTCAATTCAATTCATTTATTCCTGAACAATAATGAAAATAGAATGAATATTAAGAAAAATTAGTGAGATAGGAAAAGATATAAAACACGATCGACTAAGTATGCAATTGCTTGGATAAAACTGCACTAATCTTCATAGATAATGTCGCAACTCACAAGTTTACTTCCTACGTATAATATATACATATAACAGTACAAAAATAGGTATAATCCTCACCGTAAGGCACCTGCATTCGACTTAGTTGGATCACTGTAGGGTTTCAGTACCTAATACACGATAATATATTAGTCTGTATTGGCCTTGGAACGGTTATTCAGTTTTGATCTTTGCTTGCAGTACCCATAGTATGCATGGGCCCGGTTTTTTGATCCGTTGTCAAAATCGACATAACTATCTGTTACGTTGACTATAGTTAACGTACTAACCAATGGCTAAACCAATAATATAAAAAGATAAATAAAAGATAACTAATATTCGAAAAACCGAATTACTGCACCTTTAACCATTTGTCACCGATTTTAACTATTAGTTGGCTTTTACTATGAATAAAAAAACCCGGCCCTTAGATACGAATTTCGCGAAATTAAATATTTATCCTATTTTCATCAGCTATCTATTTGCAAAATTTCAGCCAAATCGCTCCAGAAGTTTGAAGAAGAGGTAACAGACAAACAGATATTTAAAAAACCAATTCTCGCATTTATTAAATTGATGTTGATAACTCCAACCCCAAAAACAATGAATAGTGATTGAAAAACTATAACTATGCATGAAGAGACTCCCAGGCTTTATAGCAAATAATTTATGATGGTACAAAACGAAAAGGGGTGCTTAAGTTTGACGTGTGTGTCTGTCTGTACCTAAAACTAATAGACCTGTTTCGATTGTGATTGATCGAATCTTTTTGATTCGATTGCAACCTGTACATGAGTGATCGAATCATGGATCTCTAAAAGATTCGACCTTATTTGACTCGGTCTCGAATATCAGGTGACAAGACAACTCGTGTCTCGTGATCGAATGCTGAGTCTGAATTTTGCAATATGAATGAATGTCAAGGTAATTATTAATAACGATACCTTTACAAACAGGCGACGTGCTCATGAGATCAAAAAAAGGTATTCGTTTTCATCATGACAATTGATTCTTTGATCATTTGGGTCGGAGTTCGTTTGTACTTTGTGGTTCAAACAAACGAACTGCGACCGGGAGAGGAAGTCTGTACATTGATAACGATGCGTCTTGTCATCGCAAACATCTGCTAGAATGAGATGCAGCTAGACAGTTGTTATCTGCATCTCTTTTCATATCGACGATTATCGGTTGAAATTCATCGCTATTCATGAAGAGACTACCGGCCCTGTGACCCAAATGATCGAATCTTTTGAACCCGATAACTATATGATTTGGGTGACGACAAATGAACGATCGACACAGGTCTATTAACTATCCCTACCCATCCCTCTCTACTCTACGAACGACGCGTTGGCTCCCTAGTTGGCGTTATTATGCTTGAAATTAACACATTTAACGCTGTTCAATAATCAAATTTCTTTTCCTGAGGAAAAAGGTGACAACATTGAATTAGGATGGAAAAAAAATCACTCTCTGTATATGGATAAATAAAACACTTGTGTGTGTTAACGGTGTACAACGCCATCTAGTGTTACTTCTTGGCACAACATTACGGTTGCACCCACAGATATATTTGTATATCTGTGGTTGCAACCTTAGTTATCAGTTCCCCCTAGCCGGCCCTAGCGACATCCTTTTTTTTTTACTTGGGGAAACCCGGTCAGGTACCACTTCATTGTGGGGTCAATGAAGTGATTATGTCCGACTCCAACGGACTAAATCCCCAAGGTGCTCCCGAGTGTCGTGGCTACGGGTTCGCTTTCGCGAATATTCCACATGGTACGTCGCAACCTCATACCCGGGGACCACACCAGACAACCCCATGTCCTAACGCCCTTGGTCCCTGCGGTGGGTCAGATCAGTGGCCCCATCGCCAGCCACTTCGGTCGCAGAAGACAGGGAGAGCGGCGCATCGCCATACCGACACTCCTCTTCTTCTGCGACCCCGCCGCGTCCGCCATCTAACAGTGGCGGCCCCACCGGGGACGCGAAAGGTAGGGAAGCCGGCGCACCGCAATACCAGCACTCCTCTCTCACCGCGGCCCCTCACCTACAGCTGCAGTGCATCCCATTCTGCACCGCAGCCCGCCTCAGTCGCAGTGCTGCCCATACAACAATGCGACCTACATGTACCGATCACTCCCGAGTTTGGTGGATAACCCGGAGGAACGGTCCCTCTCGGGCCTGCCAGCTCCTCCAGGCTGGCCCCGGGTTCCTCTTAGCTTCACCGTGGTCCCCCAACCACGGTTATTAGAGCCCCCTCGCCACGCCAAGGCGGGAATCCACCCCTAGCGACCCGGGGGCCCCTAGCGACATTCTAACCTAACCCTAGACTCCGATTAGAAGGGCGTTAAGACATGGGGTTGTCTGGTGTGGTCCCCGGGTAGGAGGTTGCGACGTACCATGTGGAGTGCGAAAGCGTATCCGTAGCCCCGACACTCGGCGTCGAGAGAGAGCACCTTGGGGATTTGGTGATAAACGTCTCAAACTTGCAGTAGTAGGCTGTGAAGTTGGTTCTTTTATTCTTAATTAATTACCAAATTTGAGGTGTTTATCTCCAAATCTCTGAAAGTACTTAAGAGCAAACGCGGGGTGCAGTTTTCCATACAAATGTATTCCCCCGTTTCCTCCCTGGAAAATGCTTATAGAGTAAAATTTGTTTCTACAAAAAATCCAGGTCTGCCGGGCCCCTATAATTTGCTTTTTTTGACCAACCAATTGCAAAAAGAAATATAAGCCTTTTATTTTTTCTTTGATATTTTTAAAGGGTCATATTTCTATTTGCAATTGGTTGGTCAAAAAAAAACTAATGATAGGGGCATAGCTACAGCCGAACTGGATTTTTTGTAGAAACAAATTTTACTCTATAAGCATTTTCCAGGGAGGAAACGGGGGAATACATTTGTATGGAAAACTGCACCCCGCGTTTGCTCTTAACATATCTCGATTAAATTACAATGGGACCAAACGGGAAATATTCTCTCTCAAACAAACAAAAAATTACAAATCGGTTAATAATTGACTGAGTTCGGAGGTAATTTGAGAAAATTTTCCTTTTTTTGAAGTCGGTTGAAAAGCGGTTTTTATTTCCTGTAGCACAGAATAAACAATAGTATCTAGTGCCTATACTTACGTGGAGATCTACCGCATTACTAACACGCATGTAATCGGTTTAGAACACCTAGGTATTATTTTAAACCTACATTATATAACCAACTACAACATTCCTATTTATAGCTTACAACGCTGTACATACACCTAATTCTAATTGGAGGTGGGGGCGATAAAACCTGCACTAACGTCCCACTCAGAGTGTATTTTGCTTTTCCCCCTGCCAGCGTCTACCCAAACCTACGAACAAATCATAAGTCAGGAAAAGTAGCTGCGTTATAAAAATGACCGAACAAAAGTCGTGTCCAAGCAGGCGGGGTTAAAAGTCGTGGACAGCGCGTCATTAGTCGGACATTTGTCTTGTTTGACTCGACTGTCATAACCACATACCTGCTTCATATTAAACTCAATCGCGTACACCAGCCCCCATGAGTTGAACGGAGTTTGTCCCTTTCTTTTGTATGGACAACTTATATATACCACACGCATACCATACAAATAGTATAGAACATATATAGGACTATCAGGTTGTTAGACAAGGACACACTGCCACCCTGATGTCTCTCAATTGGGCCGTTTTTTTTCTACAAAGCAATTACAACCTTATCGTTAAAGCATACGGATTAAATTGAATTTGTCAAAACATCTGCAGTGCACCATCCTTTTAATTAAGTCTATGGTCATAACAGATATTGCAGCACATGCGCAAACCAATCCAAGCTTTCGTTTACGTAAGTTAATCATTCGGAAGAAATCATTACAGTTTTCAAATCCGACGAGAGATGTTGCACTGCGTAAATCAAATATTATGTTTCTTTGAAGTGTTACACACTTAATATCTTTTGTAAATTGTTAAACACAATCCAAAATTTCATCGTACCAACGGGACTTGAACCCGCAACCTCCGGAATAACATGTTCCGGTGCTTTGCCAATTAAGCCATGGTGCGAAGTGACGTTACGACGAAATTAGTGGATTGCATTTGTTAACCCAATTTTGCATTGGTGGCGCCATCTATGACTACTTATTACGTAAGTTAATCATTCGGAAGAAATCATTACAGTTTTCAAATCCGACGAGAGATGTTGCACTGCGTAAATCAAATATTATGTTTCTTTGAAGTGTTACACACTTAATATCTTTTGTAAATTGTTAAACACAATCCACAATCCAAAATTGGGTTAACAAATGCAATCCACTAATTTCGTCGTAACGTCACTTCGCACCATGGCTTAATTGGCAAAGCACCGGAACATGTTATTCCGGAGGTTGCGGGTTCAAGTCCCGTTGGTACGATGAAATTTTGGATTGTGTTTAACAATTTACAAAAAATACAAATGTTCTCTCTTTATAATATTAGTATAGATATAGATAAGTATATAAAGAAAATAGAAATTACATTACATCGAATTGTTTTATAAAACCAGTCAAGATAATGTACTTTGATTTTACCCACTTCACAAAAAAGGAAGGGGTTTTTAATTAGTCTGTATAACCAATATATGTATACTGTATACCAATTTGTACATCATCCGTAGACCGTCGTAGAGGAAGCTACGAAACTACATAGGGCAACTATTCGTAGCGTGCTACATACGTCTCAAAACGAAAAAATGAAAGTTAATACTTAATTAAATAATGGAACTTTAAATAGAAATATTGAAAAAGAGTGAGAACTGCAAAATGCTGTTAAAAGTGTGCGTGTTAGTGATAATGTCAGTTTTATTGACATTGAAGAATGCTAAAGGGGGAAGAGTGCAAGCCGCTGTTAGCTTTTTGTAAGTATTATTTTATTTAGTAATCATCACAAGCTCATATTCACCTTTTTAGGATATATGGTAACAGGACAAGCACGACGCTCGCCGGATGGCAAGCGATGACCTCAACCTATTACAAATACAGCGGCATATACAATTCTGGATAGACAGAATTCTGCACGTCACTACACTTACGTCTGCTCACTCGCGTCTGTTATCTCGCGACATACAGATGTTAAATCTCACATGCCCTGTAATTTCACTGGACTGTTTGCCATTGAAACCGAAAAACATTCCTAGTTCACAGCTGAATTCAATGACAAAGTGGACTACCATTTGGTACTAACCAACCCAGGCGGACTAGCATTTAAGTCCTATAATACCACTACAAATATTATGGATAAACAAGAATTGAATATAGTATCTCACTTGATGCTAAGTGTCGATATCTGCTGTTAAGATAATTGAAAAAACATCCTTGTTTAGAAGTTAGACAGTTATGACACTATACAACTTTAGTCAGTTTTCATAGCGCAACAGTCCGATAGATCCGATACTGTCTTCCGAACTGGCTTGCACCGAGCACCGGAACACTGGAAATCGATTGGAAAAATAGGTTTTTAATCGACTTCCGAAAAACGATATTAATTCATATCTATTGCGACGTCGTTACTCTATCCCTTTCGCACTCGGCGTCGTAAGCCTTTAAGCCATCGACCTATAAAAAACATGCGAGACGCCGTCATTTATTTTTTTACTAGAAATACATACATACAAAAAAGGTGCATACTTAAAACTCGCACAAAATGGCTGCCATTGCTAGGGTTGTGTAAATCAAGGTACAGCAGGTATCGTTTTACGATATATAGATACGAGTCTTACTAAATATTTGTTTTATTGAATCACATCTAATCGAAATAACGAACTGTTATAAACAGCAGGAGTCTACCATCAGTGAGTACCACCACCTGGGTAATCCTACACGGTAACAATTAATATCTAAGCTAAGCATGTGGACAAGAGCCGGTTGGCTTGGTGGTGGACATTGACCCCCTATAACTGTACACAGGGTTTTATTAAATACCTAAAAAACTTAGTAGTAAATTATGTACACTAAAAGTAACAACTTCTTATAATATGTCATTGCAGAACAAACTCAACGTACCAAGAAATAGAGCTCAAATCCGAAACCAGCTTATCCCTACGAGACATCCTGCCAATAAAGGCGAAGTACTATGATAAGAACAGAGCACCGAAACTACTGGGGCAGCCCACGGTAGTCTATTTCCATGTCACGGTGCTATCCTTGGATTCCATTAATGAAGAGAGTATGGTAAGGAACTACCATATTTTTAAGGTGATATAGGCTAGCGTTTGACCACTATCTCACCTATTGGTAAGTATAAGTAATGATGCGGTTTAGGATGGTAGCACTCTAGGCTTAGAATGGGAACTGGCTCTCAAGGATAGCTGCCGGAACACATTAGATGTTTGGCGACAGACTTTCTCAGGGTGGTAGCTGGCCAGGCGGACACTAGATAGTGTCCTACCAACATGCGGGGGTTGGGGGTTTCTGAACGATGTTTTCCTTTACCGGAAGGCCACTGTGAAAATCGTACAAAAGTTTTTCGATAGAAAAATCCATTGGTGCACGGCGGGGATTGAACTCGGTGCCTCTGGCGTCAAAGCCGCCCATTCTCTCCATTCTCTCATACCATATTGAATAATCCAGACATATCTCATTCCAGACGTACGTAGCTGACATATTCCTGGCCCAGTCCTGGCGAGATCCTCGGCTCCGTCTTCCAGAGAACATGCATGAAGAGTACAGGATCCTGGATGTGGACTGGCTGAACAAAATCTGGAGACCAGACTGCTTCTTCAAGAACGCCAAGAAAGTCACTTTCCATGAGATGTCTATACCCAATCATTATCTTTGGTTGTACCATGATAAGACACTGCTGTATATGTCAAAGTAAGCTTTATCTTATATACTCGTAATTTTATATTGTTTAAAGTGTTTAAACAAGGTAGACAAGTGTTATTATGTACCGCTCGCCACCCACCACTGTAAAGGCAGTTTTTTTTAATATCTTATAGGCTAGCGTTTGACCACTATCTCACCTGGTGGTAAGCGATGATGTGGTCCAAGATGGTAAACACGCTAGGACTAGATTACTCTGACTTTCAACGGCTATGTGCTGCCGGAACATGTTAAGTTATAGCGGCTGATTTTCTCCTTGATGAAGCTACTTTTTGGTAGCAAGCCAGTTTCAAGTTTGTACGTAGTTATGCAATCGTGACTGTTAGGATATGGAAGACTTTAAAAAGTCGAGTTTATCCACTCAGCGCAATTATTCCAACACATCTTCCAATGTGACTGGCACCGAACATCAAACCACTCGGTGAGTTGACTGATCACTTGTCTTTTCAACCGACAACCAAAAAGGAGGAGGTTCTCGATTCATCTGTTTCTTTTAATTTATTTTGTATGTTTGTTAAGCGATTATTCCGCTAATTGTGAACCGATTCGGATGGATTGCTATTTTAAATAGTCTTTTATCTATTTTTTTTACTTATAGTGGGGAATGAAAAGTAGAATAAAATCACTCGGGCGCAAAATTATTTTCTCTCAGCGAATGCTTGAGGCCCGGTGGCGTAATCGGTAAAACGGTCGGCTTTGACGCCGTGGTACCGATTTCAAAACGCCGCGCACCAATGATTTTTTCTATAGAAAAATTTATGTGGCCCTCCGGCGAAGAAAAACATCGTTAAGAAACCAACAACCCCCGCATGGTGGTAGGACACAATCTAGTGTCCGCCTGGCCAGCTACCACCCTCAAGTTAGAAAATCTGCCGCCAAAACATCTAATGTGTTCCGGCAGCTATCCTTCTAGCTAGCTATCCAGTTCCCATTCTAGGCCTAGCGTGCTTACCATCTTCGACCGCATCATCAGTTACCAACAGGTGAGATAGTGGTCATACACTAGCCTATAAGATATTAAAAAAAAAGAATGCTCCTTACTTTGAATCCCGCGCTCGCTTATGATCAGCAACAATTTTGTGTCAACATAGCGGCCTCAACGAAAATATACAGTACTAGCTGTGCCCCGCGGTTTTACCCACGAAAACATCGTTCCCGTGGCACTATCGGGATAAAAAGTAGCCTATGTTATATATTCCAGGGTCTAGGCTATCCACATACAAATTTAGCTCAATCAATGCAGTAGTTTTAGCATGAAAGAGTAACAAACATAAATACAAACTTTCGCGTTTGGATGTTGCGCTCTCGTAATACAATATACTGAAAATGGCAAACATAGTGTAGGGCGCCCTCCAGCTAGATGGAGCGATGAAATTCGCAAGCTGGCTGGCAGCGGTTGAAAACAAAGAGCTGAAGATCAAGCCCAGTGACGTGCTATAGGTGAGGCCTATGTCCAGCAGACACTATGGACAGATGACGAATGTATTCATCATTCATGTAATATTTTTCCAGGTTAACGCTTGTGCTGTCGTGTGCTATGAAGTTCGAGTCATACCCTCACGATACCCAGAGCTGCTCCATGATGATTGAAAGTCGTAAGTATGTTTAAAAGTTTCATAATATGTAGTTTCATAAGTACTTATGTAGTTGTATATGTATGTATTATAAACAATGTGTAATACTTACTGTTTTCGAAACTCAATGAAGTGAACATCCTACTAATATTATAAACGCGAAAGTTTGTATGAATGTATGGTTGTATGTTTGTTCATCTTTCACGCAAAACGACTTAACCGATTGAGCTGAAATTTGGCAGGAGATATATATATTGGAATAACACATAAGATAACTTTTTATCCCGATATTTAAACGGAAGCGATGTCTACGTGGGTAAAACCGTGGGGCAACGCTAGTTACTATTATTTTTAACTTAAGTTGACTTCACAAAAATGAAAAGGTTCTCAATTCGCATTTTTTAGGGGTCCGTACCTCAAAAGTCAAATAAAACTGGCCAAGTGCGAGTCAGCATCGCGTCTCTTATCGCACACTTAGGGAGGGTTCCGTACAATACGAAACATAACAGAGTTTCAACCTCATACATTTGATTAATTGATATTACCAAGAATATTTGGTTTGGTCGCAATCTAGAAAGACGGTGCTCGTTTACTAGCGCCATCTATGTCATTTTGCCGATACTAATTAGATAGATGGCGTTTAAAAACAGGTTTTTTGTATGGGGACCCCCTTTAATTTTTAACTTTATTTTGTTTTTAGTATTTGTTGTTCTAGCGGCAACAGAAATACACCATCTGTGAAAATTTCAACTGTCTAACTATCACGGTAAATGAGCTATAGCCTGGTGACAGACGGACAGACAGACAGACAGACAGACAGACAGACAGACAGACAGACGGACAGCGGAGTCTTAGTAATAGGGTCCCGTTTTACCCTTTGGGTACGGAACCCTAAAAAGAAACCCTTATAAATAAGATCACTTTCTTGTCCGTCTGTCTGTCTGTCTGTCTGTCTGTCTGTCCGTGTGTCACCACCTATTTTCTCAGGAACGGGTGGACCTAGCAAGTTGAAATTCATACCAGATACTGAAGTCTATAGTGCCTATTAGATGTATAAAAATCAAGGTCCTGAGTTAACACGATAAAAAGAAATGGGCAAATTTAGATTTTCGCGAAAACTTGAAGTACCAAAATTTACCTTAATTTTCAACTTTTTTTATTTTCGGAATTTTCCCTTTATTTATGTTGTAAGACCTTGCTTTTAACCCAAATTGACAATTCTGGGTCAACCGGAAGTACCCTATAGGTTTTGGGTCGAAAACCTATAGAGTACTTCCCGTTGACCTAGAATCATGAAAGGCAAGAAGCAAGGTCTTACAGCACAAATACAGGGAAAATAACAAAAAATAAAAAAAGTTGAAAATTAAAGGGTGTTCCCCATACACACATAGTTAACGCCAATTAAGATAGGTCTCTGAGTTATATGAGCGCTCATATATACAGTGTAGAGGTCTAGCTTAATTGGTCTAACCAACTATTTGCGTTATCACCAAAATTCCACTGAAAATCTTCAGTAAAAATCTATACATGACTTGAACTTGACATGAAACTTGACCTGAAATGTGACTTAAACCCATCTTTACGACTTGAATTCTCAAAACATGAAGAATTTTAAAACTTGACACTGGCTAAATACACTTATCGTGTGGGCGCCATAATAAAACAAAAAAATATATATACATAATTATAATTTTATTCCAGTATCCCATACAGTACACGACCTGGTGTTCATCTGGAACCTGACGGACCCACTGGTGGTGAATCCTGACATAGAGCTCCCACAGCTGGACATTTCTAACAATTACACCAGCGACTGTACTATTGAGTATTCTACTGGTGAGCGTATTTTTACTATGTACATTTTAGAGTTCCATACCTCAAAGGAAAAAAAGAACCCCTATAAGATCACTTTGTTGTCCGTATGTCTGTCTGAGAAACGCGTAGAGATATTAAGTTGAAACTTATATCAAATACTGGGGTCTACGCTGTGAAATAAACTGGCCAAGTGCAAGTCGGACTCGCACTCGTAGGGTTCCGTACCACACTACAGTATTTATAATTTTTCGCCAGCAAAAAATAATAATTAATTAACATTTTATTTCTTATAACGCCATCTAACGTCTAAAAAAGGTGTTAGGGATCGACATTTCAATATAACGCCATCTATGGGACGTTTACCTAACTAAGCGTTCATAGATGGCGTAAAATGCCGAAAAAAACACGTTTCTTGTATGGGGACCCTCTATTATTTTTAACTTTATTCTGTTTTTAACCGACTTCAAAAAAGGAGGAGGGTTCTCAATTCGACCGTATATTTTTTTTTTTATGTTTGTTCGCGGATATCTTCGTCGTTTATGAACCGATTTTGATTTTTTTTTTTGTTCGAAAGGAGATATCCCAAGTATGGTACCATGGTAATTTTATCGAGGTCTGATAAGTATCTCCAGAGATATTGAGATAAACACCTCAAAATTGGTACTGAAAATGAATAGCGCGGCATTGAAGTCGGTTATTTTTTAGTTTTTAAACGATATTATTAGTATTTGTTGTTATAGCGGCAACAGAAATACATCATCTGTGAAAATTTCAACTGTCTAACTATCACGGTTCATGAGATACAGCCTGGTGACAGACGGACAGACAGACAGACAGACAGACAGACGGACAGCGGAGTCTTAGTAATAGGGTCCCGTTTTTTACCCTTTGGGTACGGAACCCTAAAAATCAAACTTATAAGTATTCTTTCGCATATTTTGCGATTTCACAAGGTAGGTAATCACCCGTTGACCTAGAGAATCATGAAATTGACAGGAACGGTCTTGAACTCTTGAAGCACTTATTTATAAAGGAAACAATCGGAAAACCGTAAATATGTAGTTTAATGACAAAAATAATTTACAAACTTATTATTAATCCCCATTCGTTAAACCATTAATGTGTCCCGACTGTTAAAGTCTCTACATTCCATATACTCGTAACAATGTATAATTTATTTTATGAGTGTATCAACCGAGAAAGAATTTAAATGGTATAGTTTTTTGATATCCCTAAACAGAAGTCTAAACTACTAGACTTACTTGTTTTTTTCTTTTCAGTTCGTTTTTTAACACTTCACTTTTTGCGCAGTCGGGTTTTTTGATTTTTTAATTTAATGTTTTATTCCAGTTGAGGTAGGGAGAGACTACTACTTACCACATGCTACGATCCTGACATTCCTCTTTCGCTTCTTCCATTTTCATGAGCGCTTGCATACATGGTCGCTTTTTAACTACCTATTCGTTTTTACACTTCTTAATTAGGGTTCCGTAGCCGAAAAACGGAAAAAACGGAACCTTTATAGATTCGTCATGTCTGTCTGTCTGTTCGTCCGTATGTCACAGCCACTTTATTCCGAAACTATTAAGACTACACAATTGAAACTTGGTAGGTTACGTTAGGTGTATTCTGTGAACCGCTTTACGATTTTTATACAAAAATAAATATATATATATATATTATGGGGGGCTCCCCATACATACATTAAACTGAAACTAAAAATATTTTTTTCATCAAACCTAGACGTGCTTTTATAAACTAATGCTTATATAAGCACGGATAGCCCAAAACCATTTTTACTCAAAGTCAATCGTTTGAACGATAGGCACGTCTAAAGTGGTCAAATGTGTGTCCCCCCCTCTAACTTTTAAAGTATGGGAGAGAAAAATAAAAAAATATATATATACTGTAGATCTCAATAAAAACTAACAACGAAAATTGGTTTGAACGAGATACAGTCAGAAGTTTTAAAGTATGGGAGAGAAAAATCTAAAAAAAATATATGCTGTAGATCTCAATAAAAACTAACAACGAAAATTGGTTTGAACGAGATACAGTCAGAAGTTTTAAAGTATGGGAGAGAAAAATCTAAAAAAAATATATGCTGTAGATCTCAATAAAAACTAACAACGAAAATTGGTTTGAACGAGATACAGTCAGAAGTTTTAAAGTATGGGAGAGAAAAATCTAAAAAAAAAATATGCTGTAGATCTCAATAAAAACTAACAACGAAAATTGGTTTGAACGAGATACAGTCAGAAGTTTTAAAGTATGGGAGAGAAAAATCTAAAAAAAAAATATGCTGTAGATCTCAATAAAAACTAACAACGAAAATTGGTTTGAACGAGATACAGTCAGAAGTTTTAAAGTATGGGAGAGAAAAATCTAAAAAAAAAATATGCTGTAGATCTCAATAAAAACTAACAACGAAAATTGGTTTGAACGAGATACAGTCAGAAGTTTTTGAGATATAGCGAAGATAACTTTGTTTTTCATACAAACTCTATGAAAAAGAAAGTAAATTTTTTGGTGGCGAATAATTAGTTATAAAATACTCTACTGTTACGGAATCCTACGAGTGCGAGTCCGAGTTGCACTTGGCCAGTTTTTGTTATTGAGAACTAGCAGTGCGCCGCGGATTCGCTCGCGTTTAAAAGTATCCTATAGCATAATCCACAATATTGGCTATACAAAGGCAAAGTTTCAGCTAAATCGGTTCGGCCGTTTGACCGTGAAGAAGTCCCAAACAAACATACAAACTGACTTTCGCATTTATAACATTGGTGTTCCATTGATCTTCTAGGTAACTTCACATGCCTAGCCGTGGTGTTCAACCTTCGCCGCAGACTGGGCTACCACCTGTTCCATACGTATATACCCTCGGCTCTCATCGTGGTCATGTCCTGGATATCATTCTGGATCAAGCCTGAAGCTATCCCTGCCAGGGTCACGCTTGGAGTCACATCTTTACTTACTCTTGGTATGTTATAATTTACTTTATTATATAAGGTAAGTAATGAGAGGAGCAAAATGCTAAAATATGCACCGTAAAAACGTTTTTACGGTTTGTAGATTTAGGGCTACAATCACTGATTTCTGGTAAAATTTTAGATGGGTATCTGATAGATAGCAATTATAGCTCCATGTAATAGATTTTTTTATATATCTGTGTGGCATAACTTGAACCACCTTATTCATTTTTCACATCATGCATACTCTTTGGTATTAAAACGATTTATGTTTCTTTATGATGGAACGATGTCAAAATTGAAAAATGAATGACAGGAGACTGACATCCTTGAAGAGAGAGATATCCTGGAGGGACGGACATTGTCCAATCTTCTAATACTATAAGAATCTTTGTCCTGACATACTAATTGACTGACTGACTGACCGACTGACTGACTGACTGACTGACTGACTGACTGACTGACAGACAACGCACAGCCTAAACCGCTGGTCGTAGAGACTTGAAATTTGGAGGGTATATTTGTCTTAGTACGTAAAGGTGTATGTACTAAGAAAGAATTTCCCAAAATTCACCCCTTTAGGGGATGAAATGGGGGTTCAAAGTTTGTATGGAGAAACAAGATTAGATAGTATATTCTATTCGAAACTTCACACAAGTGCTTCTATAAAAAAATAAGTAAATACGTGTTTCAGGCTTTTTCGAAATGCCACCCCTTAAAGGGTGAAGTGGAGTAAAGTGGTAACACAGTCTGAAATCAATATCGTTTCGGATTGCGCTGAAATTTGGCATGCATATACTTATTTTGACATAGGTATCCTTATCCGCTAGGATACCTACGTCAAAAGCAGAAAGAATTTTTCAAAATTTACTCTGAAGCGGAGGTTCAAAGTTTTGAAAGTCATTTTATTCGACATTTCACACAAGTACTTCTGTAAATAAATAATTAAATACGAGTTTCAGGCTTTTTCAAAGTGCCACCCGTGTGTGTGTGCCAGTGTGAAGTGGGGTAACAAAGTCTGAAAATGAATATTGCTTCGGATTGCGCTGAAATTTATAATGCAGATAGTTATTATGACGTAGGTATCCGCTAAAAAGGATTTTCTAAAAATTCCCCACGGATATTAGGTACTTATTATTTTTAATTATATATATAAACTTATAGATTTACTTAAGTAATTCTGTAAATAAGTAAGTAAATACGTGTTGCAGGATTTTTGCAAGGGGTTGGTGAAAATATGGTGATAATATAAATCACTATGGTTTTTCGGATTTTATAAGTATGAATCCCTATTACCCTTAGTCACGCAATAGATAACTTGAAAACTGGTGAACCGATTTGGCTTTTACTTCATAGATGTCTTTTATGATAGAAAGGTTTTACAAAATAAAATAAGTCTTTAACGCGGGCGAAGCGCGGAGGAAGATGTTCGCAGGATAAAATACTAATAGGACTTCATGGAGGTATATAAATGGAGTGAACCATCACAAGCTATCTTACGTGCCGACCGGTGCGCGATCGGGCGTGACGAGTACTTACACTAATACTAATGAGTAGCGAATACAGATGCGACACTGCCTCTTTCTAATAACTTTACCTAATTTTGTGCATCGTATAAGGAAAATTAAAGTAAAGTTTTAGCATGTAAAAGTTAAGTACGTAGTACGTTTATATCGATGTAGGACTTCAACGATTTCCGATGTCACTGATAACATGAAGTCGAGCATGATGTAAATGTGCTAAACCAGGCCGGTATTTACTGAAGCTTCACTACCAGGATATAATGGGCCCGAAGATCATTGTTGAACTAAGTGTCGCCATTAAGTTAAGTATTGTAGAGTCAATATATTTATAAATGTATTAACCTGTGTTCATATTTCTCCATCTAGCTTCCCTCTATACACGTAGCAAGAGGTAGGCGCTTTGTTACGTTACATCTTATAGGCTAGAGTTTGAGCACTATCTCGCCTAGTGGTAAGCGATGACGTGGCCTATGATGGTGTCCACGGTAGGCCTAGAATACTCAGACTCTCAAGGACTGTGTGCTACCGGAACACCATAAGGTTCACAGCAGCACATAGCCCTTGAGAGTCGGCCTCATTCCCGTAGGTACCGCCGACCGCGCCACTAAATGTTTGACATCAATAACATCATGTCTTTCGTCCTCAGCAACTCAAAACACGCAGTCGCAACAGAGTCTCCCTCCAGTATCCTACGTGAAAGCGATCGATGTGTGGATGTCATCGTGTTCAGTCTTCGTATTCCTATCTCTGTTCGAGTTTGCAGTCGTCAATAACTACATGGGTCCCGTCGCTACGAAGGCTATGAAAGGATACTCTGATGAGGATCTGGCGAGAGATCTTGATGCTTTCAAGGTAGGTATACTATTCTGAGATCGAATGGAGCATAAATACCGCCTCGGTGCTCCCAGCCAACCTCGCCTGCCCATGGTGCATCCTGCTGACTAACAAACGAGGCTCTGGCGACCGACAAATGGCGGTATAACCATTTCGAAATTATGGCGTAGCTAAACACCACAGGCTGGTGACGGGCAGCAGCGTCACCGGTGCGAGGAGCTACGTCCTGCAATCACCAACCCGCTTGCCCAGCGTGGCGATTAGGGCATATTCCTCCCAAGATGGAAAGTCATACACAAAGCCAAGGCCCCAAGGCAGTGACAGGAAAAAAAGAGCCGAAGATCGGGCTCAGTGGCACATCTTGGGAGAGGCCTACGTCCAGCAGTGGACTGTCACAAGCTGATGATGATGAGGATACTATCCTAAGGTATACCTACCAATCCTACTGATTAGTGATGGGGTCGATAAGACCTGCCTTGATCTACCTATCTATGTAGGTACATTGTTAAATACAATCCAAAATGTCATCGTACCGACAGGTCTCGAACCCGCGACTCCTAGGAAACATACCCAGGGGCTATATTGCTGTATAGGGGCAACATACCAACTCAGCTACTATGTATTTAAGTCTGGTTTTGTTTTTTTTATGATATAACCTTATAAGAAAACCTCGCGGTGGACCCATTAAAAAATCAAGAAACAATAGAAATTACCTACGAATAAATCATAAGTCGGGAACTCTAATTCAAAACTAATTCCACACAAAAAGTGGCCATCCATCAAACCAAAACGACGTAGATTCAAAATAGGAATGACTATCGAAGTTACAAGTGATTGGCTTGGAGATCGATTTAAATTCGGAACGAAAGCAGGGATTGGTTCGCGCATGTGCTGTAATGTCTGTTATGACAGTCGAGTCAAACAAGACAAATGTCCGACTAATGACGCGCTGGACACGACTTTTAACCCCGCCTGCTTGGACACGACTTTTGTTGGGTAATTTTTATAACGCAGTTACTTTTCTTTTTTCTTTAAGAATAAATCATAAGGATATATTCTTAGGAAATTACAGATATAAAGTAAAACAACCGGCTCCAGAGTATCTCTCGCGCGACGTTTAAATTAATTAAACGCGATTTTAATTAAAATCAATTATTCCAGCACATATTCCCAACGCCGGCAGACCCTCGAGCCAGTACTTCAGCATCGATACCTCAATACGACACATTTTGCAACGGACGCGAGACAGCAGTATACATCGATCGGTTCTCTCGATTCTTCTTCCCTTTCTCTTTCTTTATACTGAACGTTGTGTATTGGTCTACGTTCCTGTGATTTATTTAGTTTACGCTAGGAGAGTGGGTAGTTAATAAAACTTGTTAGTGATAAGAAGTGGTGTTTTATATATTCCTCATTTGAGCAATAATCAGGAGAACGGTCGGCTTTGACGCCAGAGGTACAGAGTTCAAGCCCCGCCGTGCATCAATGAATTTTTCTATCGAAAAATGTACGTGCACTTTTCACAGTGGCCCTCCGGTGAAGGAAAACCATCGTTCAGAAACCAACAACCCCCGCATGGTGGTAGGACACTATCTAGTGTCCGCCTGGCCAGCTACCACCCTCAAGTTAGAAAATCTGTCGCCAAACATTGTGTTCCGGCAGCTACCCTTGATAGCCAGTTCCCATTCTACTAGGTCTAGCGTGCTTACCATCTTCGACCACTACATCACTTACCAACAGGCGAGATAGTTAGAGTCAAACGCTAGCCTATAAGATATTTAAAAAAATTACAATTTTTGATAGAGGCGATGCCCAACGTTTCAACTCAGTTGTCACGGCCATTTTTATCACTAGTTGTGACAAAAAGTAAGTATATGTATCCTATTTGTTTAGTGATACACATTTGTATTCCCAGTTGGTCAAGTTGCATCTGCAGTGGTGATAAACAATTATTGAAAAAAAAAATAAACAGACTTTCAAACCAGAAATAGGCACTCAAAAGCGAAAAATAAATAAATATAATGATTATAAGCGCTACTCAACTATTTGAAGACGGTGCCAGCCAAGTCTAATAGGTAGTAGATAGATACTACCTACAAGTATCTACCTACCTACTACATACATTATATTTTTTTACAAAAATAATTTATTTTACCATTTTTAGTGCAAAACAAGTTTTAAACACATGAATATATTAAAATTTGTGTCTGGGCTGTTAAGCATTGAGAAGTTGAGAAGAGGCTGTTACGGTTAAATCAATTTACAAAATTTTGTGTCTGTACTGAATAGTCACCGTTGAGGAGTTCCCTCGCCGGAAGTTAACACTGAGTGCAGCAGCCATGTCATGATGGAGTTTAGAACAGGCTATATTATAGGTAAATTCATTGATAAAATTTCATCACCGAACTCCTAACCTTCCTACATCAGCTCATCATTTCCCTGGGATTCCATTATCACATCCTGACTTGGTGCCAATGGGACCACCTCAGGAGAATATCTTTCAAATATAAAAATAATTTTGAGAATCGGTCCACAAATGGCGGAATAATCGGTGAACATACAAAAAAAAAAAAACATACACGTCGAAAATATAACCTCCTCCTTTATTGAAGTCGGTTAATAAAAATCAGTAAATTATCTAACCTTACCTACGTAAAATATTTAAAATAAAATCTCATTGTGTAATAATAATTTTATTTCGTTATACACAAACGTAACTTAAAACATAATAATTGTAAAAAGTACATACATAACAATGTAATCCGATATTATGTGTCTTTTAAGTGTTATCGTACACTTTATATTTTATCTACATTCTTTACCCTTAGTACGAGTTTTCATCGTACAGTGCCACAAGTATAACTTGGCGGTGGTGGTTTTTGGAACTAATTCTTTTAATTGAAACTGTGAGTTTGACGTTTGAGAGATTACCGCGACATTATTGTTGATAAATCTGCTAAATTAAAATAGTTCAATAATGCCAAAGTAATTAAAAGTGGTTTAAGAGAAACTGTTATCAAAGTACAAAGTAAAAGCACAGTGGCGCACAGGCACGCCAAGTTTTACTTGCCGGACTGTAAACGCTTTTGACAGATCTCACATAGTTTTCGACTTATTCTGGCTCCCCGATTGGTCTAAATTTAGTGGAGTGTAGTAACCACTAGAGGCGCTGTACTGTTTTTCATACAAAATTTGTTCGATACACAATATCGAGTTTGGTATGAAAACTCGTACTAAGGGTACTTGTATACAATCCAAAATGTACTACCGATACGATGAAACTAATTGATTGCATTGGTGGTGGCATCTGCAATAACTGTTTAGAAGTAAATTACTCGGATGAAATTATCTTTTATAAATAGATAATCTGTTGAATCGATTGGCATAATATTACTATTTACAAAATTTTATTATTAAAGATATTTATTTCATTTTACATCTCGGGGCGTAAATCACCCGGTCCTTTATAAAGCATTGACGGAGCCGAAGCCAACGTCAAGAAGCCCTTTACAACTTTTGCTTATCTATGATTTGTTTGTGGATGAAGAGATGAAAAACTATAAAAAGATGGTACATTTTATCATGGCTATGAATGGCTGCTTGATTTCTGATTACTGGTCTATGGGATGAGGTACGGCACCCGCCAATTATGCCTCATTTCAAACTATTAAGGCGGGTGGTGTACTTGCTACACACTGAATGGACTTCCTATAAAGGCGGACCGGTATGTTAGCGCCGAGGGGCAACATTGGCGTGGATAGCTAAGGGTGTCGAGAGGTGTGCTGCACTTTCACTAAACGCTTCTAGCGGCTTTATGCCATTAAATATATTATTATTAACTTACACAAATATGAATGAAGCCATAACAAATAATGAACATAGGAAATTCCATCGGAGCACGGATGGGATTGTTCTTTGTGGATTGTACTGAAGTCAGTGGTCCTATATCTCATTGCAGTCTTCCATATCTAGAAGAGCACGATTCCATCAATTGTCACTTGTGAGGTGTGGCTCACCATGATCTTACGGTGTTCCGGCAGCACACAGCCCTCGAGAGTCAGAGTATTCAAGCCCTAGCGTGTTCACTATCTTAAAACACATCATCGCTTACCACCAGGTTAGTGGTTAAACGGTAGCCCATAAGATAAAAAAAATCATCAAGCTGTTAAGCAGCGCGACGCTATTCTTCAACATAGTAGACACGTCTTTACTCCTTTGTGCTTTATTGGAGTCCCGGGCAATGATATAAGGTCAGGACAGGACAAGCACGACGCTTCCCTGATGGTAAGCGATGACGACTGCCTATTACAGATACAGCTACTTGCAAAATTCTGGACTAGCAGAAAATTGCATGTCACTGCACTGCGCCTGTTACCTTGAGACATAAAGATGTTGAGTCTAACATGCCCTGTAATTTCACTGGACACCTTGCCATTTCAACCGAAAAACATTCCTATTTCACGGCTGAAAATTAATTGGCAAAGTGATGGTACCAGCTGAAGTCCTAACACTACAAAATGTATGCTATGCTATGCGAAAATAGAACTAAAAGTTCGTATTACTACCATCATCGATATTTCTCTTCCCCGTTCCATATATCTTCTGGCAGAGCTCGGCAAATCTCCAATCCTTCAAACCATCAGGATTTTGCTTCACCATATTCCTATACTGCGTTCGAACCTCAGTCATTTTCTTAGAGCAAGCTAGAGGGCTCTTGTTTAACAACGATGATGCTTCCATCCAAAGATAGCTTCTATTAAATTTGGGATTTTTAAACTTATCCAAGTTACCCAAATACCAAGTCATTAGATTTTCTGTTTCGTTGTCAATCCAAGATTGTTCATCGTTGAAATCCGAGCTTGGATTCTGATGGACGTCTAATAGAATTTTAACGGCCACTTCTTTAGCTATTATTTCTTTCAGAATAGAACTGAAGTCAGTTTTCTCACCATTAATTTCATCTTTTTCCATATTGTAGGCCTGCTTTAGATAGTTTATTTTGTTGTACACTTTGGAAACTGGCTCAGATACGTGATTGGCTAGCTGAGTCCAGAGGTATTTCCTTTCGAATTTCGGGTTTAGAAACTCTTCTAAATGCTTCAAATAGTATTTCAAAGCAGAATCAACTTTTTCTGGTTCCATTGAGACGTCTTTGTAAATCTTCTCTTGTTGCTCAGTCACTTTAGCGAATTTGGGTTTTAATTTTAATACAATTTCAAGTAGCTTAGTGAACGGGCTGTTTTTCTTCACAGTTTCATTGGCTTCTTCGAAGGTATTTCTCATTTTCGTGAACATTTTTCTGCACGCAACAGAAGTTCTACTAAGCTTCGTTGCAATATGTGCCCACATGTCTTTAGGAACGATTTCTTTGCCTCTATTCGATCTGATATAGTTTATGTACAAGGTAAGCAGTCGTTTCTTGGTACGCTTTGTCCATTTTGTTTCTTTCTGATCTGAGAGAGTGCAAGAGGTTTGTTCTCCTGCAGACAATTTAGGTAGATTTGTCAGCTGCTGTAGAAGTTCAGTATTGTCTAGTATTTGAGAGTTTTCTGGCAGTTCTTGGCCTTCTTGAAGTACAATGATGCATTGATAATCATCCTCTGAAAGAATAATTAGTTAATTTTTAATTATACTGTAGTTATGTAGTAATTTAAAGTCGCTCAGCGTGCTATGGAGAGGACTATGCTCAGTGTTGCTCTGAAGGATTGAGTCTGTGACGAGGTGATCTGACAGAGAACCAAAGTCATCAACTGTCCATCGAATTAGTAAGGTGAAGTGGTGAAGTGGCAATGGGCTGGCCACAGTAGCCAAAGAACCGAAACCCGCTTGGGTAAACAAGATTTTAAGTGCAGACTGCGAATCAGCAAGCGTAGTGTAGGACACTCAGACAAGTTGGAGCGATGATGTTCGCAAAGTGGCTGAGATTAGCGGAGGATCGTGCTCAGTGGCGTGCAATTGGAGAGGCCTATGTCCAGCAATGGACTGGTATAGACTGATGATGATGATAATGTAGTATTTAAACATTAAAATCTGATAGATTAGCCCATAAGCATTCTTGACTTAGCGTATTCACTGACCAACCACATCATAGCTTACCACCAGTAAGACAGTGGTCAAACTAATAGAAAGTTATGCGATCTGAGAACCTATTGTTTAGCAGAACTAAAAAAATCTGGTAAAAGATACAAACCTCCCATTTCCTCCGAATCCATAATCAACACCTGTTCTTCATGAAAAGTGTCCATTTCCACCACCTCATCTCTGGAGCTATAAATACGATCAAACATATTAAAGTAACTCCACGATATCTTCACTTCGGGATTCTTCGATCTCATCGTCTTCAGTTTACGATAACACCGCCTGAGTTCAACAAACTTTTCCTTACAATTGGCTTCGCTTTTCTTCAATTCAGTAGCCAACGGAGCCCATTTAGAAACATCATCGATATTATTACTAATCTCGTCGAAGTTCTTTGAGAAAAATGATATTAGGAGCTTAATTTCTCGAGCGAGCCATTCTTGGTTGTCCGTATCGAGTTGCCCTTGTTTTAATTTGTTTTTGAGTATTCGATATCCGAACACTTTTTTGCAGAGAGCATAGTATGGCCATGTTACTGGTATTCTGGGCTTGTCGATCTCTTTCTTTATGTAGTCTATGTATGTTTGCTTGAGGGAACGGAATCTGTGACAGCATTGAGTAGAGTTTATCCCTATTTGAGCTGCTAGAGGATCCCATAAGGATAACTTGTGCCGTGAGCTTTGGAATTTGTCTTTGTTCTTCAAGTAGTGTTCCAATATTTTGGTAGATCGTGGATCTGTTCGGGGCTCTGAGTCTGTGTAGTCGGGGTCGTCTTTCATTGATTTTTCTTTTGCTTTCTCTGCTGATGTCTTATCCGATTTGATATTAACTTTTTTCACTGGAATTAGAACATTTTCGATATTATAAGGCACAAGGTTAATACGGATTGAACATTTACTGTGATCAACTAATGATTGTACGAAAATAAAAATGTATTTCATTAACTTCGCCTTATCATAGATATACATACAGCTTCAATCATGGCTATAACTTTCCATTGCAGTCAAGTATGGAAGAGACCTGGGCCCCTAGACAAAATCCAATTTCTTGTTTCCATTCACGCTAACGCAAGGTCAAAATGTATGGGAATGACATCTTTGTTGCGTTAACATAAACACGTTAACATAAATGTCATTCTATACATTTTGAATTTGTAATGGAAACAAGAAATTGGATTTTGTCTAGGGTCCCTGGTACTTATAATATTATGGGTTTAGAGCCTAGTTTAAGTACCAGGTGGTCATTGATTTATTGTATTAATGCCAATTTTTTCCATTAAACATTTTTACTTACTTTACTTATTTTAAGTTTTGACTGCAATGGAATATGACTGGTAATTAAAAAAAATGCTAAGCTAACTAAGCATAAAAATTGCAAAATCATATAGATTTAAGATCGGGGATTTAAAGTGACTTACGCGATGTCGATATAGCGATCGACATGTTTCGGCCTCAGCCGGAGGCCATTATTAGGATCTCGAGTGCGGGGCGCTCTCCGACGCGTCCGGCCTCGCACTCCGAGCGAGAACATAGCGATTTCGGCATCAACATCGCGTAAGTCACGTTAAATTCCCGATCTTAAATCTATAAGGACCAGAATCAATGGTATTCCTTGCCAGTATCTAGCCACAGCCCTACTGAGTGAACAGGTATTTTCTAAGCGTACAACATAGTTCGTCAAATGCATCGTCACTTAACATCAGATGCGATAGTGATCAAACGCTTGCTTATCTGAAATGAAAATGTATAGTTGAGGCTTATACCCCAACATTCGAAGCAACCCACCCCAGTATTGATACATAGGTACATACATAAAAACCTTATACCCCAGCATTCGAAGCATATACCCCAGCATTCGAAGCAAACCACCCCAGTATTGATACATAGGTACATACACAAAAACCTTATACCCCAGCATTCGAAGCAACCCACCCCAGTATTGATACATAGGTACATACATAAAAACCTTATACCCCAGCATCCGAAGCAACCCACCCCAGTATTGATACATAGGTACATACATAAAAACCTTATACCCCAGCATTCGAAGCAAACCACCCCCGTATTGATACATAGGTACATACACAAAAACCTTATACCCCAGCATTCGAAGCAACCCACCCCAGTATTGATACATAGGTACATACATAAAAACCTTATACCCCAGTATTGATACATAGGTACATACACAAAAACCTTATACCCCAGCATTCGAAGCAACCCACCCCAGTATTGATACATAGGTACATACACAAAAACCTTATACCCCAGCATTCGAAGCAACCCACCCCAGTATTGATACATAGGTACATACATAAAAACCTTATACCCCAGCATTCGAAGCAACCCACCCCAGTATTGATACATAGGTACATACATAAAAACCTTATACCCCAGCATTCGAAGCAACCCACCCCAGTATTGATACATAGGTACATACATAAAAACCTTATACCCCAGCATTCGAAGCAAACCACCCCAGTATCGATACATAGGTACATACACAAAAACCTTATACCCCAGCATTCGAAGCAACCCACCCCAGTATTGATACATAGGTACATACATAAAAACCTTATACCCCAGCATTCGAAGCAACCCACCCCAGTATTGATACATAGGTACATTACATAAAAACCTTATACCCCAGCATTCGAAGCAACCCACCCCAGTATTGATACATAGGTACATACATAAAAACCTTATACCCCAGCATTCGAAGCAACCCACCCCAGTATTGATACATACGAGGTGCATTCAATAAGTACCTAGCCTCATCGCCAGAGGGCGCTGTAGTTTCAAAAGAGTTTTACCACAGTGTAGCATATTCTTTTTTAATTCTTTTTTCAAATTTTCATTCCAATCCCTTCATATGTTTTAGTTTGACAACTTATGGAAGCGAACGTATCGATCGGTTTTACAAAAATGGAAAAAGAGCAATATCGTTCGGTGATTCGATTCCTATTTTTGGAAGGGAAAACGCGCATCGAAATCAAAGAGCGCTTGGATGCTGTGTACGATGACTCTTCTCCATCGATGGCCACCGTCAAGAATTGGTTCAACGAGTTTGCACGTGGCCGTATATCGGTTTCTGATGAACCACGTCCAGGTGCACCGAAAACAGCTGCTACGGAGGAAAAAATTAAAAAAATTCCATGATCTCGTATTGGCAGATCGCCGATTGAAGGTTCGGGAGCTAGCTGAGACTGTAGGCATTTCAGAAGGAACAGTGCATCATATTCTTCACGAGGAACTCGGCATGAGAAAGCTGTCGGCGCGATGGGTGCCGCGTTTACTCACACCGGAAAACAAGTGCAACCGTGAGACCACATCGGAGACGTGTTTGGCGCTGTTTAAGCGGAATCCAGCGGAGTTTTTGCGTCGTTTTGTGACCGTCGATGAAACCTGGATCCACTGGTACACACCAGAGACCAAGGAGCAATCAAAACAATGGATCCAGACCGGGGAACGTGCTCCAAAGAAGGCGAAAACTGTAAAATCGGCCGGAAAAGTTATGGCCACCGTTTTCTGGGATTCACAAGGTGTGATCTACATCGATTACCTCGAGAAGGGTAAAACAATTACAGGGCATTACTATGCCGATTTATTGGGCCGATTCGACGCCGAATTAAAGAAAAAACGACCCCATCTAGCTAAGAAAAAAGTGCTGTTTCACCACGACAACGTACCGGTTCACACGTCTGCCGTTGCCATGGCCAAATTGGTCGAATTACGCTACAAATTGCTGCCCCATCCACCGTATTCTCCAGATTTGGCCCCTTGTGACTTCTTTCCGTTTCCTAATCTGAAAATATCTCTCGCCGGGAATAGATATGGATCAAATGAGGAGGTCATCGCCGCCACGGAGGCCTATTTTGCAGAGTTTGACAAAAACTATTTTTCGGACGGGTTAAAAAAGTTGGAGCATCGCTGGGCTAAGTGTATCGAACTAAAAGGAGACTATGTTAAAAAATAAAATGCCACTTTTCCAAAATGTTCGTTTACTTTTTGTAGGCTAAGTATTTAATGAATGACCCTCGTAGGTACATACATAAAAACCTTATACCCCAGCATTCGAAGCAACCCACCCCAGTATTGATACATAGGTACATACACAAAAACCTTATACCCCAGCATTCGAAGCAACCCACCCCAGTATTGATACATAGGTACATACATAAAAACCTTATACCCCAGCATTCGAAGCAACCCACCCCAGTATTGATACATAGGTACATACATAAAAACCTTATACCCCAGCATTCGAAGCAACCCACCCCAGTATTGATACATAGGTACATACATAAAAATCACGTCTTTTTCCCGTTGGGGTAGGCAGAGCCTACTTCTTTCCACATGCTACGATCCTGACATACCTCTTTCACTTCTTCCACTTTCATGAGCGATTCAGGATTGATAAGACTAAAATTATAATCATTATACATACCGGCAACTTTTCCCGAGCTCGAAGTCTGTGGCTTGCTTACATCATACCCTTTTAGCAACTCTACGTCCATGCCATAGTCAAAAATCCTGTCAAAAAGCTCAATATATCTCCAATCGATCTGCATATCTGGGTCCTCCTTCTTATTATCTAGAATAGCATTATACAGAATCACAAGTTCCTCCCATTGCATTTTACAAACTTCAATACTATTATTTAGTTTATGAGCGATCGCTGCCCAACAAACGAAATGACACTCTCGGTCCTTAAACAATTCCATATTATCATAGAAAAACTGAACTAAATCATCAGTCTCAAGCGAATTCTTGACATGTTTATCGGAGTCATACATATGTGCATTACTAAATATAGTTTTAACGTCTCTCGCTATTATAAAATCAAAGATTATAGCCATTGGGATGCGATCGTGTAAATTGTATTTGCCAGTGATATATTTCTCCAAATGCTCTCTGTGCAGTATTTCATAACGGATTTCGCAGGTATCCGGCTTTTTATCAATTAACTTGCCTACTTCACTCCACAGAAATTTATTTGGAATTGTCTCATCCACAAAATCTTCATAGCAATCGAAGTAGTATTTCGCAAGAACAGTGTTTTGAGTATTGTCCCATTCATGTTCAGGTACGACAACAATCTTATTCTCTACTACATCATCGGGCAATGTGTTGAAATATTTCTTGTGGAAATTAATATCATCTCTGAATATTTTATCAAAAATTTCCATGTACGGCCATTTAATCTTGGCAGACCCTGACTCTTTTTTCTTTATAAGCATAGTGACATAATGTTGCTTGTAATTCAGAAATCTCTTTTGCAAGTATTCACTATCATCCTCGCCCATTTCATTAGCTATCTTGTCCCAGAGTTCTCGGCTCCAATGCTCCTTCTGAAAATTCTTCTTGTATTTCAAGTATATATTTAGCAATTGCTCAACTTTTTCATCTGGCGCTCTGGTGGTGTTCATTTGTTTAATAGACAACACACTATCTGGTTCCTTGATTGTATCCTGTTTTAAAATGGCTATTTTTGGTTCAGTTTCTTCATCCACTTCCATTTGCAGATCCATCTGTGTGTTTTTATCGTCTGAAGCAAATTCTGAATTATCGTCGTGAAATGCTTGATGGCATAAATCTAAGAAGGGCCATTTCACTATAACACCTTTATTGATGTAGCCACGGATTTCAGAGTATTTTGTTTTGAGTTCATCTAGTTTTTCTTCACAGGACGTTTGATTTTTCCCCACTAGCATGGTTTTGCATGCGACGGTCCAGAGATGTTTTTTCTGTGTCGTTCCGGACACGAAAGATAACTTATTGTCATTGTAAAATGTGAGGAGTCTTTTTATTTGGTCATCAGACCAGGAATCTAGGTATACTTCGTTTATTGTTGATGTTGTTAGTGGTGGGTCATCTACTAAATCTTCATAGCTCTCCAGCATGTAGGAGTTATCTTGGATTTGCATTGAATCATTCTCGATGTTATCAATTGTCGTGAGAACACCCTCTTGGTGTTCGCCATTTTCTGAAAAAGTCAATGAGATAATGAAAGTGGTAGGTAGGTAATGCTGAGTCAGTAATTTTCTTAGGCTGAATGCAAGAGCTATAAGACTCATTACAGTGATTGGCAGTGATTGGCATATAAGTTTTAGCTATAGTTTGACCGAAACCGGAAACCGCGGGCCCTAAGTAAGCGCGCGGTGAAGTACAATGCAGGCCACTCCGCTCTGTCAGTTTACCATCAACTCTCACGCTTCCCATCCCCAGCCTCGCCTCCACCGTCCCCCGCCTCGCCACGCATTCCTAAGCCGCGGTACAGCGTTTACGGTCAAACTATAGCAAGAGTTGTATTACTAATTTTGATTAAAAACAGTCATTACTTGATTTTTAAATAAATGCTTAGTGTTTATCATACAGAAATCACAGCTCATAAGATCCTGGAGTGACAATAGTCAAAGTAACCCTTTAAGGACCTTAGGCTTGCATGCCTCTGAAACCTGTGGATGGTGCTAACTGCTGTTAGACTTCTACTGAGGACTTCAAATTAATTATGTTGTTAACCAGCCTGTTTGGAATATGGACTGGGATTGAGATTATTGACCTATGTAAATTCCAGTACCTCATCGCGACAGGAGTCTTTCAGATAAGCACAGTCATAGACAGCAATGTATCTTAACATAAAGAGAGATTTGGTCAAGTGAATTGGGCTTAAGTCCAGTACCTTAGCTCAACAAGTCTTTCAGATAAGCAGTCTTACCGTACGTTTTCACTGCACTGCTGAAAACCATTGCCCGCTCTGCTACTCATAGGCTGTTTGTTAGACAGAGGAGAAGATTGTTTTGCAAAATGTTTTCTGTGCAGTGAAACGATCGGTTAGACAGCTATGTATCTTAACATAAAGAGAGATGGTGGTAAAGTGCTAGTCTACTTTATAGTAAAAGCATTATTAATTACTAGCTGTGCCCGCGACTTCGTCCGCGTGGAATAGTGTCTTTGGGCAGGCCTCGCCCATAGCTACTGCGCTTTATACCTAAACTTTGGGGCAACGCCGGCGGTACTATCTGCCAGTCGGTTGTCACCGCTCACGCGCGCGGAACGTATATTATTATTAAAATGACGGGATAACTTCGCATTCGTATTCTATAATAGAAACGATTTAAGTTTTTCATAGTCATTTTGCGGATTTGACAAAAAACAAGCATTTTTTTAATTTTATGCTAATGATACTAAAATGACAAGACGGCGTAAAATTCACTTTCTCGACTTCAAATTCGACTCTTAGTTAGGAATTTTGACGTTATTTTGTTAGGTAAATAAAAATAATTCGTAAACTTTTTTTTTATTTCATTGAGTCAACCTCAGAGATATATATGACTAGAAGTGCCCCGTGGCTTCGCCCGCGTTAAAAAATCCTTTTCACTTAAAACTTTTCTTTTGTAAAAACTTTCTACCATAAAAGACATTAAATAAGAATTAGCCAATTCGCCCCTTTTCATGTTATTGCGTGACTAAGGAAAATCGTGATAACCCTCATTTTCAGTTTGTTACCTACCCCATTTCGAAAAATCATGCAACACGTACTTACTTTTATTAACAGCAGGACTAGCAATGCTTTATCCCCGGGGGAAAGACACAATTATTTCCCTGTTTTTCACCACTGACAGTAGATCAACACAACAATTTAAACGCTTGGTGAAGTTTAACCCCGAGTTTTGATTTTGTTTCGTATTAAAAAGTTAAAAAAAAGATTTAATTAAAAGTCAGCGGGCGTGTATAATTGTCGAAAAACTTTACTGATAATTTGCCTTCTCCACCAAACAAAACACGGATAGGTGGAAAGACAAAATAGTCCCCTCGCCATGCTAGCCCTGCAGCAGTACCTATGTAAAGTTTAGAATATAACAGACTATCTCATCTTGTTGAATCCCCGTTCCGTATCCGGGGGGAAATTTAAAGAAAATCCTTTCTTACCGGATACCTACGTCAAAATAACTATCTGCATGCAAAATTTCAGCGCAATCCGAAACAATATTGTTTCTAGCTGAAAGACTTGTCAAGATGAGGTATTGGACTTAAGCCCAATTCACTTGACCAAACCTCTCTTTATGTTAAGATAAATGTATCTTCTATGCTGTTTGTTATGTTGCTGTCTATGACTGTGCTTATCTGAAAGACTCCTGTCGCGATGAGGTACTGGAATTTACATAGGTCAATAATCTCAATCCCAGTCCATATTCCAAACAGGCTGGTTAACAACATAATATTGATTTCAGACGTTGTTACCCCACTTCACCCTTTTAGGGGTGGCATTTCGAAAAAGCCTGAAACACGTATTTACTCATTTATTTACTGAAGCATTTGTGTAAAGTTTAGAATAGAAAAGACTACCCAATCTTGTTTCTCCATACAAACTTTGAACCCCCATTTCACCCTCTTAAGGGGTGAATTTTGGAAAATCCTTTCTTAGTACACCCTTACGTACTAATACAAATATACCCTGCAAATTTCAAGTCTCTACAACCAGTGGTTTAGGCTGTGCGTTGTCTGTCAGTCAGTCAGGACAAAGATTCTTATAGTATTAGAAGATATCTGTGGAGTCAACCCTTTACTGTATCGGGCGCGCGCCGGTACATCACGCGCTGAACGAAGTAATAACAACGCTAGGTCGAGAGCCTTAGACACATTTTTGCTTGTATTGTCTGAATTATTTCATTTCGTTTATACGTTGGTATTGTGTTTTTGTAGGGGAGTGAAATATCTGTTACGTAGTAACTATTATATAATCTGTGCTTTGGGTAGCATTTTTAATTATTTAGGCTAATTATTTTACAAATAAAGCACATGCGTATACCTACACCGCACCGTACCACGCCGCGCTAACTTTCATCTCCTATTGATATTTTACACCCTTGAGGGTACAACTTTTACAAAAACATTGAATGTCATATTTATTTATATCCAATCAACAGACTAAAAAATAAGTTTCAAACTTCGAGCTCCTAAAATGACGATACTTCCATACAACTTTTCATCCCCCATTTCAACCCCTTATACATCCCTTTTTTCGCATTAAAAAGTAGCCTATATCCTTTCTCAGGCTCTAGACTATCTGTGTACCAAATTTCATTTAAATCGGTTCAGTGGTTTTGGCGTGAAAGTGAGACAGACAGACTGACAGACTTACGCATTTATAATATTAGTTAGGAAGTTAGGATAGCTTACCATCAACATAATACAATAGTATCTCTCCATTACTCTGGACCTCAGTTTTCACTACAATTTGCTCCATTATCTTAGGAAATTATCATTTGTTAATCTGTAAGAAAAAAAAATTATCATATAAACTCATAATTAATTGTAGTAGTCTAAACTAATATTATAAAGAGGAAAGATTTAATTTTTTGTTAGTTTGTTTTGATTTAACTTAAAAACGGCTCCAACTATTTTCATGAAATTTAGTATTAGTATGCAGGGGGATTCAGGGGCCCCGATGGAATCGATCTAGCTAGGTTTCATTTTTATAAAAGTTTGTTTTATCCGTATTTTGAAACAATGAAAAACTGATACAATATCATTAGAATACGAAGGTAAATTTCGCCACTCTGTAAAAGGTTATGATAATTCGGTGGGGCATCAGGCGGTCCCGAAACCAGAGGACCCCAGGTCGAGTTCAGATGAGATGATAATATTTTTCCTGTTTGTTTCCCGTCTCGTCCATTTTCTTTTTTTTTTAAATATCTTATAGGCTAGCGTTTGATCACTATCTCACCTGTTAGTAAGTGATGATGCGGTCGAAGATGGTAAGCATGCTAGGCCTAGAATGGGAACTAGCTCTCAAGGATAGCTGCTGGAACACATTAGATGTTTGGCGACAGATTTTCTAACTTGAGGGTGGTTGCTGGCCATGCGTTTAGATAGTGTACCACCACCATGCGGGGGTTGTTGGTTTCTTAACGATATTTTTTCTTCACCGGAGGGCCACTGTGAAAAGCGCACATAAATTTTTCCATAGAAAAATCCATTGGTGCACGGCGGTTTGAACTCGATACCTCTGGCATCAAAGCCAACTGTTCTCTCAATTACGCCACCTCCTTCATTTGTGAGAAAAACAGTTATCGGGAGCCAAAACATTTCCAAAAAACGCAATTATCAAAATAAATAAATACCGAGCAAAGCTCGGTTATCCAGTCACTTCTTTATAAAGGCAGACAAAAAATTTGCACTTATACAAGTCAAATATCATTAAATAGAATAAAAAAAATATATAAGACAAGTTTTTTTTATGCTGATAGATACAGTACATAGTCATACATATAATAACTTTTTATTCATGTTTTTTTATTACCAAGAGAAAAAAACCTAACCTAAAGTAGGGAGTATAACTTTTACCAAGAACAGAGAAAATCTTCAAGTATTACAAAAATATTCAGGTAATACAAACCGTGGTCTTATTGCTTAGAGCGATCTCTTCCAGACAACATTAGAATGGACAGATATCAGATATGATAGGCTAGCATTTAATCAATATATCGCCTTATGGTAAGCAATTATATGGTTGAGGATGGGATAGTGAACACATTATGGCGGCAGATTTTCTCCTTCATGGTAAGCAACTTTTTAGTAGCAAGTCAGGCGGAACATCGTTATAATACTCATATCACCTGTGACCAACACCCATGAATGCACATAGAAAAATCCATTGCTGAACAACTAGAACTTGAAGAGGCCGGTTATTATCCAAATCAGTAATTCATACTCACATACCAATTTTTTGATCAAAGTCCAATAGTGATACAATTAATAATATGCCTTCGAGCATTTACCATTGGAGATGTTAACGCAAGGCTGCCATATAGCCATAGTTGGCCATATGAGCGTGACAATACTGTATAATATAAATAATAAATTAAAATCAATAGTGGGTTCAATATCAATAAAAAAAAAATTTAATAATACTTTTTCAGAAATTACATTATTTATTGCATTTTCAAAAACTTGTTAAAACTGTAAAACGTTTGCTCAATCAGTTCAACGTATCAGTTTGCTCAGCGCTTTAGCTTGATCTTAAAGGTACTCAGGATACTCCTAGGATGTTTGTTCATTGTAGTAGATGGTGGGCTCCATTGCATATGTTAACTTACTGGATTTGACAAGGGACTGCGTAACCCCAACAAGTTTGTCATTTTATGTGTTATTGTAGGCATGCATGTCGCTCCGTTTCTCATATAGCCCAGGGTTTATTCTCATAAAGAACCCCACCTGATATCAACATACTTTTTGTACAGCGTTCTTCTCGATACAGGATGAATTTTAGAGATAGGACCACAAGGGTAGATACCTCTTCTGTTGTAGGTAGCTACAACAGAAACAGAAACAACAAAATGTTCTGAGAAGTCTGTCCACTATTTAATGACCACATTTAGAGCTGCATTTATAGAACTCGAAAAATGTATTCGGCAAGAAAATGGGCTATACACACAAAACATTTTTTTGAAAGCGATCGATACGGTTCAATCACAAGCGATCAAAATACTCTTTCAAACCAACTACGGTATGAGTACCTACTAAAAAAGTATTTAAAATTAGTTGTTAAAAGAACATTTGTAGATGGTACCGACAAAGGCTTTGGGGTACGTTTATAATGTAGGCAAGCAGTTTCCAAATTAGACACTGATAAATTATGTATTTCAAATCATAAAATGATATAATACTATAGCTCTAAGCATCATATTTTATCTTAATTACCAGGTTGTTCCCGTGGCCTCACAAACAAACAATTTTATGTTGGCGGTAAAAAAATAATGTTCGGATATCGCACTACTGCAAAACTAATCACGACAAAGTTTTATAAATTTTAGCACTCGTGGACATGCAAGATCATGATTCCGAACGCCATGCCATTTAATAATATTTTTTTACCGAGTGCTGTCAAAAATGGCAAAATTGTCAAATCAAATCACAATCTAACGTACAGTGCCACAAGTATAACTTGGAGGTGGTGGTTTTTGGAACTAATTCTTTTAATTGAAACTGTGAGTTTGACGTTTGAGATATTACCGCGACATTATTGTTGATAAATCTGCTACATTAAAATAGTTCAACAATGCCAAAAGTAATTAAAAGTGGTTTAAGAGAAACTGTTATCAAAGTACAAAGTAAAAGCACAGTGGCGCACAGGCACGCCAAGTTATACTTGCCGGACTGTAGTGGTTATATTCTCTTTAATCTAAGCTGTTGAGTTTTGGCGGGAACGTGAAAAAGTGTGTGTCATTGTATTTTTTCCTAAAACTTGTGTTCTTCCGCGTGTTAATGTATAATAAATGTGAATGATTACCCATTCAGTACCGGTGAATGTGTTCGAGTGTAGATAAACGATACATGTTGAAAAACATGTTATTTCACTGAAAATCTTCAGTAAACTCCACACCATTACTGAATGACTTGAACTAGACTATGACTTTAACAGGACCTGAAATGTGACTTTGACTCAACTTCATGACTTGAATTCACAAAAACTTGAAGTTTTAATACTTGACACTGGCTAAATATACTAATCGTGTTGAGCCATAAAAAATAAAAAAAAATCTAAGCTGCCACTTTTGCTTATCACTCCTAAGTTTTTTTGGTGTCATTTTGGCTCCACACGATTAGTGTATTTAGCCAGTGTCAAGTATTAAAACTTCAAGTTTTTGTGAATTCAAGTCATGAAGTTGTGTATATAACGAGATATATAATTAGTAGTTGTAATATTAAGCAAGATTAGATTAACTGGCGACCAACAATGGCAATGGTATAACCATTTCGAAATTATGGCGTAGCTACATACTACATGCCGGTGACAGGCAGCAGCGTCACCGGTGGGATAAGCTACGTCTTGCGATTGCCAACCCGCCTGACCAGCGTGGCGATTAGGTCATATCCCTCGCGAAAGATGCATGGAAGAATGGAAAGTCACATTAAGCCGCGGCCGCTAGTTCTCGGCCGCCCTGCTATTCCTGACAACGGCGGCGGTCACGGTAAGGGCAGGGCAGTAAATGGTACGGTAGGCCGTCAAAACAAACTGACGCTCGCAACGTACAATGAAAGCATCATTTGGCTGGACGATCATCTGGCGCAGCTGGAGGATGAGCCGAAACCTTCGAGCATTTACCAATGGAGATGTTAACGCAAGGCGTACCCCTCTCCTGGCCATATAGCCATTATTGGCCATATGAGCGTGCGTTACTACGCTGCATTTTTAATACTGTGTGCGTGTTTCAAGCTAGGTGCGGAATCGTTAAAGAGAGTGATTTAGGTGTGTGCAATGCGTGTTTACCTCGTCCCCCCGTAAGTGTCGGCAGAAAAAAATGTTTGCGGATTACAACGTTAACATCTCCATTGGTAAATGCTAGAAGGCCGAAACACATAAGATGGCATCCTGGGGTTATGTGAAGTCCGAAGACAGGGAGAGGACACCATAACCTTAGCATCGGGTCTTCTTATGTACTACAGAGAAGGAGATCAGCCATCGCAAGGCGGCGTCGGATTTCTGGTCCACAAGGTTCTCAGTGACAACGTTGTAGAAATCTCCAGTGTGCCGAACAGGGTAGTGTACCTCATCATTAAGTTAACCGAGAGGTACAGCTTCAAGGTTATCCAGGTTTACGCACCGACCTCGACACACTTGGATGATGAGGTGGAGAGCTTGTAAGAAGATATCAAGGCTCGGTCGGTCGGAATCCTTAGGGAGGACGAGGAAGGTTGAGATTTTGCGAACTACAGCGTACAGGCAGGAAGTCAAAATTTTCGGAAGAAACCCTCAACCTAATAAAGGAACGGCGCGAAGAGCCCCCAGTCACTTCGTCAGAAAGGCATGCTCTAAACAAGAAGATTGGCAAACTCGTACGACGTGACCTTCGAAATTCCAATACTCGCTCTATCGAACGAGCAATTGAGCAAAATCAAAATTGTTTGTCCAATCTCTTTGAGAAGCCATCTGACAAAGATGACGACAGCCGGTGGTGCGGTCGTTGCTTCCAAGTCAGAGGTTATTTCGGAAATAGGGAATATGCATAAAGCTCAGATTTATTGGAAATATTTTTTTTGCGATTATTTGTTGTCCTGGAGTTATATGTAAAACCTTTTTTTATTTAATTCCATTTTATTTGCTTAAAATAATAAATAAAAAATGCAATTTGAGCGAGGGAAATGTATGTTTGTAAAACAGATCACCATTGGTCGAATCGAAAGTTGACGTCATTATGAACTACTCCACGTGATAGAAACATTGAGCGCGGGAAGATAAAAAATAAATGTATGGTGTGGTCTTATTGTATTTATTTCCAAATATTGTGTTTGCCGCGTATTATTGTGCAAAAATGTATATTGCTAACCATTTAATATAGATAAAAATTAGTACGACACTAATGTCGTACAGTTTCTCTAAAGAAACTGTATAATTTAATAAAAACATGCCATTGGCTTTAAATACAATAATCTCGCGGAGTCTTAGTTAAAGAAAAAAAAGCTAGTTTGCTTCAAGCGGCGTGTGTCTGACGTGAGTGCGTGACGTCACAATGCACTACCAAAGAGCCCGGGAAATGATGGCGTTTAAACTGCTCAAATTTATTTGTATATTTAATTGTTTATTTAAAAAATAATTAGACTAATTCCAGCAGTATTTTATTTTTTGATTATGTTATATGGATGTAATGAGTGAAATAAAAATATATAAAAAAAACATGCATATTCCCTATTAAACACTTCTATGGCCAGCTTTACGCTTCGCATGCATCTCAACCTGATCCCGAAAATGAGGATTCTAGAGCCACATTGACGCGCCACTTTACCGAAGATTTGCCAGAGGTCAGCCTAGGCGAAATCGGGATGGCTCTTAAACAGCTTAAAAATGGAAAAGCCCCCGGAGAGGATGGTATTACTACTGAGCTCCTGAAAGCTGGTGGACAACCTGTAATTTAGGAGCTCCAGCAAATCTTTAATACTGTCCTCTTTGATGGGAGAACTCCAGAGGCGTGGAGCAGGGGTGTTGTCGTGTTGTTCTTCAAGAAGGGTGATAAAACTCTTCTGATGAATTACCGACCTATTTCGCTCCTGAGTCACGTCTACAAGCTGTTTTCAAGAGTCATCACGAACCGTCTTGCAAGAAGAATCGACAAATTCCAGCCACCGGAACAGGCCGGGTTTCGAGGAGGATACGGCACTATAGATCACATTCACAGAGTGCGGCAGATTATACAGAAGACCAGTGAGTATAATCGGCACCTGTGATTAGCGTTTGTGGACTATGAGAAGGCCTTCGACTCGATCGAGACCTGGTCTGTTCTGGAATCTTTGCAGCGATGCCAAGAAGATTGGCGATATATCAATGTGTTGAGAGGTCTGTACAATGCCGCTACCATAACCGTCCAAGTGCAGAACCAGCAGTCTAAATCTAACCTCATGCATCGTGTTGTGAGACAAGGGGATGTTATATCCCCCAAATTGTTCACAAATGCATTAGAGGATATGTTCAAGACGCTGGACTGGAAAGGTCGTGGTTAATATAAACGGTGAGTACCTACCTCTCACACTTGCGATTTGCGGACGACATTGTCATTGTGGCGGAAACAACGTTGCCAGAGTTGCAACATATGCTGAACGGTCTAGCTGACTCTTCTCAACGCATTGGTCTCCGGATGAACTTGGATAAAACCAAGGTTATGTTCAATGACCATGTAAATCCGGAACCAATTGCGGTACAGGGCAGTATTCTCGAAGTTGTTAAGTATTATGTTTACCTCGGGGAAACTCTGCAATTAGGTAAAAACAACTTTGAGAAAGAGGCCAATAGAAGGATACAGTTCGGCTGGGCAGCATATGGAAAACTACGTCGAGTCTTCACATCGCCAATCCCACAATGTCTCAAGACGAAAGTCTTCAATCAGTGCGTCCTACCCGTCATGTCATACGGAGCCGAAACGTGGACACTCGCGGTTGATCTGGTCCCCAAATTTAAAGTTGCTCAGCGTGCTATGGAAAGGCTATACTCGGAGTTTCTCTGAAGGATCGAATCCGAAACGAGGTGACAGAGAACTAAAGTCATCGACATAGCCCATCGAATTAGTAAGCTGAAGTGGCAATGGGCCGGCCAATTTGGAGGGTATATTTGTCTTAGTACGGAGGGGTGTACTAAGAAAGGATTTTCCATAATTTACCCCTTAAGGGGATGAAATGGGGGTTCAAAGTTTGTATGGAGAAACAAGATTAGATAATCTTTTCTATCCAAAACTTCACACAAGTGCTTCAGTAACAAAATAAGTAAATACGTGTTTCTGTTTTTTTTTTAATTCACCCCTAAGAAGGTGGAATGGGGTAACGAAAGGGGAAAAAAAAAACAAAGTGTGAAAATCAATATTGTTGCGGATTGCGCTGAAATGCTTGGCACGCAGATAGTTATTCCAACGTTAATTACCTTTAAAAAAGGATTTTTCAATATTCACCCCTGAAGGGGTTGAAACAGGGGTTCAAAGTTTGTATGGAGAAACAAGATTAGATAGTATTTTCTATTCGAAACTTCATACAAGTGCTCCAGTAAAAAAATTAGGAAAATACGTATATCAGGTTTTTTTAATTACACCCCTAAGAGGGTGAAATAGGGTAACAAAGTGTGAAAATCAATATTGTTTCGAATTGCGCTGAAATTTGGCATGCAGATAGTTATTACGAAGTTAGTTGCCTCTGAGAAAGTATTTTCCAAAAATCACCCCTGAAGGGGATGTAACGGGGGTCCTAAGTTTGTATGAAGAAACAAGATTAGATAGTCTTTTTTATTTGAATTTTAACAGAAGTACTTAAGTAAGTAAATACGTGTTTCAGGCTTTTTCGAAATTGCACCCCTAAAAGGGTGAAGTGATTATTATGATATAGGTATCCGCTAATAAATATTTTTTTATGGAGAAACAAGATTAAGAGTCTTTTTAATTTGAAACTTCCCACAAGTACCTACTTCTGTAAATAAATAAGTAAATACGTTTTTCAGGATTTTTCAAAATGCCACCCCTAAAGGTACGGCCACACCGCGGCGTACTGCGATCAGCGGGCGCGATCTCAGTATTTTTCAATTGTTTTCTGATCGCATTTGGTGTGAACCAGTCAGGGTGATTACCGACCCATTTCGCTCCTGAGTGACGTCTACAAGCTGTTTTCAAGACGTGTTTTTATGGTAGAAAAGTTTTAGGTAAGTAAATGAAAGAAGTTTTTAACGCGACCGAAGCCGCAGGGCAATTTCAAAATTCAAAATTCAAAATTTTTTATTGCACAAAAATAATACACACTTAAATAAAAGTCGCTAGACATCAAACTGGACGAGTGAACGCCCGTATCTTGATGGTCTAGTTTCTCCCACGTTTAGGCACAAGTAGTACAATAAAGATGTTTATTTGTTAGAGTAGATAATACAAACATAGATTAAGATGAGTAGCACACGTAATTACGTTAATACATTAAATTAAATTAAATTAAAATTAAAAATAAAATTAAAATTTAATTAAATCAAAATAAAATGTCATATTAACTAATGTGGTGAGATCTTAATACAAATTCAATACACTTTAATTGTTTAAATGTACAAAAACAATAATAAAATGCATAGAGAAAGATCAAAGGATTTGTAGTTGTATTAAGCTAAGGCCAATTATTAGTAATATTAAAATGAAATCATTATTTAAAATTTTATAAAATATTATGCAAGCCATGATCTATGAGACTCATTCATTTCATTAAATAAAATGTGTGTGTGTGTGTGTGTGTTTGTGTGTATGTGTGTGTGTATGTGTGTGTATGTTTGTGTGTGTGTGCGTGTGTGTGTGAGTGTATGTATGTGTTGTATGTGACCGTGCCTCTTGCTAATCTATAATTTTAAATAAATTTTCTGTATCATCATAAGTCAGGCTTTTTAGCCATAAAACTAGAACCTCTTTGCAGTGAGTTTTGGATAAAGAGAAAATATGCAGGGCCTTGTTAATGTTATTGTACAGTATGGGACTAATATATTCGAAATGACGCCTTGCCAGCGCAGTCCTATGCAACTTGACTTCACATACGCGCTGGATACGACGTTTGCCGTGTTGTATACCAGGATCATATGTCAATTGCGAATGCTTGCGTAGGATTATTTGTTGTATGAATAGTTGTCTGACAGTCAATAGTGAACTCTTTGTAAAGCAACGACGTACTGTATGTTCGCGGTTTGCTATTCATTACCTTGAGAATAGCCCTTTGCGCGCGCTCCAAACGCAGCATGTTAGTAGCAAAAGTACCACCCCAAGCAGATATACAATAGGTCAAAATTGATTGGGCAAGAGAGTAGTAAATCATTTTTAACACTTCAGGAGATGCAACGGTCCTTAGTTTTGCAAAGACAGTCATGAGTTTTCTTACTCGTGGAATAAGTGCATGCAGATGGTCCTTCCAACTTAATGTACTGTCTATTATTACACCTAAATATTTAATCTTTTGGTTACGGGTAATTTCTAAACAGTCACAGGAGTCAAAATAAGTAGGGTTATCACACTCCAACCGTCTACGCAGTGCTTAAAAATTAAAGCCCATAGTAGACGGTTGGAGTTGCGAATTAGGTGAAAAGGCAATAAACGTACTCTTTTCTACATTTAAGGTGAGAATGTTGTCCTGCAGCCATTTCATAATGGTTCTTAAAATATTTTCAGCATTCTGGCGTGCTTCACTCCATCTCTGTCCTGTGTTATAGCATTGTCATAAGCAACTTCCAAAAAGTTGTGAAATCCCACCCAAAACATGTTCATGTAAGTACCTAAAATGTTGCCAAGAAGAGACCATAATGCGGCTCGCACTATCAAAAAGTTATCAGATCTCATTTAGAGCCAAGCTTCTAACTCTAAAAGCCCTAACTGTACAAGCTCTAACTTCACAAGCCCTACAGCTTCGTTAAAATATGTGGCTTGGCCATTTCGCTGTATAATGCCGCAACGATGACTGACTGTACAAGTACAGAACCAGTGTACTAAACTAACATGTCTACCTGCGACGAGGAGTGAGACCAAAGAGTAACATAATATAAGTCAAAGAGTAACATAATATATACAACATAATATATACTGACTAAGAGTTGCCTTTCAAGGAGGTTTTTAATATCACGCATTAAGCGCCTCTGGTGCTTGATGCAGGAAGCTTGCTATGCATGTGTGCGTGGATTAGACACACACACACACACACATATACACTCTCTCATATACGCTCCCTCGCACACGCACGCCCACAATTGCAGCTATATTTATAATACTTTATTTTTATGGATTTTTTTTGTTGGTGTTATTTAGATTTTCTATGTGACATGTATTATCAAATACGTAATATTTTATAGTATGATATATTTTAAATAATGGTTACAAAAAATACCTACCTCCTACCTACATATATGAAATCATCTCAAAACTATTAACGATAATAAATGTATATATAGTTAATTTATTTGTGAGATAAATACAGACACCTGGCTAAAATAATATTTAATTAAATAAACATTGAAATATCAGATATTTCTGTAACAATGAAACAAAGTTACTTTTCATTATCTTTTTACTTTAAACACTTAGAAAATATGTACATTTTGTAAAAACCTATAGAACTATTAAAAAAAATATCTTATCACCATTTCAGTAACTACAACAATTTTCCGAGCACACAACTTTAGTATTATGCATACTATTTTATACTTACCAGGTAATAATATCAATATTAGCTGGTAATATAGTAATATAAAATAGTATGTATAATAATGTATATACCTAAAATAACAATCCCATAAACTGTTAACATCGATCGCATCGTCACTTAACATCAGGTGAGATAGTGGTCAAACGCTTACCTATCTGGGAATATAAAAAAAAAATAACAAGTTTTTACACATTATTTCATAAGTTCTATACAATTTTCTACAAGTGTTTACACATTATTTCATAAGTTATTTACAATTTTGTACACGTTTTTACACATTATTTGGTAAGTTTCATAATTTTTTCATGTATTTGCGAAAAAAAATTCAAAATTATATTTTAGCACTTAGTCTGCTTGACTTGAGTTGAGCGATGCAATGAGGGAGGAGCTTTTACTTATTTTCTGTTTTTGTAGTTTTTATGTTTTGTGTAATATTGGCGAGCAGCAATTTTAGTTGTGTCATCATCACCACTGTAACAAATTTTTCCCGTTAAAATTCTATTAATTGATTTGCACCAACTTAATATTAGGACATTTAATGATGTGTTAATGAATAATGATTTGAATTTGTTTTGATGAATCGAACATAGTTCCGGACAATTTATAAGTAAATCGATAAATGTACATATTTTGTGTTTCAATCTGTTTTTAGGTACATCCCCCTTCAAGAATGATGTTGTTAGGTGTTTAATGTCATTAAAATACTGTTCACTAGGTTTATTGGGATAGCATAGGTTTTTTTTATTGCTGTATTCTTTCGCTTTAATGAAACAATTAGCATTATTCGTATTCTTTCCCTCTAACAATGTTGACTTACATACCTGGCAACCTTTAATGACATTCATGAGGCATTTTTTTAAATCCACCCGCACACATAGCTTGCTTGGCCAGCGTCACTCGTATCAGGTGGTGAAATTAGTAATTCAGAACTGAAATTTACATTTTCATCTCCATCAACCGGATTACAGGGCTCGACCTTTTCTGTAAGGAAAAACTCCAAAGATTGAAGATTTTCACTCAAATCCTCCTCACAGTTTGCTCTTTTAGAATGAGAACTGATATTATTAACCATTATTGCCTTAAAAGCGCCTTCGAATGCAACGGTATTTGGTGCTATGTTTCTAGCACCATAACTACGGATGTTTCCAAAAAAATTTTCCAATGGATCTTGATTGAAATTTCTCGTCATTAAACAATCTAACCCATATTTACTGGATAACATTTTCCATAAATTTTCCATGCCCTCTATAGTTTTTATTAAATTGGTTATAGATGGAACGTTTGATTCCGTCATTCGAATTTTGTCCCCAATATTAGTTTTTTTTATAAATCTGACAGTATTTAACACGATTTTTGCTTTTTGCCACAATTGATGGTGTGGTGAATTGCGTTTTACTGGTCCTTTAAATATTTTGCCATTTGGTACGGATAAACAGCTAACATTCAATGAATCAAATAAATTGTCTATCAGTAAAGTAAAGTCTATTATCTCACGACATTCTTCCGGTAAGTCTCCCCTAGCTGTTAAATGTTCAGCTACCACAGCAACGCTGTGACTGAATAATTGCGTTGCTGACTTGACTCGCATTTTACTTATTTTGTCAGGATTGACATGCTCTTCAGTCAATTTATCCAGCAACCACAACACAGTAGATCTTTTGAAAGTAGTCCCATTTTATGATTTTTTGTTTATTGTTAGTTGTGTACATGAGGTCCTTTGTAAGTAAATTGTTACGTATTCCTTTTATTAGATGCGGAGTATCATATAAAGGAATTATGTAGTGGTCTTTAATGCATATAATGTCGTGACGCCATTCTTTTTCGTTCCGCAAGAATGTTGCTTTTGTTTCGTCAACTAATTCCGTTATGGCACCGACATTGACGGCGGATTGGTCGCATATTGTACTTACAATTATAAGACCAGATTTAAGAGCATATTGCACAACGTTTTTTATCAATTGCTTCAGTTCAATTTTTTTTAATCCGCTCGTAAAGTAGTAAGCTATAGGCTGCTTAAAATTATTATTCACTCCCTTGACCATAAAAACAAGAGCATGATCAGCAAAAGATGCGGTTTGGTTTGTCGCAAATCCTCGTAGTTGATCTTTGTGTGGATCGTAAGCAATGTGTGGCGTTATTGACATTTCATCAAAGAGAAGACTGCACAGCCTGTCGCATTTCTTTTTACCGGTGAGTTTTTTTTTTATTTGTTCAAAGATGATTGGGTTTATGCCAGTTGTTATCTGGATTTGACCCAAAAGCCTTTTCATAGCTCTCATGGATGGCAGCGTGAAATATTTACACAGAAGTCTGTATGATTTGGGACTTTTTTTGTAGAGCGATAGTGACAGTATTTTTTGTTTTATAGTAAAACGTCTGCCTTTAGGTTTTTTTACGTTTTGCAGTTGCATTTGCGTAAATAGCTGTGCAGGTCCAGTCATATTTTTGGTAGTTATTTGAAATGCCGCATTCTCAGATATGTTTTCCGCTTGCGCAAGTCGAGCTTTAAACGACTTGCTTTTTTTCCGCAACTTATATATTTGACTACGTAAATTTCTAATTTTATTTTTAAACACTTTTGAAGATGTATTATAGGTATAGGTATTGTTGGAAGGCTTCTTGTTATTTCTTGCTGTAGTACAGTAGTTATGATCCAAAAGTGCTGACTCGGCACTTATGTGGCTCCTTTCACCTGAAAATAAATAATAAGTGAATGAAGAGTATCATGGAACACACTAAACAATAATGTCGGAAAAATCAAGTCGACTTCCCAGTCTGCGCTTTACTTGCGTGCGTCCTTAGTATATGTACCTATACGTTTAAATTTGTATATTTTATATTACTTAGCATATGTACCTATTATGTACGCAGTCATTGATTTGATGATAACGATTGTTTAAAAACTATATATCTATAATAATATTATACAGAGAGAACATTTGTAATTTTGTATCTTTGGACTCTTGTATTTTTAACCGACTTCAAAAAGGAATTTCCAATTGAAATTCTCAATTCAACCGTGTATCTTTATGTATAATGTGTATAATTATTTCTTTATATATATAATTCTACTGTACGAGTGTATGTCACTGAACTCCTCCTAATGGGCTGGACCGATTTAGATGAATTTTGGTATGTGTGTATGAATTAGTCCGTAGATGATTTAGATTCAGAATTGGAC